>JASPKZ010009358.1:880000-1500468 GCA_030220185.1 Diploptera punctata
CCAGGCGAATCCAATTCAAACACTTATTTTTCTTATATATGTATTATACTCTCTATTATTACTAGATGTCGCGAGAACACTGTCTTCACTGCCATCTAGTAGCTGACTATATCAAGTAAGCAAATTAAAGAGAATATTTATTTTACTTTATAGCAGTGACGCTTTATAGATGTTATAATTAAATGTTTAACATTGAGCAATGCAAGCTTAATATGGTATGATAAGAAAAATAAATGCCTGGACGGGATTCGAACCCGGATCTCTGAGTCTGTACCTCAGCGTGATATCCATTACACTACCAGGCGAATCCAATTCAAACACTTATTTTTCTTATATATGTATTATACTCTCTATTATTACTAGATGTCGCGAGAACACTGTCTTCACTGCCATCTAGTAGCTGACTATATCAAGTAAGCAAATTAAAGAGAATATTTATTTTAATTTATAGCAGTGACGCTTTATAGATGTTATAATTAAATGTTTAACATTGAGCAATGCAAGCTTAATATGGTATGATAAGAAAAATAAATGCCTGGACGGGATTCGAACCCGGATCTCTGAGTCTGTACCTCAGCGTGATATCCATTACACTACCAGGCGAATCCAATTCAAACACTTATTTTTCTTATATATGTATTATACTTCTATTATTACTAGATGTCGCGAGAACACTGTCTTCACTGCCATCTAGTAGCTGACTATATCAAGTAAGCAAATTAAAGAGAATATTTTTACTTTATAGCAGTGACGCTTTTTCGATGTTATAATTAATTTTTTTACACTACCGAAGTGTACGGTACTTTATTTTAACTCATATGGGGAACATTTATTTTATATCCGCAATGATTTTGTACAACCATTTTTTTTTTCATAGCGCGACCAGGCCTAGAAAGTCCTTACCCACCAGCCGGCTGCTTGCATCTTATCCACATTTATGGTAACTACAGAAATAGATGAATATCCAGCT
The DNA here is from genome assembly GCA_030220185.1 of Diploptera punctata. NCBI lineage: Eukaryota > Metazoa > Arthropoda > Insecta > Blattodea > Blaberidae > Diploptera > Diploptera punctata. The sequence goes on from JASPKZ010009358.1 coordinate 880,971, forward strand.
TCAATAGGGGGTAACAAACGGTCAGCATGCAGAATCCCCAGCTGTTATATCAGGTTATTTCAAGCTGGAACCGCTACTTGTTGTAGTTACCCAAATTCCTCTCGATGCTGGATGGGCACCTGTCCCATACTGGCGGAAATTCTATGAGGAAATTTCTTACTCCATAGGGACTAGAACCAACCGTATCCCTACACCAAGTATCTTGTTTCAAACAGCTCGGCTACAGCGCTTTGTATAACCTTTACATCTACAACATTTTAAACTCCATTACAAATTCATGTTTGTTGCCAAAAAAAATTAAATTTTGTCAAAAGTGAGTATGAGCTTCGATATAATCTTCTATAAACGTCCGTAAAGTGTTGCTAGGGGCCACGAAGTAGCATAATTGGTTAAGACAATATGCTATAGGGCGGAAAGTTGGGAGTTCGAGTCCCGAATGTGCCAGAATTTTTAAACTACCTTAACTTTCTGGTGACACCGTATTCCTGAGGTTCACTCAAGCTCTAATATTAACACAAGTACTAGATATGATCTGGGGCACGCCGTAGCGTAGAGGCTAAGACACTGCGCTACAAGCCGGAAGATCGAGGGTTCAAGTCCCGGTGGGGTCAGGATTTTTAAACTGACCCAAACCTTCTGGCGGCACTATGACCATGGAATCGACTCAGCCTCTAACGGAAATTAGCACCAGATGCTTGTTCTGGGGGTAAAGGCGGCCGTCAAGCAGGGCTGATAACCCAGCTGAGATCAAGTGCCGATTGTCCAGGAAAAGTGGGAGCCTTAATCTCCTACTACCCCAAGGGCCTCCTGAGGTCTGTAGTGGGACTACTTTACTTACTAGATATGATCTAGGTGTAAAAGCAGCCGTCAGGCAGGGCTGACAATCCAATTTATGTGTCGTACAGATAGTCTAGATAAGTGGAAGCTACTAATCCAATGGCCTCCTGAAGTCTCTATTTATAACTTTGAAGGTTATGAATTTAATTTTAACTTAAATCGCAGTTTAATATTAAACTAAGCGTGGAAGCTATGTATAATAAACCGCGTCTATCACTCTTATTCAGGAAATTGCAGGTTCAAATCCTGGTGCAGACTAACCTAAGGCCTTTCCCCGGCTTTCCTCAATCGTTGAGGAGAATTCTGAATTAGAATTATCATAATCGCCGTTTTACTATGACAGCCATACACTTCCTTGCTAGAAATCAGTTGGAATTGGTAGATTATTAAATTTTTGGAAACAAAATTGCATTTATTATTTACTAGCTAATACTCGGCGAGCGCTGCTACTCCTAAATAAATGTTAAGGAGCCTTTACCACCAGCCGTGCGCTGTTATGATTGCCCGGGAATCTGCTTATCCCGATCTTCTTGTCATCAATGAAAGACAAAAATGGTTACTGTGACTTATCCGTAGAAGATAAACATATGCTGTCGGGGACTTTTTTGTAGAGTTTTTTGAGATTTTTAATTCTGTGTACATTAATGTGGTGTATTTCTTATGGTTTAGGCAGCGTAAGCCATTTAAGCGTCAAAATAGGGACTTTATTTCACGTTTTTTACTACAAAGGGTGACTTTTTAGACATGAAGAGGTTGAGTATTACAACTCCCTTATAACCTATGTTCATCCCCGGAATCTCTTCAACATTTTTCAAAAAGCCCCATCTCAATCGGATGAACAGTATGCCAGAGCACGCTTGTCCGGGAATCGACTTATTCCGATCTTCTGGTATCAATGAAAGACAAAAATGGTTATTGTGAGTTATCCGTAAAAGATAAACATATGCTGTCGCGGACTTTTCTGTAGAGTTTTTTGAGATATTCAATTCTGTGTACATTAATTTGGTGTATTTGTTATGGTTTAGGCAGCGCAAGCCATTTAACCGTCAAAATAGGGACTTTATTTCACGTTTTTCATTACAAAGGATGATTTTTAGGGGCGAAGGAGTTGAATATCACAACTTTCTTATAGCCTATGTTCATACCGGTAATCTCCTGGACATTTTGCAAAAAAAACATCAAAATCGGATCAACGGTATGGCCGCGCATAGAATACGAACAAACAAACAAACATTGCTTTATATATGTATATCAGATATTGTGTCCCTCCTATGCTATGGTATGTTTACCTTGTAGTGTAGTGGCTTGCTTGCTTAAATGGCTTCGAGAGCAATGGCGGCTAGACTTGTAACATTACTACGAAAATACGATCAACCTTGCCGGACAGACCAAAGGCGACAAGCCAGACTAATAGACGTATCTTGCTCAAGAGAGTAACGATATTTCACTGTAAAAATACAGCCGTCAAAAACGTGAAATACCCCATTCAGGAAAAGGAAAATACAGGAAACTTAAAAAAAAAAGTGATGAGAATGGCTGTCCGGTTTCCCTAAGGCAAATTGAAATATCGCCAAATTAGAAAGCGATCATTGGGTCGCCCGAAATCTTATTGTGCGTTTAAATATAATGAGATTTAATTAAAATTAATTTTATAAATATATTAATTGATTAATATGCTAAATAAAATCGTTTTTTATTTATTAAATGTATTAAAATATGAAATGAGATTCTCTTTATCAGGTCATAATATATTATAGAATTAATACCTGACAGAATAGCGATTAAAATTAATAAATGTCAAAATGCATGAAAACATCTAATATCATACACCTGCAGGATCGCTATATTACAGCAAAGAATAGCAGGAACTGGGTAACGTTTAAGGAAAACATTAGGAATGAGGGGATTTCAAAACCTAGTAGAGAAATATACATAAATATAAAATATAAAACATGTAATTTAAGTTGCAGTTTCATTTCATTATGTTCTATAAATGCTATACGTTAACTATAAATTATTTTTAATCTGCTTATAGCTTCCATTGTTCTGTTTGTGTTATGAACATGTCTTCTTTTTTCTGTTACGTCATATGTTGGTCATTTAAATACGGAATAACCGTTTCAGTTTTGTTCCTTTTTTTTACTTTACTATAAATTATGTGGGGCACGCCGTAGCGTAGTGGTTAAGGCACTGCGCTACAAGCCGGAAGGTCGAGGGTTCAAGTCCCGGCGGGGTCAGGATTTTTAAACTGGCCCAAACCTTCTGGCGGCACTATGACCCTGGGGTCGACTCAGCCTCTAACGGAAATGAGTACCAGACGCTTGTTCTGGGGTAAAGGCGGCCGTCACGCAGGGCTGACAACCCGGCTGACATCAAGTGCCGATTGTCCAGAAAAAGTGGGAGCCTTAACCTCCCACTACCCCAAGGGTCTCCTGAGGCCTGTAGTGGGAATAAAAAAAAAATTATGTATGAAACAATTATATTAATCAAATATATAAATATACAGAAAAGTATGTTAAATGTACAACTAAAGTAAAATAATTCCACTATAGTCCTTAGGAGGACCTTGTGATGTAGCGGGTTACGTCTCCCACCTTTTAGACAATCGCCGTGATGTGTCAGCTAAGTTGTCAGCCCTGCGTGATGCCCGCCTTTGTCCTCAAAACAAGCGTCTGGTACGCATTTCATGTAGAGGCTGAGTCGATACCATGGTTGTAGTGCCGCCAAAATGTTTTAATCAAGTTTAAAAACAAAGACTGCACCGATTCTCGAACCCTCGAATTTCGGTAGGTAGAATACTATCTTAACCAACTACGTTATGGTGTGCCCGTAATGTTGAACTAAATGTACCCTAATAATGTAGTGCATTTAGACCATCTACTAAAATTGGTATGATATTAGATTCCACAATCCGTTTTGAGACTCACAGTGGTCAACCTGAAGAAGTTAACTCTGAAAAGAAAGCCATATATGAGCCAACAATTGACTATTTACTATTACAAAGACTATTTAACTCATGTCGCAAATGGTAGTCAATGACCAATCACGTTTCAATGAATTCTATTTTACACCAATGACAGTCGTGTTTCACCTCGCTCTTTATCGATTTCTCTTTATCAGCTCCTGCTTTTGCGATAAAGAAAGCTCCTCCTTTTTTAATATTCTGAACAGGTTAGACAATATTATTTTTCTCCAACAGATACATTGAATATAGCAAATAATGAATAGATTCAGTGATTTTACTGAGTTGTTTATAGAAAATATAAATGATTAACCTATAATGTTGATTATAATAGTTTGATGTGTTTCATTATTTCTCCACTAGAGTGCATTCTTACAATATTGCGATCCTATTTGGCAATAAATAATATGATCGAGTTGCAGTGAATATACATAACCTCACATTTCTAATTTGTTTTCAAACATCGCCGTTTACATTAACATACATATTTTAAAACACCGGTAACTACATTCAAATAATTATTTTTTAGTAAAGAGCTTAATTTTATTCGTTAAATAGTCCTAACAAATGCCACTCCTGATTTCCAAATTCTCTAGATAAATTCTCGACTCACCAAGTGAGTCGCTAATTTATCGATAATTTGGAAATCACTCGTAGCATTTACTTATGATAGATATCAATCCAATAGTATAACTGTCACAGGATTGATGATCGGGGCAAGAGGTACTATACCAGGATTCTTAGCTAAATTTTGGAATTCCTTAGATTTGGACAGGGTGTACCTTTCTAAAATTGCCATCGCCGCCATTAGAGGACCCATTTCAATTTTAAGAAACCATATTTACAAAATTTCTACTTTATAGTATGTATACTTCAATTAGGCCTACAATTTGTAATTTTCTTTATGTATTTACAAAATATATTTAATAAATTTCAAAAATTGTCTGCATCACTTTGTCCTTGAGACAATCCTTTAATGAGGAATGTTGTATAAAATAAAAAAAATCATACACCATACGTTCCTCATGTGACAAGGGTCTTTCCATGTTGGGAGTTTGTTCATCAAGCTAATTTAGTTACGCTTATTTTCCTAAATATATCAGTGAGTGACACGTGATTAGTACATCGTCTCGATGAGACATCTGGTAGGCAACTAACTTATTATTGGTTGGGGAAAGTCGGTTACATTTTGCTCAGAGGCACTAATTTATGCTTGAGATTATTTTTACTAACCCGAAAATCTTCAGATTCGGGACTCGCGTCATAAAATTCCGCGATTGAACTCCCGAACCTCGGGCTTAGAGACAAGAAACTTGACCACTAGACAACTGGGGCCGACATAGACTAATAAGCGATCTGAAATATTATAAAAAAATGTTTGCAATTACATACACGTACTTTGGAACGATAGGCTATAAACGTAGAATATTGGTCCACTAATATTAGACTTTTATTTAAAGTATTTTATCTGGTCTGTATTTAGATATGCACGCCCTTATAAATATTCCTTTTGTATAGTGTTTATGTTTATAAAATTTATGGTGGATCCTTACACATGCACTGTAACATTTGACGCATACTAAAAAGTGCGCTGGGACTCCGAGCCAACGATGAGTAAGATCAGAGCTCGATCGGGTGAATCTTACCGGCGACTGTCTTGAATGTTAAAGCGTTTATAAATATATGCAATAAAATAAATAACTCCATGGCACAACAGGGGTAGAATGCCCTTGGTCTTACAGCCAGCTGCTGCCTCATATCCACACGTGTTAATCATAGAGATGAACGACCATAGAGCTAGTATAGAGAGATATGTGGTCAGCATGATGGGTTTTCCATCCGTTATAGCACGCTTTTCAACATGGAGTCGTTATTAAATATATCTACCCAAATTTGTCATGTTGCTGGGTGGGCACTAGTCCCATACTGGCCAATATTCCATGAGAAAATGTTTTCCCCCATAATGACTCGAAGTAGACAGAGTATCTCGGTATCAAGGCATGATGCCTTAAACCGTTCGGCTACGACGCGAGACAAATAAATATAAAATAAAGTATCAAACATTTGTGTACATTATCACGAACTCTAGACCAAACTTTCAACGAAAAATGGTTTGTTCACTCCTATAGTAATAATGGTGTAATTATCATTCTGTTTTTAGCAAAAATAAGTTGAATTTACCAAAGAGGCCTTGGTATCCATTGATAACGGCATGTAATTGTTCAACTTACTTCCCTTGGAAAGAAATGTAATCGACTTAATTAATAATGTAAAAATCGTACCTACTTAAAATTTTATTGAATAATACAACACCATTTTATTGTATCACACTTATTTATCACTTTTATAATTCAAATATATAGTGATTAAACATTTGTTACAATTATTAACATTAGCCAATAAAATTGGTTGATTTTCATTAGCATTATTCTTATTTACTCGTATTTCAATATATTTCTCTAGTCCACCGCTGTGGTCTCGAGGTAGCGTGCTGCCTTGTCACACAGCGGGCCCGGGTTCGATCCCCGGTAGGGGCAGTTTTTCTGGGTGAGGTTTTTATCGGGGTTTTTCCTCACCTGTAAGACAAATGTCAGGAAAACTTTAAGGCCCAAACGGTCCCCAAAATCATATGGCCATCATCTTCATCATCATCCTTATCATTATCATCATCGCCATCATCCTTCACCGGTGTGGAAAGCAACGGGAAGCTACCACATCTACACAATTCCCTAGTAAAGTTGCAAGCATAGCATGAAAGTGCTATGATTGCAGTGAAGGACCTGCCTTCGGACAGAATTACTATGGATGGATGAATATTTCTCTAATGTTGAATAATACATTCTTAAATATTCTGTATTCTTTTTCATATACATTTTTCGACTTTGCTGGTAATAGAATATGAACCGCAGCATTCGCCGTTTCCTCTACATCATAATTAATCATATATATATATATATATATATATATATATATAATTAAAATGCAGTCTGAAACTGTTATTTAAAATGTCTGCAACTAATTCAGGCAAAATTAAACAATATTGCAGTAGTTTTACCAACACCCCCTTGCTATCGAACAATTGAACTCTTCAAACCTATATATAGATTCACATGAAATATGAAAGTTAAACATAATGATTACTTTAGGAGTGAATAAAATTATATACGCAATTCGGGAAATAAATACATTACTGGTATCAAACTTATTTTCTAGCGCTCGCTAAAGCTCGGGTTCAAACAAGTCCTCGACTTGTAATGTACTATTACGTTCCTTGTTGCGTACTTAATTATTAATGCATATTATAGTGAATTTAATGAAAATCAGGAAATTATTAGAATATACTATGAAAGAAAGTTTCAGAAATAGATAAAACAGTTTTATAACACTGTGAAATTCGTCAGATCATAAATAAATGTAATAATGCTTTTCATGTTTTCTGTTTTAATTTTCATGTACGCCTATGTTAAAATGGTAATTAGAAGGAAGTTTGCCACAAAACTTGTATATCCATTAATTATCCAAGGTTAAAATAGTATGATATGGCACGAAAACCCCCTGATATAAATATATAATTATCTGATAGGAGTTACATGTCAAAATGTAGGAAAATTACGTAGATATCGCTGACCAATTTATCTAACTCGCCAGGGCTATCGAAAACCGGAGGTTCATGATCGGGCGGTCATGCTCTCCCCATACATATCTTTTTTTTAGATAATATTTTCCACTATTCAAAACGTTCCTAAGTTGTTTATTTTTAAATACAGGTCATATTTTTTGTTATCATGTTTCACATCGATAAAATCCAAGGAGCAAGTCCTCCGGGAGGGACGTTAAGCCGTGGGTCCCGAGTTTGAAGATTTTCAGGCTCGTAAAAGATCCTTAAACCTGAATGAAAAAGCCTCTAAGCAAAATTTACCGAATTTTCCCGTCCTAGTACTACCTTGGTTTCCTAGATGTCAGTATGAGGCAGAACGCTGACCACGGACCACTCAAATGACATCTATACGAAAACAAGTGTAACTAAATTAGTATGGTTCAAATTCTTCCCTGCAGGGGGAGAGCGCCTAAATCCCTGTTAAGGGAAACATGGGCTTACAAGATACAAGAAGATTTCACATCCATACAACCGGAAGAATCGTTATTTTAAATATGTTTTTACTTCAACTACTTTTAGAGAACTTCATCAAGTAAACGCTAAATCAATGAATATTTTTGTTGATTATTTGAATCAGATTGATGGCTATGATTCTTAAAATTGAGTTTCAAATACCTCTGGATATCCTGAAAAGAAATGATAAGTTTAATCCATCTCAACCCGAATTCACAGATCTCAAGTTTTCCATCTCCAAATGTTTGTAATCACTCGTACATTAAAAAATGATCATGCAGGCTTTTATTGAACCATTTTATTTATTACATTATCAATAAAGTAGTAAACGTAATAGAAATATTTTCTTTGTGTACCAACATTTAAATTCATGTCTCGTGGGATAAAAAATATATATAAATTTCATCCATTTTCGTGAAACATAATTATTACTAGAATTACCATCTCCACATATGTCAAAATTAAGTTCCTACGCTACAGAAGTGTTATCTGATTGTAATATGCATTCATAACCACATTTCACCAAAAATTGTGTACATGTGGTTTCCGATTCACAAGATGATAAACAATATATCTGATGGCAGGTTGATCCATTAGAACATGGTACAAATTCGCAGGAATTCTCATCATAAAATGGAACACCTACTCCTTGTGGTTCTGAAAATGACAAAAAATTAGAAGTGTTATATGTTTTCCTAATAAACGCCACAAGGGGATTCCAATTGATTTGAAAACTGATTACATGTAAAATATATGAAATATAAATTTCTATCATCTTCTGCGCAACCTCATATAACAACAATTACCATTGACACCACAAATATTTTCAAAATACATTTAAAAAATAAATCATAGCGTTATTACTAAAATGTAGGTTATTTTTTGTATTGTATTGTAACGCTATGTTTTCCCTTTACAGAGATTTAGACACTCTCCCCCCTAGAGGGAAGAATTAGAGCCATATTAATTTAGTTACACTTGTTTTCGTATAGATGTCATTTTGAGTGGTACGTGGTCAGCGTTCCGCCTCATACTGACATCTAGGAAACCAAGGTAGTACTAGGACGGGAAAATTCGGTAAATTTTGCTTAGAGGCCTTTTCATTCAGGCTTAAGGATTATTTTACGAGCCTGAAAAAATCTTCGGACTCGGGCCCCACGGCTTAAAGTCCCTCCCGGAGGACTTGCTCCTTGGATTTTTCCATCCTAAAAAATCCATCGACCCCGGCCGGATTTGAACCCGCGACCCTAGGGACCAGAGGCAAGGGGCATAACCACTAGTCCACTAGGCCGACTAGGGTTACTTTAAGACACCAAATAAATGTTGGCATGCATATTAGTTTAAAATTGTGAACATTTGATCTTAAATTGTAATTATTACGTAAAATAAAATTTGTCATTTTTAATTTGCTCCAATCTATTTCAATAAATGAGTTAATAATTCGATAAATGTTATACAAATACATAAATATAAATTGTGCTGGAGAAATTATTTTATCGTCTTCAGTGTCAAATACAGTGTATTCTCCTAAAGAGAATTATTTGAACATTAAACATTTCTTTGATGTCTGAACATGTATTGAATATTATAGGACTAAATTTTTAAAAGCACAACTTACAGACATATTATATAAGCACATTTTTAATGAATAGCTGCAATCACTAATATTTTTCTTCACTAGCTTATATATCAGATTCAATAGTGAATTCAAGAAAATCATAAATCTAAAACTTTCATTGTGCTTAATTTTTTTCTTTCACCATAATAAGTGGTGAACATTTAAATTAGTGCAAACATGTACGAGAAATCTGAGAATTATAAAATGGTAAAAGAAAAATAAAAGTTAAGTCAAGAAATATAATCATCTCATTAATCTACCACTGTTTATTTAGTTTCTGAATTTAAATTTTTAATGACATGTGATTTAAAAATGTCATTTTCTTCATTACTTAATTCACATAGCTATGATATTTATGAACAACAGTTGTAGAAGAATAATAATAATTATAAACGTCCAATAATAAATAAACTTACTAGCAAATGCAAAACCAATTAAACACAAAAATAGTATAAAATATCTTGTCATGCTCTTCTATTAAGTGTTAAGATTTTTGTAACGGAGATACAACAACGTCGTACCGAAATGGAACTATGCAATAGGAAAATACGTCCTCTAGATCTACTGTAGTATAAAGAGCACTATTACAAGCAGCATGTGCAAAGTCAGCTGATAGTACTAAATACACTTGTTAGTACAATTATGGCAAAATAACTTGTACAAATTACATAAAAACTAATTGGTGTGAATAATTTATTGATTGGTACTCAACAAACTGAAAAGAGCAAAATACAATAAGGTAACATTAGCTGAACCTGCAAAAATACTTTCTTAATTAGGGAAATGAGATTGAATTTTCTTGTTCGATCCACCTAAAATGTTCAGATTGATATCGACGAATGGGAACGAATATACTAAGAACTAAACTGCACGTATGCCATAATAAATATAAACTGGTTTACACCAAACCAGGAACTAGGACATATAGTGACGAACCTGGCTCTAAGTAGGGCGACATACTACCACATATCGCACATAAATTACATATGTATTCTTTATCGTGAATTCCAAAGATACTGTCACTCGAAGTACAAGAAGCCGATACAATTACTGTAACAGTCCAGCAAATACTGACAAAATTAGTGAGAATTTCTATAAGAAGCAATATTTGTTCATTCCAGCTGGCGAGGGTTCATCTGCTAGTCAATTTACATAAAACTATTTTTAAAAAACTCATAATTTTCTCTGCTATATGTGTTGATCTTCGAGTCAATGAGAGTTAATAGACATTTCGAGAGTGGAATCTAATATTCTCATACAAGTTACTACACTTTTAAAGGGACAATATATTTCTTGTTAAAATATTTGTTAAATTATTAGACAAAACTAATTTAAAAATATGGGTCTATAATATGTAGAGGCTTAACTTGAAGATAAATAGTTACAATATCCATCCATAGTAATTCTGCCAGAAGGCAGGTCCTTTACTGCAATCATAGCATTTTCAAGCTATGCTTGCAGCTTTACTAGGGAATTGTAGGTGTGGTAGCTTCCCGTTTCCTTCCACACCGGTGAAGGATGATGATGATAATGATAAGGATGATGATGATGACCATATGATTTCGGGGACCATTTGGGCCTTATAGTTTTCCTGACATTTGTCTTACAGGTGAGGAAAACCCCCGATAAAAACCTCGCCCAGAAAAACTGCCCCGACCAGGGATCGAACCCGGGCCCGCTGCGTGACAACGCAGCACGCTACCTCGAGACCACAGCGGTGGACAGTTACAATATAAATATATAATTTTAACCTCTTCGCTATCACACATTTTTATTAAAAAGTTATGAACTAATTACTCTGAGGAGTGATTTTTGAAACGTTCTTGAAATAGTACTAGTAAGTAAGCGTTACGTTACGTTAAAGCACTCGCTGTGATATTTGCGGTAAGGAACACCAAAATATATATAATTTCCACCTCTTAATGACTGATTTCATTTTCAGTTGTTGATGATTTGCTGAGCGAAAAATACAGATTTTTGATTGTGGGGCGAGTTCCTACATTTTTTTAAACTCGCAAATTTGAAACTTTCTTTTAAATCAAGGTTTATGAAGTAAGTTCACTTTAAAAGAAAATAGCATAAAACAAGAAATAATCTTCGAGGAATTAAAATATTTATTGTTTAACTACAGTTCAGTTCTGGCTTCTTTAGCCGCTTTGACGGGTGTATGGTGTGGTGTGTGGGGAGGATGAGTTGCAGGTACTGCCAGTAACTACCCTCAGTTTAGAAAACATAATAGTTACTATTACCCGTTCAAGGAGTAAGCGCAGTTGTTGACGGAGGGCACTGCAGTCGTGTTTATGTAGGAATAGAACACGTGACACTGCTATCTACGAGTACTGAGGGGCACGGGACGTGGGACGCTGACAGTGAACACTGTCTTAGATGACGTCACGTGTAGCAACAGAGAGAGCTTCTCAATTCTTCCGCCTGCAGAGATATTTTGAACGACTACTACATGTTGCGTTTTCTACTATATGCTCTCCACTCTTAAAGTGATCCTCACCAAAACAAAACCATGTGACCTGCTTGCTTTTCATTGGTTTTGACACCGACGTACGATATAGAAGCAATAAGTACCGGAAAAGTAGTTCCCTTCATTAAATTAAAAAGCGTCCTCTGGACATACTTGTTATTCTTCTTGAATGAAAATAATAATATTCAAGACATACAAAATTTTCTAAAATATATCTAATCAATAATTACAACTTAAAATAGTTTAGTATATACGGATGATGGATTTGATTCATGCTTCAGTCGACAACATGGCTGAAAGTGTTGAGTCTTCTGTTGCCGTGTCACCATCTAAATTTGTAAAACACAAGTCTGGCAAACCTTTGACTAGTGGTAAAAAGAAGTTTTTTTAAATGCATCTCATAAGTTTAGTGGAAAGTATCCACAACTTCCAGTAAAAAATATAATGAATTTAACATCTAGTTTACAGGTGTGTCGTTTACAAGTATTAATAGTGCTCGGAAAGACAAAAACAACACGTGGTAAAGTTGTAACTCCCGGTAAAAAAAGGAAACGTGTGCAATATGCTTTTGATAAGTGTGTCGAATTTGAGGCAAACGCAAATCGAGTTATAGTGCATAATTTATTTTTAAAAAATGAATCATATATCACATGCCTTATATACTTCACAGGTACTCCATGTCAATATGACAGTAACTGTGGCGCGAATCGCGGAAGGATACAATTGGCGTTTGCTTATGTTACGATCACTCTAATAGCAAATAAGGTATAGTTCTGTGTTAGTGAATATTTTTGTTGTCTAAAAAGTTTGGAGTGTTCATTATAGAATAGCGTTGCTTTTATAACAATTTATGCTATTATTATTATTATTATTATTATTATTATTATTATTATTATTATTATTATTATTATTATTATTATTATTATTATTATTAAGACAATGTTTTTTGCACGACTACTAGTTCCCTCGCCCACTCGGCAATGTTTCCTCCTGCCATGCGTCTTTAGCTTGACCAAGACGGCTACAGTTAACAGAACTGGACTGTATATCCATTAATATTAACTATGTTCCTGGCTGCATTGTAATTAATAATTTATTTAAAAATTGAGTGTATCTCGAATGCCCTATTAACCCTTAAATTGGCAATGTATCCTTTATGATAGGCCTATATCAGTTTAATTTACTAAATATGTAAAATAAAACGAGGGAGAAACGAAGAGTAAAAATAATTAAAAATGTTTCGAATTGCATTAGATTAAGAACTCTCCTGGCACTTCATTATCATTTATCACCCCTCATATCATCGGGGTTACGTAACTCCGCCTTCCAGGTACCTCGATCAAAGAAATGGATTACAATTCCACCAATGCCAGGCGAGAATGCCAGATATATCATAAAAGACAACCTGGTGGCATTAGATAAAAAATTGAATAATAATTCAATGTTATGCGTGGTTTTGTTTTCACTACGGTTTAACACATTTAAATAACTGGCACGAGAAATTATTGCGTAGCCAACTTAGTGGCTAAATTATATTAAAATAGGGGTCTATTGCTCAGAGAAGAACTTAACTGTATCAAACATTATTTTAAGTCCGCCAGCAGATTTCATTAATAAAAATGACCTTTCTTTTAGGACATTATAATAATTAATGTTACGAGTGATTTCCAAATAATCGATAAATTCACGATTCACGAATTGACTCAATAATTTATCTAGAAGATTTGGAAATCAAGAGTAGCATATGTTAGGACTATTTAACGATTAAAATTAAACTGTTTACTCAAAAACCATTATTTAAATATATTTATTTTAAAATATTTATATATTTAATGCAAACGGCGATGTTTGAAAACAAACCAGAAAATACATTCTCTCTCTCTCTCTCTCTCTCTCTCTCTCTATATATATATTATATATATATATCATGAAAAGAAAATTTAAATACCGGGATTTCAATCCGAGTCCCCATACGTTAGTGCGTTACCAACTATGGTATCCAGGCATCCTAGTGCAAAAATTAAATAAAACCAAATAAAATGTTGATAAGTTATAAAGTACTCGTATATATGCGGAGTGTTTCATCATAATCAACATTTTAGCTAAATTTGATACCAGTATTTGGGATAAAGATAGCTTTCTGTACAAATATTGAGCAATGAAATATTCTCTACTATTTATATGTCACCCTATATATACTTTAGCGCTTGTTATCATGGTTTGTATTTGTAAATACAATTTACTTTATTTTATGTGAAAATAAAAGTTACAATTTTGCACTCATTAATTTAGTTAATTTATTAACATACCAAGCAAATACAAAGGAGATAAGAGCTGTAAAGATATCTAATTGGAATAATGCATTCAACTACAACAATAAAATTGTGTACACTCTAAGATCCTCCGAATTAGGTAATAGTATATTGCGATACAAGTGACGTAAGCACTTGTTACTGATCGAGAAAAAGTTTGAAAAAAAAACGAGGCGCTTGCGCCGAGATTTTTCAATTTTTGAGATCTGTTACGTGCTTACCTCATGTGTATTACATACTTTTTTTTTGGTCGATGTGACTAATTTTTAATAAACATAGTAATAAATGAATTCAAATATTGGTTGAATGTAAATTACTTCTATCAGAAAGAACCATTTGGTGATCTTTGCTATGTAGCTTTTCATTTGTTTTATTATAAACAAGGATTGTTGGCTGTGGATACACTTTTATATGTAGTACCGTGATTAGAATCTGTTTGATAATTTTGTTATGGAAGGAGTCACGGTAGATGATAGAGAAATTGAAGCCTGGAGAGTGGGATGTTCTGCATTAATTCCGGAAAAGTCTAAAGAAAGGTACGAGTTAGTGTGCAAAACATTCAAGAAATGTTTTATTTTACTTACCGAACGTGTGCTTTTTGAGTCCATATCAGCATTGCGATTTCTTTTCTTTGCATAACAACCAGTTTAGATGTGGGAACGTTGGCTTACTTCCAGTAACAACAATATTGGCAAGTATAAGAAATTAGTCACATAGACCAAAAAACAATATTTAAAATCCTGCATGGAAAAAAATGTATTGTACTGTAGGTATTTTATACACTATAAAGTACAATTATTAAAATTTTATTTAAGATATAAACTATTCAAAACAAAATAAAATTTATGACGATCGAAAGAATGTAGAATATATAAATGACAAACAAACGTCAAATAAAACAAAAACATTTTACAGTAAATAATTAATTCAGCCTTCCTCAAGTATAACGTACAATTATTAAATTTATAATGAACTAAAATCCCTCAGGGGTCCTCATCTAGGGGATATGTGGATGGCGACCACAAGGTGCCCAAGCTGAGCAAAACATTTCTTCCACTTACTTGTGTTTTGCACTCTTTTAACTTTACTATCTAACCTCTCTTGGTTAACTCTTGTTTTTTTCGACTCCGACGCTATTAGGGCATCCGAGGGCTAGGGAGTCTTTCCTTTCTTCCATTTCTTCTTTCCTTTATTTTCTTTTCTTCTCCAGGAAAGCCTGACCAGAGGCTATAAGATGGCAGCCCCATCACTGGTCTTGCCTTCCTTTGACCAGCAACCAATCGAAGGGACTATTATAATGCTTTCAAGTCTTATACGAGAATTTCCCGGAAGGATCAAAACGCTGGAGGGAAAATTTTCTATAGGATCGTAACAGGCCTTGGCCTAATACTTGAAAGGAAGAGAAGAAGAAGAAGAAGAAGAAGAATAATGAACTAAAATATTTCCAACAAATATATTATTATTTTACTAATATTTATTATTTTGAAAACATCATCGCGTAAAAACGTATTGTATAACGGACGTTTAATCAACACTTTTGAAATTCATATTAAAGCACCGTTGAGGTTATGTAATAAGATGTTAATTATAAGATTTTTACCTGGTAAGTCAGTCGTCCTCGACTAAATTATTAAACTTCAAGTTATTCCAATATGAAGGCCTTTCGAAAACAATGTTTCATCTTCTGCATTTTAACTGGAACTTGAACCAGTTAAAATGCAGAAGATGAAACATTGTTTTGGGAAGGCCTCCATATTGGAATAACTTGAAGTTTAATAAATTAGTTGAGGACGACTGACTTGCCAGGCAAACATTTTATAATTAACGTCTTATAACGGACGTTTGTGAAGTGTTTTACAGAATCTCGGAAATGAAAAACATTTCCTCGCTTCTGTAAAAACCATTTCCCAATCTCGCATCGCAATATACTATTGTTTCCAGCTTCTGTATGATTTTGTTTTCAGCTACTATCGCGAGTAAATATTGCAGTTTATCGGTAAAATCTTGTCATATAAATAGTTTACTGATAATTTAGGTATATTTTATATGAGACCCTGGGTTACATATCAAAAATTGGTTGCCCACTACTCTTCTAGATACAGACACATTTATTTAATGTAATACATTAACACGATGTATGTTGGATGAAGGATAAATATTTACTTAATATTTCTCAGACATAAGCATATTTTATTCTTCATAAAACAACATAAGTCACCTAGCCCAGCAGGATAGTATGTTTGTACATGTTACTCATAATAGAGTTTTAAGTATAAACTACAATATCTGGAAATAGCATGTCATTAAAACTCTGAAGTGGGTGTTCAAAGCTTTCAGATATAACACAAATTATCAGGGGAGGCTTGTAAGACTCGTGTTTTCTGCATTAATAAATAGCGTAGATACATTAAACTAAATATACAGTCACACAAAGAAATACATTATATAATGGAGATGGATAGCTAGTGACAAATGAGGGAAATTTTGAGGAAGTGGCTGAATTCAAATACCTAGGACAATAATCACAAATAGCAATGAGATGTACAAATCAATTAAACATAGGCTCAATTCTAGAAATGCGTGCTATTATGCATTACAGGGGCTCTTGACATCGCAACTCCTTTCAAATAAACGTTAAACTGAAAATGTGTAAAATTAACATTCCACCTGTTACATTATATGGATGTGAAACATGGATTCTTACTTTAAGGGGGGAAAGAAGATTGCGAGTATTTGAGAATAAAGCTCTTAGGAAAATTTTTGGACCAAAGAGAGATGAACAGACAGTTGGATGGAGAAGACTACATAACAGTGAACTACATGGTCTTTATAGGAAGCCAGATATAATAAGAACAGTTAAGTCTCATAGACTGCTGTGGGTAGGACATGTGGCACGAATGGGAAATGAAAGACGTGCATGGAAGCATCTGGTAGGGAAACCAGAGGGGATCGCCCAGTTGGTAGACCAAGAACGAGGTGGGAGAATAACATTAACCATGATTTGAGGGAAGTAAATTATACAGGGAATGATTGGAAAACATTAGCTCAGGATAGGGATGTATGTCCGCGCGGCCATGAACCTACATGTTCGATATTGCCAGTGAGTTAGTTAATATCAGTAACACGCATGTAAGTTGTAGATTTATTTAATTTAGAAGTATCATTCACGTAAATCATTAATCATTACTTGTCTACATTCTCTACTTAAGATAGCAATTTTAAGAATTACCTTTTTAACGTATTTTGTTTCCGTCTTTCATCCGAGGCTTGATCCTTGGGACTGCGAGCAATGTATAAGATACACCTTGAAGTGGGTTGCTAGCCCGTTTTCATGGCGGGTTTATTATTCGGGGTTTCCTCCCTAGGCCGATTGCCTTCATCCAGCTCCCGAGCTCAACCTGCCCCGTTTTATTACGGAGTTGTCTCTCCTAAATGGGTTGTCTTGCAGGACTAACGAACCCCATCTGCCCGTTTGTCAAGACAATGGAATTTATTGCTTTTTTTTCAGAAGAAAGAAACTACATATGCATTTACATTGCGCACAGGCCTGCTTGGCCGTACGTGCATTATTTTTTCCATGAATAAAAAAAATAAAACTAATCATAATATAAACAACAATAATAGGCTACATATAATTTAAGTAAAATCTATGTCTACACTACATCACAATAATATATATCTACACTCATCCATGAAAAGACCATGTGTATAAATAAAAAAAAGTCTCATTCTGTATATTAATATTTTAAAAAATTGCTAGAAAACAAATTAGAAAGAAAAACACACACATACACCCACACACCCCCACACATATAGGCCCTACACACGCGCACGCTCATACCCCCCTTCCCCCGTGGCTGCAGACATCAAATGCACTATCAGACTATTCAACTTATCAGATCTACTTATTATATAATATAATTAAAGATCGAAAACAAAGAGCATATTGACATTCTTCTTATTGATAATACATATCCTTAATCTACAATTTTGCTATATCTCAATTTCCTTACTGTACCCAAAAATTTGCATGTTTTTGATTCACTCTCGATCCGTCCTAAAATCTACAAGGCAGTAGATGTAGAGTTGCCTCTTCCGCTATGTACACCGTACTGAAGGACTCCTTCTCCGCTGTATCTTCCGTTGAGTTCTTCACCGTAATTAAACCCTGGCAAGGGGCCCTCACAAGGTACTGTCAGCTGGGCAAGCTGAATCAAGGTTTTTTTCACGAACTGTTATTCCTCTCCCTCACCCTTTTTTTTAACCTGGCTTGGGACAGGCTGTATCATATTCAAGACATAACCAAATTTATTATACATAGACGAAAATATTGGAAGGGTCATGTAGAAAGAATGGAAGACAACCGACTTGCAAAATGAGCTAAAGAAGATACACCAATGGAAGGGAGAAGAACAAGAGGAAGACCAGCCAAGAGATGGATAGACAGGGAATGCACATCCAATATGTCTTCCTCCGAGGAGTTATTTTGGAAATAAACAGGATGAAAATCCTACAAATTATGATTAAGAAGAAGAAGACCTTTTTAACAGTAATCTCGTAATTCCTCTGGTTGCCGCCTCTGGCTGTAAAAATGTATTTTGTTTTCGCACATTATTACCAAACTTCCTATAATAACCGCTAACAATAAATATAACATACAAACATAAGTTATAATAAGTCCCTGCTGCTTTACTACTGCACGATAGTATCCACTTAATATTTGAATATGTGAAAACAATTGTAAGAACAATTGCAATTACGTAATACTGATAAAATACCGTAGAGTATTTAAAATCAGACACGCAGAACATCTTAGTCAGTGTTCTGTTGGAGAATTGCCTGAAATTCCTGAAAGCAAATTCGTTATTTTTAAAATGATCAATTCGAAAGTTATTGTTTGTGCTGTTCTTCTGGGAATTGCTTTGGAAGCAGGTAAGTGATAATTGGTACTAGTGTAAAGAAAAATGAACAACAAAAAAAGCAATAACATTACAATTACATAAAGAAAACACAATAATATTACAATTAAATAATAACACAATAGCATTATACACTAAAAACAATAACATTACAATTACATAAAGAAAACAATAATATTACAATTAAATAATAACACAATAGCATTATACACTAATGAATTTATATATAATTGTTAAGAATTAATGGTATTGCATTTTGATAACATATATTTATTCAAGAATCAGTGTTGTCCTTATTTTCCGCGTTTTGTCCAGAAATTTACCGAGGTTTATCCAATTCTCTGGATTTACCAATAACTCGTAGCATGCCAATCTTTCCCGATTTGTATTTAGAAATCTTTCCGGTAATAACTGACGTCTCCAATATTCTAAATCATTACATTTTCCTAATATATGTATCTCATCTTCAAAGTTCCCGCACATTGGACATATTCGCATATCGTGATCGTCGCTAATTTTTAGAAATTTCCATGCCCCTAGCCTAAACCAAGCAAGCCCTGATCTCTCCTTAAATCTTAGGTTGAGTATATACGATTCTTTTCCCCAGACGTGTTTTAGGTCTCTTTGTAAACACAGTGAGCGTTTTCCTGTACATTCGGCGAAAGTATCTTGTTGGTTTATATCTAAGTTCCTCCTCCTTATTTTTCTCCACACGTTCTTGCGATTTTCAGTCCCTTTTTCCCATACCCAGCCCATCCTAATCTTTTGGAGTTCTCTCCTAACCTCGTCTGCCCAAAATTTAATATCTATGTTTTTAATTTGGTGGTCGTAACAAATTGCTCTAAGCATTGTTTGTTCACCTTGGATTACTCGAAACCAGTATTTGAGTACACGAATTTTACAATTTATGTCCACAGTTAGAAACGGCCTTACTAAGTCCTGTAATATATTTTAGAAAATGCGTATATACCTTATTTAGTACTACCGTTCTTTGGAAACCCCAAATCTCACTACCATAGTGCATTACTGGCCTGACCATCGCTCCATACATTTTTTCTAATGTGCTGACTGGAATATCAGGCACTGGACCCAGAATACCGAGTACACTGTTAAATTGTCCCCTCCCTTTAAATAATGCTATATCAATATGTTTTTTCCACTTCCCGTTCATTTACAACGTCGTACCAAGATATTCAAAATGTTTCACGTTTTGAAGTACTTGATCTCTGTATTTCCATTCCTCTGCTCTACCATAAACCGTCCCATTTTTAAAGGTCATTGTTTTTGTCTTACTAACATTTACAGTCAATCCTTTAAATGCCCTACTCCATAGACGAACATCTAAGGAGTAGGAATGCCTTGGCGTAGGGTTATGAGACGTGCACTAATTCGAATCCTCATGGGGAAAGAAATTGTCTCATGGAAT
Organism: Diploptera punctata; assembly: GCA_030220185.1. Classification (NCBI taxonomy): domain Eukaryota; kingdom Metazoa; phylum Arthropoda; class Insecta; order Blattodea; family Blaberidae; genus Diploptera; species Diploptera punctata. The sequence goes on from JASPKZ010009358.1 coordinate 901,632, forward strand.
TTTGGCCAGAATATAGTACCGTTGGCAAGCCAACATCGTGAGAAATTTTCATGGCTATCAACTTACTAATAAAGTAACTCTATACTGGCTGGATGATCGCCTATCTCTGTGATTGTTACATATGGATGTGAGGCTTATATACCGTTGATAGGACAATGACCTTTTAGGCCTGTCGTACATTGGAGTAATTTAAATTCTATCAAAATAATAAGATTTGTTAAAATTAATTACACAAATTAGATATTAAATAAGTCCACCGCTATGGTGTCAAGGTGGCGTTTTGCCTTGTCACGCAGCGGGCTCGGGTTCGATCCCCGGTCGGGACAAGTTTCTTGGGTGATGGGTATTTTGTGTTTTTTTTCCACACCTGTAAGGCAATAAACAAGTCACTAATATTACTTTTTAATAATTTGTTTTTTCATTATTTAATAAAAATAGTTTTAAAATTTGTCAACATATTTACCTAATGCCTTGTATAATATATTATATTAATTCATTGTAGTTTATTACTTTCTTTGTATTTTTTATTTTCTTTTTATGTATAATAGATTCGAGTTGTTATTCCGTTCTGTATACATTCTATCATTAGTTTAATTTTATTGTATTATTACACATTATTTTCATTATTATTCAATTTGACAGATAATTAATTGTTTAGTGTGTACTTTTATTGTAATTTTTTGTATTTATATGTAACATATGTTTGTCCTGGTGAGTGGATGAGAAGGCCATATGGCCTTAACTCCACCAGGTTAAGTAAATCTATTCTAAATAAATCTATTCTATTCTAAATGCCAGGAAACTTTAAGGCCCAAACGGTCCCCGAACACTATCTAGCTTTCATTTTCATCATTAACATATTCATAAAGTTTAGGATTAAGGGCTCTCCTGGCGCATCATTACCATCATCATCACCTATCACATATCATCGGGGCAGCGTAACTCCGCTTTTTAGGCGCTCCAACCTCAGAAGTAGTTTTCAATAACGCCACTACACAGAGAAAATACCAGAATGTCGAAATGACAACATGGTGACATTGAATAAAATAAAGAGAAAAATATATTAAATATAGCCATAAACTGGTATGATTCGTCAAATAATTAACTAATATAGCATTACTATTTAATATAAATTGTATTGTATTGTAAGCTCATGTTTTCCCTTTACAGAGATTGTAGGTGCTCTCCCCCTACAGGGAAGAATTTGAACCATACTAATTTAGTTACACTTATTTTCGTATAGATGTCATTTTGGGAGTCCGTGGTCGGCGTTCCGCCTCATACTGACATCTAGGAAACCAAGGTAGTACTAGGACGGGAAAATTCGGTAAATTTTGCTTAGAGGCCTTTTCATTCAGGCTTAAGGATTTTTACGAGCCTGAGAATCTTCAGACTCGGGACCCACGGCTTAAAGTCCCTCCCGGATGACTTGCTCCTTGAATTTTTCCATCCTAAAAAAATCATTCGACCCCGGCCGGTTTTGAACCCGCGACCCTCAGGATCAGAGGCAAGGAGCACAACCACTAGTCCACCGCGGCCATATATTTAATGTAAATATAAATTCAATAATTATACGAGTTTTTTAATTTGTTGACTTAACATTTTAGCAAATTTTATATTTAGTGCACTCTTACGAAGTGAGGTCTTTACTTATTTGACATCATGGCCTAAAGGTTACCTCTCCCCCTACATTCCAACTCCTGGTATAAACCTGATAGAAAACGCTGTCTCTGTAGTTTGTAATAGTGTTGAAATAGTTCTTGTCGTGTGCTACACGCGACTATTTTGCGGTCAGTTAAACGTTTAACTTAACTTAGAATCACTCCTAAATACGAATTCGCATTTTAAATCCTGTTTACTGATAACAAGTGTGTCGATATTTTAAAGTCAGTAGTAGTACTAATTCAACACTTGTTTCATCAAGTACAATAGTGCAACTAATAGTTTGGAATGCGCAAGCTATACCTCCGCTTCTATGATACTTATAAGTAGGGCAAGGATTTTAATGCACTGAAAGTTAAGACTGCAACGCAGATAGTATATACTATTCAATTGTTTCTGTGTGAAACCATGACAAAATACAGTCAGAAGTCTAACTTTTCAATATATTATTCAACTGTTTGTATGTGAAACCAAGACAAAAGACAGAAGTCTAACTTTTCATTATATTATTCAACTGTTTGTTTGTGAAACCAAGACAAAAGACAGAAGTCTAACTTTTCATTATATTATTCAACTGTTTGTATGTGAAACCAAGACAAAAGACAGAAGTCTAACTTTTCATTATATTATTCAACTGTTTGTATGTGAAACCAAGACAAAAGACAGAAGTCTAACTTTTCATTATATTATTCAACTGTTTGTTTGTGAAACCAAGACAAAAGACAATCAGAAGTCTAACTTCTAATTATAATTTATTTAAATCTTAACTTTTACTGCATTAAAATCCTTGACCTACATATAAGCACTTCAAAATTGAAGAGAATCATTTCTAGATCGCATATTTGTTAAATCAAATCATAAAGGCACTCTTGCGGTGGCAAGATTTATATATTTTTTAACTTTCTCTCGAGATTAGGTGTTTATAGTGTAATAATTGCTGGGTGGGCCTCTAATTCTAATTACTCTTTATTGGGAGGGCTACGGGCAGTAGCTCAAACATTTGCTGGGAAAGTACCTTGGTTGGCATTGTAGTGCTCTAGTTGAGTACATGTTAACTGAAACCAGAGTATGCATGCGATGTGACGGCGCAAGACAGCAACGCAGCCTAGTGCGCAGCTGCGGTGCATACGAGAGTGAACAGAATACAGACGCAATGGTTCTGTGTGTTAGTACTATACCTCATTTCCCAACCAACTAAGGTACTTTCCCCGGTCATTTGTTAATTGTGAGTGAGAGGGATAGCTATATCAATCAAGTATATTATTATTATTATTATTATTATTATTATTATTATTATTTATATTACAGGATATGGAAGCGCCTTTCTCTGGGCATTACGAAGGACAGATGTCTGTGATTATGTAATCTGTAGTTCGGAACCGTATGTCTTCAAGTAGCTTGTGCAGTTTATCGTCCTGGATTTAACCCAAGACTCCGAGTTTGTGGAAAATGTGTTACTTTTCAAAATAGTACCTCAGCCTCTAATCAAACCAACGTTAATCCTATAGAACAAAACGCTACCACTATTACAACCACTACAACTGAAGAAGCTCCTAAGGGAAATAATACAGAATAATTTATTCCAACATTATAGTTGCCCCGAAATCAGATCTAATCTAAAAACTACAAATTGTTGGGAAATCGAAAAAAAAAAACGCATAATGTTCATTTTGAGGCTATTACCTTCATTATATAATATACATTTTAATCTCTCATCCTATTGGAAACATATACAGCCAATTTGAATGCAAAATAACATGCTACTGAATTATCTAACCCAAATTTAATTAAAAATGTTACAATAAGAAATAAAAATACGCATTGAACATTGATTCAGTTAGAAAAATTTCTAAGTGAATCAGTTTTAGATATTTATTTTGCATTTAATGTCATTTCGTTACATTATTTGTGTCTTTCTTATTTTCACTCAGTTTCTCTAAGATTCTGATTAGAATTCACGGAACTGTGGTGGAATGAATTTGCACATGTACAATAATTGTTTTTCTGCACTGCTACTCATTACTTGACTAACTGCTTTCGCCATTTTGTTACAGATAGACCACTATTCGCTTGAAAGCCAACTATTAAAAATAAATAAAACAGGCCTTGAAGAGAGTATGGATAATTTTACATCCACCATGCCATGATATTCTCCGGATGGATCACTAATCCACTGAAAACTCAATTTTCGAATTTTTGTTGGTTAGATCTCTTTCCGGGGCAACTATACAAATATAAATTCCCCATGAATACTGCCAGTTATTCGTTATCAAACTGCATTAAATTAATCATAACTTCTTATCAGATTCAAAATTAATAATGAGCTGAATATATATTTTTAAACATTACATTAAATATTTAAAGTAATATTTGCGCTTTGAATTAGACCTATATCTTTCTTTTAATTGATTTCCTTCAGAAGTCCTTTAGTTTTTTTTAATAAGGTAAACATCAATTATCACGTATGCAATTTATTCAAACTTATTCGTCAAGTAATCCACATAGTTTCAGTTTTGAGATGTTCCGTTTCAAAACGATAATAATAACAATAATAATAATAATACTAATAATAATAAATTAATAATAATAATAATTTTATTTTAGGACATTTCTATAATAAACTAACATTCCTTCAATCCAAGGTAATTTTATTCCTCAACAATTTTCTATCTTTAGGAGTTTCTCTCAAATTCTTCTTGTTCATAACCCAACTAATTCAACTTATCCACTGATCTCATCTTCTTATTTTGACTTCAGAATTTCGATTAAAATCAATTTTGAAATTGTTCCTTCTCCCAGCGTTTTAACATGTCCAAACGATCTCAATATTTATGTTCTTCAATTATATCCTAAATATTATAATCGGATTTCATAATCTCTAATTCTTTAGTTTTTAATCTGATCTATTCTCCATTTCTTTGCTTCTCTGCACCAAATGTCAATTTCTGTAGTCAGTAATTTGTTTGCAAGTACCTAATCTGAAGTCCAAGATTCATATCCATGTAGGGGATATGTATTTTGGGCCACTTAACTTAAAATTCGAGTAAGGCCTTTAATTCTATTTAGAAAATTATAAATGTTATAAATGATGAATAGTACACAGTACTGATTACTTTTATGATAACTACGTCGTAAAATAATTTCCAGAATTTTTTTAAAAATTATGTTTACATAAATAATGATTGCGTGTAATTTGGGCCGAGGAATCGTGTAATTTGGGCCGAGGAATCGTGTAATTTGGGCCGATGTCTTATAGGTTGTAAATGCAAATATAATTACTCGTATTACTTTTTAATTGATTTATTTTAAAAATATAAGTAAGAGAATACATTCTCTTTTTGGGATTTATAAATCTGTAGTACAGTCTGTCCTCATTTGTGTTTTTTTGTGTCTTGAAACAATTATCGAAACACGAGAAATAAATACACGTAGATAAATAATGAACATATGTGTTTTTTGAGATCACTTCTTGGATTCACAAGGTCAGATCATCAAAGAAATACATTTAAAAAAATTGAAAGTTCTAAATATGTTAAATGAAATAACCAATAATAAAAAAAAAATACTTATACATTTTTTATTTAAAATAAAAAAAATATTAATATTTCAGAATAGTAATGTTATTCAACGTTTACTCGTAACAAGTGTCCATTTATAAATATCTATCTTCAAGTTATAAACCTACTATATTAGCATACATCAGTTGAAATATCATTGTTAACATTTTAAATATGTCCTAAATGAAATCGAATATTTACATGATAATATAATGAATTAGAGTAAATAAATAACAATATTTTTCACATATAATGTACCATTTCCTGTATAAATAACAATATGTACAATTAATATCTATTTTAATATTGTTTATTACTTATTAACTGCATTAAACGAACGGGAATATTGAGGAACCCCACATGTCCATTATTTACGATATTTGAGTTATGTATGATTTCGTACTCTAGACATATAGTCCGATCATGATATGGATAAATCCCATATGTTCCGGCCCTTTCTGTGTTGTTATGCTGCCATTGTATCAATGAAAATTAAGAGAAACCCCACATGTACAAAATATATGGACTTTCTCAAAATTGTAGGCAATTCTTACCTTCCTTCTGACAGAGATTTTAGCATGGTAAAAAGGAAAATTAGGAAGGTGATAGAGTATACTTGCTGAAAGAATATTCAGAATTAATAATAGAATCGAACACGAAGATGAAGTTTGAAGTGAAAATACCCAAAAGAGAAGAGGTAACTAAATTTTAAGGATCGGTGCCCATTGTTCTACCGAACAAATGTCATTTCTGTTGAAACACAAGGGACAGCTACACATAGGAATAACAAACAGCACTTTAATGTAACACAATTCATGCAGTTCAGCTATTCTCATGAATCTATTGGTGTTGTTAAAGTTAGGTCATTCATTGATGGAGCAATAGAGCACACTTTCCAACTGGCTGGACCATCTGTAATTCCACCAAGCCCTATAAGTCAGGCTTATAAAAATAATGAGAAGAAAATGAATGACATAAAGCGATTTCTACCATGCCTACCAGAAGAAGAAATCATCCAGAACTTCTATGATGACATCTGCAATTGGCGAACATGTTTCAAAGAATGAACATTGATGAGAGAGAGAAGGAAAGCATGCACAATTTGTATGAGTATTGTTTATATCATCAATAAAATATGAGTTAAGTAATCAATTTGCTTGTTCTCCTCATCCTTCTTCTTCTTCTTCTTCTACTACAAGGTTTAGGCTATGCAGCCTGTTCCGGCGAAGTTAAAAGTGGAGTCCATCTTCTGCGTGGTCGGCCAATATCTCTTGTTCCTCTGGGATTATACAGGAAGGTTCTTTTTGGTATTCTTTCGTTGTTCATTCTCATTAAGTGTTCTGTCCATTTCTTATTATTTTCGCTGATTTTATCTTCAATTTTATATATATTTAATTCTTCTCGTATAGTTTCAATCCTTATTCTATCCGCTCTTGTGCATCCTTTCACATTACGTAAAAACAGCATTTCCGCAGTCTGTAACCTGCTTTTATCCCTTGATTGCATTATCAAATTTTCACTTCCATACAACAACAAAGGAACAGCCATTGTTTTATATAATTTAAGTTTCGTATCTTTCCTTGTTTTCCGACCTAAAGTTCTTTTTATGGTTCCACAAATAGCCTGAAATTTATTTACTTTATTTTCTATATCTTTATTTTCTCTATAAGTTATATCACATCCTAAATATTGGAACTTCGTTGTTATTGTTCTCATTATTGGCTTGTTATACTACAAAATATTGAGAAAGACCTCACAATGTACAAGGAAATAAATTTCAACCTTAATCTCATATATAACTGCTCAATATTGTCTCCCTATAATGGAATTGGCATGCCTTCCTACTAAATTCATTTAACAGAAAAAATACGAAAACGCCGTCTTAACTTTTTTCACGCATACATTAAAGAACTGGAATGGTTTTTGTCTCTCCTACAAAATTTCGTTTCTCAATATTCCCATTCAAAATACATAACCCGTAATGTTATTACAACAACACTGGGTCATGTACTGTAACCTGTGATACCAAAACAGAAACCGAAATAAATAATATTTAGCAAATATTTTACATGCTGCATTCTAAGAAATCGATTCTTTCTTTTTCTGTTTTCTGCAAATAAACTGGCCTTTTCTTCAGAATTGCCATATAAATAATGACTTATTAAAATAAAATGACGGTTCCAACGCTACTATATGGATGAGAACGGTGAGTCTTAACCAAAATTCAAGGTACGAAGAATAGAAGAAAACGTCAGAAATGATGGTTCTGAGGAGTGTGGCTGCGTTATACAAAAATGGATCGAATGGCGAAGTGGAAGTGAGGACATTACGAAGAGTAGAGAAACGAATATATTCAAACGATGTAGATAGAATTACAACATACAGAGCATGAAATGTATGTACCACCATCAATAGACAGGATAACCACTAGAATATCTGAAACGGATTCTTCATTTTAAAACACTAGGACGAAGACATGTTCGCGAAGACCAGTAAAAGTAAAAGATCGGATAGACATAATTCTAACATGAGCATCGGAACCAATACTCAGCAGGATCTAGTCAGTGGGGCTGCTGATGATGATTGTGTGGCGATTGTGACATAGTGACGGACCTAGGTTAAAATTTAAGAAGGGCTGGATGTTCAATCAAATAAAGTTTCTTATAGCGCTTTACTTCCGATGGCTTCCCTCCTGAAATTCGTTGAACAGTTGTCATGAAATGCTGGTCCCGTAGCCTAGCCGGAACTATTCGGATATATTATAGCATTCTGCGGATTTTGAAGAGTATTCATTCATTTTTGTCTGAAAAAAAAAACAGTAATTTAATGTGCCATTTAGCCAGCCTTTGAACAGCCGCTAACATGCACATGAGAGGGAAAGATATACCTGGGTCCAATTGTCCTCTTATTCCTCTCGTATCCCGTCTTCACCCATAAACAGATGATTCATACCCCTTTTTAAATCTCTATGAACACCAAAATATATGTTGTACACATAGATTTCATTAAAGATTTCTGATTGACTGTTCGCTACAAATGAGGGAAATTTTGATTAAGTGGCTGGAAACGTCAACATACCTTGGAACAGCTTAGATGACAAAAATAAGAATGAGTTGCACAAATAAGTATTAAACAGATCTCTTTCAATTCTGTGAAATGTGTGCTATTATGCTATGACAGACGACTTTTCAGTATTAAATACCAAACTTCTCTCAAATAAAATGTCAAACCTGGAAACAACGATATAACTATTATTCTCTCACTTATATTGCATGGATGCGAAACCACGGACTTTTACTTTCGCCATCCATGTTAATTCTGCCCGAAGGCAGGTCCTTCACTGCAATCATAGCATTTGCATGCTATGCTTGCAGCGTTACTAGGGAAATGTAGGTGTGGTAGCTTCCCGTTGCCTTACACACCGATGAAGGATGATGATGATAAACGATAAGGCAGGTGATGATGGCCATATGATTACCGGGGACCCGGTTGGGCCTTTAAGTTTTCACTGACATTTGTCTTACAGGTGATAAAAAACCCTGATAAAAACCTCACCCAGAAAAACTGCCCCGACCGGTGATCGAACCCGGGCCCACTGCTACCTCGAGACCACAGCGGTGAACACTTTTACTTTAAGGGAGGAGAAAAGATTAGAAATATTTGAAAATAAAGTTCTTAGGAAAATTTTGGACAAAAGAGAGATGAACAGGAAGGTAAATAGAGATGACTGCATAACATGATCTTTATAGGAAACCAGATATATTTTGAACAGTTGACTCTCGTAACCTTCGATGGGCAAGATATTAGACTTGAATGAGGAATTAAAGAGGGGACTAGTCCCGAAAGGCCTACAGAGTTTTAAAAACAACTTAAGTTGAGGAGACGGACCTACAAGGTAAGTAATTTATATTTTTTAACCGTACATTATATTACTGTGAACTAGTACCTCAACGGAAACTTACCATGAATTTTACTGGTATCGAACCATTTCTAGAAATGGCCATGAAGATGGAGTACGCCATCTTCCAGGGTTTGACAACGTAGGACGACATGACAGGGAACTTTATTTCAGGTATGTAATCTTAAAGATGCTGAAGAAAACGAAAATAACTTAAAGAGAAACACCAACTACCCGTAAGTACACAATTCTTTGTATTTTGTATCAAGGTATTTTCTTTATAAACAAAATTAGAATGCTATTTAAAAACACATAAAAATGTTATGTTACTTTAACTTCCCGGTTGCCTGTTTTGCCCTTGAATAAAACTTCCTAAAGTTTATAATCTTAGTAGCCATACGTGTAATGCCTACATCATGTATCATTACGATAACAGGCCTTATTTATACCGAGATATGTACAGCTATACACTCATTCCACTGCATAAAGATCCACCTGAAGTTTCCACAAATTCTAACTTGTAAAGAAAAAAATGACTAACGTCCAACAATTATTTTGTAGAATTCTTCTGGCTTCTCTTGTGTTAGCAAGTAAGTACAGATTTTTGAAGTGAAAATTAGAATTGTTAAAGAAGGTAGGTAGATTATATTTTCCTAAAGAAACCTTTACATTTTCATAAAATTTCATTTCCTGTATTACTTCAATGGGATATTTTGTTAAGGGGGGGTGATGGGTGAAATATATATTTTCTACATATTTTGAGCTAGAGACTTGATTTTTTGTACAAACATTCAATGCATAATACATAATGATGTGTTTAACTTTCAGTCTTGTGAGGCATTTATTTTATGAGTTATTAAATATTATATTTAAAAAAATTGCATATATTATAATTAAATGGGTTCCACAATTTCTTTAGTAAAATGTCTGATTTTTTTACAAGACCCCTCAAATATTTAGAAAACATCATGCATTAGAATTCTTATAATGTGAATACAAAGGGAGAAAAAAATGTTGTACCTCATGCGTGGAATTACAAAAAAAAATTGCATGGATTTTATTTCTTATTTCTTAAAATACTACTGCAAACATGAAACCTATGTACTACATTGTTACTCATTATGTTTAGGACATGCAGTAAAAATTTGAACCTTTTAGGACAAAATTTGTGAATTCCATTCAATTTTGAATGTACAAAAATGCAGTGAAAATAAAAGTATGGAAAAACAAGTTTAAAGATTTGCATGCAGTTTAAGTACTCGTATAATATGTTACATACAGGCCTAATCAGCAGTTTAGGACACCCAGAAGAGCCATAGGCCTCTGAAACTTTGCCAACGTATACATTAGAGTACAGGCTATTCTTTAGAACAAAAAACAAAAAATGCCCATTTTGATGTCAAATGGTCAATTTTTCACCCATCACCCCCCTTAACACGAATACGATCGGTCGTGTTACCATGCTCGCCTCTGGGTCCGAGGTTCGCGAGTTCAAATCTGGTAGGATTCTATGGACTTTTTTTTTAACATAGCTTCCTTCGGAAGGGATGTAAAATCATGAATCATAGATTTACGGGTCGAAAATAATCTCAATTCTGAAATAAGAATCCACTGAGAAAACATTGTCAGGCATTTTCTCTGACGTTTGAATTGTTAACGCTATTGCCCTGAAATTTCTAGAAACTCATGGTATAATTCATTACAAGCTCTTTTGTCATACCAAATCTCTAAAAAATATTATAGTCCTATTACAATTAATATATAAAGCAACGATTCGTCCAGTTATATGGATGCAAAATACGGTTTTATATTTGAGAGAAAATATTACTAATTTAAGATAATTTGAGGACTGAATAGAGACGAACAGACAGATGAATGTGAGCTATATGCGAATCCTCGTGTAATAAAAACATTTAGGTCCCATAAACTACAAAAGCCGTGATTCGTTTGTTACACAATATTGGGGAATGAAAATGGACGTGGAAACTTCTTATTGGAAAATCATAGGCAATCTACCTGTAGGTAGACCTAAAATGAAATGGGAAAATAATAATAATAATAATAATAATAATAATAATAATGTTTTATTTATTCTGGCAGAGTTAAGGCCATAAGGCTTTCTCTTCCACACAACCAGCACAAATACAAATAAATATTTGACAAATATAGATATACACTAGATTAACTATAAACAGTTAAAAATACAATAAATGTTGCAATGTAAATTTCATGTAGAAACAATATTTTATACGGTAATAAAATAAGAAAACTAAGATAGTAATAATAATAATAATAAATAATAATAATAATAAAATAATAACAATAATAATAACACTAATAATAACAATAATAATAGCAATAATAACAACAATAATAATAACAATAACAATAACAACAATAATAATAACAATAATAATAATAATAATAATAATAGTAGTAGTAGTAAGTCTAAATATGATAAATTGCACGAGAAACACCAATTAATATAATGTAACACACTGGGTAAGTCCACCGCTGTGATCTCGAGGTAGCGTGCTGCCTTGCCACGCAGCGGGCCCGGGTTCGATCCCCGGTCGGGGCAGTTTTTCTGGATGAAGTTTTAATCGGGGTTTTTCCTCACCTGTAAGACAAATGTCACGAAAACTTCAAGGCCCAAACGGTCCCCGAAATCATATGGCCATCATCATCCTTCACCGGTGTTGAAAGCAACGGGAAGCTACCACTCCTACAATTCCCTTGTAAAGCTGCAAAGCATAGTATGAAATTACTATGATTGCAGTGAAAGACCTGCCATGGACACTGGGTAATGGTGAAGTCGAGGTTAGAGCAAGTATAAATTAAGATTTATTTTAAAAGATGCCAATGTCCATGATTTGCAGGAGGCAAATTGTAGAGGGAATGACTGGAAAATAGGAGATAAAAAACTAACCATGATTTGAAAGAAGTAAATTGCAGAGAGGAAATTCATATATAAAAGAAAAAATGCAGGTACAATATTCAATATTAGATTTTATAAAGAAGAAACAATTAAATTGGTACGGACACAGAAGGATGGAAGAAGGAAGACTACGTAACATAATCATGGATTGGAAACCATAGGGAAGGAAAAAGAAGGGTAGACCAAATATTACGTGGATTCAGGGAATCAATGAAACTAAGAGGGAATGGGAAATAGAAGAAGATATATGGATGAACGGACAAGAATGGAAAAATGTGTTGAAACAAATGTGTAGTTAACTGTGAACATGGGTACCGGAAAAATGTATATTCATTGTAAAAGCCGGAATAATAAAAAAAAATTGCAGAGAGAATGACTAGAAGATAATTATTCAGGATAGAGACGTATGGAAAGATAATATCCACGCGGTCGTAAACTTTCGGGTTCCATAGTCCCAATGAGTTAGACAACTGAGTAGTTAAAGTGATGAAATACCACTTACCTACCACGGAATGTACAGCCAATTCGGTTTTAGGTCGATGGATTCAAAGACTAAATCTAAAAAATACATAACCAGCTATTGCGACAACAAAGCCTTAAACTAGACGATTGTTCTGAAATTTGTATTGTTTCCATGACACCTATAAAACTTAAAATGTGAAAATGCTTGGCTGTCAATGTGAAAACAAAGTAAGTACTATTTGATAATATTTATTGTTTCGACAACAGCTATAAAACTTAAAGCTCAAAGTCATAAACACAAATATATAATATATATTGTACTAGAGCATGCCATCAAATCAAGGAAGAAGAAGACCTACAACTGAATGGTATTAATAAGCTGTTAGTTTATGCTGATGATGTAGTACTATTGGGCGATAGCGAGGAGATACTAAAGGCCAACACGCACACACTACTGAATAACGCTAAGAAATTGGGACTGGAAGTAAATATCAATAAAACTAAATATATGGTCACACATAGAAATATATTATATAATGGAAATGGACAGCTAATGACAAATGAGGGAAATTTTGAGGAAGTGGCTGAATTCAAATACCTAGGAACAACAATCACAAACAGGAATGAGATGCATAAGGAAATTAAATATAGGCTCAATTCTGAAAATGCGTGTTATTATGCATTACAGAGACGTTTGACTTCCCAACTCCTTTCAAAAAAGGTTAAACTGAAAATATATAAAACTATTATTCTACCAGTTATAGACCTATTATATGTATGCGAAACATGGACTCTTACTTTAAGGGAGGAAAGGAGATTACGAGTATTTGAGAATAAAGTTCTTAAAATGATTTTTGGACCAAAGAGAGATGAACAGACAGGTGAATGGAGAAGAATGCATAACAGTGAATTACGTGGTATTTATAGGAAGCCAGATATAATGAGAACAGTTAAGTCTCGTAGAGTGCGATGGGCAGGACATGTGGCACGAATGGGGATTGAAAGACGTGCAAGGAAGCTTCTTGTAGGAAACCCATAGGGAAAAAGCCCTGTTGCTAGACCAAGAATGAGATGGGAGAATAATATTAACTATGATTTGAAGAAATTAGATTATACAGGGAATAGTTGAAAAACATTCGCTCGGGATGTTATAATTTTTATTACATATTCATTATTTTAAATAAAATATTTTTTATCACATTTTCATTATTTTAAATAAAGCAATTTTATTTAAGAATTAATTGGTGAAAAGTAAACAAATTTGAATTCGACCTCGGTGGTCTAGGGATTAAGTTGCTTACATCTGATCCCGAAGATTGTGGATTCAAACACAGCTGGAGTGATGTTTTTTTTAAGAATAGTAAAATCCAAGGGACAAGTTCTCCGGCAGGGGCTTGAAGCCGTGGGTTCCTAATCTGAAAATTTTCGGGCTCGTAAAATAACTTCAAGTCTAAATTAGAACCTCTGGGAAAAATGTCCCATTGAAGTAATATCATAGTTGCCTACTAGATATCTCTTTAAGGCGAAGTGTTAACTACATACCACTTGCTGACATCAGTAAAGAAATGCATGTAATTAAAGTAGCAGGTTAAGCAACTCCCGCTTAGGGACACCCTTATCCCATGTGGGTATGTACGGGTATATAGTAGACTAAACAAAATTGAGATTCTTTCTTATGCCAACATAATTCAGCGATTCATAATGTTTCAAACATTGTTAATGAAATGCGAGGTTGGGATGTGGTTTTTACAGAAGCGAGGAAAATGTTTGAAAACCGAGCGATAGTGAGGTTTTTAATTTCCGATATTCTGTAAATCACTTCACAAACGTGCGTTGTACATTATTTCTTGCGCGATAATGTTTTCAATATAATAAATAATAGTAAAATAATAACATCTTTGTTGGAAATATTTGCGTTCATTATAAATAATTGACTAACGTTAATAGAGTGGGCAAAGTTTATTAGTTGAAACTACAGGAGGCTGTGAGACCAATTAGTGACAAAAATGGCGGCAAGTAAGCCTACGTATTTATTGTTTTATATTGTTTCAAATAAAGTTCAGTTCATTTAAAATGCAGTGATTTGTTTCGTATACTATATATTAAAACTACCTTTTGGATATTTTTGTATATACATTGAATGTAATATACATAGAGGGCAGTGGGTTTACTTTCAACACGCGTTTTGTATTATGCAATATTACAATATAGTTATTTTATTACAGTATAGTTATTTAGGTTGGCAACCCCGAAATGTAGGAAGTTGAACTTTCAATCATGCTCGCCATTGCTGTAAGTACGACAAAACGCACTATCGCGCAAAAATATGTGTCTTACCACAAATTAATCAGAAACTAAAAAAGTACAAATGTTTACTAATGAAGTTTTAAACAAATGGGAACGAAACTTCATATCTCTATGATATAACTACAGTGGATGCCTAAAAGCCTATACTATCTATAACATAATATAATACATTTCCTAAAAAATATACAGGATAATGGAATTATGAATGAAATTGTGTTAGTAGTCTTAGGTGGAGTAGTGATTGGAAGCTACGAATGATTTAGCTTATTTCTTATAACAGGTAGTCACTTAATCGGAACACCATACCTTTTACACTTGGTCACTGTGGCTGAGCGGTCTAAGAGATATCCCCTTGGTGCGGAGTTATGGAACGCACTTCAGATCTAGTCCCGATGGGAGAAGGATTGGGAGAATTTCACTTAGAATATGGGATCGGCACCCACCCAGAACTATGAAGAATTTGGGTAACTGTAATAAATAGTGGATGCAAGTTGAGATATTTTTCTCAAAACGGTTAGGGATTCCGAAATGCTGATCACACGCAGCTCTAATCTTGCCGGATGATCGCCCATCTCTGTGACTTTTATATATAGATGTATGCCAATCAGCTAATTTGTAGCCAAGACATGTTACACCAATGAGTTGCAGGTAAATTCAACATTGCTATTCAATATATACAACCCCACAAAATATACTTAAATTCAATTTCAATTTACTAAAATTACAATTTTATATGAGGCAATATAGGTATAATTTTGGAAGAAGCAAATGTGCTAAGTTCGTTTTCAAAATAAAGATATCACTGGGACAAAAACCACATAAGGGTTTAGACATATCACCTCTTTTTAAAGCCACATTTAAATATCCATTAATTCTTTTTTCCCCCCAAATGCCCCAGATTTGTCTTTCGACATTCCTGGTTTCTCTCCTGGCATGGCGTACTTGTAACCCACTTCTGAGGTTGGGGCGCCTGGAAGGCGGGGTTACGTTGCCCCGATGATATGATGGGTGATGATGATGATAATGGTGCGCCAGGAGAGTCCCTAATCCTAAGCTTAACCTAAGATGAATATGAATGATGATGATTGCGATGGCCATATGATTTCGGGGACCGTTTGGACCTTAAAATTTTCCTGACATTTATCTTACAGGTGAGGAAAAACCCCGATAAAAACCTCACCCAGAAAAACTGTCCCGACCGGGGATCGAACCCGGGCCCGCTGCGTGACAAGGCAGCACGCCACCCCGAGACCACAGCGGTGGACACCCATTACTTAAATTCTAATTTCATTAAACCCAATATTAGTCTACCGATTTTTATTTTTGTTTCTGGCTTTAATTTAAAACTTCCTTCGTAATTTTATCAGACCTAATTCTCACAAAATATACAGCACACTCTATTTAAAAAAAATACATTTAACAGTATCTCGTTAGGTTGCATCTGTGGTGTAGCGGTTTGCACATCTGACAGGTATCCCAGAGCCACGAATTCGATCGCAATATTTCTTTATAGTTAGCAGTCAAAGGATTGGATACAAAATATGGCACTGATGTATAATCCTGTAGGACGAAGATCGGTGGGAAGACCAAGAAAGCGTTGGGCTGAACAGATGTGAGATCGGAACAGGCAAAGACCTAATCCGTGAAAGATGATGATGATGATGATGATGATAGTAGTATTTTATTTGACGCTAATCTTTAAGAGTTCAGATTACTGATGTTGCAATTAAAAGTTTAGAAATATCCCAAATTGTATTATTAGTCACAAAATTCACTTAGACTAACCTAAGAATCAAGAATTTTTTCTTTTTAATGACTGAAATGTATCATTAACATATTTTTAATCTTTTTTTTCAGATTGTGGGGATGCATTCTTTATCAATTGGCCGTTCAATCCAAAATCGAGAACTGATATCTGTAACTCTGTCGATTGCGGTTTCGGTTTTAGGTGCATCATAAATAATTGTGAACCTGGAGGTGGATCATTCACACGGCTCTTCGATCAACGTCAATGTGCCGACTGTATACCTTTGCCCTCCAGAACAGATGCTGCAGTAATATCTGAATTGGGAGCTACATCAAATAATCGAATATCAGATACAATAATTCCAACAACAAACACGACAACTTCAGGATCAACGACAACAGTTGTGGGAACAATAGGCCAATCAGGTGGATCAACATCAGACTCTACAAGTACAAGAGGTTTGACAACAACTACAATATTAACAGATCAAACAACATCAGAAACAACGATCACAGCAACTG
Organism: Diploptera punctata; assembly: GCA_030220185.1. NCBI lineage: Eukaryota > Metazoa > Arthropoda > Insecta > Blattodea > Blaberidae > Diploptera > Diploptera punctata. The sequence continues at coordinate 918,724 of JASPKZ010009358.1, forward strand.
ACGATTCAATATCGGATTCGACTAGTGCAACAACAGGTTCAACAACTTCTGGAACAACGACAACAGTAGCGACAACAGCAGTCTCGACAAATACAACAGGTTCGACAGCAACCACAGCATTAACAGATCCAACAAATTCTGGAACAACGACAACTTCAGATGAAACAACAACGGACTTTACTAGTGTAGCAACAGATTCAACAACCTCAGGAACAACTGCATCAAACGAATCAACATCAGGGACAACAACAACAGGTCCAACAACAACTCAAACAACAAGCACAACAGCTGCTGGTTAAAAACATCAAATATAAAATCGGAAGCAACTACTGAACAAAAAATATTATGAAATATAAAAAAAATGTTAAGATGAACAACAAATTTGGATTTAATATTAGATGAAATGTTGAAAAGGTAAAACAATGTTAATCTCCACAAACATTAATAAAGTACAAATGACAAAAGCATAGAAATTGAAGCCAATGTTTGTATATTCCTTATCAAATTGAAAATAAAATTATTAAAATAGGTATTGGTTTGCACGGCTCAGGTCGCTTTCCACGCCTTGTCTACACCCATTTCTGTTCAAATTAAGTCCTCTCTTTCTCATTAGTCTCAGCACATTTGCTTTCAATTAGATCTTAGTCATCTCCACTTTGCATTGTCAAAATGATCCCAATATGGAAGATCTTCTTTATCCCTCTATAATCCCTTCTTCTCATCACATGTTCCAACATTCTTAATGATCTTCGTTCAATTCGTTTAATTATTATTTCCTCTGCATCCATCACATTTCTTATTTTTTTAACATTTTGTCGTTTTTCGAAAATCCCAAACTTCTTCTCAAATAGTCCATTTCTAGTGCCAAGATTTTATTCACAATTGATTCCTTAATACATCATGTTTCGCTCCCATGGCAGGCAATTGTATCTACCATTATTTTACCACTTCGTTTTTAAACACCAGATATATTTTTGTCAAAAAATGGATTTAGACAACCATCTATCTTCTTTCCCTTCTGCATTCTAAAAATAATTTTGGGTCAATTTCATTACTTAAAATATTAAATTATTATTTAATACAAGAAAATTAAAACTAGTAATGAAGTATTTTTAAAATTAATAAATGTTTATCATATATAATGACAACAAAAAGTAGGCCTAATTAGTGGAAATGGATTCTGTAGGTTGCAATGATGTACATTGATTAATAGACATAAATGGTCCATTCAGTGAAAAGAAAAGGATATATTTTACACGAGTTGAGAATACCATTTACACATCATAGTGTGATATTACAGGAGGATTGCAGTGAATGATTCTATAATACAAGTGTCATACTATATCTTTCGCGGCATAGTCGTTTTGTTACAGGGTGGCAGGCGATAGCAAAGGATCATAATTGAATTTCCCACTATCATTTAATTGTAAAATCTTCAATTTGATTGGTTTGAGATAAACAGTGAATATTTTCGAATAATCACTTAAAACTGACTAAATTTTAAAATATCAGAAAAATTCAACTCTTGACCGATTAGAATGAGGAATTGAATCACATGTCATTGATGATTTTGATTTTACAAATACTCAAAATTTCAGCTCTCTTTCTAGTAATCGTCGAGGTAGGAAGCAATTTCGAGATATTTTGGAAACATTCGTTACGCAGCATTCCTATAAAAATTAGATGCTTAAATAAAAGTGTGAATAGGATATACATACATACATACATATATATATATATATATATATATATATATGTGTGTGTGTGTGTGTGTGTGTGTTATAATTAATTTTATTTTTTTTTACATTGAGCAATGTAAGCTTAATATGACATAAGAAAAATAAATACCTGAACGGGATTTGAACCAGGAACTCTCGGTTGGTACCCCAGCATGTTATCCATTACATCACCAGGTGAATCCAATTCAAACACTTATTTTTCTTATATATATATATATATATATATATATATATATATAATATTATATTCTCCATTATTACTAGATGTCGCGAGAACTCGGTCTTCACTGCCACTTAGTAGCTGACTATAACAAGTAAGCAAATACAAAAATAAGTGTTTGAATTGGATTCGCCTGGTGATGTAATGGATAACACGCTGGGGTACCAACCCAGAGATCCGGGTTCAAATCCCGTTCAGGCATTTATTTTTCTTATGTCATTTTAAGCTTGCATTGCTCAATCTAAAAAAAAATTATAACATCGATAAAGCGTCACTGCTATAGAGTAAAAGTATTCTCTTTAATTTGCTTACTTGTTATAGTCAGCTACTAGGTGGCAGTGAAGACTGAGTTCTCGCGACATCTAGAATAATGGAGAATACAATATATATATATATATATATATATATAAGAAAAATAAGTGTTTGAATTGGATTCGCCTGGTGGTGTAATGGATAACACGCTGGGGTACCAACCCAGAGATCTAGGTTCAAATCCCGTTCAGGCATTTATTTTTCTTATCATGTCATATTAAGCTTGCATTGCTCAATGTAAAAAAAAAAACTTATAATATCGATAAGGCGTCACTGCTATAGAGTAAAAATATTCTCTTTAATTTGCTTACTTGTTATAGTCAGCTACTATGAGGCAGTGAAGACCGAGTTCTCGCGACATCTAGTAATAATCGAGAATATAATATATATAAGAAAAATAAGTGTTTGAATTGGATTCGCCTGGTGATGTAATGGATAACACGCTGGTGTACCAACCCAGAGATCCGGGTTCAAATCCCGTTCAGGCATTTATTTTTCTTATCATGTCATATGTATGTATGTATATATATATATATAGGGGGCACGCCGTAGCGTAGTGGTTAAGGCACTGAGCTACAAGCCGGTGGGTCGAGGGTTGAAGTCCCGTTGGGGTCAGGATTTTTAAACTGACCCAAACCCTCTGGTGGCACTATGGCCCTGGGGTCGACTCAGCCTCTAACAAAAATGAGTACCAGAGCTTGTTCTGGGGTAAAGGCGGCCGTCACGCAGGGCTGACAACCCGGCTGACATAAAGTGCTGATTGTCTAGAAAAAGTGGGAGCCTTAACCTCCTACTACCCCAAGGCCCTCCGGGCCTGTTGTGGGATCACTTTTACTTTACTTATATATATATAACTGAGTAAATATAAGAGAGACATTTAAATGTATATGTAGAAATATTTAAAATAAAATATTGAGTGGAAAACCATTTTTGAATATAGTGATTAGCTTTCTATATAAAAAATAACCGATTGAATTAGATACATTCTAATCAACTGTGGACGTTTTTAAAATCTACCGGTCATAAAACAAAGATAGTTGGGAAGAAATGAAAATTAATAAAAATGAATTTATTTCTTCCAATTAAACGAGTTTTCTTTTACAACGTTTATGAATTCGTCTTCTTCTATGAGAAAGATTAAAGCTGCACTCTGAGCCAACCAAAGTGAACTCATAGTGCAGTATAAAAGTGAATTACGTCATCATTTTCAATGGTTCAAACAACCCAGGCATCCCTGAAATACTGGTCACTACATCGTGGGACCATTTTCTACTACAGCGCCTCCCCCACATACAGATGCTGAGCGAAAAGTGTCATTAAATTTAGAGAAACAGGGTATTTTCGAGAAGCGAAGGGTATATAAATGTATGCTTACTGAGGAGAAACTAGAGTGGGAGAAAGATTAGAACACACTCCAAAGAAATTTCTCTGAAGACTATCACAGGATACTGAAATTAGAATGACCTGATCATGGCGAGTTAATAACTTCTTAAAATTGAAAACATTACAACTTCACTATTGTTCAGGAAACTAAATGACAAAGCATAGTGTGTTCCACATAACTATCAAATTAACTAATTCACTGGCAGAATGTTATCCCGAGCCCTCCAAACATTCATATACTCACGATTCTCTATCTAAAATTGGAGATTAAAACTGCAACAATGAAATTAATTATATTTCAGTTATTATTATTATTATTATTATTATTATTATTATTATTATTATTATTAAAAATTAGGAAACAGTTGACACTATTTTGAAAGATGAATTAATGCGTGTACATGCAAATTTCCACGGCCGCCATGCAGCGGGGGGTTTTGCTTTCGATTTGCCGGGAACTGTGCTATCATCGGTTGCTATCGCCGGCTGACGTGTAACGGGGAGACTCGGAACGAAATGCACTGTACTTATACTAGTACGGCACTATAATTTACATGTTATAAGAGAACAAATTGAAAAATCAATTGTGGTGTTACAGTGAATGGACAACTTGATTATAGTTTTCTATAATAAACTTCTTGAATAAATTGATCAATTTGACTTTGTTTACATAGTTACGGAGAATATTATTTTTGAATCGTTGTTACTTTTTGCAAGGAAAGTTGAAAATTAAATGACAGAATCATTTCGAATTTTAGTGAGAGCATTATAATGAAGTTATCGTCATTCCACCCGACATCGCAGAAGAAGTTGGGAAATACTATTCATGTTTATTCATTACATTTAAAGAAAAAACTTTTTTATAAAAGAAAGCGCCACATTGTTGCTGCAAGCTATGCATTTAAATTCTGAATTCACGCATGTAACGGCAACATTAAGGTGCTACAGATGTGATGTTCTGTTTATGTAATAAAAGTTTCATTTTTTTTTTGTTTCATTTAGTAAATCTATTTATTTTGATCTATAAATCCTTTATTAATATAAGGTTCAGCGCACAAAATGCAAAGATTGGTTAATCAATATCGATTGGCATTAATTATCTGTCTATACGGAATTCTGTCAGAGATTGTCCTCTGTGTTTGCACTTTAGCACATGGTATTTTTCACATGACATGCCGCATCGCTCGCACAAGCATTTTGGTCCCGGGTCATGGAACGGTTTCGTTTTGCAGAGTCTGTGATGGAAGCCGTGTACTGCTAGCCGGGCCACTAGGTGTCGTAGCTCGTATATCGGCTTCTTCCATCTTCTGAGGTCATGGCATCGGTAGTGTAGAAGTCGGTCAAATTGATTATTTTTTCTGTTGCAGTTCTCTTAATACTGTATTGTAGCTCGCTGTAGATGACAAGTACTATTTAAGTGGGAGTTCTTCTATGAGGAATTGATCCTTTGTCAGTTCATAAACCGTACTAGAAGTTGCGAACTTTGATGCTGCCTTTTTCAAATATATCGGTTTCACTTTTTCGAGAAGTCTGAGGCTGTTGGGGTCCAGATGATCTCATATAAGCTGAAGGCCGTATGTGGCTATGGGTGTAATCTTGATGTGGAAGAATTTTGTTTCTGCTTCCATGGACATCTTGGTTGTGTCTTTATCCCGTGCATGGCTTTGATTGCTAGACTCGTCTGTCCGTGATTTGTAGGTTGAAGGAAATTACCTTAGGCTGGAGAGTGACGCCTAGATATTTTAAATTGTTGAATGTGGACAGAGCTCGGGTATTCAGCTTAATCTTGACCTATCCCGCAAGTCTGCCTCCTCTCTCCTGAAGGTCATAAGAAGAATGTTGTCCTCGTTCAATTTCAGGTCGTTGTCATCCACCTTTTTTGCGAGTCGGTTAAAATTGGCTTGCAGTGTCTCGCAGCACGGGGATGCCAGGGCCATATCGTCCGCATACATGTAGAGCTTGCCATCGCCCTACAGGATCAGTGTCACGTCAGCTATGCCGATCGAGAATAGAAGCGGACTCAGCGGGTCGCCGTATATGACACCGTTCGTCTGTGTTATTTGATTTGAGACGGAGGTCCCGTCCTGGACGGACACCTCGTTTCGGGCTAGAATATATTTTATTGTCGCCGTGAGGACGTGTTCTCGTCCGATTAAGCATTCAAGTGCAGATTTAACCTTAGCACCCTCAGTGCCTCCTCTACATCCTATAGTAGGCAGTTTACTGCGTGCAGTACTGATCGCCCTCTTCGAAATCTGAACTGTTCGTCTGGGATGTAATGGTCCATTAGTGTGTTCAGGCGTTTCGTTAGGATGCCGGTCATAATCTTAAATAGTGCACATTCGAGAGCGATCCCTCTGTACGTGTTTTGGTCCCCCATGTTGCCCTTTCCTTGTATAACATTTTGATATCTTACCTTGGCTAGCCCTCCGGTATCCTTCCTGTCTTTAAGCATTCATATATCAGGGATATCTAAGTCCCCTTTAGCAATGATAAAGCCGCCTTGAAGTGTTCATTGTAAATTAGATCCGGACCACAAGCTTTCCCGTTTGGCGAGTTTTTGATCGCCTCCTCTATTTATTCCATTGTGATGTGCTCGAAATATGTTCTTTTCTCGAGGGTCTTGTATCGTTCGATAGTAGGATTTTTTCATCTGATTACCCCACACCTCCATAGGGATGTATCTGGGGAAGATGGGTTTCTTGGGTTGAAGAAAATAGTATGGGTGCCGGTCTGCTTCCTCGATACTTTTCTTGTCTTGAACCTCCTGGAATTCTTGTTTCTCCAATTTAGCAGATTTTTATAACTTCTGCGAGCTTGAGCGTATAATCTCAGGTTTCCTAGTGTCGAGTCGTACCTAGTAACCTGTAGTCTGGTTAGTGAGAGTTTTCTTGCCATGTAGCATTTTTTATTGAACCATTGTTGGCATCTCCTCTGGCGTGATTCGAAGTATATTATACCTTTCTCCATTATTTGGGCCATCCCCTCTAGCGCATCGTCTATCTTCCCGTCTGTGGCTAGATCCATGATTCTAGCGATGATCTCGGGTTTCAGGTTTGTAAGGTCCAGTTTCTTGGTTGGCCTCGGTGTTAATGCCGTATGAGACTCCAGCGCAACGGTATGTGTTTACTTATGGATATGGGGATAATTCTGTGTTGGCGAGGGTGGATAGATTTAGTGTTTGTGAACACCAGGTCTATGGTGATTTTACCGTTGTAGGCAATATAGGTCGCCTGGTTCCTTTGGTTAATCAGTTTAAACCCAATTTCCTCTAGGTATTCGAGCACTCTAATGGCTTTTGGTTCTGGGGCGTCGATCCTGCAGTTCAAATCACCCGCCAAAATTAGCGAGCTCTCTGGGTCCGCTTTGTTTACAGTTGTCCGATCTCATCGGTTATACGGGTTGCTGAAGTGTCTGGTTGGAAGTACATTCCTGGAGTGTGAAACTTGTGGTTTTAATTATCAGAATGTGCTCCGAGGAGTACAATGTTGTAAATGGGGCAAAGCTGGATTTCAGCAGACATGTGATGCCTCCTTTCGGTCTACCGGCTCGTTCTTGTGTTGCGAACTGGTGTACCGTATTCAGGTTTCTGGTTGACCATTCCGTTGTCAGTATTGTTCCCGTCTAAAGAGTCAAGTCGTATTCCAAAAACAAGTCCTGTGGGAGCAAGTTGGAAGTATTTTTATGACTTCGATGTTCCACGGTAGTACTTTAATCAGCTGATGTGAGTCATTCCCTTCGTCCTGTATCCTTTATGGCCTAATATTTATTTCCTTAAAAACTTAATTATACATACTAATTTGATTTTGTAAACTCATTTTTGAGGTTTTTATAATTTATTTTATTTTACCTTTTGATCCTTCCATGAATAGAGAGGAACTTAACACTGATAACTGTAAACTATACTTATTTCTAAAAAATATGTAACATACAATTTATGTTTTAGAAGAAACATTTATTTTTCATTTGTGTTCACTCCAATACACACTCTTTTATTCCCAGTGTGTATAGAGCTTATTAAAGTGGATGATGATGAAGATTGAAAGTACTCGCAGCTTACAATCAGGAGTTTCATGATTTATGTTGATATCCTAATCTTTGCAGCGTTATTAAATTACGGGGCAGGTCATGTAGTTCGAATGAATGTCAGTTCTTTAGATTTTTATAAATCTTGGGTAAATTCCATTAAATGTACCAAGGCGTAGATGCAAAGGTACCGATCTTAGGAAATTGATAACGGATATATGATCTGGAATATGTTGGTTGAGGATGTGGACCAATGGAAGTCCTTATTGAACGCACAATTGAATTCATTGGTTCCCTAAGCCACTGGATTATTAAATTATATTTTTGCGAGTTCCAGAAATGTTTTGGACATCTTTGTGCTTCAAAATAAAATTAATCAAAATTGTAAAAAATAATGAATTGAATGATTTAAAATTATTTACAAATATTATATATTATATATATTTACACATAGGCTACTATTATATATATTTACAAATATTATACATATACTTAATATTTTGCTTGTGCATGTAGACAATGATCCCAATAAGTCCAATATATAAAAATGAATGTTTGTATATTCGTATTTTCTGCGCTGCCATACTATTCATCCGATTGTGATGGAGCCTTTTTTCAAAATGCTCAGGAGATTCCCGGGATGAACACAGGCTATAAGAGAGATGTGATATTCAACTCCTACACCTTTAAAAATGACCCTTTATAATGAAAAACGTGAAAACAGTAGCTTTCTGGACGCCTAACCCCTAAATTGGCACTGTATCCTACAGGATACAACAATTGGTTTAATTTATTTAATATTTTAAATAAATCAGAAGAAAATAAACTAATAAAAATAACTTAAACGTGTGTGGAATTACACAATATTCCTAATAATATCAGTTATGGTTGATTACGTTTCCACGGCGGTCAGCCACATTTAAATAACTGACACACAAGATATTAGTGTCTTGCCAATTTCAGGGTTAATGACGTGACTTGACCTGACTTGTACATTACTGATCTTTACTGAACTAACTTGGCCGAATATGACCTATACTGAACGAACCTGACCGAACCTAACGTAACCTAATCGAAAATAACCGAACCTATCCTAACCTAACCGAACTAACTAAACATAACCTAAAATAACCTGAACCTAAATTGAACCTAAAATGAACCTAACCTTAACCTAACCTCAACCTAAATTGATCCGAAACGAATCTAAATCGAACTTAAACCAAATGTAAACATAATCTAAACCGAAGAGCACTCATATGGGATAACCAGATTTGAATAAAGATAATTTACTAATTATTATTCTGGAATTAACTAACTCACTGGCACTATAGAACCTATAGGTTGATAACCGCACATATATAAGCTCTCCATACATCCCTATCCTGAGCTAATGTTTTCCAGTCATTCCCTGTATAATCTATTTCCCTCAAATCATAGTTAATGTTATTCTCCCACCCCATTCTTGGCCTACCAACTGGGCGTTTTCCCTCAGGTTTTCCTACAAGAAGCTTCCATGCAAGTCTTTCATTCCCCATTCGTGTCACATATTCAGCCCATCGCAGTCTATGAGACTTAACTATTCTTATTATATCTGGCTTCCTATAAAGACCATGTAATTCTCTGTTATATAGTCTTATCCATTCACCTGTATGTTCATCTCTCTTTGTTCCAAAAATTTCCTTAAGAACTTTATTCTCAAATATTCATAATCTCTTTTCCTCTCTTAAAGTAAGAGTCCATGTTTATAATTAATGTATGTTTGTATAATATTATATTGTATTGATTTAAAATATATGAGAATATGTATAAATAAATAATTTAAAAGTGCGGGTCTTAAAATGAGAGTGAGAAAAGAACTTTAAATTATGAAAGATAATATCACATGCCAGTAAGTTCGGTGCGACCGGCTTTGAAGAAACTTTGTCTTCCATTCACTCCTGGTCTCAAATCCAAATCTCTCAATCATACAGTTGGACAATAATCCAATCAGCATATAGGCGAGATATGGTTATCATGTCAGATTCCCGGCAGCTATCATTGTTTTCTCAACCTGGCTAGCTGTTTATTCGACTTACGAGTTTCCTCAAGACGGTGGATCCCATAACACAACATCAAGGCAGCTGCTCTAATATTAGTAATTTAAAAAATAATTAGAAAGAAAGAATTAAAAATACAAATTATTATTATATATATATATATATATATATATATCCATCCATCCATCCATCCATAATAATTCTGCCCGAGGGCAGGTCTTTCACTGCAATCATAGCATTTTCATCCTATGCTTTGCAGCTTTACTAGGGAATTGTAGGTGTGGTAGCTTCCTTGATTTCCACACTGGTGAAGGATGATGATGATGGTGATAAGTATGATGATGATAATGATAACGATGATGATGATGTTGGCCATATGATTTCGGGGACCGTCGGGCCTTAAAGTTTTCCTGACATTTGTCTTACAGGTGAGGAAAAACCCCGATAAAAACCTCACCCAGAAAAACTGCCCCGACCGGCGATCGAATCATGGCCCGCTTCGTTACAAGGCAGCACGCTACCTCGAGACCACAGCGGTGGACTATTATTGTATGTATATATATATATATATATATATATATATATGTATATATAATATATACATTAGTATTAGTAGTAGTAGTAGGACTTTATTAGACTAAAAGTAAGATATATGCAATATTATTTACAAATATGTGTCGCACGGGCAGTAATCCGTACGTGCTGTTAACAGTCCGTTACAATAAAGTAATATTTGGTAATATTATAAAGAAAAACAAATAGAAAACACAATAATATTACAATTACATAATAATATAACATTACAAACATAAAAAAAATAATATTACGATTACATAATAATACAATATCATTATACATGAATTAAGTTATGTAGAATTATTAAGAATTAATGATATTGCATTTTGATAACATGTATTTATTTTATGAATGAGTCTTGTTTTTATTTTCCGTGTTTTGTCCAGAAATGTACCCAAGTTTATCCAATTTTCTGTATTTACCATTAACTTGTAGCATGCCAATTTTTCACGATTTGAATTTAGTAATTTTTCCGGTAATAACTGACGCCTCCATTGTTCTAAATCGTTACATTTCCCTAATATAGGTCTATGTATCTCGTCTCCAAAGCTCCCGCACATTGGACATAATCGCATATCGTGATCGTCGCTAATTTTTAGAAATTTCCATGCCCCCAACCTAAACCAAGCAAGCCCTGATCTCTCTTTAAATCCTAGGTTGACTATATAAGATTCTTTCTCCCAAACATGTTTTAGGTTTCTTTGTAAAAACAGCAAGCGTTTTCTTGTACATTCGGCAAAAATATCTTGTTGGTATATATCTAAGTATCTCCTTTTTTTTTTCCACACATCCTTGCGATTTTCAGTCCCTTTCTCCCAAACCCAACCCATGCCAATCTTTTCGTGGTTTCTCCTAACTTCGTCTGCCCAGAATCTCACATCTATGTTTCTAATTTGGTGGTCGTAAGAAATTGCTCAGAGCATTGTTTGTTCACCTTGGATTACCCGCAACCAGTACTTGAGTACAATAATTTAGCAGTTTATGTCGTCCTGGAATGACCCAAATTCATATAAAATTCCACAGTTAGAAACTGTCTTAGTATGTCCAGTTATATATTTTAGAAAATGCGCATATACCTTATTTAGTATTTCCGTTCTTTGAAACCCCAAATCTCACTACCATAGTGCATTATTGGCCTCACCATCGCTCCATACATTTTTCTCTAGTGTGCTACTGGAATATCAGGCACTCATATACACCGAGTCCCATTCAAACCCCCCACATTTTAATTAATCATAACTCTCAAAGTACGCGGAATTATGAAATGAGGTTGGTATTAAAAGAAAGAGAAACTCAAAGATTTATTGTTTCAGTTAATTATCTGTCGCATGTTGGATAATAATGACATAAAACAAAATGGCGACCCCTCAGCAACGAGCACAAACTGTTTTCTGGTATGCAGAGACGAAGTCAATAATTGCAGTGCAAACAAATTACCGGTGAGAATATGGAGGAAATGCACCTGATGGAAGAGCAATAAGGCGTGGCTTGAGACGTTTCTGACGACTGGAAGCGTTAAAAAAAGAATCAGGTGGTGTTCGTACACGTGTTTCAAAAGAAAATATTGAAGAAATGGTGCACATATAGAGGTGGTTTAATGTGTGGCAATGGGTGGCAATGAAAATTATTTGAGTTTCTCTTTCGTTTGATATCAGCCTCATTTCATAATTCCGCATACTTTGTTAATTATGATTAATTCAAATATGGGAGGTTTGAATGGGACTCCCTATATATCCATCCACAGTAATTCTGTCCAAGTGCAGGTCTTTTACTGCAATCATAGCATTTCCATGCTAAGTTTGCAGCTTTACTAGAGAATTATAGTTGTGGTAGCTTCCCGTTGCTTTCCACACCGGTGAAGGATGATGATGATAATGGTAAGGATAATATGATGGCCGGATGATTTTCGCGGACCGTTGGGCCTTAAGCATCCTGACATTTGTCTTACAGGTGAGGAAAAAACCCGAAAAACTCACCCAGAAGCCTGTCCCGACCGGGAATCTTACCCAAGCCCGCTGCGTGACAAGGCAGCACGCTACTTTGAGGCCACAGCGGTGGATATATATATATATATATATATATATATATACACACACATAATACGTTAGATGACTTGACAAATTCAATGACTTTCTAGTAATAGAACATAATTCAACTTTTATTGCTAATTAATAATACGTCCAACATTTTCCGCAAAGTAATGTAAGGTTACATCACTATAGGGAAACTAATAGTGTCATACTGATAACATTTTGGTATTTATGTTGAAAACTATGTAACCGGACTTTCATTCTGTTTTTTACATTCAACCATAACTATTTTCAAGTTTAAGGACTTTTAACATGGCAAAGTTCAAATTGTTGTTGTGCATTGTATTTATTAATGTTGTTCTACTCTCAGGTAAGTGATGAAAATGCAATTAATTGGTTACTTACATTACAATGGCGAAATTTTAAAGATAAGTTGAGATATTTACTACCTGTGGAAGAAGTTTCGAAACTTTTTTACTCCATTTACTTCATATTATGACGAATTAAATTTTGAATAAATTAATATCGTCCCGATGTTATCTCGAGGTTACGTCGCTGCTTGTACATAGCAGCCCCGTTTCGATTATCGGTCAGGACAAGTATTCTGGGTGATAGGATTTTTCGTTTTTTTTTCTCATTTGGAAAATGTAGGCCATATGTCAGGAAAATTTAAGGCACAAACGGTCCTCGAACATCATGTGGCCATCATCATTATCACAACCGCCATGTTTAGTGTTAGACTAAATGGTGTGTTTCATCTCACATGTTTCTGTCATGTCGGAGGAGATCTGGATTGAGCTGGTCAGTTACTCAGTTAGGCCCTTCGTGTCCTGGTATGATTAAAAAAGTATGTGTGTGATCCAAAGTTCAAAATTCCTCTCCTAGAAAATTGTGTCACTATAAGGTCTTGGTGGCGTGAGGAACGCATATGCACTTCTAAGTTGAGAGGTTAAGCTACGGTGATATGACAATAAATAAGTATTAATTTACCACACCTATAATTCCCTAGTAAAGCTGCAAAGCATAACATGAAAATGTTATGATTGCAGTGAAGGACACTACTATCGAATAGAATTGGGCTCAAGTTTAGAATGATTTACCCTTATTTTTTTCAGTTTATTATTGTGAATTATAACTCTTCTTCTGCATTTAGTAACATTTTAAAATATTTTAAAATATTTAAAACAATTTTTATAACTTTATTTTAGAATTTTCAAGTATTGATTCAAATACACATATTGTGATGGAGACTTGCTATTTCCTCCAGAAAGTATATTATATAGTTGGAACCAGTGGGTTATCGATGGTTCCGATTATTAAGGAGTGAAAAAAGGGCGTTTCATGGGATCCACCCTAGGTTAGAGTAATTAAATTAGGTTAAGTGTGAGTTAGTTAGCTTTTAGGTCCGTTAATAATTTTAAATGTGTCTAAATAAATAAATAAAACAATCGAAATAACGATAATAATCGATATATGTTTCCATGGTGGGTTTATCGCTGCCTCTATAAAATCTGGTGCATGCGCACTGTTGTTCTATAGGACTTTGAAAATATATCAGGTAAATTAAAGTGAGAATCCCCTAGAATTGTACATTGCGAACAAACAACCATCACAAATCACCCTTAAATTAATCTAAGAAATGAATGGCTCATATGTAATGTTGAAGGTTTTCGACAATATCAAGTTAAATCATGAATAAGAGTAATAGGCATATTATCCGAAATATATGATATTAAGATACTGTATAAACTCACAATCACGAATATGCAGTCATTACTTGCAACATTACATTTAACAAATGACCAAATGAAGGCTGAATTAATGAGTTCAATGTAGTACTTCAAATTAACAAACTGAAATTCAAATTGAATCATAACAATTAAAAGTACATTTTTATTAAGTGAAATCATTTACAACGTGTCCACACATATAGTATGATACTTTAAACTACTACTACGTCGCTTTGGATAATCGTATCTAAATGAGATTAGTGACAATCAAAAGAGAAACTCAAAAAGTTTTTGCTATACCTCATAGACATTGAATATGGCCCCACGAGGACGCTGCGGACATCGCTGTCTGCTAAATATCCAACAATGAACCCATATCGACCACAAAACATGATTAAATTTAGTTTAGTTTCTTTACTGTTGTCCATTATTCTGTATTGTTGACATTGTTAACATGCACAAAACGTTTTGAGTTTCTCTTTTGATTGCCATCAATTTCATTTAGATACGATTATCCAAAGCGACGTAGTAGTAGTTAAAAGTGTGATACTATATTTGTGGACACGTATATATAGTAAGTTTTATACTGAAACAAGTTAGCTGATATTACGAACTTGTTTTTTATATTCATTTGATTTCTAGGTTACCCTTACTTGTTTAATTTGAAGACTACCAACTTTTAATTACATTTGTCATTTATTCATAAGTTGGTAAAAATTGCATCCGTTTGTATGAATATTACATCACACGTTACTGTAATATCACATTTTTGGCCATTTTATATATAGTATGAAATAATCTCGCTACGATGTGCCTCCTTTCTATACATATATAAAGGTAAGACATAATGGACCAGTTTAATCAACCTTTGTTATAGTATAACTGGTTGTCAAAATAATTTAACATAAAATTAACAGAATTTTCCATTCAATCAACACTAGTTAACACCAATAATCTGTTAAATTCCGATCCCTTGAGCACATTGTCCTTTACATCCCTCCTCATCACACTACCTAATATTCGAAATATTTTACAGTTTCTCTTGCTAAAACATGGAATTCCCTTCCACCCTATGTCAGAGACTGCCAAACTTTGCCATCTTTCAGAAACAAATTGAAAATAAAATTATTAACAGAAACAACTCACTAATATTACTTTTTAATAATTAATTATTTGTTTTTTCATTATTTAATAAAAATAGTTTTAAGATTTGTCAATATATTTTACTTAATGCCTTGTATAATAAGCGATAGATTAATTCATTATAGTTCATTACTTTCTTCGTATTTTTTTATTTTTATGTATAGTATATTCGAGCTGTTATTCATTTCTGTACACATTCATCATTAGTTTAATTTTAATTGTATTTAAATTTATTGTATTATTAGACATTATTTTCATTATTATTTAAAATGACAGATTGACAGATAATTGTTTAGTATGTACTATTATTGTAATTTTTTGTATTTAAATGTAAAATATGATTGTTCTGGTGAGTGGAAGAGAAGGCCACATAGTCTTAACTCCACCAGGCTAAATAGATCTATTCTATTCTAAATCTATTCTAAAACTCTCAGTTAGCTTATCTATCCTAACAATTCTCTTCCAAGCAGTTAAACTTTATAACTATTTGGTTAGCTGAAATTAAAATGGCAGATGGATTAGATGCATCCAATGCATATGCAGAAATAAATCAACGTACAACAAAGCAAGTATAACATACTTTATGAACACGTAAAAAGGAATAAGAAGAAAGAAAGTGCAAACTTTCTATGAAGCCTCATCCTTAGCTTTCAACACAACTCCTTCAGCTTCCTTAGTTTCAATAACTGTTTTATGTTTGGAAATAATTTCTAAAAGGAGGCTTCTTTTGAAGGAAGAATAATTGGGACTATGCATTCTCTTATTCCGAGCGTTTTCCATCCTGCTACTTGTATTCACAATTACAGAATGAAAAAAAATGTATTTCAATCCTACACGATACATATTTCATCATCATAGCACATTCACGAATTTAGGCCATTTGTTGAACTGTTTAATGTACTGCTTTATAATCCCACGAAATATGTTTTTATTTACAGAAGTAAGAAATAATTGCTTTAGATAAATTACAATTACAAAATGTGCCAACTCACAAAACAATGGAAACAATCGAGAATCACATCACGAAACTGTTCATAAACATACAACAAACGTATTCCTGGTTACAGTTGTGGTCAAAATTCTACTATTTTTGGTTTAACATTCAGTTTACAACTGCCTGTTGAAATGTGAAATAAAATTTTGACCATATGCAACATTTTTAACTCGTCATCATCATCCGGTATCATGGCAGCTGCCGCCGTCTTCCGGAACTAAATGTTATAATTTATCTAATTAGTTAAGTAACTTTTGGTTAAGCGTATATTAACGGAGCTTGAATAAACGGGTCAATACGTATCTAATAAACACTTGCCAATTGTATTAAGATAACTAGAGAGAACAATCTGCAATTGAACCGGAAATTGAACCCAAAACCTCCAGATTTTTTTTTCCATTAGCGGTCTACCATTGAGCTGTTTAGGCGCATCTCCCGAAATAGGCACGAATTTCTCTCTTTAATCTCCGAATCCTCCGCAAATAGTGTCTTTGTTATCTCAAATTATATTAATTAAAAAAACTTTAGTTATACATAATATCTGAATAACACCATAATATCTGAATCCGTATGAAAATAATTTCAAAACTTCGAGCAAAAAAAAAAGTTCAAATTGTATTAATAACTCAAATTAGGCCTATATCAATAAAAAGACTTCTTCTTCTTCTTCTTAAACTTAATTTGTAGGATTTTCATCCTGTTTATTTCCAAAATCACTCCTTGGAGGAAGACGTACTGGATGTGCATTCACTGTCTATCCATCTCTTGGCAGGTCTTCCTCTTGTAAAAAAATAAAAAGACGTAAGTTATAAATGAGAACACAGAATATGAACATTAGTATTATTTTGCCATTTCTTCTTGCAGCACACACATTGCCTACTTTTAGTAGTTATTTATTAGCAATGTAAAATTGACTAGTTAGTCTAATAAATATTGTTTGATAAATACAAACATACATTGCTAAATTTGGCATACTACTTTTAGCAGTTAGCAATGTGACTTTATGTTGTGAAGATTACGGAGTATATGACAGACAACAATTATTATTCTCTCAGGATTTCATAGCCTTCTATATGAATTGCATTTTTACATGACTCCAAAATATATTAGCTCTGTTGCATTATTGGGGTTACTTGTGCCCTAAGTGGTTCAGTGGTATGGTAACAACGCGTAAGGCTGGAGATCTTGGGTTAAAATACTGGATTACTTGCAGACTTTTACTCTCTGGTTAACATAGCAAAGTTCCGCACACGACTTGTCTGAAAGAGATAATTTAAATATTAAATATAAATCATATGTGACATGTAAAGAAAACGGGATTTGAACCCGATGCCTATAACTTCTCTAATGTTATACGTAAGTAATATAACCACTAGTCCACTCAGGCTCCTAGTACATACATTTATTTTTCCTATCTTATATATGATTATAAATATATATATACATATATTTTTCTTATCATACCATATTACCATTGCATTGCTCAATGTTAAACATTTAATTATAACATCGATAAAGCGTCACTGCTATAAAGTAAAAAAAAATATTCTCTCTAATGTGCTTACTTGTTATAGTCAGCTACTAGATGGCAGTGAAGACCAAGTTCTCGCGGCATCTAGTAATAATGGAGAGTATAATACATATATAAGTAAAAATAAGTGTTTGAATTGGATTCGCCTGGTGATGTAACGGATAACACGCTGAGGTGCAGACTCAGAGTTCCGGGTTCGAATCCCGTCCAGGCATTTATTTTTCTTATCATATCATATATACATATATATACATACATATACATACATATATATATGCACGTATATGCACATATATACATATATATGCACATATATACACACATACATATATATATATATATACATCCATCCATAGTAATTCTGCCCGAGGGCAGGTCTTTCACTGCAATCATAGCATTTTCATCTTTTCTTTGCAGCTTTACTAAGGAATTGTAGGTGTGGTAGCTTCCCGTTGCTTTCCACACCGGTGAAGGATGATGATGATGATGATAAGTATGATGATGACGATGATGTTGGCCATATGATTTCGGGGGCTGTTTGGGCCTTAAAGTTTTTCTGACATTTGTCTTACAGGTGAGGAAAAACCCCGATAAAAACCTCACCCAGAAAAACTGCCCCGACCAGGGATCGAACCCGGGCCCGCTGCGTGACAAGGCAGCACGCTACCTCGAGACCACAGCGGTGGACTTATATATATATATACAATATTTTAGTTTCATGTTGTTGCAACCAAGTTCTCTCTTACACTAAATAAATAATTGGAAAATAAAATGTATAATTTCTGTTTAGGTACGGATGCAATGTGGGATTGGATGTTCGGAGGTTTTCCACCATTTTCTCCACCAGCGACTCCATTTGGAAACTTTCGCAGAAACATCTGTAGGTTTGTTGAATGCGGAAATGATAGAGTTTGCCAACAAAGAAGTTGCCAAAGTCAAAATGATAATCAAGGACCAAATGGACGTTTTCCAGCGCCGATCTGCGCATTTTGTGTAGTTAATTCTACAACAACAACTACCACTAATGCCGCTCCTAATACAACATAATAACATCTGGATCCGTATGAAAACAATTTTGCAAAACTACGAAAAAACATGATATGAATAACTCAAATTATATTAATTAAGAAAAAAACTTTAGTTATACATAATAAAACAGAATATGAAAATAAGAATTATTTTAGCATTTCTTTTTGTAGCATACGCATGTTACCTATAGGATAACATTTGGTAAATTCGTGATAGTGCCTATTTTTTATAGTCTATCTTTTAAATTACTTTCTAAAGCTCGATTAACCACTTTTATATGTATAGAGACAAAAATAATAGTTTAACTTACAAAAAATCATCATCATCATCATCACTCCAGGGATTAGGCAATTGCCCGTTCCGACTTCATAATGCATCAGCCCAACGTCTTCTAGGTCTTCCAACATCACGTCTTCCTCTTGCTTCATAATTTCTTGCTAACAATGGATATCTCTCCTTACTCATTCCATCCATGTGATCAATCCATTTCTGTCTGTAATTCGTGACTTTATCCAATAAAGGCTGTACTTTCAATTCTTCTCTTATATCCTCATTTCTTATTCTATCAAGTCTTGTACATCCTTTTACTTGTCTTAGGAACCTCATCTCCGCCGTCTGTATTCTATCCTTCTGTTTTTTCACTGGAGCCCAAGTTTCACATCCATACAATATTGTGGGAACCGCCATAACATTATACATTTTTGTCTTGGTTTCTTTTCTAATTTTATTTTTGAATGTTCTCTGTATTGTTCCACACACCGTCTGAAATTTATTTATTTTGGAGTCAATATCTCTTTCCACATTGTAGCCAACATTACAGTCCAAATATTTGAAACTACTTACAAAAAATGTAAAATATAATACCATGCATTAAAATATTTTTTAGAAAATTTTAAATTCATACTATGAAAAAAAACATTAAGACGAATTTACCAAACTTTATACCATGTAGATTTACCACGTTTTTCAGCGACCTACACTTATAATAAGTTGCAAAAGACGCAAATTTAATTTAAAACTTCTTATATACGGAGGGTTGTTTCTGATCTCTGATAACAAATTATTTTTAAGTTTTACCTTAAGAAAAGCCGTGTCTCCACCATCGAGCATGCTCTAATTGATGGCTCTTCACCTGAGCTATGGTTCGGCATCGGTGTTTCCGCTGCAGAAGATTCTTACGCAGCACAGACATGTCTAGAAGTTCCCACTCCTCTTTATATGCTTTCCAGAGACCGTCTATTGTTCGAGGACGCCTGTTTTCCAGTGCCCTTTTGAAGAGTCCAAAGACACAAAGTCCATCGCTGATACATCAGGAAACTTCACTGGGATGTTGCTGAATGGAATAGCATGATTCCAGTTTCCTGCTCCATTTCTCCAGGAACGCCAAGGTTGAACCCGAAGTGTGACCGGAGGCCTGGTCTTGGTGAAGCCAGACTTGGTTTTTGTCTGTACCATAGAGAGCTGGGATTTCAGTCGGGTAAATTGGGGTGGGAACTTCTTCCTGGTAGTACTGGGAGTTGATTTTGGCCTTTTTAGCTACTCTACGAATGGTCAGTTTTTCATAGTAGCATTATCCCGCGATGACCATAAATCCATTGTAGAAACTTACTCTGCATTCGGCATACCACTTTTGAAAAATGTTTTCACCCCTTTCTCTATAGTAAATTGCCCGGTGTTTGTTGCAGTCTCCTAGATAAACATATGCTTCGTCACGTGTGACCAAATATTTTCATTTTTCTCCTGCCAGGTGCTTTTCATAGTTTCCTGCTGTTGGTGCGGCATTCGGCAACGTGACGTGGCAACAATTTATGAACCCTGTTATTGTGGCGCTTCTCCATGTTTAGATCTTTCTTTATTATGGTGTTTACAGTTTTAAGGGATATTCCCAATTTGTTCGCAATCATCCTTTGTGTGGCAGGATTACCACCACAGATAAGGATCTTGACCTTTCTGATTACACCTGGGGTGCAGGTAGTAGCAGGTCGTGAATTTCCCTTTTTTTTTTTTTTTGGAATTAATTCCAAGCGACCCTTTCCCTTTTTATTAAGCACTGAGCTAATTCCACACTTTGAAACCATAAAATTACGTTTTTGCAAGCCTCAATAATCGCGGAATAACTATAATTAGCGTCGGAAAGGGCAGTAATGTACCCTTCCCAAAACGGGTCTACCTGATTAGGCATTATGAGAGCAACACGCCTGCGAGTGTAACAGAAGCAGCATACTGACTGCTTTGATCACCTCGCACAGACCTGTCCTGATGACTCACACTTCAACGTCACAATCTACTTGGCAAATCGTTATCAGAGATCGGAAACAACCCTCCGTAGTTTGAAAGTAATCTTATTAAAGAACTCCATGGCGCGACAGCCGAATAAGGCCCTTGGCCTCACATCCGGCTACCAGTATCTCATCCACATGTGTTAATCACAGAGGTACACGATCACGAAGCTAGTGTAGGGGTCACGTGTGGTCAGCATGTCGGGTCATCCAGCCTTTATAACTGTATTTCTCAACCTGGAGCCGCTACGTATTGTAGCTAACCAAATGCATCACGATGCTGGATGGGCACCGATTCCATACTGTCCGAAATGTCATGAGAAGATGTATTCCCCCATAGAGACTAGAACCAGCGCAAGTCCTGTAGCTCTGCGCCGCGCCAAGGTATCTTGATTTAACTACTCGGCTACGGCGTGGGACAAGTGATTTTATATACCAAGAGAAATATGTTCATAACTAATCAGTGAGGGAAACATATTCTTTTAAGGGGGGATCTACACCTTTGAGGGTAAAAAACAGTAATTTTCAATTTTTTCTCGTATAGATTGAAACTTCATCTTTAAATTAGTGAAATATTTGCATTAATATCTCTATTACTTTTCGAGTTATGGTTAAAAATGTGCAATTATGCCACTCGAGTCAGCCCTTTAATTTTAGTAGGTACCTACATGTTCGGTAAGTTTGTCGCTTGTTTTCCGTAACTTAATTTTTTCAATACGGTTTCCCCGATAACTCCCAAACTTTTCACGATATTGAGATGAAATTTTGCATTTTATAGAGATAAACAAAATATACTACAATTAGTAATTTACCTGTTATATTTTATTTTTAAACATATTTTTAATGCAAAATTTAACAAAAATGAGTATGCATCAATTTAAAATGAAACATAAATTATTTACACTCTATATGATTAAACAATTTTAGTATATGTTGTACCTACAACATTAATTAGTAAAATAAGTAAGAATCATTAAAATATATTGAAAGTTAGGAAGTTTATCAGGGAAACGGTAAGACAATGCAAAATTTTCAGCTGACATTTTGAATATTTAATTAGCCGTAACGACTGAAGTAGGATTGTACTTAAGCACACAAACATACTGACATTGTAATATAGATATCACATACCAAATTTCATTTCTATTATCAGCATTGTTGCAGAGAAAAAAGTATTGAAATATGCAATATTTTTAATGGCTAAAGGTGTAGTCCCTCCTTAATTACAAAATTTTGTAGTCCGACGTTTTGTAAGTTATCTGAGGTATATCAAATGAGAGTATTAATAATTTCTGAGCCGCATACAATACTATTTATTAATTATTACTTATTACTTTAGTAAAAAAGGTAAATGTTAATAAATTATATCACCTAATTCGATTGATGTTTGTCCATTTTATTCAAGCCAACAATTAATATTGTATATAATTATGGAATATTCACCTGAAAGGTCCGTCTCCTCAACTTAATTAATCATTTAACTGTAGCGCTTTCGGGACTTGTCCCATCATCGGCAGGATTCAAAACTGGTGTTTCACTGAAGATCTGGTAGAGGGGGTTGCATGTATTGGGTTCGTTTTCGTTTATCAGGCTGTCGTTGTTGTGAGCTGCTTTCATGATTTCCATCTCTTCGAGTACGTTTATTTTCGCTGGATTATTTTCTCTGTGCATTACTGTTAGGGTGTTTTCATGATTAATTAAGTTGAGGAGACGGACCTTTCAGGTGAATATTCCATAATTATATATTAATTTTGAATAATACCTCAACGGAACACATCATGAATATTATAAAAGTTAATTAATATTGTAATGAAAAAACTGTAATTATATTTAGAGAAATAAACTAGTGTAACAAACGTCGTTTCCTTCTTCGAAACTTTTTACGATTGTTATACTAGACTGTATCGTAGAGAGTCGGTTATTTAGAAGCATTTATAAGATGTATGAAAGTTTTAACGTTCCTCAAGGTGTATGTGAATTAGCTACTGAAACTGAAGACTAATTATGTTTAATTACATTCAATTTTGTATCTTGTTGAGTTTCAGTAATTGCATATCTTGAAAACATTTCTGTCTTCAAAGTTTTGTAACCATAACGAACTTTTCAGCACCGTGGGCATGTTATATCCAGGCCTTTTACACAAAAGTTGTACTTCTAGTAGTTATTTATTAGCAGTTTCTTGTTAGCAGGCAAATAAATTATATCTTTCATAAACACAAACATACACTGCTAATGTATTCACGTAGACTTTCACGGCCGGAGTTGCTATGATGATCTTGAAGAAGATTTTCGGGCTGTAGACCGGGGTCGTGAGGCTTGTAGTTCCCCTACGTTTCGCCAGAGACTGCGTCTGGCATCCTCAAGGGTTGTCTTGAGACCCTTGAGGATGCCAGACGCAGTCTCTGGCGAAACGTCGGGGAACTACAAGCCTCACGACCACGGCCTACAGCCCGAAAATCTTCTTCAAGATCATACACTGCTAAATTTGTTACACTACTTTTAGCAGTTAGTAGTTTGACTTCATGTTGTGAAGATTATATGACACAGAAAAATAAATATTTCTGCTCGATTTCGTGGCCTTCTATATGAATTGCAATTCCAAATAACTCCAAAATATACTAGCTCAGTTGCACTGTTGTTCTGTAATATTATTTTTTGCGCGATAGTGTGTTTTGTCGTACTTACAGCAATGGCGACCATGATTGAAAGTTCAACTTCCTACATTTCGGGATTGCCAACCTAAATAACTATACTGTAATATTACATTTACACCCATGAGCGGGAAGTAAAACCACTGCCCTCTATGTATACTACGTACAATGTATATACGACAAATATCCAGAAAGTACTGTTAATAAACATTATACAAAACAAATCACTGCATTTTAAATGAACTGAACTTTATTTGAAACAATATAAAACAATAAACACGTACTTGCGGTCATTTTATCAATAATAATGGTCTCAAGGCCTGCTGTACTTTCAACTAATAAACGTTGTTAACGTTACTTGATTGTTTATAATGAACGCACATATTTCCAACAAAGATGTTATTATTTTACTACTATTTACTATTTTGAAAATACCATTGCGCAAAAAATAATGTACAACCCACGTTTATGAAGTGTTTTACAGAATCTCTGAAATTAAAAACCTCGCAGTCGCTCGGTTTTTAAACATTTTTTTCTCGATTCTGTAAATACCACTTCCCAACGTTACTTACTTACTTACTCACTGGCACTATCGAACCCGTAGGTTCATGGCCGCGCGGACATAAGCTCTCCATACATCCCTATCCCGAGCCAATGCTTTCCAATCATTTCCTATATAATCTACTTCCCTCAAATCATAGTTAATGTTATTCTCCCACCTCATTCTTGGTCTACCGACTGGGCATTTTCCCTCTGGCTTTCCTACAAGAAGTTTCCATGCAAGTCTTTCATTCCCCATACCTGCAACATGTCCTGCCCATCGCAGTCTACGAGACTTAATTGTTCTTATTATATCTGGTTTCCTACAAAGACCATGTAGTTCATTGCTATGTAGTCTTCACCATTCACCTGTCTGTTCATCTCTCTTTGGTCCAAAAAAATTCCTAAGTAGGGCCTACTTTATTCTCAAATACCTGTAATCTCCTTTCCTCCCTTAAAGTAAGAGTCCATGTTTCGCACCCATATAATATAACTGGTAGAATAATAGTTTAATATATTTTCAGTTTAACGTTTTTTGAAAGGAGTTGGGACGTCAAGAGTCTCTGCAATGCATAATAGCACGCATTTCCAGAATTGAGCCTATGTTTAATTTCTTTGTGCATCTCATTCCTATTTGTGATTATTGTTCCTAGGTATTTGAATTCAGCCACTTCCTCAAAATTTCCCTCATTTGTCATTAGCTGTCCATTTCCATTATATAATGAATTTCTATGTGTGACCATGTATTTAGTTTTATTGATATTTATTTCCAGTCCTAATTTCTTAGTGTTACTCAATAGTGTGTGCGTGTTGTCCTTTAGTATCTCCTCGCTATCGGCCAATAACACTACATCATCAGCATAAACTAACAGCGTATTAATACCATTGAGTTGTAAGCCTTCCTCATTCTCTAAAGATCCCAACGTTGCATCGTAATATACTAATTTACCAAAGTTAAAATCGTTTAAAAAAGGACAAATATCCATAAAACAAGGATACTTCTTAAGGAAAATTTTATAACATTATTTTCAAGATAAGTTTGTTGTTATTACTTTTAAATTGTGTAGATCTACACCCCTGCTAACTACTTTTATCAGTAGGCCTATCTGTTAACTCATGAAACAAACTAGTTATTACAAATGTAAGTTAGTAGTTCTCATATGAAGCAGCATTGCAGTTACTCTGCTAAATAGTACTTACAACACTAAATATAAGTCCTGCACTACTAACTACTATTTTACACTGCTATGTTTTAAACGGGTTTCAAGTTTTATCATACGTAATACCACGAGTGATTTCCAATTCATCTAGAGAATTTGAAAATCAAGAGAGGCATTTGTTAGGACTTTTTAACAAATAAAATTGAGCCGTTTACTCACAAATCATTATTTAAATATAGTTATTTTGAAATATTTATATATTTATTGTAAATCGCGGTGTTTGAAAACAAATTAGAAACGTTATGTTTCATTTGTTCATCACTGCAACCAGATCATATTTATTGCCAAACAGAATCGCAATACTGTACGAATGCACCCTAGAGGAGAAAAAATGAAACATCATTACAGGTTACTAATTCATTTCTGATGTCCTATGATATAAATATGCCAATTAAACTTTTTCTGCAACGTTAATTCCTCGGAAATAATAGTTTAAGAAAGTGCAACAGTGGTTTATCTTTTTATGGTATAATCAGTTGCTACGAAACTTTTTCTATTATATCTCGCAAGCAGAGTCTGGTTACATACGTGCACTATATATACAATCTGGAAGCCACTTGATAAAATTAAAGCGATAAAATTAAAATGACAAAATCGAGGTAAAAAACGACTGTGATTGGTTGTAAATCAAAATTCATTGAAATGTGATTGGTCAATGACTCTCATTTGGGACATGAGTTAAAACGTCAGCCTAAATTATCAGTCTACACTACTGATAAGCAGACTTATAGTGTTATGAGACAGCCCTTTTCGAGAGCCTTTCGATAGTAGGTTAAAGCTGCCACTTTTCTACGTAATTGTGGCACGACATATCAGTCGGGGTTTCAGCCCCGCGTGACGGACAACTTTACCAACAGCCTGGCAATCATTTCAACCCGAGGGTATGGTACCGACAGAATGTTTAGACCAGTTTATAAATCCTGGCTCCATCGGGAATCGAACTCGCGACCTTCAGGCTTGTAAAATATTCCCTTAACCATACATGCAAGAGGTATGTAAAATTAATTTTCCCTAAATATCTCACAACCAATCAATAAAAAATACTACAGTAGATAAGACATAAAAAGTAATTTCTTATACAACTTAATTTTGTCTTATCATAAGCAATGCCACGACTGATATCCAAATCATCGATAAATTCACGACTCAAGAAAGTGAGGAGTGAATTTATCTACAGAATTTAGAAATCAAGAGTGGCATTTGTTAGGACTATTTAACGAATAAAATTAAGCTGTTTACTCACAAATCATTATTTGAATATAGTTATTTTAAATTATTTATATATTTAATGTAAACGGCGATATTTGAAAACAAATGATAAACGTTTCTTATGCATCATTTGTTCATCACTGCAACCAGATCATATTATTTATTGCCAAAGGATCGCAATATTGTACGAATGCACCCTAGTGGAGAAAAAATGAAAAAACATCAAACTGTTTATACCCAACATATTCATTAATTTCTGATGTCCTATGACGTAAATTATATTTTTCTGGAACCTAAATTCCTGGGAAATAATATGTTTAAGGAAGTGCAAATAGTGGTTTCTTTTTATTGTTGTATAATCAATTATTACGAATGTTTTTCTATTATATAACCACAAGCAGTATCTGTTTACATTCGTGCAGTATATATACAATCTGGTAGCCGTATTTCTTGGGGAATCAGTCACTCGAAAATAATGCTCTGGCCTATTCACAATGTTAAAACGGAGGAGCTTGATTTTAAAGTGATAAAATTAAACTGATCAAATCGAGGTGAAAAAGGACTGTGATATTAAAAGAGAGAAAACATTATCGAAATGTAAAAAATTCAATAACAAATTTAATCCTATTAGAAGAACAAAATATCTCGTACATGTACTTGTACAATTTATGACATGCAATTATTCTTATCACCTCCAAATATATTTGTTCTACGAACATATGATTTTACTTTTAGTCTTTTCCTCTTCTGTTTGTAGAGGTGTCATACGCTTTTCTGGTCATACAAAGGCAAAACAAAATATGTTTTCCACCATCTTTAAATCATCATCATCCGGTATCATGGCAGCTGCCGCCGTCTTCCGGAAACCAAACGCTATTCCTCTCTATCCATCCATCGTTTGTCCTCCAGTCCTCTGATATTCATAGCTGCTTGTACCCCTTCTATCCAAGTTTTCTTCGGTCTTCCTCCTTTCTATTGGGATCCATTCCATAACAATTTTAGGCAAACTTTGCTCTGGCATTCTCTTGATATGGCCATACCACTGAATTCTTTTCTTTTCTATTATGTCTATGACGTCCAGCTCTTCTTGTACACCCATAATTTCCCTTCTTTCTTTATTTCGTATTCTATCCATTCTAGATTTTCCAGCTGATCTTCTTAAACATCCATTTCTGTACTTAAAATTCTTTTCATTTCCAAGCTTTTTTAAAGCCCACAAAAGCTAAATGTGTTTCTACATTGAACTCCCTGTGTTTTTCTATTAATAATTTCATGGAGAAATAATCATCACAGCAGGATCGACCTTTACGAAAGCCATTCTGTTCTACGCTGAGGAGGCTGTTAGGATGTTTGTATAATTTGTTCTTAATTATACTGGCGTAAATTTTGTATCCAGTATTTAGTAAGCTGATGCCTCTGTAATTTTCACAAGTTTATAGTGTGAGAAATATAGTTGGAAATGCCCAGTTTTCTTTTGCGTACAGATATAAAGCTAGCAACACTAGAATTACTTTTTATCAGAACGTTTTGTTACATTTACCTAGCGATTCATAGTTATACACCAATGAAATTGAGTCTAGTTTCAATTCTGACAACAGTTCATTTATGAAATTGTAAATATTATGTAAACTATACTTTCTTCTTGAGTAACCATACTGTATTATAAGATTATTAAATGTCTACGTACTATTATGCCCAGCAGATGATCGAAATGCACATTTTTTTAAAAAACTTGTTTCAGCTTTGAACATTTCACCTGTTTATGCTTCATACGTAAAAATATGAGTCATTCGTCACACGAAAGATTGATTTTACGTAAGAGTTTTAGTATCTGACTTCACAAAGGTCGAGTGAATTTGCAGTGTTAAGAAAGGATAGAATTATTATTAATTTAAATGTAGATTAAACTTGGTTACCTTAAGTTTGATTAATATTTGTTAGGGCAAGTGTTTTGAAATATTTATTAACTAAAATGAAGAAAATGACAGTAACATCTTCATCAGGCCTGTTAGTAGGTGCTCACGAGGCGTGAACAGACTCTCCTATTCAACGCTACGTCCGATAGGTTGACAAGATAAGATATTGCTATTCATTTGTCGATTGTATTTCATTGGGAGTGCACCTGTATGCGGATAGGAGGGGAGACAGCCTTTTCACACCTAGTGAGCCCTGATTTAACAAGAATATCGGGACAGCAGGTGTCCAATATAACATTCATACACACCGACAGGATTTACTTTGTACAAAAAGACCTTTGATGTGATGGGGATAAGAATTATCTTGAAGATGAAGTCTGCTAATGTGTTTAAACCTTGAAGGTAATGATTGTGATGGAGATGATATTAAGTCAAGAGTTTTGGAGTATAATACTATCCAAATGGAGAGGAAGAACTAAATATTCTTAAACACGCGTTTGCAGGAAATATAAAGACGACGGAGGAAAAAGAGGAAGGAAGGAACTAGAATAGGTTGGCGGGAGAGAATAAGAATATAAACATTGATCAAACAAGAGTATTTTAGACAGAACGTAATTTTAATATTCATATACAGATCATACATTTAAGAGTAAAGAAATTTCTACCCAAATAATGAGATATAAAATAAAAATCCGACGTTGAAATAATTTAATAATAAATCAAAATTACAAATTTGGTGCTTTGATAGTTCTGATCAGAAACTGGCCATTAAAAAAGTATAAAAACTTTAAAATCAAACAAAATCGAGAAGAGAGGAAATTATTTAAATCAATCTTATTTCGTTTAACTACGCTCTTTAAAATCCAGATAAATAGCGTTGCAATTAAAAGCTAGTCGTGAGAGAACTGACAATTTTTTTTCAGAGATCTTATTTCAGACATGAGGTTCATAAATGTATTATACCTAACCCACCGCTTCGCAACTCTTCCTCCAAAGCAGCGATCTAAAACACGAGCTCCGTGAGGCGGTCGCTCCGATATTGATCCCAACGGCGGTAACTCAAAATAGATTTAACATTTTGTCAAAAATGAACACCACTTCAGGGAGCCCTTTTGCTGACCCCTTAACAAATAAGAATAAAGGTCGTGATACAGTGACAACAGCTCCGGGACCCTCATGGGTAAACGCCACCAATGAATCAAATCCAAATTAACCTAAATTAGAAAGGACCCCACCTATTACTGTAATGGGAAACGGGGACCTTTTTAAAATGAATCGAGAAATAAGAAAACAAATCAAAAGTAATCTCAAAGTGGTAAACACCAGTGAGGGTCGTCGATACTATGCATCCTCAGTGGAGGATTTTCAAGGGTTAAAGAAATTTTTCAAAAATGTAAACAAACAATATTACACTTACCATCTTAAGAAAGATCTTCCACTGAGAGTAGTACTCAAGCGATTACCATCCTCAACCCCTACTGAAGACATAAATAGTGAGCCACTGGCGCTAGAATATTATGTCAAAACAATCAAGCAAACATAAAAAAAGGACGGAGAAAACACCATCCTACTTCCCTTATTTGTCATGACCCGAAGAATACAGCTGCAGCTCGAGAAATTTACAATCCAAATCGCTTGTTGTACACAGTTGAGGCTGTGGAATCATACAGGCCGCGTTCTGGACTCAAACAGTGTTTTAACTGACAGAACTTTAATCACACCTTCGCAGGGTGCAACTTGACGCTACGATGCGTTATATATTCAAAGGCACACAATCATAAAGAATGCCCCGTAAAAGCGGAGGCACAACTTAATCTCCCTAAACTACAATGCGCAAATTGCGAAGCAACAGGCCACCCTGCCTCCTATTGCAACTGTCCAGCTTATGAGGCAGCTAAGCAAGCTTATATAAAAGCCCGAGAACCCAAACCTCCAACACTTAATGTCAACACTCCCCGTACTTTTACTTCTGTAAAAGTAAATCCCACCCTATCCTTCAGTCACGTAGTAAGTTCTGGCAATCAAGCTCAACAACGCATTGATCGTAGCACTACTCGAGCACCGACGCAGCCTGTATTTCATCCCTTAATGACCGAACAATCACACCAGGCACTCCAAGGCTTCCAGCCTATATTGGCTGGCTTTAAATCTCCAATGGAGCGCTTGTTGTTCCTGTCACAATTGGTGAATATGTGTATCAGTGATAATGTCTAAAATGTAAGCAAGATGTATACATTTACATCTTTGCATACAAATGCTATGGTACGCAGTATGGGATGCTTGCCTCAGCGGCGTGCTGTACAAAAAAAACATATTTACCCGATTTAACCCTCATTAAATCCAGCCAGAGATTTGGCGACGTGCTCTCACCTGGAGTGGCGTGGCTCATTCCACACTGCTGGATTTCCGACTCTCGGCTTGAAGGCAGTGTGGATTCTGATGCCCTACTTTAGGTCATCACATCCCAAATCTCTGTCAAATTTTCATCATCATCGGCACGCAAATACTGGCACTGCCAAGTAGGCTCAGATTAAGTGAACTAAAACCCCGTTACGATAGCCACTATCTACTTAGCTGCCAAAGAGCCCTAGTCGGTTCTAACATACGCAGATCACTGGGCGAAGCTAGACTTCGCCTTATTCAGTCAGTGTTTTGCCAATTTAAGGGTTAATAGCGATTCGTCCATCAGATAGAGATGTTAAGACTGGCGTCCTCTTTGGTGTTTTTTGACAGAAGTAGATTATGTGCGGACTTCACCTTCTCCCTTCTCCTCAACATCTTCCCTCAAATACAGTACACAAACACACAAACATATACCGGTACTCATCCTATATACGTCCCTGTGCACAATACAAGAAAACATCATTTACGTAAAATAATCTGCCCAATTGGTACGTAAATTGAAAATATATACTCATTATCACCATTTATCTGCCCTGCGGAATCTAAAGCAAAAAAGTTCAGTGGGTGGAGTTAAAATATCGTCATACACAGCTTCTTCAAAACTTTCATAATATGCCTACATTTAAAACTGTTAAGAGTTAAAGAAGAAACAATTAAAGTGCGCGTGTGTTTAATTCTACTGACTGCAGATTTAATAATTTGGGTTCCACATTAGTCGAATGGACAGAGTAAATGTGACGTTTTCAATTTTATGCACTACTTCCACAGACCATGAAACGTAGGTGATATGTACTTGTTTGTGTATAGAGATGACTATAGGATGAGTTTAAGTCTTCGCTTGGCATACGTATGTTTGTTCGAAGGATAATGAAGAGAATGGAGAAGTGAAAGCCTACTAATATCGAAATTCACCAAAGGGACAGCCAGGGCTAACGTTCTCACCCGATGGACGAATCTCTATCAACAGTTTCGCGTGGCTTCTCAAGATATGTACTATGGAGGAAATTGGAATTTAACTTCCCAGTACTGGCGCCAAGTCTCACAGACGCGACAAAATTGATTTTAATAGCTTCTGCGAGCGACAGTACTGGACGAATAATCCAGACATTCAATTAAAAATATAGCGATTATAAATTGCACGTTTTCGTCCTTCGGAGCCACGTTATTGAAAATTGATAGACAACATTTCCTAACAGCGGAAAAGGAATTCCTTCCAGTTGGTAAGCAGACAGACATGCTACCACCTGAGCTAGAGCGGCAGACTCTCTTAAATTAATAAATAGTATGTTTTTTTCTTACATAAATTATTTTATGTCATTTATATTCATTTCAAAAGTTTACAGTCTTATCAAATGTGCAATTAGTTGATTTACAGACACTACTTTTAGCAACATGATAAATAATGACAAATTTAATTAGTAATTTTACAAATAAACAAGCGGAAGTACTCAACAGACATACAGCAACATATCAGGCTGATATCATTTGAGGATGAACTGATGCAGGATGTTTGACAAAAAAGAATAAGGTGAAGAGAACAAGAAAGACCGAAACAGAATAATATGTTTGCAGAAGTGGAATATTGCTTACAGAGTCATACAAGACCCCGGTTATTTTAGCAAAATATTATATATTTCCTATTAAATATGCAATTTATTCTATGAAGCTATACCCATTATTTCGTAGGTATTACGTACTTATCAGTTTTTTAGTTGGTTAAAAATATTTTTGAGTTATATTTTACTCCATATTTTGCCCATTTACGTAAATGAAACATAGCTATTAATATGGAGCCTACATAAGATATTTATAAAGGTTTTAGAAATATTTTCCCATTTGATGATGTTACTTATTTTCACAAACTTAATTTTTTAAAGATAATAAATACAGATATATATCAACATTGTATGGAAACTACTATAGGAAACAACTAAGTTCAGAACACTAAAAGCATTAGTTCACTTAGTTATTTTAAACTGCAACAGAAAGCAACAGCTTGGAAAATTAAATGTGAATATTTTTTCAAGTTTTCATAAATTTGTATTGTGGCACCCGCATGTTTATTTCACTGCATGTACTTGTCAAAGTAAAGTGTTTTATAACGTGTAGGTTAAATAAATACATGAATACTGTGCGAATATCTTACTTGCATACTTTGTAACTTTTTCAAGTATAATTGTCTACATATTTTTGAACTTATAGAACATATAAATCCGGTTCTTATCAACACACATTAAGATTGAAAACGAAGTCTTGTAAATGTTGTCAAACAATATAACTTCTTTGCTAGAAGTACTTTTTCTTGCATCATCATCATCAACAATCACGGATTAAGTCCATGTGGCTTGTTCCGGTCTCATAGATTCTCATTCAAAAGTTGATCTTGCATTCTACCTTTTAATTATTTTATAAGTGTAATACGTTCCAAGCCTAAAAAATAATTCTATTAAAGTAATAACTTTTTAAAAATACCCTCAGGGAAAATAGTATATTATGCAATATTAACTTATTAACTTAATGCAAAGATTCTGCTGCAAGTAGTTAAAATAAGTAGAGCGGATACTTATATATGTGTGTGTGTGTGCGTGTGTGTGTGTGTGGATAATAATGGAGAATATAATACATATATAAGAAAAATAAGCGTTTGAATTGGATTCGCCTGGTGGTGTAACGGATAACACGCTGAGGTACAGACTCAGAGTTCCGGGTTCGAATCCCGTCCAGGCATTTATTTTTCTTATCATACCATATATATATATATATATATATATATATATAACAAGGATATCTTTCTTAACTTTTTTATTGCAATTATTTGCATGTCTTATTAATTTCGTACCACATGTATTTTCTTCATAATCTCTCCGGTAATTTATTTATGTAATTATTGATTTAAAATCTGCGTAACAGTGCACAGTATGTTCTCACTGTTGTAGAGTTAGATTTTTTTGTAAGAATATTGCGCAACGTAGTGACAGAACAGTCAACTTCAAAGGTATTAAATACTTTTTGAGATTTCATTATTTTAATACTAATCACATATTATAATTGTGCTTACCTTGTTGATCAAATAAAATATGGGCTTATCTGAACGGAACACTTTATATTATATAATAAAACAATATAGGATGATACATAAATTAGTTAATACTATTGCGATGTGTCTGTTTCCACATATCATGTTCGTTATCCAAATTTCTCAGAGTTATTACTTGTTAGACACACAGATGTAAGTCATGTATGACAGTATACGTTTGGATTTGGGAAAAGGACAAGGCATATTTGGGAGAATAATATTTAAATAGATCTTAGGGAACTCGATACTGAAGATATGAACTGTATTCAGTTGGCTGATAAATTGGTTCGACATGTCTTAAGAGTTAGATAC
Source organism: Diploptera punctata (assembly GCA_030220185.1). Classification (NCBI taxonomy): domain Eukaryota; kingdom Metazoa; phylum Arthropoda; class Insecta; order Blattodea; family Blaberidae; genus Diploptera; species Diploptera punctata. The sequence goes on from JASPKZ010009358.1 coordinate 953,079, forward strand.
TTACTTAGACCATTCAAATATTTAGGTTATCTTTCTGTAAATGTTTTGAAATATGTTATTTATTTATGTATCAAAATAATTACATGACATAACATTACATAAAATATTGTACGTTACAATAATTTAAAGTATTTTGGATGTTCCTTTCGATTTTTTTTTCGAAATTTATTTCGTCAGCCGTTGTGCAGATCATTTCTAGAGAACAGGTGAAGCATACATTTTCAGTAGAGTGTGTTCCTTGGATATTTATTCTCAGCTGTCGCCGTGGAGCATTAGAATAACGCGTCCTCTTGAATGTCTGCCGCAGCCGCAGACGAATCCGAGATCACGATCAGTACAACCGGAAGATAGTTTTAAAGAGAACTCAATTTTGGTTTCTCCGTCCTGCGGCATTGTTTAATTTGAGACCTTGCAACATGCCGTTTTGTATTTCTTTCTTTAATTTAATTTAATTTAATTTAATTTGATTTTCGGGAATAAAGTATAGAGAAACTACTCGGTCATACCTTCATATTAGCGAAAGTGCAATGTTTTTGAATGCTATAGTTTCTGAGATTAAAAAAGTAATTAAAAAGGGCTATTTACAAAAAGATGTTTTGCATGTTATAGCCTACAATAACAGAATTGTTGGATGAAGGAAATCGTATCAACCCGCTATAAAATAATAATATATTACAATGCGAGATCGGGAAGTGGTCTTTACAGAATCTCGGAAATTAAATACCTCGCTATCGCTCGGTTTTTAAACATTTTCCTCCCTTTTGTAAAACATTTCACAAACGTGCGTTGTATATTATTTTTTGCGCGATGGTGTTTTCAAAATAATAAATAATAGTGAAATAATAACATATTTTTAGAAATATTTGCGTCCATTATAAACAACTGATTAACGTTAACAGTGTGGGTCATGTTTATTAGTTGAAACTACAGGAGACTGTGACACAAATCAGCTATATAATGGCGGCAAGAACGTATTTATTGTTTTGTATTGTTTAAACTAAATTTTAGTACATTTAAGATGCAGTAATTTGTTTCGTATAATGTATATTAACACTATATTTTGGATATATTTTTGTATATACATTGTACATAGTATACGTAGAGGGCAGTAATTTTACTTCCCACACGTGGCTTGTAATATGTAATATTACAGTATAGTTATTTTATTACAGTACAATTATTTATGTTGACAACCCCGAAATGTAGGAACTTGAACTTTCAATCATGGTCCCCATTACTGCAAATGCAACAAAACGCACTAACGCGCAATATATATATTTCAAAATAAATAAGTATGCATATTAGTAGTCTATGATTAAGTCTAATTAAGACAATATCTAAGGTTTTAAGAATCACCATTTAGATAACTATTAAAATAAAATTGTTACAATCCTACCTGAGTGACTCAGTTGTCCTCAACTGTAATTTTAATCTACGGAGGAATTTAGCTGAAGATGGATGACAGTCCGAAAGACCTCTACAATATATTTACTTGATGAAGGCTGAAGATGAATTATATTCCGTAAGGCTTCCATAGTTTAAAATTATAGTTGAAGACTATTGGGTCATTCAGGTATATTTTTACTAATTTTATACATGTCTAAATGTTAAATTGCAGAGGTTGGGGGCGGGAGAAGACTGGCAATAGTATGAACGTTTACGATTGACACCTGTCATTAAATAATTCACTCAGAATAGTGATATCCGTTCTTGGTTATCATTAATCGTTCATCTCTCGCCCAAATGTTACAATTAGGTGTTAGTACTGTTTCTGGTGGTATTAGAGTAGGAAGTGGTGATCTCTGTAGAGAAACTTGTGCTATATTCAGTAACTGTAACATTGTCAGTAATAATTTCAGTTGGTTCAGTAGTAATAGTTGTATCCTCATAGTTAAGAGGATTGTATTCTTCAACGCAGTAACCACAATACTGGCATCTGGGTGGAAAAAGGCATTCTTCACAAATTCTGTTCACACAACGTTCTTCACGTTCGCATTTCATGAAGTAACATGGATTATCATTTATTGCACCTGAAAAAATACATTTTTTACAATCATTACTGAGAAATTTCATTAACCTCTTCAATCACTTTGTATCATATAGGGGGGGGCTAAGACTTCTTTATACTAAAAATTAAGACTTAAACACAATGTATATTATTTAACTGTTTGTATGTGGACCCAGAACAAACGGTAATCAGAAGTCTTACTTCTCATTATACAGAGTGATTCAGAAATATGGCTATACGTTTGATCGCATTTTGTGACGAAAATATTATTATTAAAGGAAATATGATGTTATCATCGGAAAGGGGATCCTTGAAATTATAACAATAGAACAAAACAAAAGAAATCACTGCTCACTGCAGCTTGGCGGGTTGATTTTTGTAGGCTAGCGTCGAACGCCTCCACAATTCTCTTCGTTGTTTCTGCATCCGTGCTAATGCGAGGCCTTCCAGGAGGTTTGATTTTCTGCATCCTTCCCGTTTCCAGCAGTCGTTTTCTCCACTTCCCCACAGTCGACGGTTACAATGCTACGTTAAACTCACGTCTTGCCCGTTTTGCGGCCTCACGGTCATTAGCATACGTATTGTCCATGCAGAAATTGTAATTTGCTGTTGCATATTCAACGCCATTTTGACTAATGACATAAGTTCTGCGCTGTTTTGTTTTGTTCCATTGTTGTAATCTGAATAATTGCCTTTCCAACGGTAATTTCATATTTCCTGTAATGGTAATATTTTCATAACACAACGCGATAAAACGTATAGCCATATTTATGATTCACCCCATAGTATGTCGAAATTTCAACTTCTGCTACATTAAAATAATAGCCCTAAAATATGACTAGTTCATTTTTCTCACTCTATAAACAACAAGAAATAGGTGGGATTGTTTTATAACGAGGATACATAACAGTGCTTCATGCTTATATTGTTATTTTATTTTTACTTTTAAAGTGAGATGGTATCGTTGTAGAAATCCTAAAACGTAATAAAAACCTATTGTATCATATGAAATAAACTCTCAAACCCCATCAAATATAACCCTATTTTTAAATTAAATTATTTTGATATGTAATGAAGGCATTTAGAGGATGAAGACGGCCTACAATTCATTGGTGTTAATAAGCTGTTAGTTTATGCTGATGATGTAGTACTATTGGGCGATAGCGAGGAGATACTAAAGGCCAACATTGACACACTATTGAGTAATACTAAGAAATTGGGACTAGATGTAAATATCAATAAAACTAAATATATGGTCACACACAGAAAACATTATACAAAAGAAATGGACAGCTAATGACAAATGAGGGAAATTTTGAGGAAGTGGCTGAATTCAAATGTCTAGGAACAATAATCACACATAGGAATGAGATGCACAAAGAAATTAAACATAGCCTCAATTCTGGAAATGCGTGCTATTATGCATTGACCTTCCAACTCCTTTCAAGAAACGTTAAACTGGAAAAAGTATAAAACTATTATTCTACCAGTTATATTTTATGGATGCGAAACATGGACTTACTTTAAGGGAGGAAAGGAGATTACGAGTATTTGAGAATAAAGTTCTTAGGAAGATTTTTGGACCAAAGAGAGATGAACAGACAGGTGAATGGAGAAGATAACATAACAGTGAACTACATGGTCTTTATAGGAAGCCAGATATAATAAGAACAGTTAAATCTCGTAGACTGCGATGGCCAGGACATGTGGCACAAATGGGGAATGAAAGACGTGCATGGAAGCTTCTTGTAGGAAAACCAGAGGGAAAACGCCCAGTTGGTAGACTAAGAATGAGGTGGGAGAATAACATTACCTATGATTTGAGTGAAGTTGATTATATGGGGAATGACTGTAAAGCATTAGCTCAGGAGAGGGATGTATGGAGAGCTTATGTCCGCGCGGCCAAGAACCTACGGGATCGATAGTGCCAGTGAGTTAGTTACTTAGTTATGTAATGAAGACATGATTAATAACTCTCCAAATCAATTGTGTCCCCAAGAATTTTTTTTTTCAAAATTAATATTATTTATGCTCAAAAATTCAATAAACACAGAAATAAAACGTTTTCATAATTCAACTTAACGGCTAAAGACGTGGGGGCCAATGGTGTAGTATGTGGTCTCGAAGGGGTGTAAATTGCTGACAGTTACACTCCATCTAAAGCTCGAGAAGTGTAATTTATTCCTACAAAGTCCTTTGCTTGTACGTCCTTGTTGTGGCCCTTGGGTAATGCAAAACATGCAATAGCGAAAAAGTGAATTCCCGATGCTTAAATTGGGACCCGTCAGCTAGGGGAGAAAACCCCGACAAAAACATCTCAGGATATCTGGGTGGTTGGGCATGGGGTTAACAATCCTATTTAATAATCCTATTCCGATCAAATAAAATTGTTCAGAAACCTCAAGGAAACTGCCAGACTGATAAGTTAGAAAACCACCTAGCAAACGTTATAAGGTACATGATGTGTTTCTTGACAGAAACTAAGACGGTTAGGTAAGGTTGAGAAAGAATTATAACAACTGAAGGTGAAAAGATGGAGACAGAAAGCTAGTAATAGAGAAAAATGGACAGTTGTTATGAAGGAGGCGAAGGTTCCTAGAGGACCGTAGAGCCAAAAGAAGAAGAAGAAGTCTAAAGACGTTATGTAGATAAAGCTTTTACAGTCCATTGATATAACCCAAAACTCCGAGTAACGATATGACCACAGATGTTGAAGAGGCGCAAAATAAAACTGAATAATTAAAAAGTATATATTTTTCTATTTTCTTTGTATTTTATTCATCATCATCATCATCGTCATCCTAAGGCGCAACAACATCACAGGTGAAAGTTTTGGCCTTCTCAACATATTCAAATTAGTCACTTTCATTTTCTTTAAATCGTTCATTGTGTCATCCTCCCATCTTATCTTCGGTCTTCCAACAGCTCTGCCTCCTATAGGTTTCCATTTATAGAGTTTCTTGACAAGTCTCTGATCATCCTTTTTTGTCAAATGTCCAAGCCTACTAATTCTGAGAGATCTTATATGATTTACTATATTCTGATCTTTGAATAATTTTTTAGTTCGTTATTTGTTTTCATTCTCCAACAGTTATCAGTTCCTCTATTTGGTCCAAATATTCTTCTTAAACTTTTTCTTTCAAAAATTAACAATTTCCGTTTTATTGTTTCTTTTATGACCTAAGTTTTACTAGCATATGTGACTACTGGTCTAATGAGTGTTTTGTATAACATTATTTTTGCAGTTTTTTTAAAATTAATTTGATTTTAAATAAGGTTCTATTTGCAAAATAAACTTTATTCCCATTTATCAATCCGTCCTTAATTTCCTCTTCTAATGCATTATGACTGTTTGATTTGATACCTAATTATTTAAATGATTCTGTGTTAATTTGCATATCATCAATTTGTAGATTTTTTCCAATTTTCTGTTGTGATTACTACATTTTAAATATTTTGTTTTAACATGACTTATTATTAGATCAATTTTTTTTTATTTCTCTTTCAATTTCGTGAAGGTTTCACATAACGCTTGTTTGGTTCTTGCTGAAATCAGTACGTCATCTGCATAAGCTATACACTTGTATTTTATTATCTCTACTTTTATAGGACTAATATTAACTCGGACTTGCAAACCAATAATGCTTTGTGAGTAGGGAGCAAGCACAAGGGCCCATACAGTGCTACACCACAGTGAATTCAATCTGACTATTTAACTCATGCCCCAAATGGGAGTCAATGACCAATCACGTTTCAATGATTTCTGTTTTACAACCAATCAGAGTCGTGTTTCACCAAATATTTATCAGTGTTATAATTACCATATTAAAGAAAGCTCCTCCTTACAATATTGCGTTCCTTTGGCATTAAATAGTATGATCTGGTTGCAGTGATAAACAAAAGAAGCAGTAGAAGCGTACCTATCGTTTCTAATTTGTTTTCAAACATCGCCGTTTACATTAAATATATACATATTTTAAAATAACTATAGTTAAATAATGATTTGTGAGTAAACAGCTTAATTTTATTCGTTAAATAGTCCTAACAAATGCCACTCTTGATTTCCAAATTCTCTAGATAAATTCACTCCTCACTTCGTGAGTCGTGAATTTATCGATAATTTGGAAATCACTCGTGGCATTACTTACGATAATTTCGTTTCTAAATTAGTTCCCAATTTTTTCTGTTTAAAATACTTCAGTTAGTGAATAATGTATTATAAATATTAATTTTCGAGGCAATTAAAGATTGGCTAAAAAATGTATGGTAATAATTCATATGTAGATATCCTTGAATTGATAATACATCCTTCAACATAATATATTGTAATTGTTATTTATTGCGTGCTATTGCGCTCGTATTTATAAAAACGATAAAACAATGGTATAAGTGACATAATTATGTCAAATTATAGGAGTAACATTATACATAGTTCTGAATTAGTTTTACTGTGGTTCAATGCATCTAAATTCATAACCTAGAATCATTTATACCAATTTATTGATTAAATAGAAGGATAAAAACATACTTGTTCCATAACTTTAGCTAATAAAATAATGATCGCCAATATCATCATTTAAATCTTTTTATATGTCTTCTGGAAACGTTGTGTTCTCTTCTTCTATATAAAATCTAAATTTCATTACAACTGGAAATAGAACAGAAATGTAATATGTAAAGTAAAGTAAAGTGATCCCACAACAGACCCGGAGGCCCTTGGGGTAGTAGGAGGTTAGGGCTCCCACTTTTTCTAGACAATCGGCACTTTATGTCAGCCGGGTTGTCAGCCCTGCGTGACGGCCGCCTTTACCCCCAGAACAAGAGTCTGGTACTCATTTACGTTAGAGGCTGAGTCGACCCCAGGGCCATAGTGCCGCCAGAGGGTTTGGGTCAGTTTAAAAATCCTGACCCCCAACGGGACTTGAACCCTCTACCCTCTGGCTTGTAGCTCAGTGCCTTAACCACTACGCTACGGCGTGCCCTGAAATGTAATATGGAAAAAAGAAAATTCAATGTTTTCAGTAAAAAATCAAAACATTTATTACAGAACAATGTCAAACAAGATTACGTTTAAATTTGTCCATATATGTATCTATGATTTTAATGTTATCTTGGCACTTATCGACATAACATACTTTGAATGTACTTTCTACATATTTAAATTGCCTCTTTCTTCCTTTCCAGGATTAGGTCAATGCGACTTGTTCCGATCTCAAGTCCATCGTTCCCTTGGCCGTCCCAAATATCTTTTTCCATGTGGTTTGTAGGTAGGTGTTGATCGTTTTGGGCAATCTTGTATTGTTCATTCTGTCTAAATGTTCCTTCCATCGGTATTTGTACTCTTCTAGTTTATCGAGTATTGAAAAAATCTCCAGTTCATTTCTCATTTATTCATTATGTAATCTATCCATGCGTGTACATCCTATTACGGATCTTAAAGATTTAATTTCAGTGCCTTGAATGTGTGAGATATATTTTTTTGTAAGGACCCAAGATTCAGATCCATAAAAATGAACAGAAACGGCCATAATTTTGTAAAACTGAGCTGAGTTTCTCTTCGAGTTTTTTCGGAGGTTTTTTTATGGTGCCATACATCATTTGATATCGGTTTTATTTACTATGTATATCCGAATCATAGCTATATGTTATATCTGAACCAAGAACGTTAAAGTGTGCTATCTGTTCTATTATTTCATTATTGAATACTATTTTTGCTCTGACTGGTACTTTGCCCTGAAAAGCCATAATTTTAGTTTTTGAAGTCGAGACTTCAAGATTATAATAGAGTTCTAATTGATTCAACGTTCTTTGTAAATCATCCTCTGACGAGGAAGAGTTTGCATTACCTAAGGACTCCAGCACCATCTGGTAGGCAAGACTACTACTAACAATACCATGGCGCTTTTCGTCATTATTATAGCAAAACGAAACACTTCACCTGTTTTACGAGCCTGGTCATTTTCATTTAACTCGCGAAAGCTGGAATGAATATTGTAATTCTAATAAAATGTTGCAGGCCGGAAGATAGGGCAGGGTGGCCCGCCTCATCTACCTCCTACGCTAAACCGCCTATGATAAATTATAACTAACATTACCAACTCACTAGCACTATCTAAACCGAACTTTCCTGGCCACGCGTTCATAAGCTCTCCATATATTCATATCCTGAGCTAATGTTTTCCAATTATGTTCAGTACAATTCGTTTACGGCAAATAATATAATGGCTAATATTATTTTCCCACGTACGACGAATGCAAGAAGAAAGATTACCCAGGAAAACATTGGAATGGTGTCCACCTGGAAGAAGGAGGAGAGGAAGACCTCGAACCTCATGGATGCAGGAAATAAGAACTGGAATGAGAGCAAGAGGACTGCAGGACATGGACTGGATGGATAGAGACGAGTAGAGAAGAAAAATAAATCTTTAGGCACAGAAAGATGTGTAAACATTAAAATTCTGTAAATAAATAAATAAAATTATTCTCCAATGTAATTCTTTGTCTACATACCGGGAGCTCTCTCTGGCTTTCCTACAAGACGTTAACATACCCATATTTAGTTACCCAACCATGCCACATCACCTGCCCTTCACAACCTATGTTAATTTAAAAGGACATTTGTTTTTTACTTTACTCTTCAACTTCATGCAGTGAAACAAAGAGAAAGAGATACATTTACAAGGATATCGATTATCATTCAACTATCAAACCAGATCTAGGCTAATATGGTTATTGTAATGACATACAGTGTAAAATGTAATTCGTTTCTCAGGTAAAGCGACAGAAAGCATGTGGTGTAAGTTGCTGTAGGGGACGGCTACTGAAGGAAACAATCCTCTTCAAATAGTATATGACCTTGAACGGTAAAGTAAAACCACATTCTTTATAACTGTTCATATTAATGTGGTTTTCCTTTAAAGATCATGTAGTTGATTGTTTTGAGCATTTTCTTATACTCAATGATATTGTTATTATTATTATTATTATTATTGTTATTATTATTATTATTATTATTATTATCATCATTATTATTTTGAATATATTTAAAATGTTTCATAATAGTTCATAATATATTTAATAAAAGGTGAACTTGCAATTCCCTTAATAAAATTTCACTTTTAATAAATAGTATTAATAATCCAGCAGTCTCATAGAAAGTATTGAACATTGGTACTAGGGTCTATAATTTTTACATTTTCCGTGACAACTACAGAATTCAAAATTCACAGCCTCAAATTGCCATAAAATTCTGCAAGACTTTGTTTTTGTAATCTACTGTTAGATAATTTGAGATGACCATATTGGCTAATGGCATTTCCTTGATGCAAGATGCAGAATTATTAGGCACAAATTTTACGTACAAGTTTCAATCATAATTTCACTGAATAACAGAATTCTAATGTATCTAATAAAAAAGATAATTTTCATCAAATAAAACTAATATACTAATTACGTTTTATGAATTATACTTACTTGTTATAGATAAAATTGCCACTGTACAAACACAAACGAAAACTGCGAACTTCTCCATCTTGAGTATAATGTTGAAATAGAGTTCAACTGTTGCCTTGCACTAAAAAATAAAAAAAAATATTGCGCAATTGTGCTTCCGGGAACGTCATTATATATGGAAGGGTGATATACTTCAGGATATCTAGAACAATTCTGATAATTAAAATTTCTGTCATACGTTTTGTGTCAAATAGAGCAAGGTCATGAAAAAATCAAGATAAACCAAGTAGAAATAATACAAAGGTCATTTAGAACAAACTTCTTTGAATACTCATTAGACACTTGATGAGACAGCATTATAACTATAAACTCAAAAATGTAAATATCTGGTTTCCACACTTTATGTATATTAATTTAAGAAGAAGTTTGCGAACGTTGAGTTTCTAATGATTCGGAAATTATTTCAATCGATAACCGTCTCATTAGCATGGGGAAGATATAACATTGCAGGTTCCCACCTCAGACCTCTGGACACCCAGTGAACACCCTGCATTGTTCAGGAATTCCCCAAAAGTAATGATTTTTTTTTTGACAAAAGAAATCAAGTAAGCTAAATAAAAAATATCAGAGGGCTTTGTATAACTATAAAACACAGTCATTATTTGTTCACGAATGAATGAAAACTTTAGATATTTATTAATTGTGAAATTTATTAGTATTTAATAATTTCTGTATTAACTGCATATTAACATAAAATCGTTTTATGTACAGTACATCAGAAATAACATTTTACTTCTCGCTTTCCAATACTTTCTGGATTGGGATGTTAGAGAAGAGCTGGAGAGAGGATAAGATGGTCACTATCCATTTCTTCTTCATGGTCACCAATTACGAGTTGGTGTATTGGAGAATCCGAAAAAAAAGTGTAGATGATTTTGGATGATGTGTCCAGTGGATCGATCGCCTCCTGGTCTTCAACAGTCTGATACTGTTTCTAAGCAGTTCTTCCATAATTGAAATATCATTTTTGTATAATAATAAATTAGATTTTTTTATTTTGGAATGTGATGATCTACTGCCATATACGATTTAAGTCTCGGATCAGCGAAGTAGACAATCAAGTGCCGCATGTTGTCCGCGGGCTGCCAGTTGGAACACACTCACGTGTGTGTTCTAATGTCACCCATTGCAGCATCGTACTTCGCATTCCTCATTAGGCGGATAGATAAAATTAATGTTGTCTATTTTCAATTCGTGCACCACTTTACTCTTACTTACTCACTAGCACTATCGAACCCGTAGGTTCATGGCCGCGCGGATATAAGCTCTCCATATATCCCTATCCTGAGCTAATGCTTTCCAATCATTCCCTGTATAATATAATTCCCTCAAATCATAGTTAATGTTATTCTCCCACCTCATTCTTGGTCTACCAACTGGGCGTTTTCCTTCTGGCTTTCCTACAAGAAGCTTCCATGCAAGTCTTTCATTCCCCATACGTGCAACATGTCCTGCCCATCGCAGTCTACGAGACTTAACTGTTCTTATTATATCTGGCTTCCTATAAAGACCATGTAAGTTAATTGTTATGAAGTCTTCTCCATTCACCTGTATGTTCATCTCTCTTTGGTCCAAAAATTTTCCTAAGTACTTCATTCTCAAATACTTGTAATCTTCTTTCCTCCCTTAAAGTAAGAGTCCATGTTTCGCACCCATATAATATAACTGGTAGAATAATAGTTACAAAAACGATGTTTTCTTGCATCGTGTACAAAGATCAATATAAGTTAATTACAGGGTGTTTCAAAATGATGGGCGGGGTTTCAAAGTTATTTAATTTCCCTTACATGATTATATATATATATATAATATTCTCTTTAATTTGCTTACTTGATATAGTCAGCTACTAGATGGCAGTGAAGACAGTGTTCTCGCGACATCTAGTAATAATGGAGAGTATAATACATATATAAGAAAAATAAGTGTTTGAATTGGATTCGCCTGGTAGTGTAATGGATATCACGCTGAGGTACAGACTCAGAGATCCGGGTTCGAATCCCGTCCAGGCATTTATTTTTCTTAACATACCATATTAAGCTTGCATTGCTCAATGTTAAAGATTTAATTATAACATCGATAAAGCGTCACTGCTATAAAGTAAAATAAATATTCTCTTTAATTTGCTTACTTGATATAGTCAGCTACTAGATGGCAGTGAAGACAGTGTTCTCGCGACATCTAGTAATAATGGAGAGTATAATACATATATAAGAAAAATAAGTGTTTGAATTGGATTCGCCTGGTAGTGTAATGGATATCACGCTGAGGTACAGACTCAGAGATCCGGGTTCGAATCCCGTCCAGGCATTTATTTTTTCTTATCATACCATATTAAGCTTGCATTGCTCAATGTTAAAGATTTAATTATAACATCGATAAAGCGTCACTGCTATAAAGGAAAAAATATATTCTCTTTAATTTGCTTACTTGTTATAGTCAGCTACCAGATGGCAGTGAAGACCGAGTTCTCGCGACATCTAGTAATAATGGAGAATATAATACATATATAAGAAAATTAAGTGTTTGGATTGGATTCGCCTGGTAGTGTAATGGATATCACGCTGAGGTACAGACTCAGAGATCCGGGTTCGAATCCCGTCCAGGCATTTATTTTTCTTATCATACCATATATATATATATATATATATAATAAAGAACAAATGTTACATGGGATTAAAGAGAAACTCTTGGAGTTTTCATAACATACTTTATAAGTGTTCGATGTGAGCACCTTTCGTCACAAGGCACACATCTAGCTGATAGTCGAATTCCTCCCAAACCTCGGTCAGCATATTTGGAGCAATGGATTCAACAGCAGCAACAATCCTTCTTCTCACGTCTGGAAAATCGACCGGAAATGGTGGTGCGTACACATGGTCCTTCACATACCCCCACAGGAAGAAAACACAAGGTGTGAGATCGGGAGACCGTGGAGGGTATGGAAAAGAATCATGTCATCCGGACCGACGCATCATTTGGTGTTCGTGGACGTCCTGGACTTTTCCTTTTACATATACATCTAGTTGTTTCTAACTGTTTATACCATCGTCGGATAATTTTATCTGTCGAAAGATCAATTCCAAATTGCAGTCGGAAAGCTCGTTGCACTGCAACAATGGAACCAGACCTCGCAAATTGCAACACACAGAATGACTTCTGTACAGGAATCGCCATTTTCACAAATTTAACGCTGACGACATAATAATGACAAGAAACAAATTACTGCATACAGATTATGAAATTTTTGCAGTTTTTCTTTCATTATAGCAAATAATCATGCATCCAATTTCGTTTGTAAAGCTATACCAACTACTTAAAACCCCGTTTATCATATTTGAACACGGTGTATAAACAAAAATGTTTATACTTTATTTAATAGCAGCATAACGACAACAACTGGATAATAAAACCTGATGTATTGGCAGATGCTAAATTCATCTGTTTCAGTGTTTTGTGTACAATGTAAATGTATTGTGAGGGATTGTGCTGAGGAGAAGATAGTAGCTTGTAGCTTACTCCTGTCGAAAAACACCAAGGGGATCGCCAGGCTTGTTTTCCACATTTGACGAATGAATCACTAACAACAGTACCACATGCTTTCTAAACATATGTACTGCGGAGGGATTTGGAATATTAATCTAGGGATTACCGTTGCTTAGATCTTAGACGTATCTAAGAAATATTCTAAAACTTTCAACGTTTTACTGATCTATCATTATGTTAAATAAAATATAATACGTAAGAGCCTTCAAATTGTGACACTGAAACTAGCGCTTTTTCCAGTTTCTGCGTTGCTTCATTGATAGATCATATAGTAAATACCGGTAATGCTGAAGAATGGATAGAGGAGGGATGTACATTACATCAATACTGATAAAATGGACGATAAAATTCTGTTTAAGTATTAGTCAGGAAATAAAATTATAAAATTAATACCTGCCACGGCGGACAGTTCGAAGGTGAAAAGCCAAACGAGAAAAAAATACCTTGATCGAAAGAGTGAAAATCTTACACCGTAAAAATACAAACGTCAAGAAACGGGGGCATGGGTTCCACTGGGGTAAAATTTTCATTCGGTTCTGCGGGCGAGGAATATTTCAGGGAATCCATGGCAAAAGCTCAAACAACGGGGTAGTTAATGACAAATAAGGAACATTTTGAAGAAATGGCTGCATTCAATTACCTAGGAACAATAATTACAAACAGGAATGAGATAAACAAATAAACTTTACAGGAAACATATTGCCCTAACTTCTCTAAAAAAACGTTGAACTAAAAAAATATAAAACTGATATTCTCCCATTATAGTATATGCATGCGAAGTATGGACTCTTATTTTAAAGGAATAGAAAATTATACGAGTATTTGAAAAAAGTTCTTAGGAATTTTTTTTTTTACTAAGGAGAGATGAACAGACAGGCGATTGGAGAAGACTTCGTAACAGTGAGCTACGTGATCTTTATAGGAAACCAGATTAGACTGCGATTGAGGACATGTGGCACGAATGGGGAATGAAAGAGGGGCATGGAAGCGTCTTGTGGGAAAATCAGAGGGAAAACGCATAGTTGGTAGATCAAGAATGAGGCGGGAGATTAATATTAACCATGATTTGAGGCAAGTAGGCTACATAGGAATAAATGGAAAACATCTCGAGTTAGAGATGTATGGCTGCGTGGCCATGACCCTATGGGTTCGATAGTGCTAGTGAGTTAGTTAGCAAAATGCCGTCGTCTTGAACTTAATGCTTTTAAAATAAGGTATTTCATAATCGAGCTCCATCATCAGCAGTAACATACTGTAACACCTTCTGCTACTGATGGAACCTGATTCCGAAAGGTCTTAACGTATTAAGAAAAATAGTCAAGTTAGAAATACATATTCGAGGTATTAATTTTATCATATACACTGTACATTACATGTCTCTTCCATGATTGCGAGTAAACATTGATGCCAGGTCCAAGACATTTTAATGACTTCGTGTATACGAGGGCGGATCGGAAAGTAACGCACAATAATTTTTTTCTGCCTTGGTATTGCAGCTAGAATGTTTAAATTTCACAGAGATATAGTTTGAAGTTTTCACTACAGATGGTATGTTTTTCTCAGGTGCACCTCTTGCGAGAGAAGCTTGAACTATGCAACAAATATGGCGCGCATGCTACAGTCGTCCACCTGTGAGGAACAGAGAAGTGTTGTTCGATTTTTGTGGGCCAAAGGGCATAAACCCAGTGAAATTCACAGGGACATGCGTGGCGTGTATGGGATGATTGTATGGACCGTAGCAATGTCTCCAGGTGGTGCACATTCTTCCAAGAGGGACGCGTGAACCTTAGTGATTCGCCACCTGATTCGCCTCAGTGATTCCTGGCCGGCAAACGCTTTGAGACAGATGTGGAAGTGAAATCAGCAGTGCGCAGATGGCTACACTCCAACCAAACGGACTTCTACGAACAGGGCATATTGAAACTGGTAACAAGATGGGAAAAATGTGTTGAGAAAGTTGGTGACTATGTCGAAAAGTAGGTAAAAGATGTAAGTTCATTTGTGATTTTTTCCTTTCTTTTACTATTAAACTTTAAAAAAAAAAAATATTGTGCGTTGCTTTCCGATCCGCCCTGTGGACGACTGTAGCATGCGCGCCATCTTTGTTGCATAGTTCAAGCTTCTCTCGCAAGAGGTGCACCTGAGAACAAAATACCATCTGTAGTGAAAACTTCAAACTATATCTCTGTGAAATTTCAACATTCTAGCTGCAATACCAAGGCACAAAAAAATTATTGTCCGTTACTTTCCGATCCGCCCTCGTACATTGTATAAAGTAATACAGATGACCTTAGTTTGTATTGTTTTCAATGGTGATTTCTTCAAACACTGATAAAGTAGGAACAGGTGCACATCTCCAGCACAGTCCGCACTCGGACACTGTGCTCACAGTGGTGTTACAAACTGACACTTCACATTCAAACCCTCTTGAGCACTTTGTGTAATAACAAGGATTGTTCAAGACTGTACTGGTTTCAGAATCAGGAATGCACTGACCACAGAGGCTACACTGAGAATCTTCCAGACAAAATCGTAGATCACATTTTGTATCACTCGCACATTTAACTGTTTGGCAAAGGTCAGGAACGTTTGGATCTCCAGATACTGAAATAATAAATAATGATAGGAATAAATCTAAAAAATGAACTTTTAGAAACTTATCAGATTCTACAAAATTGACAAAAATAATACATTTTAGTCTAGGTGCAGTTTATAGTCAAGTGGAGAAGGATTACAATACAATTATAAGTAAACGGATTATCATAAGTAATGCCACGAGTGATTTCCAAATTATCGATAAATTCACGACTCACGAAGTGAGGAGTGAATTTATCTAGAGAATTTGGAAATCAAGAGTGGCATTTGTTAGGACAATTTAACGAATCAAATTAAGCTGTATACTCACAAATCATTATTTAAGTATAGTTATTTTAAAATATTTATATATATTTAATGTAAACGGCGATTTTTGAAAACAAATGAGAAACGATTGGCATGCTTCATTTGCTTCTTTTGTTCGATCACTGCAACCAGATCATAATATTATTTATTGCCAAAGGATCGCAATACTGTAAGAATGCACCCTAGTGGAGAACTTTATAACCAACGTTATAGGTATTAATTAATTTCTGATGTCCTATGATGTAAATATGTCAATTATATTTTTCTGCAACGTCATTTCCTGGAAAATAATTCGTTTAAGAAAGTGCAAACAGTGTTTTCTTTTTCCTTTTTTGTGGTATAATCAATTGTTACAGATGTTTTTATATTATCTATCGCATGCACTTTCTGCTGACATTCATGCACTATCTATACAATCTGGTAGCCGTATTTCTTGGAGAGTCAGTCACTGCAAAATAATGCTATGACCTATTCAGAATGTTAAAAAGGAGGTGCTTTCTTCATTATGATAAACTTTAGTTGGTAAATTTTAGGTGAAACACGACTGTGATTGGTTGTAAATAAAAAATCATTGAAACGTGATTGGTCATTGACTCCCATTTGGGGCATGAGTTAAATAGTCAAGTTTAATTTTAATATGAAGGTAGATATAATAGTAACTTTATAAAAATATTCTAAATTTGATTTAGGCTCTATGATGCGCACATTCTGTATTTACTTAAATTTAATTATTATTTATATACTATGGCATTTAAGATCATTAACTCTGCATTCTAATCCAGACGTGAAAGAACTGACGTATGGGCTCGAATTAATATGGGAAAAATTAACAATCAGTGACTTAGAACGCATTGAGAAAGTCAAGGCACGGTTCCTAAAGTGTGCCCTCAGAGTGGGAAAATATGCTCCATCAAGGCTGGCATATGAGCTGGCCAATGAAACTTTTTACATAGAAGATCTGAGACTCAGCCTACCATCTACCGGAGCCAGCAACAAGCTACTAGAACGGAGAAGAATGAAAAGAGCGGAGATAGATATCGACTTCTATGGGACGACTGCAATGATCGATCGCAACTGGACCAAAGAGAATCAGGAGCAGAGACACACCATTACAAGACTAGCCATTCACGGCTTCCATCACAAATTATGCAAGAACAAGACATTCCACACCCCGAATGACCAATGTGTGTGTGAATTGTGCGGACAGAGATGTAACCAATATCATTTCACCGAGTGCCGTGAAATAACAAAATAAATCTCAGAATATAGCAAAGAATAATACCCATTCGGGTGAACCTTACATATTTATTAAAGAACTGATTTGCTCATTAGTCCCTTACTTGAGATTTGAAGCTCTACGCCATGCCTTAAATCTACGTAACAAGCATCACGGCTTTAGTTGCCTTCGGAAGGAACACTTGCTCTACAAAATCCATCTATCTTAGCAGGGTTACAACGTGCGAACCTCGGACCAGAGACGTGCATAGTAACGATTAGTGGTTATAGAACCGACCTTGTTATAGACCTTTCGCGGAGATATTTTATTATATTTAAGGTTCTTAGCCACTGTGTCGTGTATTCTGATGCTTTGACCATTCAAACTATTATCAGCTCCTTCTTCTCGGAAGAAGAGAACAACACCGGCAAGAGTTCTAAAACACTGGTTAATAGCACAGGCCTAGAATGAAACTGTATAATACCCAATAACATTAAAATAATTTAATGAAGAGTATAATGGATTGTAAATATTCGGTATTTAATTCAAATATTCCTCATCGAGTAAATTGCTATTAAACTAAAATTATTATAAATTAGATTTAAGTAAATTAAATAGTATAAATTTGATTTTAATTTTCAATTCTGCCTGGTTACATTAGAATACAATGTTTATACTTAACACCTGTCAAAATATTAAAATATATTTCGTGATTTTCACTGTATCACATAACATAGCGTTCCTAAATATTTTCTTACAAAATACAATTTTATAAGAAATCATAAGCAAATATTCAGTTTTAACACACATCATGGAGATGCAGAAAACTAGTTTTAATGCACAACTGTCTTAATATACGAGAAATATAGCAAGGAAAAAATATCATTATGGAATATCTGGGAAATCTTTATATGAATTCATACCAAACCCTCATTTTTAAGGGTACCATTGAAATTATATAATTACCTAAAACCAATAGTTCAGTTTGAATGACTCAATTAATATATTCAATGTTGGTAAGCATATTTTCAAATGTATCTTCATTATTTATTGGTACTACGTATACTTTTCCTTTTTTAAAGTCGCAAATCAATAGTAAATACGTATCTATATGTGGGATGACAGTTATTTTTTATAGAATGATACATAAAATAGAAATTCTTATAGAATGAGGAAGACAGGGTTACACATTAAAACATACAAGTTCGGGCTATAAGGCTCCCGAAGCGTTAAGATATAAAATATATGTTTGTTAGTGATGGGATTCTAGGCTTTTGTGTACTCCGATTACTCTTATATCATAAGGTAAACAAGCAACCGTTACACATATAGCTTTACATGTGTTTATATAGGCGATACGAATCAAAGTAAGTATTTCGAATATGTTGTCAATATCTCAAGCTAACTAACGGTAATTGACTATCATTTTATGGTTTATTGGAATCACGAGGTTTAACACCGCATTCACCAAGGCTTTCCATTTGTCCGTATCCTCAGTAAACTAAATCTCTCACCAACGCTCAGATAGGCTATATCTTATTGATATTTTTCCCAAGAGTTTCCCAATAAAAAATGAAAGCGTTAAAATGCTGACTGACCCTACGATCTGCAAGTACTTAAGCAGTTCACTACATGTAAATAAAAATATTTATAAGTTTGTAACTACCGAGTACGATATGTTATTATTTAATTCGAACTAATAGTTTTAATGCATTTTTTCATCCAATGCAACCAAGTTGTTGAACGATAATTATGGCTTCTTATCCTGGAACTGGCAGAATTTTAACCAACTTCTAAGGAGGTGTTACGTTACATATAATGAAGATTAATTAATAAAACAATAACCAGAAGAGTCCTTAAATCTGAACTTAACCAATATAATATAGCATTGAATAATTCCCTTTAAGGAAAAACATTCTCTGATCTGACCGGAAATAATAATAATAATAATAATAATAATAATAATAATAATAATAATAATAATAGCTTTATTTTACCTGGCAGAGTTAAGGCCTTAAGGCCTTGTCTAAGGCCTTAAGGCCTTGTCTACCACTGGAATCCGGGACCTGATTAACTATAGTCAGAAGCACTGACCACAAGGTCATGAGAGTCATGAATAGATTAGATAGCCCATACATTACAATACCACTGAATGCGATATTAAACTAAATAGTTGTGGATATTTATCAGTTATGGGTTTTAATATTACATGTGGTGTGAGAGAAAATGACCATTTATCGAATTTTGTTTAATAAGACAACATTAATGTTACCGTCTATTGAGTGGATATAACATAAGTGAGCAGATTTTAAATACATGAATTCCTTGTGACAAAATCAAAATGTATTTTGATTTTTAGGTAATAAATGTGTGATTTTCTCAGATAAAAATTGGTTTAATAGTGCATTAATTTCTAATTATGGTATTTCACTTAATTTCACCCAGTACACAATAATCTGAAATCGAACATTTCCTTAGGAACTTAAAATATGCTCCAGCAATGTTGCCAATGTTTTCATCGCGTAATAAAAAAAATGTTCAGTATATTTTTTTTAATTTGCTTTCGGTTATAACAGACACTGTGATCATAAAACACGGATACTCGTCATCATTATAAAGCAATGCGCCACTATGTTTTAACAATAAAACATATTATGAAAAACCGTACATTTGCGATACTAAGTGAAGAAGATTCTTTATTTCATTTACCACAAGCTTTGATAATAAAATCTACACACTTTCATTACATCATTTCTGTAAATAAAAAAATATACATTTTTCAAATTGATTTTTAACTTGTGTCTTGCTCTTATTACTATTTTTATTTTTTTTACTAACGTTGTTATAGCATTCGCAATGTTCCCAGTTATTCTACTTCTCAGCAGACCTAAACAATTTGGTGCATAAAAATTGTGAACTAAATGTTCAGTTTTGTCTACAGATTTTCCCTCTTGTGTTATAAACGCAAGAAAAAAAAGTTGATTTATTACATTTTCTTGGAACTTGTTTCTGTGTTTGAAAATGTTAGTATCTGATGACCAAGAGAATAAACTGGCAGTAAAATAGGTGACAATTTAATTAAAATATTTATCATTGTATCTAATGGAGTAGCAGCTAATTTAATAATTTATAGAGACAGGCAGAGATATCTTTGTTAATTTATTAAGTATATCGGTCTAAATTTCGCTTTTAAAAGTGTTTTATAATGCACTGCAAACTGACACTTCCCGAACAAAGAAACAAGTCCAGGTGACAAATTGAGATATAAACCTTCACGTGAGCCACTTCATAGATAAATGTAAAGTGTTTTCAACTGAGACACGCAATCAACACTGATGGAGAAGTTGTGTTAAAGCAAATTTAAGTTCATTTAACTCTTATATCAGCGGCGTTTTATAAAAATACTGTAGCGTTTAAAAATGTGTTGATAACAGGTAGATAAATGTGCAAATATAATGAGAAAATGTTTAACGGATGAAATGAGTTTACACAGAGTTCATTTAGTGCAGGAATTTGGTACCTACAATAACAAGTGGTTCCACTTTGACAAATATCAGCAACTAGCTAATACCCAGCGTGCGCTACTACACCTAAATAAATGATAACGTGTTTTGCATTTAGGTCAATAAGTAAAAAGGGGAAAAAATAAATTTATATCGTTATTACTTTTTAGATACTCCGTGCTGATTACCCGGCGTTGCCCGGGAATGTACTTATCCTGATCTTCTTGACATCAATGAAAGATAAAAATGGTTATTGTGAGAAATCCTTAAAAGATTAACAAATGCTGTCGCATATGTAGACTTTCTGTAGAGTTTTTTGAGATATTCAATTCTGTGTACAATAATTTTGTGTATCTGTTATGGTTTAGGCAGCGTAAGCCATATAAGGGTAAAAAGGGACTTTTTCATGTTTTTTCACTAAAAAGGGGGGGGTGATTTTTAAGGGTCTAGAAGTCGAGTATCTCAACTCTATTATAGCCTATGTTCTTCCCGGGAATCTCTTTAACATTTTGCAAAAAATCCATCACAATCGGATCAACAGTATGGCCGCGCATAAAGACCGAATGAACGGCCCAAGATTCTGACCACATGTCATCGTTATATTAAATGAGATCGTCCATCTCTGATTAAGACTTGTAAATGAGAGGCCTGCAGCCTGCTTCTAGACCAAAGGCTCTCTATCCTTAGTTCCGAGGTGTTTTTTTTTTTAGATTTATATTAATTAGTATTTTTAAATAAATTAGAAGTAAATGTTATAGCTTATAGATCCGGTGGTTTAATATCGAATTCTACAAAGGTCTCTAATAGACATCATCTTCAATTAACTGAATCCAGTTGTTAATATAGTTACTTGAATTTCACTTACCCAAGAATAATCTGAATATTATCCTTGCATTTACGCCTACAGCTTTTGTAC
Organism: Diploptera punctata; assembly: GCA_030220185.1. Lineage (NCBI taxonomy): Eukaryota > Metazoa > Arthropoda > Insecta > Blattodea > Blaberidae > Diploptera > Diploptera punctata. Next base: position 974,678 of record JASPKZ010009358.1, read on the forward strand.
AAAATTTATTTTCTAATTAGAATTTAGAAAGATTTGATAAGGTCACACATTCTAGATTCATATTCTGCAAACTCACTTTTCTGGACTTAATAACACTGCAAAATTAGGGCGAAATATGAAAATTGTATAGTTTTTCTCTGTGAATATTAACAAAATTCCACATGTCCTCAGTTAAGATTCCAACTATTTGTATTGGGATTAAATTTTTGAGAATATTAAGCTACAATTCTTATTTTCAATATAAGTAAGTGATCATGATTAATAATACAGCTGATTTACTCAGTTCTGATTATCGTTTTATATACTTTAATCTTTAGAATGTGAGACACAAATAGAAAACACTGGATATTTTCCACTAATTTTAAAATAATTGTTTCCTGTAGAATATATTTAATTTGTTAATGATCCTAAATATTTTTAAATTACTACATTTTTCAGAAGAATTCATTACTAAATGAAGTTATTCTACCATATTATATTGAATTTCTATAACCAATATCACAATTTATTAAATTTAAATATTTCTTCTTCTTCTTAAACTTAATTTGTAGGATTTTCATCCTGTTTATTTCCAAAATCACTCCTCGGAGGAAGACGTATTGGATGTGCATTCACTGCCTATCCATCTCTTGACTGGCCTCCCTCTTGCTCTTCTCCCGTCCATTGGTCTACTTCTGGACAGGAGAAGAACAAGAGGAAGGCCAGCCGAGAGATGGATAGACTATTTGAATGAAACATAAAGAAAATAATAATTTTATTTCTACATTGAATAGAATCCATCAAATGTTAATAATAGAAAATACAGCATATTACGATATGTCACATGACATTGATTTAAGAACAGAATGAAATTAATTAAAAAACAACTGATTGAATAGAATATAAAATTATTTACAGAGTAAATAAATAATGTAAACCTCAAATAAATAATTATTAAAGAGGAATATCGAGTATTCAATATATCGTGAATTATGTTACCGAGACTTTCAATACATATTGTAAATATTTGTTGCAATGCAAACATTCGTGAGAAAATTATTGTAATTGTAAAACACTTTTAATTTTATTGTAAATATGAATTAATTATTAATTTTATGAAGTTGCAAACTCTTCCTAAAGCTATCCAATGTTATTTACACTCTTTGTGTTTTATTAGAGCTATAAATAGAACTTTTTTATTACATCTGGTATTTATAATATTCTTCCACTAATCCAAGTAACAGCTGTATTCTACTGATGTTTAGTATTTTTTCATTCCCTTTTTTTTAAATTTAAATTTAGTCTAAAATAATTATCGACCATAATAAAAAAATACTTGTTTGAATTAATCGCTGATAAAATAAACGTCTACCATTTAATCTAATTGAATGGGCGGGCATAAGAAAAAAAAAATCACATTTAGCAATTTTAAACTAAGAACTTTTAAAAAACTATATTATTAATTATATATCAGACATTGATGAGAAATACTGTTTACGATTTGCTCACAGAGTTTTCTTTATAAACTTAAACTTGATAATGTCATTTTTGTTATTTTCTGAAAAGTGCAATCTAGGGATTTTTTCTTCTTACTCTCGCCTATTCAATTAAAAGAAGTATGTATTTTTGTGCATATCCGATTACACAGATAAATGAAATATTCTAACAGTTTTACAATATATGATTTTTAAATTGTGTACATATAAATATAACTTTTATTATGATCTTGATGAAGGTTTTCGGGCTGTAGGGGCCGTGGCTTGTAGTTCCCCAAGCCTCACGACCACGGCATATAGCCCGAAAACCTTCATCAAGATCATCATAGCAACTCCGGCCGTGAAAGTCTACGTGAATACATAACTTTTATTATTCCTGTGTAATATTTATTAATTAAAAATTTGATCTAGCTTAAAATAATGTTTTAAAATCGACTCACTAGATAGTGTAAAATGTGTAGCTTTAATTAAATTCAGGTTCTCAGAGTTAAGAGGAATCCTCCATAATTCGTAATTATTGCTAGTAATAGATACAAGCTTTAATTGTCTGATTTTACTGATGAAGAAATGTAGCTAAAGGAAGGAATATTTATAAATCAATTAACAATATAATTTCATAATATGATGCTGGTAGAACAACTGCTTATGTTCTTTTTGGATTATTACAGGCTCCACAAATGGTGCATTCGTCAACTGTTTGCACAGTATCAGTGCAAACGGATCTATCACATCCATAAATACATCTGGAATAAAGGCAGGGGTTATAAAGTTCGGTGTTTTGTTGTGACTTCGGAATACAATATCCACATAAATCACACGTTCCATTCTTCAGCTCTTTACAGAACTGTACGTCGCATTTGTTCCCTTCTCCACACCGCATAGATTGACAGGGGTCAGGAAGAACAGCATCACTGAAATCTAAAATAACAATGGGAATGAACATAATTACCAAAATACTATCATAAACGTATTTTCGCAATTAGCAGTTATAATATGCACTTCTACAACGGTATTAGGTACACAGGATGATTCAGAATTTATAACAAGTTACACATCTCGGGGGGTCGAACAGGAGATTTAATATCTAGAGCCTAATGTTTTAAAGAGTAATACACGTCTGGAAATTCATCATTTCAACGCTATAATTATAAGAAACAAGATTTAAGATCTTCTATTTCGCAACAGACAACTCACATTTACAAATGTGACGTCTGAAGTTATCTGGTGTCATCTGTCTTTCGTTGCCAATAACCTATCCCATATACTTGAATTCCTGCAGGAAATACTGGCGGACTTCTTAAAAAAAGTGCCACCGAACACGTTTAAACAAATGTGGTTTCATCAACACACTTCTTGCTTGCCATCTACAAAATAACGTCTGGACATTTGAATAAAGGTGCAATGGCGAGGACGGATCACTCAAGCGATGGATTTGATTTGATCTTACTATTGTAACACTGAAACAATACTTTTGTAGACGAAAATCCTCTCCACATAGTACCCTTTACAATCACTAGACGTGTGTAGCAGGAATTCTGAATCACCTTTCACATACATTGGTTTTTTAAAAATGAAATTGGGATCAAATAATTGCACTATAAATAAACTTCATATTTTGAAGAGTGAAGATAAGATTTTGCTAGCGAAAGAATATAGTAAAATGATAAAGCAGATATCATGAATGTAGATCATATGAAAAAAGAAGAGAAACTATGGTAGTTTGGTAGAAACATCTAAGCCAAATGAAAGAATAAAAACTTTGAAAGCAGCAACTGATATGGAATCGGAAATCAAAACAAGAAGATGAAATTCACAATATAAAATGCAAGAAAATTTAATCAGTTTATAACATAGAGTTCCAGTAACATCGCTATCTTAACATTTAGCCCTACTGATTTAATTTTAAAAGGGTGAAAATATAAAATGAAATAAATAATACTATTTTTCAATTCTATACATAATATCAGTAAACATAGTTTTGAAGAACATTCTTCAACTTTACTTAATAATCAGTGACGAATCTTATAATCTAATTATAAAAAAAAATATGCTTTGAAAATATAAAAAGTCCTTAGATTTTAGATTTAAAGAATATTCAATACTTAACCATCTGTACTTGGATTCTGATATAATGGCTGTAGTGAATGTTTTTGAAGACTGCAAAATTTTATCTGATGGTTATTTATAAATCAGATAAAATTATCTTCAGTTTGGTTTTCATAATTAGTTAATTGATAATATTTTCAAAAACAGAAAAAAGGGTTTTCATATTAATTATGGCATACAAAAGTAAATAAAATATGCTTCATATTATAATTTTATTCATATTTATCTTGTTTTACAAAACTGAATATTGTTTATAAACTCATAACAACATTGGTATTAGCAGTAACAAGTGACATTTAGATTTATTGAACTGAAATTATTAAACATAACTGAAAATAAATAACAACGAATCTACTTCCTTTATTAATATTTTATAACCAGTTTTAATTTGCCATGGACAATTATTCCCCTCTATATACGTTAATAAACCCCCTAATGATTCTAGTTTAATACGAACATTCACCTATTTTATGTCAATAAATATTAAATCTAAAAACTTACAAAGCGTTCCCAAAATTATATTTAAAATTAAATTAAGTGTGTTTGAACAATATAAACTCATCTACAATAACTTTTGTTTATGACATCATCCTCTCCTGACACACCGTGTTATTGTAATGCGCGGGTATAATGGGACCCATAATAGTATATTACGATGCGAGGTTGCGAAGTGGTTTTTACAGAATCGAGGAAAAATGTTTAAAAACCGAGCGATAGCGAGGTTTTTAATTTCCGAGATTCTGTAAAACGCTTCACAAACGTGCGTTCTACATATTTTTTTGCGCGATGGTGTTTTCAAAATAATAAATAATAGTAAAATAATAACATCTTTGTTGGAAATATTTGCGTTGATTATAAACAGTTGACTAACGTTAACAGTGTGGGCAACGTTTATTAGTTGAAACAAGGAGGCCTTGAGAACAATTATTAATAACATGGCCGCAAGTACGTATTTATTGTTTTATATTGTTTAAAATAAAGTTCAGTTAATTTAAAATGCAGTGATTTGTTCCGTAAAATGTGTATTAACACTACCTTTTGGATATTTTCTGTATATACATTGTACGTAGTATACATAGAGGGCAGTGTTTTACATCCCGCACGTGGGTGTAAATGTAATATTACAGCATAATTACTTAGGTTTGCAACCCCGAAATGTAGGAAGTTTAACTTTTAATAATGGTCGCCATTGCTGGTAAGTACGACAAAACGCACATCGCGCAAAAAAAGTACATAAATGGGAGAAGTTAAACTAAGAATAAGAAAGGAAGTTAATGACTTTTTTTATTTTATAAAGTTAATCATAAATTATGTCCTAGGTTTATTTCCTTTCATTACTTATTAAGATCAATTAATATTTCAAGATGCTCTTATATAAAAGTTAAATGAGTAGATTTGAACTGTTTTTTGTTATTAAAATTTAGTAAATAATATAGTTGATTTATTTCCATTTTTAGACAGCTCATTTTGAAAATAGTCACGTTGCTGAAATTTAATCAGAAGTAACATCTGCTTCGGTAACAGGAAGTGATATTGGTAATGCCGGACCGCACCCTGCACATATTTTGCAGTCAGCAACTGATTTCACGGTTTCATTACAAAACCATGAGTAACAACGCTCTCGACATCTCATGCGATAACAAGGGTCGTCAAGAGTGTAAAAGTCTTGTTCCTTAGGAACGCAAACACCACACAAACGGCATTCAGAGTTGTCCCCAAGTTCATTGCAAATCTGCATCTCGCAATAATAGCCACTACGACAATCTATTACTTCACAAGGGTTGGGAGGTAAAGATTTGCTGGTAATATCGTCATCACTTTCTGCATTACCAATATCTGAAAAAAATAAACATTCAGTTACCCGCTATTGAAAACACAAAGTGTTAATTTAGTTACATCAAAGAAATTTATCTAGTTAGATTGGATTTGCAAACAGCAATCTTACATAAGAATCTCCAGTCTGAGACTAGCTTAACTGAGTTACCAGTTGTTAAATTTGTTTATATTTGATACTCATAATCAGCATTAAAATTCAATATACTTTCAATTACACTTTTATTAATGTTTTAGTTTTTTTACAAGATATAACATCCTTTTAACCAAATACTTAATACAAATGATAATAGCATCATTCTGTGATATTTAGATATCTTGAACTACAATAATTACAGAACCTAATCTTAATATACATAAATGAGCACGAGTCTGTCCTTTATGGACTCATAAACTACTTGACTGATTTGAATGGGGTTTCTACCATCATTTAGAGACCATTAACGTATATAAAACATTACCATACGTAGGCCTATTCTAGGACCGCAGCTAAAAAAAAAGACCATCGGCGCAGTTTTCGGACTCTTAAATTGCTTACGCAGCTTAAACCATAACAAATACAGCAAATTAATGTACAAAGAATTGAATATGTCAAAAGACTCTACAAGAAAAGTCCGCGACAGCATATGTCTATCCTCTACGGACAACTACCAATAAATACTTTTGTATTTCAGTTTATTGATGCCAAGATGATCGGAATAAGTAGATTCTGTGGCTACGCCGCGTAATCAGCACGGGGTATCTAAAATTAATTACGATAATAAATGTATAATTATCATATGACAAGAAGATCGGGATAGGCAAATTCCCGGGAAACGCCGCGTAATCAACACGGGATATCTATAAATAATTATAATTTAAATTTATAATTATTTTCTTTTTACATACTCACCGAAACATAAAAAAAATTAATTGGTTTAAATATATCAGCGCACGCCGGGTATTAGCTAGTTGAAAATAAGCAACAACGAATCTATTTCCTTTATTAATATTTTCATACTTAGGGTTTTAAATTTGTTGGGTCAAGGGTTCAAGTCCCGTTGGAGTCAGGATTTTTAAACTGACCCAAACCCTCTGGCGGCACTATGGCCCTGGGGTCGACTCAGCCTCTAACTGAAATGAGTACCAGACGCTTGTTCTGGGGGTAAAGGCGGCCGTCACGCAGGGCTGACAACCCGGCTGACATAAAGTGTCGATTGTCTAGAAAAAGTGGGAGTCTTAACCTCCGACTACCCCAAGGGCCTCCCGAGGCCTGTAGTGAGATCACTTACTATGAAGAACTATCCCTACCTACATGAATAATACTCTAACAATTTATAATACATCGAGATTCAACGATTTAGTGCTAAGCAATATATAATCTAAAAGCTAGAAAGTTTTCTAACATTTATTAAATAAGAGGTTAACTAAAACATTTTTCAAAATATAAACCTAATAATAAAAATTAAAACTGTTCGATGGTGTTAATTTATTTTGTGAAATTAATTGTAAATTATTTATTAGGTTTAGTTTTTTGCATTTTTTAAAAAATAACTTGTTACTAATCACGTTACTACAGTTTAATCAAAATAAACATCTGCTCCGGAAACAGGAAGTGATACTGGTCTGCTGTACCGGAACCTACATACTATATTTTGCAATCAGAAGGCGATTTCACGGTTTAATTACAAAACCACGAATAACAACGCTCTCGACATCTCATGCAATAACAAGTTCGTTAAGAGAATTAAACTCTTGTTGTTTAAGAACATCACATAAAGGGCATTCATAGTTGTCTCCTAGTACTTTGCAAATCTGCATCTCGCAATAATAACATTGAGCAACAAAAAATAAACTTTTTATTCTCAGAAAGAAAAATATGTGATTCTGATAGAATTTTTTCTGCTGAATTCAAATATGATATCGGTTTTCTCCATCTCGCAAGATTTCCGAGAGACAGGAATTTATAATTTCAAACACTAATATTTTCTACATTCGTAACTACACAATATTCGAACATTCGGACTCACCTAGAAAGTACGAAATGTTCTGCTATATTTCGTCTGTGGAGCATCCCTCAACAATAATCGGCCAGCATATTAGTATTCCATTTGCCCTGATATATCTTTTTCCATAGCTGAAATCTCCTGAGTTAGCTCATTTGGTTTTATTTTACAATGGGCAAATGGACGAAAAAACGTTTATCAAAAAAATAATTATTTAAATCCATTATTTTTAATTGAAATTAAAATAAAAAACTGTGGGCGATGGAGAAATTCCGAATACATATTTGAAAACACGATAAAAAAAAACTGTATTAAGTACAACTAACTATTGGTACTCATGAGACAAAAAAACATGTTGACCAGTGTAAACTGTCACTTCACAAGGATTGGCAGGTAATGATTTGCTGGTAATATCGTCATCATTTTCTGCATTAAAAATATCTGATTCAATATTCTGTGATACATTTATTTTTTATTTGTAGTGATCTGCCCTAGGGCAGGTTCTTCAGTGCAGTCATAGCATTTTCATGTAATGCTTTACACCTTTATTAGGGCGGTAGCTTCCTGTTGCTTTCCTCACCGGGGATGAGGTTGATGATATCATCAGATGATGTTTGGGGACCGTGTGTGCCTCAAAGTTTCCTGATATTTGTCTTACAGATGAGGAAAAACTCCGAAAAAATCTCACCCAAGTAGCTTGTCCTGACCGGGATTCGAACCCGGGCCCGCTGCGTGACAAGACAGCACTGTGATACAATAATATTATTTTAAGCCCAAATTTGTGAAAAAAGATGTACCTATGACTAAATTCCTGAGTATGATCATTAAACTTTTAATAAATTACTCAATTTAAACTTTGCATCATTTAAGTAATAAATTTAGTTAAATATTTTATTTTCTGCTCACTGTTTTAATATAATTATGTTTCTTTTATTTTAATATACATATATATATATATATATATATAGTCCACCGTTGTGGTCTCGAGGTAGCGTGCTGCCTTGTCACGCAGCGGGCCCGGGTTCGATCCCCGGTCGGGGCAGTTTTTCTGGATGACAAATGTCAGGAAAACTTTAAGGCCCAAACGGTCCCCGAAATCACTTATTTATGTGATTATAGTAAATATATTTATTATTAGTACGTATTTAATTGTATGACCTATTTTGGCAGATAAGTGCCCCAGAGTTAGAATCTCATCATCAATGGCAGTCATGGATTAGGCCATTGGCCTGTTCCGCTTCAGGAAAGAAATTGATCCCTCCATCTCTTCTTAGGTCTTCCTGGGTCTCTTCGCCCTGTGGGTCTGTAGTTCAATAGCTGCAGAGGTAGTCTATTGTTTGGCATTCTCAGAAGGTGTTCATGCCAATTATTTTGATATTTTTGAATGATTTCAGTTATTGCTGGTGTGTTGAGAGCTTTGCGGATATCTTCATTACGTATGTGATCATAAAGCGTATAACCCGCTAAAGGTCTTAATAACTTCATTTCTGCAGCTACTATCCTATTTAATTTAACTGTAGTAAGAGTCCAGGTTTCAGAACCATAAAGTAGAGTTGGAAGAGCCATTGTTTTATAAAATTTTAGAATTGTATCTGGACGTACTTTTCGGAAAAGAATGCTTTTTATTGTTCCTATAAGTTTTTGAAATTTGACCAATTTTATGTCTATGTCTTTACATGTGTCGTAGGAAAGATTGCAGCCAAGATAAGTAAAGTTATTAACTTGTTCTGTTATATTGTGTTAATAACAATTTTAGTTCGTATCGGTATTTTCCCTTGAAACGCCATAGTTTTTGTCTTACTCACCGAAATTTGTAAATTATAATCTGGTCATGTAAATTATTTACAGATAGTATTGGAATTATTTATAATATTTATTGTTAGTTTGATTTTATTAATTCATCATCATCCTTATCATTATCACCATCGCCATCATCCTTCACTGGTGTGGAAAGCAACGGGAATCTACCACACCTACAATTTCCTAGTAAAGCTGCAAGCATAGCAATAAAATGCATATGATTTGCCAGGTAAGGACCTTCATTGTTTGGGCAGAATTAACTATGGCGGAGATGGATGGGATATATAGAATTATTTATTGCTGTGAAAAATCTTCAATTAACTGCCATAAGGAGTAAAAACTTTTTATACAATCATTTATGCTGAAATAGAAAGCTATATTAATTCTCTTTGCATAAATCGGTGTTTATTACATAATATTAGATACTGTAAGTCAGAGAATATCTAAAATATAATTTTTCAAATATTTATCAACAAAGCAATGATAGCAATTATCCCCGTGAGAGGGTAAAAATATGGAATTATAATTTGGCATTAAGAAATTGACTTCAGGTTTTTTCAGCCATCAGCACAACTTCCCAAATATCATGATTGATTTTGTGCTCTTAACAAACTTTTTACAGCAATACTATTTTCAGGCAGAAAAAAAAACACAGAAAAAATAATTTTACTGTTTTTAAGCTGTTGGTGCCACTATTAATAACTAGCGAATATATTGGGCGAGATAACATCTGGTTCAGATGAAACCCTTTCTAAGGAAAAATACGTTTGCTCAGGAAATGTGTTGATTCCAATGAAAATATCAATTTAATTATATTATATTTAATAATTATTTTTAGAACTTAAAATTTTACCACAGGTGCTTGATTTGACGTTTAAGTATTAGGTTAAGAGTGGACTCTCAAATGGCGTTTCATTATCATTTAGGGCCTATCTCCAATCATATCCATCGAGGTAACGTAAGTCCTGCTCCTTCCCGGCGCTCAAACCGTAAGAAAATGGATTACATAATTCTCCAATGCCATGCGAGAAGAACTCCAGAAAAGTAAACATGGTGGCATTGGAAAAACAACAAAAAAAAAAAAAACTATACAAAACAAATATTTTTATGATTAAAAATGCCTATATCCGGAACGTCATATCTATTTATAATATTTGATTATTTATTCACTTTTTAATTCAATTTATATGCACATATAAATGTCAACGAAATGAAACTATTTAAACCCACGATTACGTAACTTAAGTATTACGTACATGAGTTTTAAACCTTATAGACATATAGTGGTTCAATTCAAAATCACATTAATTCTTATTACTTTAAAAATAATCAAATTTCATTGCGTAGATAGATAGATAATTGCAGAAAATGTATAATTAATAAGGAGATGATCTAAATTAATTAAAAATACATTAAACTCCCAGTTCTTAATCAATTAACATATTAAAATCTTGAACTGGCATCATCTACTGTAGAAAATTATGATAACAATAATTGTAATAAAAGTCTTGGAAAAACTGCACTTAAATATTTTCGAAGTCCAATAGAACGACAGTGCGCATGCGCCAGAGTTTCATAAAGCCAGAGATAACCCACAATCGAACCACATCGATTATCACCCTCGATTATATCGATATCGTACTAAAGTTCAAAAATCTTATGGTAGATGGCAGCATGTCGCTATGAAATTTAATTGAACAATCTTTGCAATAGATCCTCAAATCTTCTTTTTCTTCTTCTGCTTCATGAAATTAGGCCTTTTGACCTGTTTTCACATCAAGTGGGATTTAATGAATCCTCCCATTTAGTAAATGGGCGTCCAACATTCAAATCTATGATACAAAATATATGAATAATATTAAAATTACCAAACGTTTATTAGAAATGGGTGTGCACTTATTTATCACTCCCTAACGTCCAGAGATAACCCACTAAGGTAACGCCGATTCAACCAGCGATAACCTAAAATTGCGATAGAAAAATCATAGACTAAGTAATATACTTTGTGGAGAAAATAGCAGTTAGCATTGTGATATTGTCTAACAGTGTCGTCATATTGTGATTTGTGTATTTAAATAAATATTTCAACATTGTCTAATAATGTTATAAAAATTGTTTGAAAAAGTTTAAAATATTAAATAATGTTAGTAAATACAGAAGAAGTATAATTTACAATAATAAACTGAAAAAGCAAGCGTAAGTAGAAGTGCAGTTGAGCCAAAGTCTTTAATTAATTCCATGAATTTTGGAGTAATATCTTTTTACGGTCCACCGCTCTGGTCTCGAGATAGCGTGCTGCCTTATCACGCAGCGGGCCGGGGTTCGATCCCCGCTCGGGACAGTTTTTCTGAGTGAGGTTTTTATCGTGGTTTTTCCTCACCTGTAAGACAAATGTCAGGCAAATTTTAAGGCCCAAACGATCCCCGAAATCATATGGCCAACGTAATCACCATCATTCATATTCAACTTATCATCATCATGATCCTTCATCGGTGTGGAAAGCAACGGGAAGCTACCACACCTATAATTCCCTAGTAAAGCTGCAAAGCATAGCATGAAAATACAATGATTGTAGTGAAAGACCTGCCTTCGGGCAGAATTACTATGGATGGATGGATATTTTTACGATTACTAACTTACTGAAATTATACATTACCTACATATCACCATATAATAATATGTAACGAAGATTTTAAAAATAAACGTAACATTATCTCATGTGCAAAAACATTAAATACATAAATACAAATTCCATCCATCCATAGCAATTCTGCCCGAGGGCAGGTCTTTCACTGCAATCATAGCATTTTCATGCTATGCTTGCAGCTTTACTAGGGAATTGTAGTAGGTGTGGTAGCTTCCCGTTGCTTTCCACACCGGCGAAGGATGATGATGATGATAATGATGATAAGGGCCATATGATTTCGGGGACCGTTTGGGCCTTAAAGTTTTCCTGACATTTGTCTTACAGGTGAGGAAGAACCCCGATAAAAACCTCACCCAGAAAAACTGCCCCGACCGGGGATCGAACCCGGGCCCTCTGCGTGAAAAGGCAGCACGCTACCTCGAGACCGCAGCGGTGGACAATTACAAATTAATAACCAAAAAATTATCTAGATTTAAATTTGGGTTTCCTGTGTTTTTATTTTCTTACCTACACTGAATCTATGTTCACCATCTTTATAGTAATGTATAAGGATACTTACTTATTATAAAGGAAATAACGAGAACACAAATGAAAGCTGAAAATTTCATGTCTGCCATCATGAAGGTTATGTTTGTCAGCTGATGTACTGCCTGTGACGCGTACGCAAACAATACTGATGTTACTTTCCTGTTGAGCAGGAATTTAAATACAAAATGATGGTACTTCACCTTTATCTAAATCAAGTTTCTGTGTAGATGTTTTTTTGTCACACTTGAATGATAATCATGCGAGTAATTAATCATGATACGAACGAAAATAAAAACTGTATTCAGGTTCTAAGAACATTTTAATTAAACATATGGCAATGAATAAAGGGGAATTCCTTTCTCCATTGGTATCGTTACACTTTGCAGTCACAAATATCATTATGTGTAATGAATAGATATTGTAGGTGCATGAATGGACTTCCGCCATGTGTGAATAACACACCAGGCAGCCTGCTAACATGTCACGTAAATATTTAACGTGTAAAAGCCAAAGTAGAGACGAAACTCCAAACTAAAATACGCGTCAGAACTACGTAAAACGTGAATAACTTATTTCAAATTAAACTTTTCAATTAGTAAAGGGACCGTCACGTAGAACAGCATAAACTAAAAAGGAATCAACAGTAGGAAATTATGCTTTTTCCTGATTTACGAAATATATAGCCTATTTATTTTGTTAATTAAATTGCATATAACCAGTTAATTGGAAGAAAGAAATATGGCGACCGCCGGAGTGATTTTTAAATGCGGCTTTCAGGCTAGCCCTCATCTTTAATTGTCGGGTTTCGCATATTTTTCGACAATAACTTTTTCGTTTTAATTCGATAATATATACCGAGCTTCTTTGTGAAAAACTGAAAAAGTTGACCGATAGAGCGATTTTTTAATTTTCACTTCAGGTTAATCCCACTCGAACTTTTTTCTCTTAATTGATTGATATATGTCTACTTTTGTTTCGAAAAAAAATTGCTTCCGCAAGATAATCAAAACACACGAGCGCGCGCAAAGACACACACACACACACACACACACACACACCATACATAGAATATCATGTTCACTGTCGGTTTCTAATTGGTAGGATTGATGAAGATTTGTATTTTTATAAATATTTTCATCAGAGCAATCTCAGTAAGTTGATTCTTTCGAAATTTGCTAAAATCTGAAGAAAGCACAGTTGCCTATATTAAAAGAAAGGTAATACAGACTATTTTAAGATGTTTTAAATTAATTACTTCGCAGCGTAAGTCCACTGATTTTTAACTATACGACGTATCTTGTCTTGATGATAATAATAGTAATAATAATAGTAATGATTACAATAATTATAATAATAATAATGATGATAATAATTATAATAATAATAAAATAATAATAATAATAATGATAATAATAATAATAATAATAATAACAATACTTTTTGAATTAGGAATATTCCACAATATAGTGTTTCTCCTTCAACCCAAAGTGATTTGTCGACAGAGGTTCTTGTCTAGAGCATCTTCTTCCCTCAGATCTCTAGCTTCCATACTTCTCCTCACTCCATTCATCCAAAGTTCTCTAGGTCCGCCGCTTCCACTTTTTCCATTAGCTTTCCAATTAAAGACCTTCTTTGGCATTCTCTCTTCTTCCATTAATGATAATAATAATCATCATCATCCGGTATCATTGCAGCTACCGCCGTCTTCAAGACACCAAACGCCATTCCTCTCTGTCCATTTATTGATCTTCCTCCAATCCTCTGATATTCATAGCTGCTTGTACCCCTTCTATCCAAGTTTTCTTCGGTCTTCCTCTCTTCTTCCTTTCTATTGGGATCAATAATAATAATAATAATAATAATAATAATAATAATAATAAATTTAAAGTGTTAATGCCTTCTTAAAAATATTAGATTAAGAAAAGTAATATAATTCGAAAAAATAATTATAAGCATTTATAGTGAACTAAAATTAAAATGAAAAAAAAAATATAAGAGAAAAGAACAGAATCCATCAATTAATCTGCTGAGAGACCAGTTAAAAAAAAAGTAAAATTATCTTGAACGAAGCTAATGTCTGGCAGTTCTCAATTTCTTGTGGAAGGGATTTCGGAGTTCATCAGTAGAATGTGGTAAAGGAATTAGATTAGTGATTGGTTTTGCGAAGCGGAATGTCAAGTATTATATTTTAATTCGGTCGTATACCTCACTAACTAACTCACTGGCACTATCGGACACGTAGGTTCATGGCCGCGCGGACGTAAAGTTCTCCATACATCCCTATTCTAAGCTATTGTCTTCCAATCGTTCCCTGTACAATCTACTTCCCTCAAATTATAGTTAATGTTATTATCGCATCTCATTCTTGGTTTACCAACTGGGCGTTTTCCCTCTGGTTTTTCTACAAGAAGCTTCCATGCACGTCTTTCATTCCCCATTCGTGCCGCATGTCCTGCCCATCGCAGTCTACGAGACTTATCTGTTCTTATTATATCTGGCTTCCTATAAAGACCATGTAGTTCATTGTTATGTAGTCTTCTATCTTTGGTCCAAAACTTTTCCTAAGTACTTTATTCTCAAATACTCATTTCTTCTCTTAAAGTAAAAGTCCATGTTTTGTATCCATATAATACAACTGCTAGAATAATAGTTGTATTGTTGGCCGGTAGCGAGGAGATACTAAAGGACAACACGCTCACACTATTGAGTAACACTAAGAAATTACGACTGGAAGTAAATATCAATAAAACTAAATATATGGTAACACCTAGAAATTCATTATATAATGGAAATAGACAGCTAATGACAAATGAGGGATATTTTGAGGAAGTGGATGAATTCAAATACCTAGGAACAATAATCACAAATAGGAATGAGATGCACAAAAAAATTAAACATAGGCTCAATTCTGGAAATGCGTGCTATTATGCATTGCAGAGACTCTTGATGTCCCAACTCCTTTCAAAAAACGTTAAACTGAAAATATATAAAACAATTATTCTACCAGTTATATTATGTGGGTGCAAAACATAGACTCTTACTTTAAGGGAGGAAAGGAGATTACAAGTATATGAGAATAAAGTACTTAGGAAAATTTTTGGACCAAAGAGAGATGAACAGACAGGTGAATGGAGAAGACTGCATAACAACGATCTACATGGTCTTTATAGGAAGCCAGATATAATAAGAACAGTTAAGTCTCGTAGACTGCGATGGGCAGACATGTTGCACGTATGGGGAATGAAAGATTTGCATGGAAGCTTCTTGTAGGAAAGTCAGAGGGAAAACGCCCAGTTGGTAGACAAAGAATGAGGTGGGAGAATCATTAACTATGATTTGAGGGAAATAGATTATACAGGAAATGATCGGAAAGCATTAGCTCAGGATAGGGATATATGGAGAGCTTATGTCCGCGCGGCCGTGAACCTACGGGTTCGATAGTGCCAGTGAATAAGTAAATAATAAGAATAATAATTTTATATACAGGGTATTCCAAAATGATGGTCGGGGTTTCAAAGTTGATTAATTTCCCTTACATGATATATACATAAGAACAAAAGTTACATGGGATTAAAGAGAAACTCTTCAAGTTTTCATAACACACTTTATAAGTGTTCGATATGAGCACCTTACGTAACAAGGCACACTTCTAACGATAGTCGAATTCCTCCCAAACCTTGGTCAGCATATTTGGAGTACCTAATGGATTCATCAGCAGCAACAAACCTTCTTCTCAAGTCTGGAAGGTCGATCGGAAGTGGTGGTCCGTACACATGGACCTTCACATACCCCCACAGGAAGAAATCATAAGGTGTGAGATCGGGAGACCGTGGAGGGTACGGGAATTAATCATGTCATCCGGACCGACGCGTCATTTGGTGTTCATGCACGTCCTGGACTTTTCCTTTTACAGATACATCTAACTGTTTCTAACTGTTTATAATATCGACGGATAATTTTATCTCTCGGATGATCAATTCCAAATTGCTCTCGGATAGCTTGCTGCATTGCAACAATGGAACCAGACTTCGCAAATTGCAACACACAGAATGACTTCAGTGCAGGAATCGCCATTTTCACAAATTTAACGCTGACGACGTAGTAAAGACAAGAAACAAATTACTGCATACAGAATATGATACTTTCGGAGTTTTTCTTTCATTACAGCAAATAATCACGCATTCCATTTCGTTTGTAAAGCTATACCAACTACTTAAAACTTCGTCCATTATTTTGGAACACGGCGTATTTTCAGATGCGGTCGTATATTCAAATATATTAATTTTTAATATCTTATTAATATTAAAGACATGAATATATGTTTTCTACAAAATATGTAATTATAATACACTTGAGGCGGTTAGAAGCAATGATGTATACTACATGCAAGTTTTGCAGCGTTGAGAAAAACAGATTTAAAGTTGAAATTGTGTGAGAATATCATAGATAATTGAAAGTATAACAATCATTCTGTATGTACTCTTAACGCATACACCAATATAATTTTACCAACAAATAAATTTGTGTTTCGAGAATGTAATATTATGCATCAAATTTGTTTTTATGTGAAAAAAAATCACGTACACCGCTTTGCTTGTGACCGCCTCATTTATATTTTGTTTTAATAAGATGGTTAAAAAAGATTATGAAAGATTCGTCTTATTAGATTTCGATCAAGATTTCAAAATACTCTGCAAAAATATTAATTTTAATAGCATATTACATTTATTCTACAAGTTATATTATATGGGTGCGAAACATTGACTCCTACTTTAAGGGAGGAAATTAGATTACGAGTACTTGAGAATAAAGTTCTTAGGAACATTTTTGGACCAAAGAGAAATGAACAGACAGGGGAATGGAAAAGACCTCATAACAGCGAACTACATTATCTTTATAGGAAACCAGATATAATAAGAACAGTTGAGTCTCATAGACTGCGATGGGCAGGACATGTGTCACAATGGTGAATGAAAGACGTGCTTGGAAGCTTCTTGTAGGAAAACCGGAGGGAAAACCCAGTTGGTAGACCAAGAATGAGGTGGGAGAATAACATTAACCATGATTTGAGGGAAGTAGGTTATACAGGGAATGATTGGAAAATATTAACTCAGGATAGGGATGTGTGGAGAGCTTATGTCTACGCGGCCATGAACCTACGGGTTCGATAGTACCAGTGAGTTAGTTATATTAAACACATTAATATACTCTTGCTATGTTTTATACAAAAATAACAAATATGTAAGATATTTTTGTTCCGATTTATCTGTTTATTAAGTTATATAAATAATTATATGATGAAGTTAATAGATTGTAGGTGTTGTTTGGTTTGTTGATGTGCAGTTGGAACACCATCCGAAACCAATAGTACCGAAGAATAATATACGTAGTTGGAAAATAAATTTACAAGCTTCGTCCATACATGTCGTGTTATCGGGACATCCACATGGACTACTCTCAGCATATACTAAAACACAAGAACATATTCATAAAAATTAATATACAGTAAATCTCAAAATATCCTGAGAATAAAACATGTAGACTAATTGAAATGTATAAATCAATATTTGTTACAAGTTTACAATTCTTTTCAGGCTTTCTTGGCGGTGTACGTGGTAGCGAGAGAATGAACACTTTTAAAATTCAAATGTGGTGAAGTTTTGTAATCTAGTTGAGGACGACTGATTTACCAAGTACCAATTTTGTATTTTAACATCGAAGTAACAGAATCTTTCAGGCTTGTGGACCTTGGTCAAGATGCTTAGAACTCCCCGAAGCTTCAAAAGAGGCTGTGCCTAACGTCCTCAGAGATACATAAAAAAGCCCAGAGGATTCTCTTTGAACGTCGTAACATTTGCCAGTTCGCTTCATAAAAAGTTGATTCATGTTATTAACAATGGATTGACAAATTACTAACTCAGAAATTGGCAATGTATTCTATAAGATATTTCATTTAATTTATTTCACATTTTTTAATAAAACAGTAGAAGAACGAACAAGTATAAATTACTTAAACTAGTGTCGAATTACATAACATACAGTAATAACATAAAGAGATACACGAATTAGTTTTCACTGCGGTCCGAACATGTAAATAACTGGCACGAGAAACCAGCGTTTCGCCAATATAAGTGTTAATAAAACAAAAATAAATCACAGTCTCTGCATATACCTATAGTAAAAAGGAATTTGACTAAAAAAGAAAAGAGTTTCCGCTTACTAACTTACACGGAAAACATTTTTTTTCATTCTATTGACGCAATTTAACCATTCGCTTTATATTTACGTCACGCGCCACTCGGACCTTACAGTGTGGTACGACCTGTCTGGAGACGGATTTTAACGAATTATCATATAGACATACTTTCTTGGCCCCATAATGGACATGGAGGGCCTCCCCAATGAGAGATCAGATCAATATCAGGGCCTCCTGCGAGACAATACAATATAAAGACGAAACACACCTTCACACACATATTCATACTAAACATGGCGAACATGATGATTTTGATGGCCAGATGGTTTTCGGGGCCCAGTATGAGCCTTAAAGATTCCTGGCATAGTCTTACAGGTGAGAAAACCCCGAAAAAACATTACCCAGGAAACTTATTCCGATCGGGGATCGATCCCGGGCCCGTTGCGTTACGAGACAGCGATGCTAATCCGAGACCACAGAGGTGAGTCAGAAAACAAATTTAACATTGGAATTATAAAACCCTAAAGAGTTGGACAAAAACATGATTACATGTATAAACAAATAAATGAAATAACATAATACCTAACAAAATACATGGAATGGCAACCGGAATACAGTTGGATGCTGTTAAATGGACTGTTTTATTTATATTTGGTACACGAAATTTAATTTTAAAAAACTTGAAAATACAACATGTGGTAAAGAGATAGAAAAAAATAACCTGAGAAAATCAAAAACATTGGGCGTATATACTATGCATGAATTCCATCTGAAGGAAAGTAAAGCCTTAAGTTCCCTGTCGTATATTTACGGTACGTAAAAGTACCTCAAGCAAGCATCTGATCAATATCTATCGTGTCCTTAAACGATGAACTATAAAACGATTATAATTTATCTTATTTGAGCATCATTAAGTAAAATGGCGTACTACGGCCACAAATACTACAATTATTAAAATAAGCCAATTGTTTAATTGTAATTTTTATTTAACGATGCTTATAACTGAAAGATAAGAAGCTCCTTGTTGGAAAACCAGAAGAAAAGCGCCCAGTAACTAGTCCAGGAATGAGGTGGGAGAATAAAATTAACCATGATTTGAGGTAAATAAATTATACAAAGGATGATGGGAAAACATTGCTAAGGATGGCGATGTATTGAGAACTTTTATCCCCGAGGTCATGAACCTACGGCCACTAGCATCACAATTCAAATATGGGCGTGAAAAGACTGATAAATTTTGCTCATAGATATTTTATCAGGCTTAAAGTACTTTTACGTGTCTTAAATGTACGGCACGAAACCTTCGACTTTAGTTACCTTTCGAAGTAAAACATATGAAATACATGGTGACACTGGATTCAGTTCATAAAAGAAAGGAACATAGTAATCAGAATTATTGCAACATAATGTTCACAAAACTAAGCAAAACAAAAATTTTATAAAGCAGTGGCAGTCCCGTTACTGTTGTATGGTGGTGAATTTTGGGTTTTATCTAAAAGAGAAGAGAAGATCAGAGAAGCGACTGAAATGAGATTTCTGAAAAGTGTAGCTGGCTGCAAACTTCCAGATACAAGAAGAACTGAAGATGTTAGAAATTAGCTAAATGTTTTTAAACTTTTGGATAAAATAAAAGAATATGGAAAAAAACTGGAAAGAACGTGTTCAAAGAATGAAAGATGAAAGCATACTAAAAATTATACTAAATTACAAACCAAAATGAGACAGGAATGTTGGTAGACCAAAAATAGATGGATTCAACTTTTTGAATGAGAATCTGCGAGACCGGAACAAGTCACATGGGCTTAATCCGTGATTGTTCATGATGATGATTATGATGATAGTGTTCATAATTATAGCATGAAGAAAATAAGTTTGTATGATTGTCTCCTATGTAAGTAATCAAGACAGTCGCAGTGGAGATTCCAGCAGAAGTTTGCTATCAGTGCCTGCCCACCTTCTTTAATACCTTTCCTCCATGATTTGGGTTTCTTAATGAAACCTCTCCTCTTATTCCTCATCGCAATCACCAAGGTTGACGAGAATTTCATATAAGTGGCTATGGAGGAAATATACATTTACGCTTGTATTAGCTAATAAATTATTAAATTTTGTGAGAATGTTGTGGAACAATTGTTAGTAATTCTCTGTTTTAAGATTGTCCAAGAAATTCCTTACAAAAGAGATAGATGCTTCAATGTGAGTCATGGCTTTATTAAAATCTGAATCGTTGATGTTCACCGCTGTGGTCTCAAGGTAGCGTGCTGTCTTGTCAGGCAGCGGGCCCGGGTTCGTTTCCCGGTCGGGACAGACTCTTAGGTGAGTTTTTTTTGGAGTTTTTGCTCGCCTGTAAGACAAATGTCAGGAAGCTTAGGTCACAAGGTCCCCGAAAATAATCCGGCCATCATTATCCTTATTATCATCATTGTCATCCTTCACCGGTGTGGAAAGCAACGGGAAGCTACCACACCTATAATTCCCTAGTAAAGCTGCAAATCATAGCACGAAAATGCTATGATTGCAGTGAAAGACCTGCCCTCGGACAGAATTACTATGCATTGATGAAATCGTTGATGATCTTGCGAATTCGAAAACCATCAAACATCACTGCTTTAAGTTTTCACAACTGAGTGGAGGAAAGATTCTACAATTGCACTTGAAGTAATCAGAATTTATATCCAATGCCTTAAATTGTTTCATGAAGCCAACGTTTATATGGAGTGGAGGGAAAGATGATTTTGACCCTTTCAACCTGAGGGTCAGGTATGATATTCGCCGCACCAACTGTCATATGTTATCTTGAAGGCTATGTCATTTTGATCTTTCTTAGCCCTACTATTCCACATGCATAAGAAACGTGGTATCTCTGTTTATCTACTTTGCTGCCCAGGTAAGATATTGAACATCTTGAAATCAACACAAATAAGCCACTCATGCTGATGATAACGATGTTACTACAGAACATTTATCATGTTGTTGTATTCTTCATCACGTTTTGTGGAGTGGGAAAGTGGAATAGGTAACTTACTTGGGCGATTCCTATTGTGTAACAGCACGAATTTGCAGCTTTACACGGATTTGTTGATATAATCCGCTACTCTTCGGGTCGATACTCCGGCAGACCCATTTCAAGAAGTATTCCCGAAATACCATTGCAGTACACAATGCTACTGTGTAGAAATATTCTCTTCATATTGTCACCAGTATTACTTTCCCGTCTGTAATTCTTCAACATCTGACGATGAAAGTTCAGGAAATGTGGTAAATACTAGTAGTGAAATATCATTATTATGTGGCACAGATCGCCCTGCTGACACTAAAACAGGACAAACTTTCGTTTATTGTATTTATTGAATACTTTTACACTCACAACAAAAAAATAACAGTTGTTGTGATGGTTTCTAGGTTCTGTTCGAACAACTGGCATTTCAAAGTTTAAACCTTTCTTCGATCCTTTTGTAAACTTCCTTAGATCCTCCACTTAGGTACTACAAA
This sequence comes from Diploptera punctata, assembly GCA_030220185.1. Classification (NCBI taxonomy): domain Eukaryota; kingdom Metazoa; phylum Arthropoda; class Insecta; order Blattodea; family Blaberidae; genus Diploptera; species Diploptera punctata. Next base: position 996,740 of record JASPKZ010009358.1, read on the forward strand.
CCTTATGGGGAGCCCAGAGATATATTTGTATCCAAGATTATTAGCGAAATATGCCAAATAAGTCTGTTTTGTCTTTTCTATTTTTTTGACGTACTATGACCCATACAGATAAGACAACTCATCGGGTTAGATCGTCGTGAAGAACTCATATTTCATATTTCACTGAAACAGAATATAGAAAAATATCAACCTAATATTTAATTTGACACAGTATAAAGGTTACACGACAATAAACATTCAAACCAATATTTATAATATTGAAATATATGCTTGGATAGCGCGCGAGACTGTCCCGACTGGGATTCCAGCTTCGAGTCCTGGCTATTCCCGAGCGTATGTTGATGGGTGATAGAGGAATTTTTCGGATACTTTTCGGGGTTCTCCCGTTTATCGAATTTAATTGCAACAATTTTCTCCATTCTCTCTTTCTTCTCCTCCATGTCAATTCATTTCTCATTCATTCATTTCCTAACACCCTTCACCTCGCTTCTTGTTAGCAAAAAAAAATGTATTGTTGGCGCCCATAGGTGTTAAAAATATGCGACTGCGGGATCTAGTGGGGTCCACGTAGGTGCTGGCTTATGACTCCGACTATGAGGAATAAAAGAGGGCAGAAGAGGCCAACGAGAGAGTTGTAATCCCTCCTCGCGACCACGTACCTAACCCAAAATATAGCGGTAAGGTTCATGAAAGAGAACCTGGTATGGCGAACTGGAAGACGATCTACAAATCAAATTACACCGTAAAGTAGATTTAATTTTATCCATCCAGTATACTGTGATTATGAAATACATTTTTCAGGTCGCTGTGCTGAAGGGAGTCTGTCCGCTCAGTCCGAATTATGAACAGTTATAGAATGTATAAACATCTTCCTGTATCCAAAATTACAGGAATTATTTTTTTTCTATTCATTTTCCGAATGCCCTTCTGAGATTTCTTCATTATGGATCTGATAATCTATTTTTCCGAGTAAAATTTGGTCGGCTCCCCTTCTTTCTTGATGATTCCAATCAAAAACTTATTTTTAGATAGATAATGTCAACTCCGGCTTTTTTAAATTATAAAGTCTATAATTAACTATCTCACTGGCACTATCGAACCTGTAGTCCATGGCTCTCAATACATCCCTATCCTGAGCTAATGTTTTTCAATCATTCCCTGTATAATCTATTTCCCTCAAATTATGATTAATATTATTCTCCCACCTCATTCTTGGTCTATCAACTGGGAGTTTTCCCTCTGGTTTTCCTACAAGAAGCTTCCATCATGTTTTTCATTCCCCACTCGTTCCACATGTCCTGCCCATCGAAATCTACGAGACTTAACTGTTCTTATTATATCTGGCTTCCTATAAAGACCATGTAGTTCATTGTTATGTAGTATTCTCCATTCATCTCACTGTTCATCTCTCTTTGGTTTTATTGATCTTTACTTCCAGTCCCAATTTCTTAGTGTTACTCAATAGTTGGTGTGTTGGCCCTTAGTATCTCCTCGCTATCGCCATTATAAAGCATATATTTATTGAAATATAATTTCGAGTTTCGGCGTTCATTTCAAGCCAGGTTACAAAGTCCCATTTTTCAATGTGGACTTCGTAACGATCTTACGTAGTTCATTTTCGCTGACGGTTATTTTAATCTAATATTTTGATATAGTTTCTGAGACTAATTATGCTATGTGTACATAACTATGATTTATAAATATGTATTTATTATCCTTTATTAGATATTTATCACACAATTTGCCATTTAACAGTTTTATTTCCGATCTCCCTTACATATTAACATTATTTTTTTTCTCCCTTCAAGGATTAGGTGATATCGACTGTTCCAATCTCTATCGTGAAGCCATCTCTGAAAATATCTTCCCAAATCTCTCTTTTCGATAGGCCAGTAATTCACAAATACAATTTTATAAAGTTATAGGTTGTGCTTGCTCTTGCATAATATGGTTACGAATCGTGGAAAGTAAAAGAGATAAAGAGAGAGAGGGATCACTTACAGAGTTGAGATAAAGTGTATTATACATATAAAAGAAGATTTACTAAAGACTATTTATGCCCAAAAGGTAATCAATGACCAATCACGTTTCAATGAATTTTGTTTTACTAATGGCAGTCGTGTTTCACTTCGCTCTTTATTGATTTATCTTTATCAGCTCCTGCTTTTGTGATAAAGAAAGCTCCTCCTTTTTAATATTTTGAACTGATCAGGGCATTATTTCCCTCCAACAAATATACTGAATATAGCAAATAATGAACAGGTTCCTTGATTTTACTGAGTTATTTACTAGATAAAGAAATTAATAACCTATAATGTTGATTATAATATACAGTTTTATGTGTTTCATTATTTCTTACAATATTGCGATCATATTTGGCAATAAATAATTTGGTCAGGTTGCAGTGAATAAACATAACCTCACATTTTTTATTTGTTTTGAAACATCTCTGTTTACATTAAGTATATAAATATTTTAAAATACCGGTAACTATATTTAAATAAAGCCTTTTGAATAAACAGCTTAATTTCATTCGTTATATACTCGTAACAAATGCCACCCTTGATTTCCAAATCCTCTAAATAAATTGGAAATCACTCGTGGCATTGACGTACGATAATTTATTTACTAAAATAATAAATTTCAATATTAATATGAATTAATATTATGTATCATTTAAGAGGAATTTCGAAAGGAATTCGTAAAAAAAATATTCAATTCTTGTAACGTAACTAACTCAACGGCACTATCCAACCTGGAGGTGCGGTCATAAGATCCCCATACATCCCTATCCTGAGCTAATGTTCTTTTTTCAGTCATTCCATGTATATACTTTAACGTACCTCATATTATGGTTCATATTATTCTCCTATCGGATTCTTGGGATACGTATCTACTGTGCGCTCTCCCTCTGGTTATCCTACAATAAGATTCTACGCTCTCCTATCATTCCGCATTTATGCTACATGATTGCTATATGCAGGACATATGTGCGAGGCCATGAACCTCCGAGTTCTATAGTGACAGTGAATTATTCAGTTGCATTACAGATATTGGAAATGTTTTACAAATTTGTTTCGATATTCCTCTAAATTCACGTATGTGTAAAATCTCATTTTTAATCATAAGTGATGTCACGAGTGATTTCCAAATGTATCGATAAATTCACGAGTCACGAAGTGAGGAGTGAATTAGCTAGAGAACTTGGAAATCAAGAGTGGCATTTGTTAGGACTATTTAACGAATACAATTAAGCTGTTTACTCACAAATCATTATTTAAATATAGTTATTTCAAAATATTTACACATTTAATTTAAACGGCGATGTTTGAAAACAAATGAAAAACGTTTGTTACGCTTCATTTATTTATCACTGCAACCAAATCGTATTATTTATTGCCAAAGGATCGCAATATTGTAAGAATGCACCCTAGTGGAGAAAAAATGAAACACGTCAAACAGTTTATAACCAACATCATAGGTTATTAATTTCTGATGTGCTATGATGTAAATTATATTTTTCTGGAACGCAAATTCCTGGGAAATAATACGTTTAAGAAAGTGCAAACAGTTGTTTGTTTTTAATGTGGTATAATCAATAACTAAGCAGTATCTGATCACATTCGTGCACTATATATACAATCTGGTAACCGTATTTCTTAGAGAGTCAGTCACTGCAAAATAATGCTCTGACCTATACAGAATGTTAAAAAGGAGGAGCTTGATTTTAATACGATAACATTAAACTCATGAAATCGAGGTTAAAAACGACTGTGATTGGTTGTAAATCAAAATTCATTGAAATGTAATTGGTTATTGACTCCAATTTGGGGCATGAGTTAAATAATCCTTGTAAATAAATTATTATTATTGGTCTTATAGCTTCATATAATTAATATAAGTATATAAAGTGCATACGTACTTGTGTCTATCATTTTTCCAACCAAGAAGATACAAAACAATGTCTTCAATATAGCAGTCATCTTCTCATAAGTTGATATTGATGTATTTAAATGTCCAGTAAATTTAATCAAGCAACTTTACCCACCAGACAAATTTTCAACTAAAATGTGAACATTAATGTTCATAAATATATTGAGCGGGTAATTATCAAACCTTACATATACGTACACAAATTACTTGTCGTGTCTTATCAAAATGTCGCAACATAAAATGTATAAAAATAATGCGCAGACCTTCATAGTTCTTAAGGAGGTATGACATTGAAAATTAGGAAAAAACAACAAAATGCAACAAATATTCCACAAATTTCCTATAAATATGCAAATTTAAATTATTTCATATCTGGTTTAGAGTTAAAATAGTAACTTATTTAGCAGGGGTTCGATCGTTTACCAGTTGAATTGAATTTTTTAAGGAATTTCAGTGTTTTGCTCAACTGTATGAGGAAAGCTAGGAAATTCAAGCTACAAATTTCCGTGTTAAATATGTGAACGCATATTTACTATCTATCATATTTCTTCTACTTCATCTTCCTTTCCAGGATTAGGTCAATGCGACCAGTTCCGGTCTCAAGTCCATCGTTTCCTTGGCCATCCCAAATATATTTTTCCATGTAGTTTATAGGTGTTGAACATTTTGGATAATCTTGTATTGTCCATTCTGTCTAAATGTTCTTTCCATTGGTATTTGTGCTCTTCTAGTTTATCAACTATTGAAAATATCTCCAGTTCATTTCTTATTGATTCATTGTGTAATCTATTCAATCATATTTAACTTTTATAAGATTCATGATGTGTTCCGTTGAGGTTTATTCAAAATTAATATAAAATTATAGAATATTCACCTGAAAGGTCCGTCTCCTCAACTTAATTATCATTTAACTGTAGCGCTTTCGGGACTTGTCCCATCATCGGCAGGATTCAAAACTGGTGTTTCACTGAAGATCTGGTAGAGGGGGTTGCATGTATTTGGTTCGTTTTCGTTTATCAGGCTGTCGTTGTGAGCTGCTTTCATGATTTCCATCTCTTCGAGTACGTTTATCTTCGCTGGATTATTTTCTCTGTGCATTACTGTTAGGGTGTTTTCAATATTTAACATGCGATGTCCTTCATGGATAACGTGTTTTGCATAGCTTGATTTACCTTCTGCGTGAATGAAGTCTCGAAAATGTTCTTTGAATCTGATGTTAAAACTCCTGTTTGTCCTTCCTATATAAAATTTGTTGCAGTCCTTGCATGTCAGTTTATAAACTCCTTTGCTGTTGAAAATGTTATTTTCTTCAATGTTATTGTTTATTATGTTGTTTAATTTGTTATTGGTTCTGTATGCTATTTTTACGTTTTTATTCGGCTTTCTTTAGTGCATTGGCTAATTTTGTTGTTTCTTTTCCTGTGTATGTAAGTGTTATCCATGTTTTCTTGTTGTTGTCAGATTCTTTTTCTAGTTTAGTTATGTTGGTTATGTTGTTCTTCCTTTTTTGTTTTTTTACGAGCTTATCTATGAATTCTTCATTATAGCCATTGGTTTTTGCCATATACTTAATGTAGTTGAGTTCTTGGATATAATTGTCTTTGCTTAATGGGAGTTTCAACATTCTACTGACTAAGCTATTAAATGTACTAATTTTCTAGAAATCGGTATCTACCGGAAACCCACAAACAATGCTCTGGCCATAAACAAAAATTCTACACACCCTTTTCAACAGAAAATTAGTACATTTAATAGCTTAGTCAGTAGAATGTTGAAACTCCCATTAAGCAAAGACAATTATATCCAAGAACTCAACTACATTAAGTATATGGCAAAAACCAATGGCTATAATGAAGAATTCATAGATAAGCTCGTAAAAAAACAAAAAAGGAAGAACAACATAACCAACATAACTAAACTAGAAAAAGAATCTGACAACAACAAGAAAACATGGATAACACTTACATACACAGGAAAAGAAACAACAAAATTAGCCAATGCACTAAAGAAAGCCGATAAAAACGTAAAAATAGCATACAGAACCAATAACAAATTAAACAACATAATAAACAATAACATTGAAGAAAATAACATTTTCAACAGCAAAGGAGTTTATAAACTGACATGCAAGGACTGCAACAAATTTTATATAGGAAGGACAAACAGGAGTTTTAACATCAGATTCAAAGAACATTTTCGAGACTTCATTCACGCAGAAGGTAAATCAAGCTATGCAAAACACGTTATCCATGAAGGACATCGCATGTTAAATATTGAAAACACCCTAACAGTAATGCACAGAGAAAATAATCCAGCGAAGATAAACGTACTCGAAGAGATGGAAATCATGAAAGCAGCTCACAACGACAGCCTGATAAACGAAAACGAACCAAATACATGCAACCCCCTCTACCAGATCTTCAGTGAAACACCAGTTTTGAATCCTGCCGATGATGGGACAAGTCCCGAAAGCGCTACAGTTAAATGATAATTAAGTTGAGGAGACGGACCTTTCAGGTGAATATTCTATAATTTTATATTAATTTTCAATCATATTTACCCACGCAATTACCTGCCGATTCATGACCCGTAGATCTAATTCCGAATTCAGCAAGGGTATCCAATATTCCATCTCTTCCGAGAGCTTTTAAATGTTTTCTGAACAAATTTATTTTTATAGATATCTGGCTTCCTACAAAGACCATTTAGCTCACCGTTATGTAGTTTTCTCCATAGACAGGTCGATGGAGAAAACTAATTTACATTGTCTTTAACTTATAGGAAGCCATATATAATAAGAACAGTAAAGTCTCATAGACTGCGATGGGCAGGATTAAAAGACGTGCATGGAAGCCTCTTTTAGGAAAAACCAGAGGGGAAAACGCCCAGTTGGTAGATCAAGAATGAAGTGGGAGAATAACATTAACCATGATTTGAGGGAAGTAGATTATACAGGGGATGATTGGAAAAACGTTAGCTCAGAATAGGGATGTATGGAGAGCTTATTTTCGCGTGGCCATAAATATACGGGTTCGATAGTGCCAGTGAGTTAGTTAGGTTCAGGTTGTTATCCCTACGTTAAACCATAAAAAAAACTCCAAGCGCGACAGGCCTAGAAAGCCCTTTGCCTACCAGCCGGCTGCTGGTCTCACGTCCACATGTGTTAATCACAGAGGTAGATGATCATAAGCCAGAATAGGAGTGACACGTGGTCAGCATGTCGCGTCCCCCCAGCCATTATAGTTGGTCTTCTCAACCTGGAGTTGCTACTTATTGCAGGTACCCAAATGCCTCACTATGCTAGGTGAGCACCAGTTCCATACTGGCCGAAATTCCATGAGAAAATGTCTTCACACATAGGGGACTCGAACCAGTGCAAGTCCCATAGCTCTGCGCCAAGGCGCCTTAACCACTGGCTACGGCGCTGAACTTAAACAGCAAAAGGTACACTTTATTGGTTGTCCATAACTTCTTATTGATTAATAAGGCATTTAACTGTCTCACATTACCGACGGTTTCGTGCCCAAACTGCAACGTATTCATAATATGAATATATATCATATATTTATTTCATGTTCGTCGTAGATGGATTCACCAAGATCTTGAGAAACTACAGGTGACAGATCCTACTAAAATGTTCATGATGACGATGATGATATTCGACGTTCATAAAATAAATATGACTAATTAACTAATGCCCCAAATGGGAGTCAATGACCAATCACGTTTCAATGAATTTTGTTTCACAGTCAATCACAGCCGCGTTTCACCTCGATACTTACCGAATTTTAATTACCAAAATAAAGAAAGCTCCTCCTTTTTAATATTCTGAACAGGTCAGAGCATTATTCTGCAGTGACTGACTCTCTAACAAATACGTTGAATATAGCAAATAATGAACAGATTCCTTCGACCTACGCATTTCATAACTCTGTGTTCAATAATTGTGTTTTTAAATACTGATTTTACTGAGTTCTCTCCGAAAAATTAATAACCTACAATGTTGTTTAAAATATACAGTTTGATGTGTTTCATTATTTTCTCCTCTAGGGTGCATTTTTACAATATTGCGATTCTATTTGGCAATAAATAATATAACCACGTTGCAGTGATGACACATGAAACATAACCATATATTTTTCGTTTGTTTTCAAACATCGCCGTTTACATTAAATATATAAATATTTTAAAATAACTATATTTAAATATGTCCACCGCTGTGGTCTCGAGGTAGCGTGCTGCCTTGTCACGCAGTGGTTCCGGGTTCGATCCCTGGTCGAGGCAGTTTTTCTGGGTGAGGTTTTATCGGGGTTTTTCCTCGTCTGTAAGACAAATGTCAGGAAAACTTTAAGGCCCAAACGGTCCCCGAAATCATATGGCCATCATAATCATCCTTCACCGGTGTGGAGAGCAATGTGAAGCTACCACACCTACAATTCCCTAGTAAAGCTGCAAGCATAGCATGAAAATGCTATGATTGAAGTGAAGGACCTGCCTTCGGGCAGAATTACTATGGATGGAAATTTAAATAATGATTTGTAAGTCATCATCATCATCTACATTCATGGATTAGGTCTGTTGACCCGTTCCGACTTCAGCCCATCTCTTTCTAGGTCTGTCCACATCTCGGGTGCCTTTAGGTTTGTATTTTATTTTTTTTGGATGATCAATCCGGCTTTTCTTCTGCTGAAGTTTATGAGTAAGTTATTTTTTTACTAGTAGAGGTTACCAGCCTCTAGCCAAACCCCTCTTTCTGGAGGGCAGGGAACTGCAATTTCGGAGTGTTCGTCTCCTAGAGAAATTGCCTTCACTACGGCTTTGGGGACTTCTCTTCTACCCACGTAACCCTGTGGACGGGGCCCTACCCAGGTACTACCCACTGGGCGAGTGGAACCTGGAGCTCACAAAAGGGCAGGGGCGCCTACTCCCTGGAGTGGACAACCTCTTTCAAGGGTTCCACTCTGTTACCCTGATTTGTAAGTAAACAGCTTAATTTTCTTCGTTAAATAGTCCTAGCAAATGCAGCTCTTGATTTCTAAATCCTCTAGATAAATTGGAAATCACTCGTGGCATTACTTACGACTTTTTTTTAATCTTTCATCTCCACGATCGTACAAATACAAAAATGCATTTTCTCCCTCTGATATTTAACCACCTCTACATGAATGAACTAATTGCAAGTTGAGTACCTTAAACTATTACTCCAGAATCTCCTACTTGACATTCCATAATACAAAACCTCCTTCTATTCCAAATCCTATCCGTATCCATTGACATAACACAAGCGATTATGTCTGCCGGAGAGTAGTTTCTTTTAAAAGCAATATAAATATTTTGTTTTAGATTTATCTCTTACCAAATTAATTTATAGTTTCTGAACTTCTACTTCTTCAATGATAATGACTTCATTTATTTTAATTTTAAGTTTCATCATCATCATAGTACATTCACGAATTTAGGCCATTTGTTGACCTGTTTCAGCCTCAAGAGAAACACCATAAAGTCTTTTGAGTAGACGTCCTGGTCTTCTTCTTCCTGCAGGTTGATATCTTAAAATTTGTTTGGGTATTCTGTGATCTTCCATTCGATGAACATGTTGCATACAGCAATTTTTAGTTTAATTTTCATAAATGTGTACTTATTTATTCTATGATACGTTTTTATGTTTTTTTTTCTATATGAAATGAAAATTTTCATAGGTTGTGTGGAAGAGAAGGCCTTATGACCTTTACTCTGTGAGATTAAATAATAATAATAATAATAATAATAATATTAATAATAATAATAATAATAAAAATAATAATAAAATAATAATAATAAAATAATAATAATAATAATAATAATAATAATAATAATAATAATAATTATTATTATTATTATTATTATTATTATTACCGTTATTATTATTATTATCATCATTATTATTATTACTTTAGATAGAAAGAAAACTACTGTAGTTGTATAAACTGTAATTTAGATACGAGGTTCTTTACCGTCCTGTAAATCCTCAGTCTCAAGATCCTCGGCTGGGTTTGAACCCACAATCCTGGGAACTAGAGGCAAGAAACTTAATATTTAGTGATTAAATAAAATAAAACTGTTGAAAGCTTTATATGATTTTCATATTTGAAGGGGTTCGGCTGTAAAACATGGTAACTGACAAATTCTTGAAAATTGAGTTCTAGCATATAAACTGTGATATGATGAAAGTTAAAAATTAAATTGTACGTGTTGGTATGTGCCGTCGTCCTCAACTTTGTTAAAATATTGTATATAAAATTAACTGGAGAGCTTTCGGAAGTTATCTTCCATCCTTTGCAGGTTGAGTTTCTGTTACTTGTTGTTGTGTACGGTGATGTATACTCCCAACTGTTTGTAGCAGCAACTGACTTGTTTTTGAGGATCTCGTATAATGGGTTTGACTGGGGTGCGTTCTCATTAAGAAGTGAGGTGTTGTTTGTTTCCTTTATAATTTCGAGGTCGTCAAATATATTTATCCTAGGTAGAATGTTTTCTCGGTGGATTATCATGAGAGTGTTTCCAATAGTGTTCATTCGATGACCTGCGTTAACGAGATGTTTAGCATAGCTTGATTTATCACCCGCGTGTATGAAATATTTTAGGTGTTCTTTATATCTTGTATTGAAATTTCTGCTTGTCCTACTAATATAAAATTTATTACAATCTTTACATGTTAGTTTGTAGACTCCCTTCTTGTTGAATTTGTTGTGTTCTTCTATACCATTGTATATTATGTTGTTTAATTTGTTTCTTGTTTTATAAGCTATGTTAATGTTTTTATTTATCTTTTTCAAAGTTCTGGCTAGTTTTGTGGTTTCATTTCCTGTGCATGTTAATGTTACCCATGTTTTGTTATTATTAGATTCTCTTTCAAATTTTGTTATATTGTTTGCGTCATTTTTTTCTTTTTTGTTTCTTTATAAGCTTATCAATGATTTGTTTGTTGAATCCGTTGCTTTTCGCATTGTTTTTAAGATATTGTATTTATTTGTCCCGCGCCGTAGCCGAGCGGTTAAGGTAGGAAGCCTTGGCGCAGAGCTACGAGACTTGCGCTGGTACGAGCCTCCATGGGGGAAGAAATTTTCTCACGGTATTTCGGCCAGTATGGGACCGGTGCCCACCCAGCATCGTGAGGCAATTGGGTAGCTACAATAAGTAGCGGCTCCAGGTTGAGGAACCAGCTATAACGGCTGGGGTACTCGACATGCTAACCACATGTCACCCCTACACTGGCTGTTGATCATCTACCTCTGTGATTGACACATGTGGATGTGAAGGGTCAGCACTGGCTGGTAAAAGGGCAACCGCTGAAAAGTGAAAGACCCTCCATCGAAATTTACTTGTTATAATTTGTTTTGTTCAAGGGTAGTTTTAGCATTCTGTTAATTAAACTATTAAATGTGCTGATTTTATGTTGGTATGAGTGTCTTGACTTGCTATTAAGGTGAGCATATTATTTGTGGATTTGCGAAACATACTTATTTCAAGTTTCTTTTTTTCTATGTTTTTTATGTGATATGTATCCTCCTGAAGCATTCGGTGGACGTAGGTTTTACATCCGTTAATAGATAGGACTTTTTTTGTCACGGTATATAAAACTACGTGCACCAAATACTTCAGGAGGTCTCACATCACAGTTTACATGCTACAACTCAATTTTCAAGAATTTGTCAGTTATCATGTTTTACAGACGAGCCCTTCATTTATAGATATGTAAATTGTTTAAACTTTAACATTTTTATTTATTTAATCATCAAACATAATGGATTTTCATCAAGTAAACACCAAATCAATTGACTAAGAAACAATCTCTAGAATACCGATGAAGATAAGCATGTACCGATTGGTACAACGGTAAAATGTGCATTTGACTTTTCAAATTAGCTAACCAGTGTACAGACAGAGATAAAGGAAAGAAGGAAACTCATTTAGTATTATTATTTAGGTTAAAAGTTTCCAGAAAATCAATTTATTTTCCTAAATATAATCCATCAGCAAAGCAATCAACAGTGCAAAAACTACAAAGGTGCTAATAATTCATTTTACAGCTATTTACCATAAATGAATAAAATGTATCTCCTCATAATTATGTCAATCATTTTCTGTTTGCTACAAAGCACTGTTGAGATGTCAACAATAATTTTCTGTTACGAGCAATATTAAGAAGTCAACATTACTTTCGTCTTTCGACTTTTTTTATGCTAAGCATTATTTAGAAGTTTATATGCTTAGTACTTAGATCTTACTGCTCGGGACCCAGCTCCGTGCGTCTGAAAGGAATTTGCAGTCTCAGCTGTTAGTACTATGAGAAGCATAGAAGTGTACCTCCTTCCACTCCCCACACTTCCCCCCGCAAACACACATAGCTTGGACTCGAGCTGTACAAACATTGCTGAAATGTCAACAGTACTCGTTTTATTACAAGCATTTTTGAGTTAATATTATTTTATCACAAAAAATCAGGAGAGTAAAATAGGTATTGTATTTGAATACTTTGGAGCTAGTTTCTTTGTAGCTTCAAGTTCTCTGTAGTAATCTCACCTTTCTCCTGATTGTGGCCAACGGAAAACGAAAAATGACAATGCAATAATGCCGATAGTACACAGCTATTTTTTACAGAAATATTAATTGAATTCGTGCGCTGAGAAAGCTACCGTTTTCGCCAAATCTTAAGAACCTTAATTCCTGGAAGTACCTTTGAATCACCCCATCTTTTCTCCATTCAAAAATTCCTGCGAACAAAAGGCAACCCTTCTTAATCTGCTTTTAAAACACTGTGAAGAAAAGACACACTTGTCCTGGAATAAGATGCCGAAATGCTTACAGCAAGGGATTTGAAAGTGTCACTAATAGCCGAATTGAGACAGAGGTGTGAGGCGAGGTTCTTAAGTTTTGGCGGAAACTATACATATCTATGATTGTTGGGTTAGGCTGCAACAGTAGTAGTAGTAGGAGGTGGGGCTGTTGTTACTGTTGTGGATGGCTCCGTGACACAAGACAAGCAGTAGCTTACACTTGGAAACAATATTGAAATGCACGAGACCGTGTCACATCTATAACCTTGAGGACACCCACACTGAGAGTAAGTGGACGTTTGTCCGTCAACTGTAATAAACAACAACCACAATTACGTTAATAATAATAATGACAATAATCACAAAAATTAAAATTCTTAAGTGAAATGGTACATAAAAAAAGGAGATACAGAATAAGGAAAGACAAAATCAGGGCGACATTAAGTATAGAAAAATTAACAACAGACATAGAAAAAAAATACTAAAATGGTTTGGAGATTAGAAAGAATGGAAAACGAAAGACTACCAAAAAGACTGTATCTCAAGATACAAGTAAAACGACCACGAGGTAGACTACGAGAAAGATGGATTAACCAAGTGAAGAAAAGTCTACAAGAGATAGGTTACGACTGGAAAGAACTAAGAAGAAGCAAAGCATGGGAAGATAGAGATGAGAGGAAGATGAGTAATTACAATAATAATAATAATAATAATAATAATAACAATAATAATAACAATAATAAATATGTTTTATTGATGCGAAACATTGTCTCTTAATTTAAGGGTGGAGAAAATATTAGAGGTACTTGACAATAAAGTTATTAGGATATTTCCGACAAAGAGGGAGGAAAAAGGTGAATGGAGAGGACTACATTTCAGTCAGTTGCGTTATTTTTATGGGAAACCAGATGTAATAACAAGAGTTAAGTACTCGTAGACTGCGATGGAAGGACATGTGGCACGTATGGGGTATTGAAGAGTTGCATGAAGATTTCATGTAGGAAAAAGAGAGGAAAAGCGTTCAATAGATAGGACAAAAATGAGATGAGAAAATGGGTTTAATCATTATATGAGGGAGGTGAATAATACAGGGAATGATTGGGGGAAAATATACAATTTATACTCATATTAAATCAGAATATTTTAGAATTATTATTAAGTACATTCCTACATGATTTTAGAAAAGGGAGGTCGTGAACATTTTGTGTATTAACTTTTAACGCTTAAATTAGCAAAAGTAAAGTAAAGAGTTAAAAGCCCCTGCGACCAGCTATATAAAAAAGAGCAGGTGGTGAGCATTTCTTCGGATCACTGGTGTTCTGAGCCCCGGGTTCCTAGACACTGTCAATTTGCCCTGGCCGGCTAGTTAGTCACTAATAGTAGTTGATCATGTTGATGATGATGGTTGATGACTTTGGATGACCAGCGGCAGCAAGTACCCGTCCACGGTTAGGTTTTGATTGTTACTTTTTTTTATTTGCGGAAGATTATACACACACACACACACACACACACACACACACACACACACACACACACACATATATATATATATATATATATATATATGTATATATTATTTTATTTCGCGTCCGTGAGCAGCGATTATTATTAAGTATTTTCGCGAGTTTTACTTGTGTTCACCAATAGGTGTTTTCCAAGTGTTGCTTGCCACCGTTCCTGTGCGCTGATTGGTTGGGAGGTTACAGTGATTTATTTCGTTATTATTATTTCTAATTAATATTTTTTGGGTTTAATTGATGATTGTTAATGTTGTAGTTGATCAAGATTGATCCTTGTTCGATTGGAATTTATTGAAGTTGTTATTTTTTACTTTTTTGGTAGTGTATCCCGTGAGCCAATCAGGAAGCCGCATTGGTCACCGCGGAGGATTCTGTGTTTCGCGGTTTATTTTTAAGTGTTTTTTGTTTCCTGTATTATATGTTTTGGTGGTTTAACGGATGGTATTGTTTGTTTAGATGGTTAATATTACGTTACGATTTTTGTAGGTTTGATATTATTATTATTTTTAACTTTTTTGGTGAGTATCCCGTGAGCTAATCAGAGATGGTCACCGCGATGGATACTGTATTTTGCTATTTATTTTTAAGTGTTTTTGCGTTTCTGTATTAATGTTTTAGGAAGTAAATTAGCAAAATATAAATTTATGTCTGTTATTTAAATGTGGCGGACCGCAGTGAAAACGGAATCTTATATAACTGTTATTATTAGGTATATTGTGTAATTGGATACATATTTAATTGATTTCTGTGTGTTGGTTTTCTTCTGATGTATTTAAAATATTAAATTAATTATACCAACCTATAGGATACATCATTAATTTAAGAAATTGAAGAAAATTTAAATCTACAGACATGTATGTTTTTCATCGGATACAAAAAAAAATTGACAAAATAATCAGAAGGAAATTACGGAAAATAATGTTGAATAAAGGAATCCCAGAGATCTTAGTATAAATAATTCAAAGCCTCTTTACCGATAACATATATAAATAAAAATATATAATACAATATACGATACTAAGGAAATCAACTCTGGTGCCAGACAAGGGTGTCCATTGTCAGTAGCACTTTTTATATTTTTATTGACGACATTGTAAATCTCTGTAAGAATGTTTTAGAAACTCATTTCAAAATAAATAACACTATTATTGATAATGTATTAAATAATGTATTATTTGTGGACGATCAAGTGGCAAACGCTGATACCGTAGATAAATTACAATACCATGTGTTTTATAAGATTTATGATGTGTTCCGTTGAGGTATTATTCAAAATTAAAATATATAATTATGGAAAATTCACCTGAAAGGTCCGTCTCCTCACCTTAATTAACTGTTTAACTGTGCCGCTTTCGGGACTTGTTCCATCATCGGCAGGATTCAAAACTGGTGTAGATCTGGTAGAGGGGGTTACATGTATTGGGTTCGTTTTCGTTTATCAGAGCTCACAACAACGACAATCTGATAAACGAAAACGAACCCAATACGTGTAACCCCCTCTAACAGATCTTCAGTAAAACACCAGTTTTGAATCCTGCCGATGATGGGACAAGTCCTGAAAGCGCTACAGTTAAATAATTAATTAAGTTGAGGAGACGGATCTTTCAGGTGAATATTCCATAATTTTATATCTTAATATCATGTACATAAATTATATAATGTCTCAAGAGAATATGGTCTGGAAATATCTGTAAATAAAACAGAGTTATAGTATACAAAAGGGTCTTCTCCGCTACGTGCAAATTTTGTGTTTAGGAAACAACAATATATCAAGTAAATCATAATAATTATCATAAGTAATGCCACGAGTGATTTCCAAATTATCGATAAATTCACGACTCACGAAGTGAGGAGTGAATTTATCTAGAGAATTTGGAAATCAAGAGTGGCATTTGTTAGGACTATTTAACGAATAAAATTTAGCTGTTTACTCACAAATCATTATTTAAATATAGTTATTTTAAAATATTTATGTATTTAATGTAAACGGCGATGTTTGAAAACAAATGAGAAATGTGAGGTTATGTTCATTCACTGCACTGCTTGATCATATTATTTATTGCCAAATAAGATCGCAATATTGTAAGAGTGCACCCAAGTGGAGAAATAATGAAACACTTCAAACTATATATCATAATCAACATTAAGGGTTATTCATTTATTTTTTTATTAAACAACTCAGTAAAATCAAGGAATCTTTTCATTATTTGCTATATTCAATGTATTTGTTGGAGAAAAATAATGCTTTGACCTGTTCAGAACATTAAAAAGGAGGAGCTTTCTTTATCACAAAAGCAGGAGCTGATAAAGAGAAATCGATAACGAGCGAGGTGAAACACGACTGTGATTGGTTTAAAATAAAAAATCATTGTAACATGATTGGTCATTAACTCCCATTTGGGTCATGAGTTAAATAGTGTGGGTATGATGTAATACAGACCAAGAAAGGGACGTCGAAAATAAATTGAATAAAATCAGGTAGGGCCTACATGTATGGAGCAATTACAAATTATTTTATATACATGAGAAAAGAAACAAAATAAAAACAATGAAGGTTATGGCTGTTACTGCATTGTTATACGGATCCGAAAATTGGACTTTGATTAAAAATCAAATAAAAAAATATAAATAGCAGAAAAAATTTCCGAACATGAAATATGGATCCGGGAATGTTTGTATTTTTCAAGATAAAAATAAAAATATAGAAATAGTAGAATGAGTTTAATATATAAAGCGGTAACAGACATAATCATGAATACAAACGAAAATTAGTCCGACCACATAAACCAAAAAATGGATCACGAACGTAAAACAAAACAGTTATTCAATTATAAGCCAGGAGAAAGGATCCTGCACACCGAGAGAGGGGAGGGGAAGGAAAGAGAAAGAGCGGCGGTACCCGGACGAGAGCGGGGCAGGTCCAACCCCACCATATACATGGAGAGAATGAGATAAGGGTGAGATAAGTTTATGCATAACAGTTAAATGAGGATGAAGAAGAAGATGATTGTAAATCGTTAGCTCAGGATACAGATGTATTGAAAGCATATGTCCGCGCCTGAACCTCCAGGTTCGATTGCATCAGTAACTTAGTAATAACGATAAAAAATAATAATGAATATATAGATAGATAGATCAACGGTTGTTTACTCTCTTTGACATCGTCCTATTCCTAATAGTCAATTTCGT
Organism: Diploptera punctata; assembly: GCA_030220185.1. Classification (NCBI taxonomy): domain Eukaryota; kingdom Metazoa; phylum Arthropoda; class Insecta; order Blattodea; family Blaberidae; genus Diploptera; species Diploptera punctata. The sequence continues at coordinate 1,014,201 of JASPKZ010009358.1, forward strand.
CGGTCCATCCAATCTTCTTGTTGTAGATGTTTCTGCTTCATGTGTAAATATATTCCCTGACTCCAGGAGGTTTTAGGTCTTCCTCAATAATAACAATAATAATAATAATAATAATAATAATAATACATCCTAGTAATTCTGCCCGAGGGCAAGTCCTTCACAGCAACTTAGCATTTTCATGCTATGCTTGCAGCTTTACTAGGGAATTGTAGGTGTGGTAGCTTCCCGTTGCTTTCCACACCGGTGAAGGATGATGATGATGATGATGATAAGGATGATGATGGGCATATGATTTCGGGGACAGTTTGTACCTTAAAGTTTTCCTGACATTTGTCTTACAGGTCAGAAAAACACCCCGATAAAAACCTCACCCAGAAAAACTGCACCGACCGGGCATCGAACCCGGGCCCGCGGCGTGATAAGGCAGCATGCTACCTTGAGACAACAGCGGTGGACGACATTAATAATAATAATAATAATAATAATAATAATAATAATAATAATAATAATAATAATAATAATAATAATAATACATTTTAAGTCAGATAAAGGAAAATTTTAAGAAACATAAAATAGTACCTTAGATCTCAGTCTAACTAACTAACTCACTGGCACTATCGAACCCAAAAATTCATGGCCGCGCGGATATAAGCTCTCTATACGTCCCTATTCTGAGCTAATGTTTTCAAATCATCCCTTTTATAATATACTACCCTCAAATTATGGTTAATGTTATTCTCCCACCTCATTCTTGGTCTACCAACTGGCCGTTTTCCCTTTGGTTTTCCTACAAGAAGCTCCCATGCACCTCTTTCATTCCTGCCCATTGCAGTCTACGATTTATTGAAATTTTGTTATGTACAAGGACGCCCGCTGACCAGGTCCGTCGTACGATCACGGGAGTAATGAAATGAATGAAACGAGAGGATGACAAGAGTTTGGAGAATTGGTGGTGTGGTTGGCAAGGGATAAATGGAAGGGACCGAAAAAAAGTGCCCTGTTTCTTATTAGTCCACTACAAATTCTATAAGTGTGGAGTGACCGTGGCTCTAATTCGGGACCCAGTATTGGAGGACGAGTGGCTAACCACTTTCGCCAGGGTGTAGTCTCGTGGATTACTTAATTAAATCAATTAATCTATAACAAATGTAAAATATACTTACTTGTTAAAACTATTAGCGAAATTACCAAAATAAAAAATGAAATCTTCAATACAGACATCTTGACAAATAATAAAATAATTTCAATTTGAAATAAGTTCCGTTGTTGATTTTCACGAAGAAATTAAATAACTGAATAAGGATCGGTTGCAGGACGAATATAAATACATACATTTATCGAACCTTTTTACCTTATACATTAATAAAGCTGTCCGTACTACCATATTTAATTTCGTAAAAATTACCAAAACAAGGTCAGCAGCTCCATAAATTATTTCATAAAGCGGTGAGTAATTAGGGTAAATTCACCTAATTTGATTACAAATCTACATACATTTACATATTTTTTTACTACCAGCCCGAAATTAAGTACATTTTTAGTCATGCATTATTACAAAATTGGAATATTCCGGGTTCATAGACTGGTGCTTAACAACCTGACCTAGTTTTATTCACTTATTCTCCTTAGATTTCAAACTAAATGATGGGTTGTAATTCGATTACTTGTACCCACTTCTTCAGAATCGTTATTTCATTTTATTAAAATTCGGTCAGTAATTTCGTCAGAAAACTCACGATAAACACAATAATAAAAACACACATTCTACTGCAAACACCAAATATCCTGGACCGCTATATGCAGAAAATAAATGTTTTATTATTGTACTAACCACTGTGTGCCTAAAATGTTGCTAAGAAGTACACTCAGAAATTGTAAGCACACTTGTGTGGGCATTGTAACCTTTATATACTAGAGTTATAAAGGGTTTAAAAATATGGGCAGCAAATTGTATAGGTATCAATGTTTCGTAAAACAGGTTTTGAAAACAAACCCATTTTCGAAAATGGGAAATTTTAGAATTATAATGATGGCAATATAAAATTAAGTATCTTGCATCATCTCATTAATGATCAAACCATCTGTCCATTTAGACCATTTTTGTCAGTAAAGTTGTGTTAGTATGAATTATTTTGTTAAATAATGCTCATCAACACTTTTTCCAAGAACTCAGTCATTATTTCTGATTTGAGACCCGTTAACTATGCGATTTATTATAGACAGAAAGTATATGACATCAGGTGGCTTTAGACGTCACCCTAAATCTACTCTGAAGAAGGAGATTAGAAATCTTAATTCATGTCATCACTGCTCCATACCAAACTGTGCACTTCTTATCATGCACATATCATCATCTACTGGATTTCCTCTAGGGATTTCAAGGTGTGGGTCTCGAGTCTGAAAATTTTCGGGCTCATAAATGAACCTCATATATAATAAATGAATGTGTCTGTGTTCGTACTTTATGCGCGACCATACCATTAATCCGAATGTGGTGGGGGTGTTTTGCAAAATGTTCAGGCGATTCCCTGGATGAATATAGGCTATATGAGAGTAGAGATACTCAACTCCTACACCCTTAAAAACACCTTTTGTGGTGAAAAATTCCCATTTTTTACCCTTAGATGGTTTACGCAGTCTAAACCATAACAAATACACAAAATTAATGTACACAGAATTGAATATCTGAAAAATCTCTACAAAAAAGTCCGCGACAACATATGTTTATATTTTACAGATAAAACGCAATAGTCATTTTTGTCTTTCATTGATGCCAAGGAGATCGCGATACGTAGATTACCGGGCAAGTACGTGCTGCCATACCATTCATCCGATTGTCATGGGGCTTTTTGCAAAATGTTCAGGATTTTCCCAGGAAAGTTACAGGTTATAAGAGAGTATTTATACTCAAGCCCTTGACCCTTAAAAATCACGTTCTGTAGTGAAAGAAAAAATATCCTCTAATCGCAAGTTAAGTGCCTTTAATTATCGCTCCAGAATCTGCTATTTGAAATTCCATAATACAAAATCTCCTTCTATCCTAAATCCTATTCGTATCCATTGACATATCACAAGCGATTATGTCTGCCGGAGAGTAGTTTCTTTTAACAACAATATAAATCTTTTTGTTTTAGACTGATCTCTTACCAAATTAATTTATAGTTTCTGAACTTACACTTCTCCAATGATAATGACTTAATTAATTTTTATTCTAAGTTTAATTTTCATAAATGTGTACTTATTTATTCTATGATGCATTTTTGTTTTTTTTTTCTATATGAAACTAAAATGTTAATTGGTTGTGTGGAAGTGAAGGCCTTATGACCTTTACCTCTTTGAGATATAATAATAATAATAATAATAATAATAATAATAATAATAATAATAACATAATAATAGTTATTATTCCGGTGTTATTATCATTATTACTATTACTTTAGATAGAAAGAAAACTACTGAAGTTGTAGAAACTGTAATTTAGATATGAGGTTCTTATCCGTCCTGCAAATTTTCAGTCTCAAGATCCTCGGCTGGGTTTGAACCCGCAACCCTGGGAACTAAAGGCAAGAAACTTAATATTTAATGATTAAATAAAATAAAACTGTTGAAAGCTTTATATGATTTTCATATTTGAAGGGCTCGGATGTAAAACATGGTAACTGACAAATTCTTGAAAATTGAGTTGTAGCATATAAACTGTGATATGTAACATCCTGAACCATTTGGTGGACGTAGTTTTTACAACTGAATGGTATTAATAAGCTGTTAGTTTATGCTGATGATGTAGTACTACTGGCCGATAGCGAGGAGATACTAAAGGACAACATGCACACACTATTGAGTAATACTAATAAATTGGGACTGGAAGTAAATATCAGTAAAACTAAATCTATGATCACACGTAGAAATTCAGTATATATTGGAAATGGAAAGCTAATGACAAATGAGGGAAATTTTGAGGAAGTGGCTGAATTCAAATACCTAGGAACAATAATCACAAATAGGAATGAGATGCACAAACAAATTAAACATAGGCTCAATTCTGGAAATGCGTGCTATTATGCATTGCAGAGACTTTTGATGTCCCAACTCCTTTCGAAAAACGTTAAGCTGAAAATTTATAAAACTTTATTCCACCAGTTATATTACATGGATGCGAAACACGGATTCTTAATTTAAGGGAGGAAAGGAGATTACGAGTATTTGAGAATAAAGTTCTTAGGAAAATTTTTGGACCAAAGAGAGATGGACAGACAGGTGAATGGAGAAGACTACATATCAATGAAGTACATGGTCTTTATAGAAAGCCAGATATAATAAGAACAGTTAAGTCTCGTAGAATGTGATGGGCAGGACATGTGGTACGTATGGGGAATATTATAATAAGAGGAGCTTTAGTTACGCCTGTTCAGGTGCAGAATAAGCCCTACATACAGAGAAAATATAGTCTCGAGATAATCCAGGCCACGCATGTCTGGATATATGTGTGATTTTTTTTTCTAACAAAACATATCCTGTTATATTGTCACTAATATTATAGGGCACATCAGGTGTGAGAACGATCCTCAAATGTTGTAACGCGTCTCTTATACGATAAATTACTGCCTGAAATAAACATTTTTTTTTTGTAAGATGTACGCTCTGTCGTACTTACAGGAATAGCGAAGTTCAATTCCTAAATTTCGGGGTTGCCATGCTTTAAATAACTAACTAACTATATTCTAATATTAATAATTACTTACCAAGAGCGGGAAGTAAAACCACTGCCACGTACGTACAATGTAGGCCTATATACAAAATATATCCAAAAATACTGTAGGCCTATATTATATCAAACATATTACTGCATTTTAAATAAACTGAACTTTATTTGAAACAATATAAAACAATACATTCGTACTTATCGCCATGTTACACCTTATTGGTAACTCGGCCAGCTGTAGTCTCAACAAACTTATTTTCGGAATTTATTGTATATTGGCTATTTTGGCCAGACAGCTAACATCAGTCAATTGTTTATAATGAACGCAAATATTTTCAACAAAGATGTTATTATTATTCATTATTTTGAAAACATAATCTTGCAAAAAATAATGTACAACACACGTTTGTGCAGTGTTTTACAGAATTTCGGAAATTAGAAAAAGCGCTATCGCTCGGTTTTTAATAATTTCCTCGCTTCTGTAACAACCACTTTCCAACCTCGCATTGTAATATTATACTATATCATGCAACAATTCTTGCAATTTTATGCGTGAAAACGGAATTTCAGCCATGGCGTCATCACAATATCTATACGATTTTATACAAAAAATAGTTTTTTTACGGTTGTATTTTTTACTCTGATAGGTCGTCACACTTTCGACCAAGGTACTTCTCGTCTGGCTTATCGCCTTCATCCTGTCTGGCAAGGGTAACATTTTCGACAACAAAGCTACCGCCGATAACCTCTCGGGGTCATTTAAGCACGCAAGCAACTCCACCACGACAAGTTAAGATCTTTACAATAGTAATAATTAAAAAAAAATCAAATCAACGCTACTATTCCTAAGAAAATGTTCATACCACGCTTTAAGCAGTACATAAAGAATATATTCATAAGTAATGCCACGAGTGATTTCCAAATTATCGATAAATTCACGACTCACGAAGTGAGGAGTGAATTTATCTAGAGAATTTGGAAATCAAGAGTGGCATTTGTTAGGACTATTTAACGAATAAAATTAAGTTGTTTACTCACAAATCATTATTTAACTATAGTTATTTTAAAATATTTATATATTTAATGTAAACGGCGATGTTTGAAAACAAATGAGAAACGATAGGTACGCTTCTACCGCTTCTTTTGTTTATCACTGCAACCAGATCATACTATTTATTGCCAAAGGAACGCAATATTGTAAGGAGGAGCTTTCTTTAATATGGTAATTATAACACTGATAAATATTTGGTGAAACACGACTCTGATTGGTTGTGAAACAGAAATCATTGAAACGTGATTGGTCATTGACTCCCATTTGGGGCATGAGTTAAATAGTCATAAAAATACTTCATCAAGACAATCAAAGTAATCATAAAATCCGTGAAAATGCGGAATAAGTTCTTAAATGGTCTAGACGACAATTGTCGCAGAGCTCCGGCTGTTTGGGAATGCAAATAATCCCCTCTGCAACATATGCGGGACTCCAAGAAATCATGAACAGGAATCAATTCCAATAAATCATATTGTCAAGCAGAATGGAATGGGATCGCTACTTAGGAAGACAGAATAAAATTTATATAAATCCTATATCTTGTGAACGCCCTATTTTTCCCCCCATGTAGACTGCCTACTATTGATTCAATATGTAGCAAGAGTCCAATTTTTAGTAGTGTAATTTAATAATAATAATAATAATAATAATAATAATAATAATAATAGCTTTATTTTACCTGGCAGAGTTAAGGCCTTAAGGCCTTGTCTACCACTCAACCAGGTTTAAAAAAAATACAAAAGAAAAGTCTTAAATCTAAATTACAATATATATATATATATATATATAAACGATTACAAGTTATGAGTACAATACAATTAATATTTATAATGTATTTTGATTTACTCTAAATTTAACGAATTAAATATATAATATGTACAAGATATATAAAAAACGAGGAAAAGATTAATGACATAGTATAAAATTAAATAAATAGAGAAAAATTAATTATTAGACAACAGGTAACTGTATAAGCGTGACTTAAAGGTGCCAAGTTTTTTCATGCTATGCTTGCAGCTTTACTAGGGAATTGTGTAGGTGTGGTAGCTTCCCGTTGCTTTCCATACCGGTGAAGGATGATGATGATAATGATAATGGTAGGGATGATAATGATAAGGATGATGGTCATATGATTTCGGGGACCGTTTGGGCCTTAAAGTTTTCCTGACATTTGTCTTACAGATGAGGAAAAACCCCGATAAAAACCTCACCCAGAAAAACTGCACCGACTGGGGATCGAACCCGGGTCCGCTGCGTGACAAGGCAGCACGCTACCTCGAGACCACAGCGGTGGACCAATTTAGAATTTGACATTTATTAATTTAAATTTGTAATTTCGTTGTAAATTTATAATTAGTATGTAGCCTAACAAATTTATAAGATTTAAAGCATAATGTCATGAAAATCTGTCATTAAAAATAAAAAAAAATATATAGACAGATCATCGGTTGATTAATGTCTTTGACATCGTCCGATTCCTAATAGCCAATTTTATCGGTCCATCCAATCTCCTGGTTGTAGATGTTTCCCCTTCATGTATAAACATATTTCCTGACTCCAGGAGGTTTCAGGTCTTCCTCTGCTTCGTCTTCCCTCAGATTTCCATTCCAAAACAGATTTTGCTAGTCGATCCTCTTCCATTCGCTGGACATGTCCGTACCATCTTAATTGCCGAGTTTTAATATAATCTAAAATAGTGTCTTCAATCTTCATTTTCTCCCTTATAACTGAGTTCCTAATTTTTTCTCTTCTTGAAAAAAAATCCCTGGTCCTTCCAGGTTGGGGGTTGATGAAGTAGGCCAGCTCCCTCCCATCAGAAAAAAATTGCAATGTTAAATAAATCTAAACAAATATATTTTCGTTAAAATACAAGGTCTGATTGGATCAAGAATATTTCTTTACGAAATAAAAAAAAATACTATGAAGAAAAAAAAATCTTTTTCTTCTTCTTCGCTTCCGCATTCAGATATATAGCCTGCTCCGCCCTTACGTGAATATCTTAATTTGTTTCTACCTTTCTGTTGCATTTTTAAAGATAATCACGTTACATACTAATAGTGAATACACTAATTATTTCATGGATGTGAAACTTGGGCTCCAGTGAAAAGACAGAGGGATAGAATACAGACGGCAGAGATGCGGTTCCTAAGACAAGTAAAAGGATGTACAAGACTTGATAGAATAAGAAATGAGGATATAAGAGAAGAATTGAAAGTACAGCCTTTATTGGATAAAGTCACGAATTACAGACAGAAATGGATTGATCATATGGATGGAATGAGTAAGGAGAGAAATCCATTGTTAGCCAGAAATTATCAAGCAAGAGGAAGGCGTGATGTTGGAAGACCTAGAAGACGTTGGGCTGATGCATTATGAAGTCGGAACGGGCAATTGCCTAATCCCTGGAGTGATGATGATGATGATGATGTATTATTTCTTGTGGATGAGAATCCTGAATATATTGATTTGAGTATTACAGTCCCACTAATTTAATTTTAAAAAATCTTACGTATTTTCTTTAAAAGTTAAAAAAGTTACTGTTATAAAAAGTGACTTAGTTCCTTTTAGTTCTAATTGATTTATCTGCAGGAAAACGTAAGTAAAATAGTCGATTATCAATGTGCAACGTTAGTAAAACATCTTATTATTATAGTGGCACGATTTATTTAAATTTGTATTTAAACAAGCGGAGTCGAGATATAGTGCTACTTAAATTTGGAGACAGATTTAGAAATTAATTCGATAATAATTTGAGTAAACCTATACTAATGAATTTACCCTCAAGTACTATTAGTACCTATACTATCACAATACTTGCAACACAGCTAATAAAAAATAAATAAAATTTAAACATCGAAGTACTTAGTTCTCTAACGGTATATCTAATATATAAACATGAATGTTTGTTTGTTTGTTTGTTTGTTTGTTTGGAATGTTTGTTTGTTTGTTTGTTGGTTTGTCTGTTTGTTCGTACTTTATGCGCGGCCATACCGTTTATCCGATTGTGATGGGGGTTTTTGCAAAATGTTCAGGAGATTCCCGGGATGAAAATAGACTATAAAAGAGTTGTGACACTCAACTCCTACACCCTTAAAAATCGCCCTTTGTAGTGGAAAACGTGAAAAATGTAGCTCTTTGGACGCTTAAATGACTTATGCTGCCTAAACTATTACAAATACACAAAATTAATATACACAGAATTTAATATCTGAAAAGTTCTACAAAAACGTCCGCGATAGCATATGTTTATCGCTTACGGATATAAGATAATAGTTAAACATTAAAATGTACCTGTTGTGGCAGGTGCCGTCGTCCTCAACTTTGTTAAAATGGTGTACATACAATTACTTCACATCGACGGAATTTGATATGCATTTTATTAGTTTGACTCTTACGGAAAACTTACAATAGCCACTTTTTGTCTTTCATTGATGCCAAGAATATCGAGACAAGTACGTAGATTCTTGTGCAAGCATAGCAGCACATGGCGGGTATTCTTTTACGGATAACTCACAATAACGAATTTTGTTTTTCAGCTCATTTATGCCAAGAAGATCGGGATGAGTAGATTCCCGAGCAACGCCGGATAATCAGCACTGGGTATCTAAAAATATGAATTTATAATTATTTTTCCTTTTACTTATTCAACTAAACATAAGAAGCACATTAATTTTCATTATTTATTTAGGCGTAGCAGCGCACGTCGGGTATTAGCTAGTCTTAAATAATTTTTTTTCTGCTAACTCACCGACACAATTAAACCCCGAGTTTCATGGCAACGCGACATAAGTTTTCCATAAAACAAAATTTCTTCATGCTATATTTTAAATATTCAAAGTATTAATGTTTAAAAAAGGCGTATAAATTATTAGGATCAAGAAGTTCATGTCCTGGAAAAGAACTTCTAAAATTGCACGGGAATATCTCTGTACTTCAATTAATTGATGATTCATAGGACAAGTAAAACAAGACCAACTGTGCTGGGATCATTTTAATAAAAACATTAAATATTAAAATAATTCTGACTACCTATACCTCAGAGATTATACCTCCTTCTTCTTCCTTTCCAGGATTAGGTCAATGCGACCTGTTCCGGTCTGAAGTCCATCGTTTCCTTGGCCGTCCCAAAGATCTTTTTCCATGTGGTTTGTAGATGTTGATCTTTTTGGGTAATCTTGTATTGTCCATTCTGTCTAAATGTTCTTTCCATTGGTATTTGTGCTCTTCTAGTTTATCAACTATTGAAAATCTATAACATATAGCTATGATTGGTATATACATAGGCCTAATAAATTAAACCGATATCAAATGATGTATGGCACCATAAGAACAACCCTCCGAAAGACTCGAAGAGAAACTCAGCTCAGGTTTTATAAAATTATGGCTGTTCCTGTTCTTTTATATGGATCTGAATCTTGGGTACTTACAAAAAAGATATCTCACACATTCAAGCCACTGAAATGAAATTTTAAGATCCGTAAAAGGATATACACGCATGGATAGATTACACAATGAATCAATAAGAAATGAACTGGAGATTAGACCTGATATTAAGAAATCAAAACAGATCTTAATAACGTATGAGATGAATATCTCAAGGATAACGCTGGTCAACAGTGGTTTTGTTGCCCTTGATATAAGATTAATTTCGGATATATTTATGTTTACAATTCATAAAACTATCAATGATTTTGGAAGATTTTCTCTGTTTTTTATCTTTATTTTCATTTTACACTATAAAAATCGGAACATATGAAAAAAATATATAACGGATATATTTATAATGTCAATTTTTCCATAAATTAGCATGCAGTGAGGTAAATAGAAAGAAAAATATCGAAAACCCATGTTATACTTCAGTGAAATGCCTTTTATAAGATCTTCTATAATTTTTTAGGGGACAATCTCTTTTTAGAGACCAGCTGTAATCTGCCATCATGTGACGGTCTCATTATCATGATACCTTTCCTCCATTACTTTTAGATCCTAGTGAAAGCGCACTTCCTGTTCGTCGCTATAATTCCTAAATTATTCGAAATCTATCCAGGTGACTGTGGAGAATGTGTAACTTTATACTCATATTTGATTCCAGAATCTTGAAGCTTATCAACATGTTTTGCACAATTTCTTTATAATTTGGTGCTTTATTGTTACCTAGGAAATTTTCTACTACCGATACAAAGCCCTTCCAAGCTTCACTTTCCGGAACAGTCATAACTTTGATAAAATTTGTATCTTTCATCAATTGCCAAATTTGAGGATCATCAAATATTCCGCCTTTTAACTTTTACATACTGAGCTTAGGAAATTTTCTACAAATGTATTTGAAACATTTTCCTTCCATGTCCAACGCTTTGACGATTTGAGTATCATTTCCAGATGCATGTCGTGAGTACTTCAATTTTGTCAAATAACTGGGATCACGGCCGATGTGCGGAGTGAGGGGTGTGAGATTGGGGATCACGTGATGTTTGTATACGCGAAAAAGTGCGCAGAAATCAAATAATGTCTGGAAACATAAATTTTATTAGTAACAAGACATTTACTGTTTAAGATATAAGATACGCAAAAATCATAAAAACTAGAGCACATTCAGAACTTTCATGAATATATTCGTAAACTGTGCACTTGAAAACAGAAATTCGCTGATATATCCAGTGCAACAACAAATATATTTTTTTTCCTACATAAACCAAGGAAGGATAAAATGAGAAACGAGGAAATAAGGAGGCAGTTGGATATTAAAGCAACAAATGTATGGGTGAATAAGAAATGATGTGAATGAAATCTGCACATATGGTACCAATAGGATAGTTCGTATGGCAAAAAACAATCTACCGGCGGATGAAAGAGGTCTTCTGGAAGGCCAAAGAAACTTTCAAAACATACTTGGTTTCTGAATATAACATGCTGTAAGTTTAGAATTCAACTTTGAAAAGAAGAAGGAAACATGCAGAAATAAGTAAATAAAAACTGTCTACCTATCAGTTAAGGCACTGAGCTACAAGCCGGAGGGTCGAGGGTTCAAGTCCCGTTGGGGTGAGGATTTTTAAACTGACCCAAACTATCTGGCAGCACTATGACCCTGGGGTCGACTCAGCCTCTAACGGAAATGAGTACCAAACACTTGTTCTGGGGGTAAAGGCGGCCGTCACGCAGGGCTGACAACCCGGCTGACATAAAGTGCTGATTGTCTAGAAAAAGTGGGAGCCTTAACCTCCTACTACCCCAAGGGCCTCTTGAGGCCTGTAGTGGGATCACTTTACTTTACTTACCTATCAGTTAACTGTAATTCTGATAAAATGTACCCTTTGTCATTGTCACGTGGAAAATACGTGAGCTATCTGTCAAGGTTGTTAAAAAAACACTATTTATCACCAACAATGGTTCCCTGAATATTGTAACACTCGTTTATCGTTTCCTAAATATGTTCACTATTAACAAGTAAATACATTTTACATTCTGTTTGCGACAATTTTTAAGTATATAACTGTCTTTTTTTTTCTTATTCTCCGTCTTCATAATTGGTATAAGCTACAGCCGATCTCTTCCTCTGATGATATACTATAGTCTAAATTCACATTTTCGATGGTCTTCCCTTGCCATTATTTCCATTTAGAAGTAGGCCCTATATCTTCTTTAGATCTCTCTCTACCAGCCGATCTTCATCTATGCTATATGCGTTCCTTCCACTATCACCTTCTATTTTAATAAACTGTGTGATACCAGGAAATTTAGAGTTAATCTTCAGCTTTTAAACAAACGTTTTCAGGAAATATACAGGAGAAAATCAACTAGCTTTTGAACTGAGACCTTTACGAAAAAACATTAAATTACTCACTTATAAAACATATTTAATATACAATTATATTAAAACAAATTATAAATTGGAAATACTGAAATGACATAGGAATGTTGTAAGAGAAAGTAAGTTTAAGATGAATTCCATTGTTAGTTTGACATTCAAGGTAACAAAGGATGAATGTCAATGAGAAAATGTATCCATGAGCATTGTTCGCAATTTTAAATGATCTGCAAAAAATTTTAATTGTTTAAGAAAAAAATTCCACATGTTAGAAAAAAAAAACAAATATAGAAATACACTACCCAGTATGTATTCGAAGAATGAGGTAGGATAACATGAACCATGGTTTCAGTGAAGTAACTTATACAGGAAATTATTGCAAAACATTAACTCAGTATAGGAATGTATGGAGAGTTTATGTCCGCGGAACTCCAGTTTCAATAGTGCCAGCGAGTTAATTATAAAGTGTCCTAGAAAAGTGATGTTTATTAATGCGAGATGTAATTGTTAATACTTATGTTGTAACTTTAATAGTGGCAACTATTTATTATTACAAGTATTCAAGTGACAGACATGTGAAACTTCTACAATCCTTCAATGTAGTACCCAGCATTGTCTACAACTCTTTGCCAGCGATGTGTAAGTCGTAGTATTATCGCCTCACTACGATGCTTGTCCGCTTACATAAAAGCAGTCTGGAATAGAATATCACGAAGTGGGTCCTTCGTCTTAGGGACCAAATCATAATCACAGGTGTTTAAGTATGGTGAATGTGATAGATGGAAAAACACTTCCCACTTCCAGCGATGGTACAGATCAGCTACAAGGTGTGCCGTTTACATCCGAGCAGTCCTGTATGGTAATACCGTCTCCCCATATGCTTCCACAAGACATTCATGACATTCTCGTGCTGTTTGGCTATTACACACTGCATTTTCTACCAAGATCGCTGTCCTGCTTTGTAAACATGGCGAAACAGAACAGCATAGAGCGGCAACTCAGAGGAGACTTACTTTCTCTCTCCACAGCACATGGGCTTTGAGACGTGCGGACGAGTCCATTTACTGTAGATAGGTCAGATATGTATTAACATATGACAGAAGTTACAACAATTAACTCCGTCTGGTTTCGATTCTACAGCAGTGTTGCCACTACTTTTGTTACAACCCACGTATAAATTCTAGGGACTGAATATTTATTGTAAGGATTATTATCACAATTTCCATAAAATTGGCTGTTGGAATAATTACATACATAATCGGTTCAAGAGAGAGAATGTGTGAAATATGGATTTATTTTTTATTTAATTCGACTAATACAAAAAAAAACTGGGCGATGTAGTGACAATGAATAAGAAGCACCAGGTGGAATTTTACTTGCGTCACTGTTGTCACAAGGGTAGTAGAAAAGATTATAAGTTTGTAAAAATGAATGCACTAACATTCATCTGCATGAAGCCTATAAGATGTACCTAGCTTACAAAATTAATAAATGAACTAGTTAATATACGGAATCACGTTTACACGAATTTTCTTTACAGATTTTCTGTTCTGTTGTAGAAAATGTACCTAATACAAAATTTTAGCTACTGACCGACAGAAACCGTGCGTATAAAAATCAAATCTGCACCGTAAATATAAAAATATTGGTAATTTTCATTATCTCTTTTTACTTTTCATATTTTTGCTCATCGTTGTTTTCCCTAGGTCTAATCTCCTTGATCATTTTCCATTGGACAACGAGTCTTTGGAAATTATGATGGTGAAATTTTCATCTGAGGATAATTTTAGGCAAGTATTCAGATATTGATTTTTTTCTCGTAGAAATTATAAGCTGTATGATGCAGAAATTGGAAAGGATGGTATAACATAGAGTGGATAAATAAAACCGACTAGATGTAAACAAAACATATAAAGTCTTAAATGGAAAGAAAGTAAAAAAACTAATTGTGAAAGAGAAAGAAAGTTTGGGGACGAGAAGAATATATTTTTTAATTACAAAAAACTTCGGGAATAGTCCTATTGTCATTTGAAGAATAATCTTCGCTTTAGATTTTGTATATAGTGCAATAAAATTTACGTATATTCAGATAGTATGCTAGGTACCGGTATTGAAAAATTATTGAAAGAGGATAATACAGCGTGATTTTCTGAAGGAGAATTTCATGTAATATTTGACAGAACGTATGAAATTAAAAGTTACTTCCATTGCTTCGCAAAGTGGTGTACGGTGTGAAAAAAAGTTTTCAAGTGCCTATATACCAAATTATTATAGAACAAAAATGAAATTATACGTAACAAAAAATTGTAATGTATCTTATTTAAAACACACTACGAAGAAGCGTTAATTGTTACCTTAGTTACATTTAATTTGTATAATTAGTGATTAAAGTTTATTACAAAATAATACTAAAAAAATGAACTTCGCATCTCCTCTATATATACCTGCTACATTCACAATTGCTTGTTGAAATAAAGAAAACCATACAGAGATCATTACCCACACGGTAAAACATGATGTCACTCTACAGTTACGTCAGTTACCGCCATAAAAACGTAAATTTTAAGTACATTTATTAAATATACAAACTACGAATTCCCCGTTAAAAAGATGGGAACCTATATATATTTTTTTTCTTTTTGAAAAGAAAAAGTATTGTCCTACCATGTGAAGATTAAAAAAAATGTTATTTTACTTTGTTGCAATATTTTTGCGTTAGATACCATGAACTACACCACAGTGTAAATCTTTAATCAACTAAAATTTTCTACCACAGATAATTTTTATGTTGGGGGGGGGGAAGGCGTCTCGTTCTGTGAGGCTTCTGCAGTTTAACCAGAAAGAAAAATTAACCCATCATCAACATAATGATTACACTGTTCATGGCGTTATTTGCACCTCGCTCCAGACGAACAACGTCTAGTAAAATTCACCAAGTTTTTTTTTTCGATTGAGCTTTGCTTTTGCTCGTTGTGGAAAGAGTCTCAATGCGACTATTATCATCCGTCAGTGGCTTCATTATAAACTAACAGCAGTTAATAGAACCTAACACGTAAATAATAATAATAATAATAATAATAATAATAATAATAATAATAATAATAATAATAATAATAATAACAATAATAATACTAATAATAATAATAATAAAAGCAATAATAATAACTATAACAATAATAATAATAACAATAATAATAATAATATCATCATCACAGTACATTCACGAATTTAGGTCATTTGTTGACCTGTTTCGGCCTCAAGAGAAACACCATCCAAAAGTCTTTTGAGTGGACGTCCTGGTCTTCTTCTTCCTGCAGGTTGATATCTTAACATTTGTTTGGGTATTCTGTGATCTTCCATTCCATGAACATGTTGCATCCATCTTGACTTATAATCAGAAATTTTGTTTTTTAAAGGTTCCATGTGTAATTCTTCTAAGATGTCTTCATTTTTTAATAATAATTATAATAATAATTATTATAACAATAACAATAATAATAATAACTTTTTTAAATGTTCAGTATATCTAGTGTTAAAATTTCTTGTTGTTCTACCGGTGTAAAACTATCTCAATATTGTACTTTAGTTTATTTTCGTACTTATTTGTTACTTAAAATTTTGCTTGATACGATATTGTTGAGATTGTTATTAGTTTTAAAGGCGATTTTTATGTTTTTGTCTTGGTTCTTCATCGAATTAGCTAATTTACACGTTTAAAAATTGATAGAGATATTCTGTGCCAAAAAAATTCGAATGCTTGATTCTCGCAAAGTCTCCTTGCTGAACTCGTAGCCATACTCATTATTGCATTTGACGAGTGAAACTGAACCAAGTCGCCAGGTAGCGTTACGTGTCCAGCGGAGCGCTCCTGGTGCATATCAGAGCGCACCGTCTCACGGAGCTCGTGTTTTACATCGCTGCTCTAATCGCAAATGGAGTACCGTAAACTATCACTCCAGAATCTGATACTTGACATTCCATAATATGTCCACCGCTGTGGTCTCGAGGTAACGTGCTGCATGTCACGCAGCTATCCCGAGTTCGATCCCGGTCGGGGCAAGTTTCCAGGGTGATTCTTTTCGGGGTTTTTCCTCATCTGTAAGACAAATGTCAGGAAACCTTAAGTCCCAAACGTTTCCGAACATCATCTGGCCATCATTATCATTAACATATTCATTAAGTTTAGGATTAAGGCCTCTCCTGGCGCATCATTACTATCATCATCACCTATCATATATCATCGTGACAGCGTAACTCCGCCTTCCAGGTGCCCCAACCTCAGAAGTAGGTTACAATAACGTCATGCCTGGAGAAAATACCAGAATGTCGAAATGACAAAATGGTGGCATTGGGAAAAAAAGCATCCATAATATTAAACCTCCTTCTTTTCCAATTCCTATACCGTATCCACTGACATACCACAAGTAATTAGGTGTGCCGGACAGTATAGTTTGTTTTAAAATCAATATAAATATTTTTGTTTTAAATTGGCGTCTTACCAAATTAATTTATCGTTTCTGATCTTCCACTTCTCCAGTGAAATGACTTAATTAATTTTAATTTTACGTTTAATTTTTATAGATGTATACTTATTTATCCTATGTTATGCTTTTATGTATTTTTTTCTATACGAAATTAAAATTTTTCGCAGATTGTGTGGAAGAGAAGGCTTTATGACCTTTATTCTGTTAGGTTAAATAATAATAATAATAATAATAATAATATCAATAATATTATTATATTATTATAATAATATAATAATAATATAATTATAATATAATAATAATAATATTGTTATTACTTTAGGTAGAAGGAAAACTACTGTAGTTGTAAGTAAAATGATCCCACAAGAGGCCCGGAGGCCCTTGGAGTAGTAGAGGGTTAAGGCTCCCACTTTTTCTAGACAATCGGCACTTTATGTCAGCCGGGTTGTCAGCCCTGCGTGACGGCCGCCTTTACCCCCAGAACAAGCGTCTGGTACTCATTTCCGTTAGAGGCTGAGTCGACCCCAGGGCCTAGTGCCGCCAGAGGGTTTGGGTCAGTTTAAAAATCCTAACCCCAACGGGACTTGAACCCTCGACCCTCTGGCTTGTAGCTCAGTGCCTTAACCACTACGCTACGGCGTGCCCCCACTGTAGTTGTAGAGACTCTAATTTAGATATGAGGGTCTTTAGCATCCTGGAAATCTTCAGTCTCAATATCCTCGGCTGGATTTGAATACGCATCCCTGGGAACTAGAGGCAAAAAACTTAATATTTAGTATTTAATACACAAGTGATCTTCTTGGTGATAAAATATTAAAATATATATACAGTCAATATGCCCATTTCACCAATTAATGTTTTAAAATGGTCAACAAGTTTCTACAGCCAAGCTGTCATTCTCAAGACCAGATATTGACTGAAGACAAAATTGATAATAAATAAATAAACAAATTCAGTTAAAAACAAACTACGTCACATGACGCAATCATTCATAAGTAAACAAAACATAATAAAACTAATCCTCTTTTTCCATATTTGGTTCGTCTTCCGGGCTTATAGGCCGTGGTCTGGTTGTCTTCTTACTCGACGTTTCGTCTACTGCTGCGGTAGACCTCATCAGGAGATACTGCGTGCTCTCTGTGAACTCCTCAACAGTCGGCTGCAGACTGTTGAGGAGTTCACAGAGAGCTCGCAGTATCTCCTGATGAGGTCTACCGCAGCAGTAGACGAAACGTCGAGTAAGAAGACAACCAGACCACGGCCTATAAGCCCGGAAGACGAACCAAATATGGATCAAGACGCCGGCCGTGAAAGCCTACAATTATATATAATCCTCTTTTGTTTCAATTAAAGAAAAGAGGGCGCTGCTACGGAATAGGGCCCTTGTCTTTATTCATGATTTTATTCTTATTTTTATAAATTTCCAAACTTTCAAGGACGTCAAGGAATTTGAAATCAATGACCGAACGAATCAGCCTAAGGTTAGTTTTATTGATAGCATGACCGTATTCAGAAATATGCTGGGCAACTCCAGATTTTTCAATTCTGTTAAGTCTAAAATGGGCAATATGTTCATTAAATCTAGTTAAAATGGATCTTCTGGTTTGCCCAACATATTTCATATCACATATATGTTGGGCAAACCAGAAGATCCATTTTAACTAGATTTAATGAACATATTGCCCATTTTAGACTTAACAGAATTGAAAAATCTGGAGTTGCCCAGCATATTTCTGATTACGGTCATGCTATCAATAAAACTAACCTTAGGCTGATTCGTTCGGTCATTGATTTCAAATTCCTTGACGTCCTTGAAAGTTTGGAAATTTATAAAAATAAGGATAAAATCATGAATAAAGACAAGGGCCTTATTCCGTACAGCGCCCTCTTTTCTTTAATTGAAACAAAAGAGAATTAGTTTTATTATGTTTTGTTTACTTATGAATGATTGCGTCATGTGACGTAGTTTGTTTTTAACTGAATTTGTTTATTTATTTATTATCAATTTTGTCTTCAGTCAATATCTGGTCTTGAGAATGACAGCTTGGCTGTAGAAACTTGTTGACCATTTTAAAACATTAATTGGTGAAATGGGCATATTGACTGTATATATATATATATATATATATATATATATATATATATATTAATATTTAGTGATAAAATAAAAAGTGTTGAAGTTTTATACGATTTTCATGTTTATAAATATGTAAATCATTTAAACTTTAACAGTTCTATTTTATTTAATCACCATACATAATGGATTTTTATCAAGTAAACCACCAATTCAATTGACTAAGAAACTTATTCTCTAGAATACGATGAAGATAAGCAGGTACCGATTAATGCAACGGTAAAATCTGCATTTGACGTTACAATTTAGCTAACCAGTATACAGACAGAGATGAAGGAAAGAAGGAGACTCATTTAGTATTATTATTTAGGTTAAAAGTTTCCAGAAAATCAATTTATTTTCATATAATACAATCCATCAGCAAACAATCACACAAACATCAACAGTGCAGAAACTACAAAGGTGCTAATTCATTTTACAGCTATTTATTATCGGTGCATAAAATGTATCTTCTAATACAATAATCATTTTCTGTTTGCTACAAAGCACTGTTGAGATGTCAACAATAATTTTCTCTTATAAGCAATATTAAGAAGTCAACATTACTTTCGTCTTTCGACTTTTTTATGCTAGGCATTATTTAAAAGTTTGTAGGCCTAGTACTTATGTATTACTGCTCGGGACCCAGCTCCGTGTGTCTGAAAGGAATTTGCTGTCTCAGCTGTTAGCAGTATGAGAAGCATAGAAGTGTACCTCCACCCACTCCCCACACTAGCCCCCGCAAACACACAGAGCTTGGACTCGAGCTGTACAAACATTGCTGAAATGGCAACAGTACTCGTTTTATTACAAGCATTTTTGGGTTAACATTACTTTATCACAAAAAATCAGGAGAGTAAAATAGGTATTGTATTTGAATACTTTGGATCTAGTTTCTTTGTAGCTTCCTTCTGGAAGTTCTCTGGAGTAATCTCACCTTTCTCCTGATTGTGGCCAACAGAGAACAACAAATGACAATGCAATAATTCCGATAGTACACAGCTAATTTTTACAGAAATATTAATTGAATTCGTGCGCTGAGAAAAAAACAGTTTTCGCCAAAAATTAAGAACCTTAATTGCTGGAAGTACCTTTGAATCACCCCTTCTTTTCTCCATTCAAAAATTCCTGCGAACAAAATGCAACCCTTCTTAATCTGCTTTTAAAACACTGGTGAAGAAAACGTACATTTGTCCTGGAATAAGATGCCAAAATGCTTACAGCAAGGGATTTGAAAGTGTCACTGATAGCCGAATTCAGACAGTGGTGTGAGGCGAGGTTCTTAAGTTTTGGCGGAAACTATACATATCTATGATTGTTGGGTTAGGCTGCAACAGTAGTAGTACGAGGTGGGGCTGATGTCACTGCTGTGGATGGCTCCCTCTCACAAAATAAGCAGTAGTCACTATTAGTCAACAATATTGGAACGCAGGAGAGCGTGTTACATCTAAAACCTTGACGACACCCACACTGAGTGTAACTGGATGTTTGTCCGTCAACTGTAATAAACAACAACCATAATTACATTAATAATAATGACAATAATCACAAAAATTAAAATTCTTAAGTGCAATGGTACATAAAACAATTAGATATAGAATAAGGAATGACAAAATCAGGGAGACATTAAGTATAGAAAAATTAACAACAGACAGGGAGGAAAGGAGATTACGAGTATTTGAGAATAAAGTTCTTAGGAAAATTTTTGGACCAAAGAGAGATGAACAGACAGGTGAATGGAGAAGACTACGTAACAATGAACTACATGGTCTTTATAGGAAGCCAGATATAGTAAGAACAGTTAAGTCTCGTAGACTGCGATGGGCAGGACATGTTGCACGTATGGGGAATGAAAGACGTGCATGGAAGCTTCTTGTAGGAAAGCCAGAGGGAAAACGCCCAGTTGGTAGGCCAAGAATGAGGTGGGAGAACAACATTAAGTATGATTTGAGGGAAGTAGATTATACAGGGAATGATTGGAAAGCATTAGCTCAGGATAGGGATGTATGGAGAGCTTATGTCCGCGCGTCCATGAACCTTCGGGTTCGATAGTGCCAGTGAGTAAGTAAGTAAGTAAGTAAGTGACAGAAAAAAATATAATAAATGGTTTGGACATTTAAATAGAATGGATTAAGAAAGACTACAAAAAGACTGTTAAATCTCAAGATACAAGTAAAACGAGGTGGATTAACCAAGTGTAGAAAAGTCTACAAGAGATAGGAAACGACTGGGGAGAACTAAAAAGAAACAAAGCGTGGGAAGATAGAGACGGATGCATGTATATTTGGAATCGACCTTTCGAAAGGAAGACACGATAAGAGGATGATGATTAATTGCAATAATAATAATTACAATAATAACAATAATAATAATAATAATAAGAATAATAATAATAACAATAATAAATATGTTTTTCTTGATGCGAAACATTGTTTCTTAATTTACAGGTACTTGACAATAAAGTTCTTAGGACATTTCCGACAAAGAGGAAGAAAAAAGGTGAATGGAGAGGACTACTAATCAGTCTGTTACATTATTTTTGTGGGAAACCAGATGTAATAAGAAGAGTTAAGGACTCATAGACTGCGATGGCAGGACATGTGGCACGTATGGGGTATTGAAGAGTGTCATCAAGATTTCATGTAGGAAAAACAGAGGAGAAGCGTTCAATACATGGGACAAAAATGAGATGAGAGAATGGGTTTAATCATTACATGAGGGAGGTGAATAAAACAGGGAATGATTGGGGGAAAATATACAATTTATACTCATATTAAATCAGAATATTTTATAATTATTATTAGGTACGTTCCTACATGATTTTAGAAAAGGAAAGTCCTGAACACTTTGTATATTAATTGTTAACCCTCAAATTAGCAAAACATAAATTTATGTGAGAATTATATATGAAGAGAAAAAATTAGGAACTCAGTTATAAGGAGTCCCGCGCCGTAGCCGAGCGGTTAAGGTAGGAAACCTTGGCGCAGAGCTACGGGAATTGCGCTGGTTCGAGTCTCCATGGGGGAAGAAATTTTATCATGGTATTTCGGCCAGTATGGGACCGGTGCCCACCCAGCATCGTGAGGCAATTGGGTAGCTACAATAAGTAGCGGCTCCAGGTTGAGGAACCAGCTATAACGGCTGGGGGACTCGACATGCTAACCACATGTCACCCCTACACTGGCTGTTGATCATCTACCTCTGTGATTGACACATGTGGATGTGAAGGGCCAACAGCCGGCTGGTAAAAGGGCAACCGCTGAAAAGTGGAAAGACCCTCAATCGGAAGTTATAAGGGAGAAAATGAAGATTGAAGACACTATTTTAGATTATATTAAAATTCAGCAATTAAGATGGTACGGACATGTCCAGCGAATGGAAGAGGATCGACTACCAAAATCTGTTTTGCAATGGAAACCTGAGGGAAGACGAAGCAGAGGAAGACCTAAAATCTCCTGGAGTCATGGAATATGTTTATATATGAAGGGGAAATATCTATAAGCAGGAGATTGGATGGACCGACAAAATCGGCTATTTGGAATCGACGATGTCAAAGACATTAATCAACTAATGATCTATCTATCTATAAATGTATGTATGTTATTTAAATGTGGCGGACCGCAGTGAAAACGGAATCTTATATAACTGTTATTATTACGTATATTGTGTAATTGGACATACATTTAATTGATTTCTTTTTTTGTTGGTTTTCTTCTGATGTATTTAAAATATTAAATTAATTAAACCAACCTATAGAATACATCATGAATTTAAGAAATTGATGAAAATTTAAATCTACAGACATGTATGTTTTTTATCGAATACAAAAAAAAAGACAAAATAATCAAAAGGAGACTACGGAAAATGAATGTTAAATAAAGGAATCGCCTAGATCTTAGTATAAATAATTCAAAGCCTCTTTACGGATAATAAATTCAAATAAAAAAATGTAATACAAAATACGATACTAAGGAAATAAACTCTGGTGTCCGACAAGGGCGTCCTTGTCACCAGAACTTTTTAATATTTTTATTGACGACATTGTAAATCTCTGTAAGAATGTTCTAGAAACTCATTTTAAAATAAACAACACTATTATTGATAATGTATTATTTGTGGACGATCAAGTGGCAAACGCTGATACCGGAGATAAATTACAGTATCATGTGTTTTATAAGATTCATGGTGTGTTCCAATGATGTATTATTCAAAATTAAAATATATAATTATGGAATATTCACCTGAAAGGTCCGTCTCCTCAACTTAATTAATTATTTAACTATAGCGCTTTCGGGACTTGTCCCATCATCGGCAGGATTCAAAACTGGTGTTTCACTGAAGATCTAGTAGAGGGGGTTACATATATTGGGTTCGTTTTTGTTTATCAGAGCTCACAACGACAATCTGATAAACGAAATGATCCCAATACATGTAACCCACTCTACCAGATCTTCAGTGAAACACCAGTTTTGAATCTTGACGATGATGGGACAAGTCCCGAAAGCGAACAGTTAAATAATTAATTAAGTTGAGGAGACGGACCTTTCATGTGAATATTCCATAACTTTATATCTTAATATCATGTGCATAAGTTATATAATGTCTCAAGAGAATATGGTCTGGAAATATCTGTAAATAAAACAAAGTTATAGTATACAAAAGGTCTTATCCGCTACGTGCAAAATATTTGCTTAGGAAACAATAATAGATTAAGTAAATCATAATAATTATCATAAGTAATGCCACGAGTGATTTCCAAATTATCGATAAATTCACGACTCACGAAGTGAGGAGTGAATTTATCTAGAGAATTTGGAAATCAAGAGTGGCATTTGTTAGGACTATTTAACGAATAAAATAAAGCTGTTTACTCACAAATCATTATTTAACTACAGTTATTTAAAAATATTTTTATATTTAAAGTAAACGGTGATGTTTGAAAACTAATGAGAAACGATAGGTAGCCTACGCTTCTACTGCTTCTTTTGTTTATCACTGCAACCAGATCATACTATTTATTGCCAAAGGAACGCAATATTGTAAGAATGCTCTCTAGTGGAGAAAAAATGAAACACATCAATCTGTATATTAATTCATTTTTGATGTCGTATACATTTAAGAAAGTGCAAACAGTGGTTTCTTTTTTTGGTGGTATAATCAATTGCTACAAATGTTGACATGTAAGCACTATTATATACAATCTGGTAGCCGTATTTGTTATAGGCTCAGTCACTGCAAAATAACGGTCAGACCTGTTCAGAATATTAAAAAGGAGGAGCTTTGCTTAATATATGATAATCCTAACGTTGATAATTATTTCGTGAAACACGTCTCTGATTGGTTGTAATACAGAAATCATTGAAACGTGATTGGTCATTGACTCCCATTTGGGGCATGAGTTAAATAGTCTGGGATATGATGTAACATAGACCAACAAAGGGACGTCGAAAATAATCTGAATAAAATCAGGTAGGTCCTATATGTATGGAGCAATTACAAATTATTTTATATACATGGGAAATGAAATAAAATAAAAACACAAAAAACTATAATAACACAATTCATATTTTGTTAACATGTCTGAAGAAGATACAGTGTACCGAAACAGCTGTCACTGAATTATGTCTTAATAAATATGAAAATCAAATAAAACTAAATTTTATTCTTATTTAATTAAAAAATAAAAACAATTAAGATTATGGTTGTTACTGCATTGTTATATGGATTCGAAAATTGGGATTTGACTAAAAATCAACTAAAAAATATAATTACCAGAAACAAAATTCCTGAGACATGTAGCTGGATGTATTTTACAAGATAAAAAATATAGTAAATATTAGAATGACATTAACATATTCAGTGTAACAGACATAATCAAGAATACAAACGAAATTAGTCTGGCCACATAAAAAAATGGATCATGAACGTATAACAAAACAGTTATTCACTTATAAGCCAGAAACGTATAGCTGTATGGGACGGCCAGAGCACGATGGTGAGATCAGTTTTATGCATAAGACCTGAACAAAACAGTTAAATCCGTGAGGATGAAGAAGAAGATGATTGGCAATCGTTAGCTCAGGATAGATTTTAGATTTTTTAGATTTATTTATGATTACTGATGTATTGAAAGCATATGTCCGCGCCTGAACCTCCAGGTTCGATTGCATCAGTAACTTAGTAATAACGATAAAAAATAATAATGAATATATAGATAGATAGATCAACGGTTGTTTACTCTCTTTGACATCGTCCTATTCCTAATAGTCAATTTCGTCGGTCCATCCAATCTTCTTGTTGTAGATGTTTCTGCTTCATGTGTAAATATATTCCCTGACTCCAGGAGGTTTTAGGTCTTCCTTAATAATAATAACAATAATAATAGCAATAATAATAATAACAATAATAATAATCATTCTTCTTCTTCTCACTTCCTGGTTTAGGCAAGAGTTGCCTGTTCCGTCTTCACAAATAGATCTAAGACCATCTCTTCCGAGGACGTCCGACATCTTTTCTTCCTCTTGGAAAATAATGGAATATTTTATTTGGTAATCTACTTTTTTCCATTCTTTCTACATGTTATTACCACTGTATCTTGTTGTTAAATATCTTTTCTTTCAAGCAGCAGATCTGCAGTTCTTCACGGATATCCTCGTTTCTTATCTGGTCCATTCTAGTGCAGCCTTTTACTCTTCTTAAAAATGTCATCTCGGCTGTTTGGATATTACTTTCTTGTTTGGTAGTGGTAATCCAAGATTCACTCCCATACAAAAGGACAGGGACAGCTATTGTTTTATAAAATTTTAATGTTGTTTGTTTATGGGCTTTATTATTCAATGTTCTATTTATTGTACCACAAATAGCTTGAAACTGATGTGTTGTGTGTTCAATATCTTTATCATACCCATAGCTGATGTCACATCCTAAATATTTAAAGTGGGATACTTGTTGAATAATTTCGTCTCTAATTACTATTTTTGCACGCAGAGTATTTCTTCCACAAAATACCATTACTTTTCTTTTACTTATTGAAATTATAAAATTATAATCGCTACATATTGCATTTAGTTTGTAAACAGCCAATTGTAACAGATCTCCATCATGGTGTGGTAAGACTAAATCATAGGCGAAAATTAAGTTATTAATACTTGAGTTATTGTTCAATAATAATTCATCTATAGTAATTCTGCCCGAGGGCAGGTCCTTCACTGCAACATAGCATTTTAATGCTTTGCTTGAAGCTTTACTAGGGAATTGTAGGTGTGGTAGCTTCCCGTTGCTTTCCACACCGGTGAAGGATGATAATGATGATGATAAGGATGGTGATAGTGATGATGGCCATATGATGTCGGGGACCGTTTGGACCTTAACATTTTCCTGACATTTGTCTTATAGGTGAAGAAAAACCCCGATAAAAACCTCACCCAGAAAAACTGCCCCGACCGGGGATCGAACCTGGGCCCGCTGCGTACCTCGAGACAACAGCGGTGGACAAAAAATAATAATAATAATAATAATAATAATAATAATAATAATAATAATAATAATACATTTTAAGTTAGATACAGGAAAATAACTGGCACTATCGAACCCAAGAATTCATGGCCGCGCGGACATAAGCTATCCACACGTCCCAATTCTGAGCTAATGTTTTCAAATCATCTCTCTTATAATATACTACCCTCAAATCATGGTTAATGTTATTCTCCCACCTCATTCTTGATCTACCAACTGGGCGTTTTCCCTTTGGTTTTCCTACAAGAAGCTTCCATGCACCTCTTTCATTCTTGCCCATTGCAGTCTACAATTTATTGAAATTTTGTTACGTACAAGGACGCCCGCTGACCAGGTCCGTCGTACGATCACGGGAGTAATGAAATGAATGAAACGAGATGGATGACAAGATTATGGAGAATTCGTGGTGTGGTTGGCAAAGGAAAAATGGAAGGGACCGAAAAAGAGTGCTCTGTTTCTTATTAGTCCACCACGAATTCCATAAATATGTAGTGACCGTGACTCTAATTCGGGGCCCAGTATTGGAGGACGAGTGGCTAACCACTTTCGCCACGGTGTAGTCTCGTGGATTACTTAATTAAATCAATTAATCTATAACAAATGTAAAATATACTTACTTGTCAAAAATACTAGCGAAATAACCAAAATAAAAAATGAAATCTTCAAACCAGACATCTTGACAAATAATAAAATAATTTCAATTAGAAATAAGTTCCGTTGTTGAATTTCACGAAGAAACTAGATAATTGAATAAGGATCGGTTGCAGCACGAAAATATATACATAAATTTATCGAACGTTTTTACCTTATGCATAAATAAAGCTGTCCGTACTATAATATCTCATTTTGTAAAAATTCCTAAATCAAGGTCAGCAGCTCCATAAATTTTTTCATAAAGCGGTGAGTAATTAGGGTAAATTCACCTAATTTGATTACAAATCTACATACATTTATATATTTTTTACTACAAGCCCGAAAATAAGTATATTTTTAGTTATGCATTATTACAAAATTTGAATATTCCGGGTTCAAACACTGGTGCTTAACAATCTGACCTAGTTTTATTCACTTATTCTCCTTGGATATCAAACTAAATGATGGGTTGTAATTCGATTACTTGTACCCACTTCTTCAGAATCATTATTTCATTTTATTAAAATTCGGTCAGTAACTTCGTCAGAAAACACACGATAAACACAATAACAAATACACACATTCTACTGCTAATAACAACAATCCTTGACCGCTATATGCAGAAAATAAATGTTTTATTATTGTACTAACCACTATGTGCCTAAAATGTTGCTAAGAAGTACACTCAGAAATTGTAAGCACACTTGTGTGGGCATTGTAACCTTTATATACTAGAGTTATAAGGGGTTTAAAAATGGGGCAGCAAATTGTATACGTATCAATGTTTTGTAAAACAGGTTTTGAAAACAAACCCATTTTCGAAAATGGGAAATTTTACAATTATAATGACGGCAAAACAAAATGAAGTATCTTGCACCATCTCATTAATGATCAAACCATCTGTCCATTTAGACCATTTTTGTCAGTAAAATTGTGTTAGTATGAATTATTTTGTTAAATAATGCTCACCAACACTTTTTCCAAGAACTCAATCATTATTCCTGATTTGAGACCTGTTAACTATGAGGTTTATTATAGACAGAAAGTATATGACATCAGGCGGCTTTAGACGTCACCCTAAATCTACTGCGGCTTTAGAGGTCACCCTAAATCTACTGTGAAGAAGGAGATTAGAAATCTTGATTCATGTCATCATTGCTCCATACCAAACTGTGCACTTCTTAACATGCACATATCATCATCTACTGGATTTCCTCTAGGGATATCAAGGTGTGGGTCTCGAGTCTGAAAATTTTCGGGCTCGTAAAAGAACCTCATATATATATATATATATATATATATATATATATTGCCGATTGTGTAGAAAAAGTGGGAGCCTTAACCTCCTACTACCCCAAAGGCCTCCTGAGGCCTGTTGTGGGATCACTTTACCTTATATATATATATATATATATGTGTGTGTGTGTGTGTGTGTGTGTGTGTGTGTTTTTGTTTGTTTGTTCGTACATTATGCACGGCCATACCGTTAATCGATTGTGATGGGGTTTTTTGCAAAGTGTTCAGGCGATTCCCGGGATCAACATAGGCTATATGAAAGTAGAGATACTCATTTCGTACACCCTTAAAAAACACCTTTTGTGATGTAAAAGTCCACTTTTTACCCTTAAATGGCTTACGCTGTCTAAACCATAACAAATACACAAAATCATTGTGCACAGAGTTGAATATCTCAAACAACTCTACAGAAAGGCCCGCGACAGCATATGTTTATCTTTTAAGGATAACTCACAATAACCATTTTTGTCTTTCATTGATGCCAAGAAGATCGGAATAAGTACATTCCCGGGGAAGCATAGCAGCGCACGGCGTGTATTCTTTCATGAATAACTCAAAATAACGAATTTTGTCTTTCAGCTCATTTATGCCAAGCACATCGGGATGCGTAGATTCCCGGACAACGCCGGATAATCAGCACGGAGTATCTAAAAATAATAACGATATAAATTTATACTTTACTTATTCAACTATCAGCTCACGCCGGATATGAGCTAGTATATATATATATTTGGCTCCGGACAAAAACTGAATCGATCTTCACCATCCATATAATACCTCTTAGTTTCAATTAGATGTCTCCCTGAGGCGATATACTAACCACGTGTCTGTCACTGACATCTATAGGGAAATAAGGATAAATAAATGTGTCTGATTAAGAAACTCCTCATAAGGGAGGACCCATGTTCCCAGAGGGACGAATGAGATCAATCAGGCCCCTCTACACCCCTCCCCCAGAACTATTTAATACGACTTCTCCAAATACGCTGTATAATTTGAAAAAGAAAATCCATATATGAAAGTTATAGGTAGATTTACCCTATCAATGAAACGTTGACGATTATTTTGTCCGTTATAAATCTGTCTACCCTCCCGTAGGAAACGAAAATAATCGAAAATACCATAAATATCACAGCACGCTAATATACATTCTAACTTAGAAGTAAAACCGTTCAATTCGGGATATTACTTCAAGCTCAATTAAAGCCATAATTTAATGTCATCTAAATTTTGTGACATCATTTAAACTCATGATATTTTCATAACATATGCTCATACTAAATGTATCTTACAAAAATGCGTTGAAAGAACATACGGTACAATTAGATTTTTCTAAGTCAAAATACATTTTATCGAATGGATACTGATAACGAGCAATTTCTATGTAAATATTAAGAAAATACAAATAAAAAACAAAAATACAATTCAAAAGTCACACACACAGAAATAGCTACATAATATATAAACACATTTATTTAATTAAAATAAACACATTCTCGGTTCTATTAATATTTCCTAAAACCTAAACCATCCCAAAATCTAATACCCCTTTTCTTGATATAGGCCACAGAATTAACAAATCATAATTAAAAATCCGCCCATCTCAAACTCAAAAAATCTCACCACTCACATATCCAAACAGGTCAAAGAGGACAATTAATAATAAATCCCTAAAACGACTGTTAAAGGAACAAACCTCCTCTCCCCTTAACACTCACACGACTCAAATGTTGATATTAAGCATGAAAACTTAAGAGTTATACAATAAATTGGTTACGTTTCTATCAGCAGCGAGTGAGTAGAAATTTGGTTACCCCGTCACCAATATAAATTGATGCCTATGTACACTTATTAACAAAAAGAATGGGCCGAGTCTTGATCTCCAATATTTTCAAGTTCTAACGCGCGATTTACACGAGTAAACTAATTGCACAGAGAGCTACAATATGTTTCCCTTCTTCCTTTGAAGAGCATTCTTTCTAAACACAATGAGGAAGCGAGAGCTTAGCACAGTGCTTAGTGGCTAGAGTCGTATGCCAAGGGTAAAAGGTTCGGTTCCCGCTAAGGTTATTTTTTAATTATTAAATGCTTTATATTTTATTTTGTATGTACATTCTTGAAGACAGTATTCCTATTTT
This sequence comes from Diploptera punctata, assembly GCA_030220185.1. Classification (NCBI taxonomy): domain Eukaryota; kingdom Metazoa; phylum Arthropoda; class Insecta; order Blattodea; family Blaberidae; genus Diploptera; species Diploptera punctata. The sequence goes on from JASPKZ010009358.1 coordinate 1,044,938, forward strand.
TTGAAGTATTACTATTTTTATTACTTACTTACTTACTCACTGGCACTATCGAACCCGTAGGTTCATGGCCGCACGGATATAAGCTCTCCATACATCCCTATCCTGAGCTAATGGTTTCCAATCATTCCCTAATCTACTTCCCTCAAATCATAGTTAATGTTGTTCTCCCACCTCATTCTTGGTCTACCAACTGGGCGTTTTCCTTCTGGCTTTCCTACAAGAAGTTTCCATGCACGTCTTTCATTCCCCATACGCGCAACATGTCCTGCCCATCGCAGTCTACGGGACTTAACTGTTCTTATTATATCTGGCTTCCTATAAAGACCGTGTAGTTCATTGTTATGTAGTCTTCTCCATTCACCTGTCTGTTCATCTCTCTTTGGTCCAAAAATTTTCCTAAGAACTTTATTCTCAAATACTCGTAATCTCCTTTCCTCCCTTAAAGTAAGAGTCCATGTTTCGCACCCATATAATATAACTGGTAGAATAATAGTTTTATATATTTTCAGCTTAACGTTTTTTGAAAGGAGTTGGGACATCAAAAGTCTCTGCAATGCATAATAGCATGCATTTCCAGAATTGAGCCTATGTTTAATTTCTTTGTGCATCTCATTCCTATTTGTGATTATTGTTCCTAGGTATTTGAATTCAGCCAATTCCTCAAAATTTCCCTCATTTGTCATTAGCTGTCCATTTCCATTATATCATGTATTTCTACGTGTGACCATATATTTAGTTTTACTGATATTTACTTGCAGTCCTAATTTCTTAGTGTTACTCAATAGTGTGTGCGTGTTAGCCTTTAGTATCTCCTCGCTATCGGCCAGTAGTACTACATCATCAGCATAAACTAACAGCTTATTAATACCATTCAGTTGTAAGCCTTCCTCATTCTCTAAAGATTTAATGGCATGCTCTAGTACAAAATTAAATAGTAGAGGAGATCTATTTTTATTACTAACATTATTATTTATTTATTGATATTATTCCGCCAGTTACATTACACGAATGCGAAACATGGGCTCTTACTTTAAGGGAGGAAAGGAAATTACGAGTATTTGAGAATAAAGACTTAGGAACATTTTTGTACTAAAGAGAGATGAGCAGACAGGTAAATGGAGAAGACTACTTAACAGTGAACTGCATGGTCTTTATAGGAAGCCAGATATAATAAAAAGAGTTAAGTCTCATAGACTGCGATGGGCAGGATATATGGCACGTATGGGGAATGAAAGATGTGCATGGAGGCTTCTTGTAGGAAAACCAGAGGGAAAACGCCCAGTTGTTAGACCAAAAATGAGGTTGGAGAATAACATTAACTATAATTTGAGGGAAATGGATTATACAGGGGATGTATGGAGAGCTTATGTCCGCGCGGCCATGAACCTACGGGTTCGATAGTGCCAGTGAGTTATTTATTTATATATAAACAGATTTACGGTATAATAAAACATCTTCATATGTCCAAAGATTTTTAAATTTGTATCTTCTTTCTCCATTCTTCTCTATCTATTCTTATGATCTTTCCCCACAAAACCCCATTTAACATTGTTATTAACGATCTGCCTTTTGAATTCTATAATTTATGTCATTTTCTTGGGTACATTGAGTTAATTTTGATCCCCAGGTAATTACATTCTTCACATAATTTGATACATCCCATTAATATTACTATTATTATTATTATTATTATTATTATTATTATTATTATTATTATTATTACTATTATAGATGATGGTTATTAATATTATTATTATTATTATTATTATTATTATTATTATTATCATTGTCCATTATCTATGAGCTATTATTATGCTGGACTTAACATATATAAACTAAACATTTTAATTGATTGGTGAAGCGTTTTCCCCACTAATACGTAATAAATACATAAACTCATAAATATATAAAGCTATATTTTATTACATAAATTTATAGCATTATTATTAAAACGTGGTACTGCACACACGAATAAATTTATAGGTAGCTAAATGGTGTTACACAGTTTATGAAGGCAGGAATATTACTTTAGGTAGTGTGAAGTGGACGTAGATTACATGGCAGGAATTAAATGTTATAGGATATACTTTACGAAATCCATCCATAGTAATTCTGCCCGAAGGCAGGTCTTTCACTGCAATCATAGCATTTTCATGCTAAGCTTGCAGCTTTACTAGGGAATTGTAGGTGTAGTAGCTTCCCGTTGCTTTCCACACCGGTGATGATAATGATAAGGACGATGATGATGATGGCCATATGATTTCGGGGACCGTTTGGGCCTTAAAGTTTTCCTGACATTTGTCTTACAGGTGAGGAAAAACCCCGATGAAAACCTCACCCAGAAAAACTGCCCCGACCGGGGATCGAAGCCGGGCCCGCTGCGTGACAAGGCAGCACGCTACCTCGAGACCACAGCGGTGGACACTTTACGAAAATACAACTGAATAAAAAATTGTCGGAGGATTCGAACCCAGGTTTTCACATACATTTCATCTTGTTTAAGTAGTTTAACGAACTACGCTACTCAAACGTCAGATAATAGTTGCCTTGTTTACTTTTGCAGTATGAACGAGAGTTGAACTTTATTTAAAATGTCGCAATTTGAGTAATATTGCATTTGTTGAACATTCGTAAATATCTAGAAACATGTCTCCTTCGCTGTTCTTTAACTATTTAAGATGATTAAAATCAAATACAGCTCATTTAAAACATTTAACAATGCGTTATCTCGTGAACCACAGCTATGACTTTTCGAGCATGCGCAGTGGGTCATAACAGGGACTTTGCTTTTTTCAAGCGGCTAATTCTTTTCATCGCTAAGTCTACATATTGTTACGCGTCTATAGCGACGTTTAAATTACGCGGGTAAGGAGAGAGTGGCGGTCTCACATTGGTCGTAATGGATTTGCGAGTCACCCAACCACGAGTCAAAAGGCCCGCGCCAGCATCAAAATTCCTAGGGCCTGATTATAGACAATTTTACAAGTCTCTTTTTTCCCCGTTTGGGAAAGATCGGTGACCAGAAGCTTCTACGGTTCGAAGTCTTCGCCATTCACCTGTCTGTTCATCTATCTTTGGTCCAAACATTTTCCTAAGAACTTTATTCTAAAAACTCGTAATCTCATTTCCTCCCTTAAAGTAAGAGTCCATGTTTCGCACCCATAGCCTATAAGTTATATATTTTCAGCTTAACGTTTTTTTTTAAAGGAGTTGGGACATCAAAAGCCTCTGCAATGCATAATATCACGCATTTCCAGAATCGAGACCAATAGTGAATACACTAATTATTTCATGTGGATGAGAATCCTGAATATATTGATTTGAGTACTACAATCCCACTAATTTAATTTAAAAAATCTTAAGTACATTCTTTAAAAGTTAAAAAAGTTACTGTTATAAAAAGTGACATAGCTCCTTTTAGTTGTAATTGATTTATCTGCCGGAAAAGTAAGTAAAATAGTCGATTAACAATGTGCAAAGTCAGCTATTATTTTAGTGACTCGTTTTATTTAAATTTGTATTTAAACAAGTGGAGTCGAGATATAGTGCTGCTTAAATTTGGAGACACAGATTTAGAAATTAATTCGATAATAATTTGAGTAAACCTATCTAATGAATTTGCCTTCAAGTAATATTCGTACCTATACTATCACAATACTTGCAACACAGCTAATAAAAAATAAATAAACATCAAAGTTCTTAGTTCTGTAACGATATATCTAATGTATAAAAATGAATGTTTGTTTGTTGGTTTGTCTGTTTGTTCGTACTTTATGCGCGGCCATACTGTTTATCCGATTGTGATGGGGATTTTTGCAAAATGTTCAGGAGATTCCCGGGATGAAAATAGACTATAAAAGAGTTGATACTCAACTCCTACACCGTTAAAAATCGCCCTTTGTAGTGGAAAACGTGAAAAATGTAGCTCTATGGACGCTTAAATGGCTTATGCTGCCTAAATCATAACAAATACACAAAATTAATGTACACAGAATTGAATATCTTGAAAAGTTCTACAAAAACGTACGCGACGCATATGTTTATCTCTTACGGATAAATAAGATAATAGTTAAAAATTAAAATGTACCTGTTGTGGCAGGTGCCGTCGTCCTCAACTTTGTTAAAATGGTGTACATACAATTAATTTACCTTGACGGAATTTGATATGCATTTTATTTGTATTGACTCTTACGGATAACTCACAATAGCCATTTTTGTCTTTCATTGATACAAAGAAGATCGAGACAAGTACGTAGATTCTTGTGCAAGCATAGCAGCACATGGCGTGTATTCTTTTACGTATAACTAACAATAACGAATTTTGTCATTCAGCTCATTTATGCCAAGAAGATCGGGATGAGTAGATTCCCGAGCAACGCCGGATAATCAACACGGGGTATCTAAAAATATAAATTTGTAATTATTTCTTCTTTCGCTTATTCAACTAAACATAAAAATAACATTAATTTTCATTTATTTAGGCGTAGCAGCGCACGTCGGGTATTAGCTAGTCTTAAATAAATTTCTTTCTGCTAACTCACTGACACAATTAAACCCGGAGTTTCATGGCAACGCGACACAAGCTTTCCATAAAACAAAATTTCTTCATGCTATATTTTAAATATTCAAAGTGTTAATGTTTTTAAAAAGTCGTATAATTATTAGGATCAAGAAGTTCATGTCCTGGAAAAGAACTTCTAAAATTGCTGGGAATATCTCTATACTTCAATAAATGGATGATTCACAGGACAAGTAAAACAAGACCAACAACTGTGCTGGGATCATCATCAGGAACAAGGACTAAGCCCAATGGCCTGTTCCGATCTCATTATAGGTCGAATTGGTCCTTCCATCTCTTCAATGGTCTTCCCAACATTCCTCTACCTTTTGGTTTATAATTATACATTCTTCTTGGTTGCGCTGTTCATTCATTCGTAACACGTGCTGAAGATAAGTATTTTGATAATGTTTTATTCTTACACAGAGATTAAATATAGGCCTATTAAGTTCTGTTCTTATATCTTCGTTTTTCTTTTTATCGGTCCTTTGGTCTGCTATTGCTCTGAACATCTTCATTTCTGCAGCCACTATTTGTTTACTATCTGCCTTTGTTAATGTCCAGGTTTCACATCCATAGATAAGATATGCAACTGCCCAATACTTTGTAAAACTTCAAAATAGTTTATTTTCTAGTTTTATTCAATAAAGTGCGTTTAATTGTGCCACATAGATAATTGAATCGTTGGAGACGTGTGTCAGAAGGTTGACTTCGACCAAGAAGTCTGCAACGGTCTGCTGGGATCATTTTAAGAAAAAAAAGTAAATATTAAAATAATTCTGACCACCTATGCCTTAGAGATTAGACCTGATATTAAGAAATCAAAACAGATCTTAGTAACGCATGAGATGAATATCCCAAGGATAATTCGACTTAAACCAAGGAAGGATAAAATTAGAAACGAGGAAATAAGGAGGCAGTTGGATATTAAAGCAACAAATATATGGGTGAATAAGAGGTGATGTGAATGAAATCTGCATATATCTATCTAATGGTACCAGCAGGATAGTTCGTATGGCAAAAAATTATCTACCGGCGGATGAAAGAGGCCTTCTGGAAGGCCAAAGAAACTTTGGAAACGTACTTGGTTACTGAATATAAAATGCTGTAAGTTTAGAATTCAACTTTGAAAAGAAGAAGGAAAAATGAAGAAATATGTAAATAAAAACTGTATACCTATCAGTTAACTGTAATTATGATAAAATGAACCATTTTGTCTTTGTCACGTGACGCTATCTATCAAGGTTGTTAAAAAGTACTTTTTTATCATAAACAATGGTTCCCTGAATATTTTAACACTCGTTTATAGTTTCCTAAATATGTTCATTATTAACAAATAAATACATTTTACATTCTGTTTGAGATACTTTTTTAATTATATAACTGTCTTATTTTTCTTCTTATTCTCCGTCTTCTTGCTTGGTATAAGCTACAGCCGACCTCTTCCTCTGATGATATACTCTAGTCTAAATTCACATTTTCAGTGGTCTTCCCTTGCCATTATTTCCATTTACAAGTACATATTCTTTAGATCTCTCTCTAGCAGCCGATCTTCATCTATGCTATATGTGTTTCTTCCACTATCATCTTCTATTTTAATAAATTGTATGATGGCAGGAAATTTAGAGTTAATCTTCACTTTTTAAACAAAATTTTCAGGAAATATACAGGAGAAAATAAACTAGCTTTTGAACTGAAACCTTTACGAAAAAAAATTAAATTACTCACTTATAAAACATATTTAAGATAAAATAATATTAAAACAAATTATAAAATGGAAATACTCAAATGGCATAGGAATGTTGTAAGAGAAAGTACGTTAAGATGAATTCAATTGTTAGTTTGTCATTCAAGGTATCAAAGGATGAATGTCAATGAGAAAGTGTATCCATGAGCATTGTTCGCAATTTTAAATTATCTGCAAACAATTTTTATTGTTTATGAAAAAAATTCCACATGTTAGAAAAAAAACAAATATAGAAATACACTACCCAGTAGATATTCCACGAATGAGGTAGGATAACATTAACTATGATTTGAGTGAAGTAACTTATACAGGAAATTATTGCAAAACATTAACTCAGTATAGGAATGTATGGAGAGTTTATGTCCGCAGAACTCCAGTTTCAATAGTGCCAGCGAGTTAATTATAAAGTGTCCTAGAAAAGTGATGTTTATTAATGCGAAATGTAATTGTTAATACTTATGTTGTAACTTTAATAGTGGCAACTATTTATTATTACAAGTATTCAAGTGACAGACATGTGAAACTTCAACAGTCCTTCGATGTAGTACCCAGCATTGTCTACAACTCGTTGCCAGCGATGTGTAAGTCGCAGTATTATCGCCTCACTACGATGGTTGTCCGTTTACATAAAAGCAGGTGCCGCGCGATAATGCTTGACAATACTTAACATGCGGAATTATTATAGTGGCGATATTTGGCATCTTTGTATTTAATTATATATAACAGCTGCGGGGAAACAAAGCGAGCCGCTGGACAACCACCATAATGAGGCTACAATATCCATGTAGCATCTCCTGTTCCGTCGATGTTACTGACTGACCGCCTTAATGCCAGCAGAATCTCGGCAACAGTCTGGAATCGAATGTCACGAAGTGGTTCCTTCATCTTAGGGACCAAATCATAATCACAGGGGCTTAAGTCCGGTGAATGTGATAGATGTAAAAACAATTCCCACTCCCAGCGATGGTACAGATCAGCTACAGGTTGTGCCGTGTACGTCCGAGCAGTCCTGTATGATAATGCCGTCACCACATATGCTTCCACAAGACCTTAATGACCAGGGAGCCAGGTTCTAGTAAGTATACAGCGAAGTTAAGAATGCACGGACTATAAGGAGGGAGGACGCACCTGTGACCTTTCAGTGTTCAGTATAAATAAAATGATGCTCGGTGGATGGCATTACACCCTGCTTCAAAAACAATTACACCATGATAAGGAATTATAGAAGGCAAACAATCGTATGTTTAGTTATTTGTAGTGTGCAATAAAACTACTTCATTTTGAATAAGGGTTTAAAGTACACAAATATTTTCTCATACGTCATGATTACAGTTATTGCAATGTACAATAATATACTTCCGAAATGTACAGTTCTTTACCACTCTGCATGCAACGAATAAATGAAACAGTGTTACGAAACACACTGTTGTAGAAGTACATACTCCGTATGGCAGGTAATATGATGCGTATGTTTATTTACTCAAATCCCGCTCCCTCTTCATGATATTGTCGTGCTGTTTGGCCGTCACACATTGAATTTATACCAAGATCGCTGTCTTGCTTTGTAAACATGGCGAAACAGAACAGCTTAGAGCGGCAACTCAGAGGAGACTAACTTTCTCTCTCCACAGCACATTGGCTTTGAGACGTACGGACGAGTCCATTTACTGCAAGACAGGTCAGACATATATTAACATATGACAGAAGTTACAACAATTAACTCCGTCTGGTTTCGATTCTACAGCTGTGTTGCCACTACTTTTGTTACAACCCACGTATAAATTCTAGGGACTGAATATTTATTCTAAGGATTATTATTAGAATTTCCGTAAAATTGGCTGTTGGAGTAATTACATACATAATCGGTTCAAGAGAGAGAAAGTGTGAAATATGGATTTATTTTTTATTTAATTCGACTAATACAAAGAAGTGGGCGATGTATTGACAATGATTAAGAAGGACCAGGTGGAATTTTACTTGCGTCACTAGTTGTCACAAGGATAGTAGAATAGATTATAAGTTTGTAAGAATGAATGCACTAACATTCATCTGCATGAAGCCTATAAGATCTACCTAGCTTACAAAATTAATAAATGAACTAGTTAATATACGGAATCACGTTTACACGAATTTTCTTTACAGATTTTCTGTTCTGTTGTAGAAAATGTACATCATATAAAATTTAACTATTGACCGACAGAAACCGTGCGTATAAAAATCAAATCTGCTCCGTAAATATAAAAAATATTGAATATTTTCATTATCTCCTTTACTTTTCATAGTTTTGCTCAACGTTGTTTTCCCTAGGTCTAATCTCCTTGAACATTTTCCATTGGAAACAAGTCTTTGGAAATTATGATGGTGATATTTTCATCTGAGGATACTTTTTGGGCAAGTATTCAGATATTGTGATTTTTTTCTCGTGGACATTATAAGCTGAAGGATGCAGAAATTAGAAAGGATGGTGTAACATAGAGTGGCTAAATAAAACCGACTAGATGTAAACAAAAAATATAAAGTCTTAAATTGAAAAAAAGTAAAAAACTAATTGTGTAAGAGTAAGAAAGTTTAGGGACGAGAAGAATATATTTTTTAATTACAAAAAAAACTTCGGGAATAGTTTTACTGCCATTTGAAGAAGAATCGTCGCTTACGATTTTGAATATAATGTAATAAAATGTACGTATATTCAGATAATATGTGTGGCGAATAATATGATAGGATAGATATAAACTAAAATAAAACTCCAATATACATAGATCTAAAACTAAAATGTTCCGAAAATATAATAAAAGTATACCATAATATAAACATGTCTTATAATAGATCATTAGAATCAGATAATTACAAGGATTAGGGAAATCATATGAAAATTGTATTAAAATTAAATAAATCAATAAATAATCAAAATATAATTTATTATTAATATCGCTATAAAAGATGTATGTGGAAAAGTAGAAATATATCCAGGTAAAATTCCAAGAAATAAGGATATAAAGAAGTACTGTTAAAATGCTACCTAACTAATGCAGCTAACAAATGACATTCATCCCCCCTTTAGAAAAGATAAGTCTCTTGATATGACCGTTTACAAAATTGAAAGAAACTGAAAACTTATCTATTAACAATATCAAAAAGCCATCTTCATAGACTACAAGAAGATTACTTGAGAACATTCCCTCCAGAAACCAAGTGCAGATAGACGATGGAGTTTCAAAAACAGAGCAAATAGATCAAACAAACGGCGTACTCCAAGGTGACCCGTTGAGTCCCCTACTCTTCATAATAGCAACAGCAAAAATACCCACAGAGATGGAAACAGAAAACGTCCAAATCTTGGCATACGCTGATGACATGGTGATTACATCCCAAGACATCGAAAAAGCTCAAACAGCATTCGACAAACTCGTAGCATGGGCCGAAAAGAACGACCTAGAAATAAATGAGAAGAAAACAGTAAAAATGACCTTCAGGAAAGGAGGAAGACTCGCAGCGAATGACTGCATTGGGTATAAGGGACACCCACTGCAAAATGTAAACCAGTTCATATATCTGGGGATCACACTGCAGAGCCGAGGTGACACCTTCGATAAGCACATCAAAGAACGCGCCTTAGCGGCCAGAATAGCAACGAACATCATTAAAAGCCTGAGTAAACTATCCCTGGAGACAGCAATGACCTTCTTCCTCTTAAAAATAGCACCAATCATGACCTATGGAATAGAAGTGATTTGGAAGAACCTAAATAAGGCAAACCTAGAGGAAATAGAGAAATTCAAAGCACACTTTTTAAAGACAGCTCTAAGCGTATCAAAATACACGCCTTCACGCCTAACATACATACTGACAAAGGAACCATTCTTCATAGAAGAGCTCCACCTGGACCTTCTCGTGCCGGCAACAGATGCCTACAAAGAACTGCTGTGGGAACTCAACGAGAAGAGAGAACAGATATGGCGTGAGTTCTACGCAACGGATGCGATGATCTACAGGGAATGGACAGCAGCCAGATACGACCTCAGACACACCGTGACGAAAGTCGCGGTCCATGGTTTCCACCACATGATATGCACAACAGTGAAGCGCCATAACCCAGAAGAAAAGTGCAAGTGCAAACTATGTGGGTCGCACTGCGACCGATATCACCTATTACAGTGTAAAAACAAAGGAACATCGATAACAGACTTTTGTAAGACATGAAAACAGTTCTTTCTACATGGCCATTGGTTGCAATGATACCTATTATTATTAATATCAAAAAGCAATTACCCCAGTTCTTAGAAACCGTAATTAACGCTATCAACCAGCAATTCCAAGAAATGAGGATAACATTTGCACGTAAAAGAATAACACGTGTAAATTATCAAGGTATGCATAGCGGCGTTGACAAATTTACATTTCAGGAACTCCTATGGAATAGAAGTGATTTGGAAGAACCTAAATAAGGCAAACCTAGAGGAAATAGAGAAATTCAAAGCACACTTTTTAAGGACAGCTCTAAGCGTATCAAAATACACGCCTTCACGCCTAACATACATACTGACAAAGGAACCATTCTTCATAGAAGAGCTCCACCTGGACCTTCTCGTGCCGGCAACAGATGCCTACAAAGAACTGCTGTGGGAACTCAACGAGAAGAGAGAAACAGATATGGCGTGAGTTCTACGCAACGGATGCGATGATCTACAGGGAATGGACAGCAGCCAGATACGACCTCAGACACACCGTGACGAAAGTCGCGGTCCATGGTTTCCACCACATGATATGCACAACAGTGAAGCGCCATAACCCAGAAGAAAAGTGCAAGTGCAAACTATGTGGGTCGCACTGCGACCGATATCACCTATTACAGTGTAAAAACAAAGGAACATCGATAACAGACTTTTGTAAGACATGAAAACAGTTCTTTCTACATGGCCATTGGTTGCAATGATACCTATTATTATTAATATCAAAAAGCAATTACCCCAGTTCTTAGAAAACCGTAATTAACGCTATCAACCAGCAATTCCAAGAAATGAGGATAACATTTGCACGTAAAAGAATAACACGTGTAAATTATCAAGGTATGCATAGCGGCGTTGACAAATTTACATTTCAGGAACTCCTATGGAATAGAAGTGATTTGGAAGAACCTAAATAAGGCAAACCTAGAGGAAATAGAGAAATTCAAAGCACACTTTTTAAGGACAGCTCTAAGCGTATCAAAATACACGCCTTCACGCCTAACATACATACTGACAAAGGAACCATTCTTCATAGAAGAGCTCCACCTGGACCTTCTCGTGCCGGCAACAGATGCCTACAAAGAACTGCTGTGGGAACTCAACGAGAAGAGAGAACAGATATGGCGTGAGTTCTACGCAACGGATGCGATGATCTACAGGGAATGGACAGCAGCCAGATACGACCTCAGACACACCGTGACGAAAGTCGCGGTCCATGGTTTCCACCACATGATATGCACAACAGTGAAGCGCCATAACCCAGAAGAAAAGTGCAAGTGCAAACTATGTGGGTCGCACTGCGACCGATATCACCTATTACAGTGTAAAAACAAAGGAACATCGATAACAGACTTTTGTAAGACATGAAAACAGTTCTTTCTACATGGCCATTGGTTGCAATGATACCTATTATTATTAATATCAAAAAGCAATTACCCCAGTTCTTAGAAACCGTAATTAACGCTATCAACCAGCAATTCCAAGCCCCCCTCTAAAGAAACACATGAGTAGCGAATAAGATTAATTGTAACATATGTATATTCATATTGTAACGAGTGGAATCGAAAGAAGTGGGAGGAGCTATCGTCTTTTTAAGCGAGAACATATATCAAAATTATCTCACTCTCGGTCACTCTGTGTTTAGTGTTAAAACATCGTAGATCTATAGACCGCCATCTCCGATCAAGTTAAAATTTAGATTCGTCCGAGAAATTGTTAAATTTAAAGTTATAGTCCGTTAAACATTTGGACTTTGAAAATATTTGATTCAAGCACGTGGATCTCTAAGTACTTCGACGACTCCACTCAATAATAAAACTTTATAAATAGTATTAACAAAAGTGTAAATACTCTGCAATTAAATAGTTTTGGATTCGTTAAAATCGAGTGTAAATTTGTACGTTGTTCTTTTGCTTATAAAAAGTTCATAACCCTGAAATCTCTTGCCTACCACTGAGCACCCGTAGCATATGCTAGGTACCAGTATAGAAAAATGATTGAAAGAGGATAATACCGCGTGATTCTCTGTAGGAGAATTCCATGTAATATTTGACAGAACATATGAGATTAGAAGTTACTTCCCTTGCTTCGCAAAGTGGTGTTGGTCTGCTAAAACGTTTTCAAGTGCCTATATCCTAAAGTATTATAGAACATTAATGAAATTATACGTAACAAAAATAAATTATTATTTATTATAGTTGAAACACACCACGAAGAAGCGTTAATTTTTACCTTAGTTACATTTAATTTGTATAATTAGTGAATAAGTTTATTACAAAATAAAACTAAAAAAATGTACTTTGTATCTCCTCTATATATACCTGCTACATTCACAATTGCTTGTTGAAATAAAATTGAAAACCTTACAGAGATCATTGTTTTACTCCCACTCGGTAAAACATGTCATTCTACAGTTACGTCAGTTACCGTCATAAAAATGTAAATTTTAAGTACAATTATTAAAGATACAAACTACGAATTCTCTACTAAAAAGATTGAAACCTATTATTTTTTTCTTTTTGAAGAGAAAAATTATTGTCCTACTATGTGAAGATTAAAAATAAAAATATTTTACTTTGTTGCAATATTTTTGCGTTAGTTACCATGAACTACACCACAGTGTAAATCTTTAATCAACTAAAATTCTCTACCACAGATAATTTTTATGATGGGAAGAAAAAAGTCGCCTCGTTCTGTAAGGCTTCTGCAGTTTAACCATAAAGAAAAATTATTCCATCATCAACATAATGACTACACTGTTCATGGCGTTATTTTCAGCTCGTACCAGACGAACAACGTCTAGTAAAGTCACCAACCGTTTTTTTTTTTTCGATTGAGCTTTGCTTTTCCTCGTTGTTAGCATTCGTCAGTGCCTGCATTATACTCTAACAGCAGCTAATAGCACCTAACACGTAAGTCTAATATTTATAATAATAATAATAATAATAATAATAATAATAATAATAATAATAACCATGGTATCTTTACCTTGTCGTGGTGGAGTGGCTTGCGTGCTTAAATGATCTTGAGAGCTATGCCGGCGGTAGCATTGCTGCCGATAGGGTTACCCATGCCGGACTGGTCGAAGGTGATAAGCCAGACGAAAAAAGTACCTTGGTCGAAAGAGTGACGATCTTTCACCGTAAAAATACAACCGTCAAGAAATGCGGACTTTTCAGATTTAAAATGCCTCTTCAGTAATAATAGGAAAATCGATAATTTTAAGTCAGTTAGTAGTGTTAATTCACGTCTATTTTTCACCTAAGTACAACAATAACTTCACGGACCCGTCAATTTAGAGCTCTAGAGTTATATATATATATATATATATATATATATATATATATATGTGTGTGTGTGTGTGTGTGTGTGTGTGTGTGTGTGTGTGTGTGTGTGTGTGTGTGTGTGTGTGTGTGTGTGTGTATACCATCATAAAATACGTATAAGGAATTAGAGACATACATGTTACAATGTTTGATATTTAATACATCTAGTTTTACATTAAACTCATTACCGTTATATACATATTTGTTGCACGATAATGCGTTCTGTCGTACTTACAGCAATGCCGACCATGATTTAAAGTTCAATTACCTAAATTTCGGGGTTGCCAACCTTTAAATAAATAACAACACTATAATATTACAAATTACCTATCTAGGGCGGGAAGCAAAAGCACTGTCCTGTATATAAACTACGTGCAACGTATCTTATATACAAAACTATATCCAAAATGTAGCGTTAATATACATTACACGAAACAAATCATGCATTTTAAATGAAGTGAACTTTATTTAAACAATATAAATCAATAAATTCCTACTTGCCGCCGTTTTATCCCTGACTGATGTCACGGCCTGCTGTTAGTCTTAACGAAATTATTTTCAGTATTTAGCGTATAAACATTGGCCCCAGTTAGTCAGTTGTTTATAATAACGCAGATATTTCCAACAAATATATTATTTTACTCTTACTTATTATTTTGAAAACACCATGGTGCAAAGAGTAATGTACAACGCACGTTTGTGAAGTGTTTTATAGAATCTCGAAAATTAAAAATCTCGCTATCGCTCGGTTTTGAATAATTTCCTCACTTCTGTAGAAACCACTTCCCAATCTCGCATAGTAATATACTATTTCTCTTCGATTATAATTGAAGATAATTATCTATCTGATTATTTTATGTATAATTTACAGTAACTTAATCATAAGGAATAAAGAAAAAACGATGTTCCACTTTTAACTGATCAATACTCACGTTAGAATAAAAAATATATTTCAGAATTATGTAAGATATAACAAATAGTAATAATGTATTATTAATTCATAATAATAATTGAACAGAATCAAATAGAACTGCAACTTGCATTAATTTTTTTTATTTTTGTAGGCTTTATTACTTTACTATAGTGCAGCCGCCAAGTCTACGGCTCTAAAGTTTTAGTGACAGTGTTGCCGATATGGATATTCAGTGGGAGGGGCCGCTCTATGTACCACGCGGAATATTAAATCATAGCACATTCTGTTTATCTAGAACGTAAATATTAGAAATAAATGCTCATTTTATTACGCGAAATTGAAAACGAAACAAAAATATGAGATTTCTCATTTATTGGTATGAACACTATTCTCGAAAATATTCACAATTCTAATAAATTCACGAAAAAACAATTCCATACATCACTTCAAAACTACATTAAATGCATAAAGAACAATTTTTATTAAAAAACCCCTTCTCATCTATCGTTAAAATAAAAATCTTACCTTTATCGTTGTTAATCGAGAGGAAAGAAGCCACAATCTTCGTATATATCATTTTCTGCCTCATCACAGCCGATAAATAAATTCTCGGCTTTGACTCGTATAAGAGCCGATTTTCTTTTTTGATTCAGGTGAGCCACTCGCCATATTAAAACAATAATGGACTGAAGCTGTATTGTTAACAGTTAATCACAAGAGTGAAACAGCAAACAAACACACTCTGTACTGCAACAAAGAGCAACTGAAGCCACGTGGTTAGCAGAAATACAGCCGACAACGTCGCAGCAATCTCAAAACATACTAGCGGCGTCTAGAGCAGTGATTGGTCGTAGCAGACGCTCACTCACACTCAACTATTTTCTTATTGGAAGTAGAGGGTGAGTTTCTCCCTTTGCCCCTCATACAACCTAAACTTCAGAGTCGTTGATAGAGTGGCCAGAGTGTATATACAGTTAGTGTAGAAAGTATTGATACACTTAAAAATAACACATAAATTCAACAATGGCCAGAGAGTTAAATATCGTACCTATATCTGAATACTTCAAAGAATATAGAAACAGTTGGCTAGCCCATATTCAGCGCATGGATCGTCACAGAATACCAAAATAAATTCTTCACTACATTCCTCGAGACAGAAGATCTGTGGGTCGACCTTTTCGGAGATGGCGGGAGACCGTAACGGGCCACTGGGCCTAATACTTGAAAGGACGATGATGATGATGATGATGAAAAATAACACAGACAAAAATAAATAATTTAAATTATTTCTTCTCTATATACAAGAACAAAAATGTACACCTTTAAATAGAATTCTATGAAGTTAAATACACGCAGTTCCCTGTGTTTTAACATAACAATTAACGAGTGTAAAAATCATTTATACACGAACAATAAAAATTAACAAAAAAAATGTTAATACAATACTACGTTTTGGTCAACAGAATGTGCACATGAAATCGACTGGAGTGAGTCTGGTAGTGTTGTTATTCACTCTACCTTGAGAAATTTGTCATGTAGTTGTGTGCGTTCTGCCTGCAGATTAACACTGGAATGGGGCACAAAGATAGGAAGACTATAGTAGAAGAAATGAAATTAATTATTCATCTGCATAATTAGAGTAAATCGCTAAATGAAATTAGTAAAATAATTTGAAGGCCAAAGTAATCATTCAGCATATAATTAACAGAATTAGTGAACGAAAATCTTTCGAAAATAGCCACAGATCAGGACGTCCTACAAAACTGAATGTTAATCTTGAAAATGAATTAATGAGAAAAATATAGCAAAAACCCTCAAAGTAGTACATCTAAACTAGAAGCTAGTATCAAGAATGACTTTAATATTAGCATTTCTGCCAGCAATTTTCATAATTGTCAACGAGCTAACGAACTACATGGGAAAAAAGCCAGTACAAAATGCTTTGTACGTGAAGGAAACTGAAAGAAAAAATGAACTTCGCTTAAAATACACATAAATAGCCCCAAAGAATGTTGTAAAAAAGTAATTTTTATTGACGAGTCTAAATTCAAAATTTCCTGTTCAAATGGAAGAAGAAAAGTCTGGAAGAATTAAAATACAGAGCTACAAATCCATAGTGGTGGTTCTTTATTAGTATGGAGATACATGAGTACCTCTGGAATCGAGACCTTGCATTTTATCGATGCTGTGATGGATCACAAATAGTATGTAAACATACTGAAGACCAGTCTTCATACCTCTGCAGAGGAAATGGGAATTAGACATGATTTTGTAGTTATGCAAGATAATGATCCCAAGCACGCCGCTTTAATACGCGTTTATGCTTGTAAAAATAAGTGCCAATTACAATTTAAAAATTTCAAAGAATAAAACTGAAATTTTAGCATTTAAAGGAATGGTACCTTAAGAGCAAAAATAGTAATTGATAATAAAATTTTAGAGCATGTGAACAGTTTTAAATATCTAGGTTTCAATTTATCATATGTTAAAATTGAAGATATTAATGACAAAATAAATAAATTTAATCTAATGTGTGACACTATTAAAAGAACCCTTAAAAACACAAGAAAAGGAACAAAAATTAAATTTTATAAAGTAATGGCTGTTCCTGTATTGATGTATGGATCAGAATGTTGGATGATCACTAGAAGACAAGAACAAAGATTGGAAGCAGCTGAGATGCGATTTTTAAGAAATATAGCAGGATATACTCTGCTGGATAAGAAAAGAAATGAAGATATAAGAAAGGAACTAAATATTTTCAAACTTACAGACCGAATAATTAAATATAGGAACGACTGGAAAGAACATATTGATAGAATGCCAGATGGAAGATTTCCGAAATTATTGCTAAATTATAAACCGCACGGAAGGAGACATGTTGGTCGCCCACACAGAACATGGTTTGAAAAATTTTAACAATTCTAGCTTTCATCAAACCGGAACGAGCCAACAGGCTTAACCCCTGGATGATGATGATGGATTTTGTAAAACACATAAAATTACATGGAAACGCTTCCGCAGTCTCCGGACATAAACCCCATTGAGAATTTATGGGAACATCTGAAAAGGAGAAATCGTTCAATGCAGGTTTGCAACAAGCAAGACCTGAGAGGCGCTTTGGAAGAAGAATGGAGAACCATACCTTCTTCAGTAACTTGAAATTTACTCGAGTCGATGCCACGTCGTCTTCAAGCCACCTTCGACTCAAAGTGGCTCCCAATCAATAATTGAACTCAAAAAGTAGACTCAAACCATCCATCATATGAGAGAAGTATCAATACTTTTCTTTGTTGATTTTTGTTGTTCATGTATAAATTATTTTTGACTCGTTGTATTTTAAAACAGATGAAACTGTGTTTATTTAACTTTACAGAGTGCAATGTAAAGGCGTATAATTTTGATTTATATACAGCGAAGAAATTATTAAACTATTTATTTCTATCTGATGGTATTTTTAATTGTATCAATACTTTCTACACTAATTGTAAATTAATCATATTCCGACCGCATAAGCTAGATGTGACGTCAGCTCCTGAAAGTGTTCTCTCTCTGTGCTGCTACCGTTTTCCTTAATGTTGCGATCCCGCCCATGTCTGGTCAAGTAAAACTGTTGCTACATTTCTGACCGATGATTGTTCTTTGAACAGGCGTAACTCTGCAGCGTTAACACAGCAACGGACTGAAATATTTGGAGAGGACATCGCTGTTTTAATCACCAATCGAGGCTGTTCTATAGTATTGGAATAATGCGTTCGAGTGCATGAGTTCACCCGCGTTCTATGTCAGCCCTGGTCAAATTTTAAGTCATGAAACCAACTGATGTCTACAATACAATAGGATGATACAGGTATTTAAGTGGTTAAACAATTAACCCCAGATTATTAACTGTAACTCGTAAGTTATATACACATATAAAAATGTGCAGGTAGAATATCAAATGTTTGCATTTCACATTAATTGTTAATGTTTGTACGAGGTCTGGAATGGTGTAGTGGGTTGCACACTAGTCTGGAGAACTAGAAGTCCACGGTTCGATTCCTGGTTCAGACATTAATTTTCTTTTCACAATATCACTATAATATGATCCATTATTGTAACTGTGTTAAAATAACAGTATTTTAAAATGTTAAATAACACCGTTTACTGCTTATAAAAGTGGTGGTGTAAATATATGGTCACACGTAGAAATTCATTATATAATGGAAATCGACAGTTAATGACAAATGAGGGAAATTTTGAGGAAGTGGCTGAATTCAAATACGTAGGAACAGTAATCACAAATAGGAATGAGATGCACAAAGAAATTAAACATAGGCTGAATTCTGGAAATGCGTGCTATTATGCATTGCAGAGACTCTTGATGTCCCAACTCCTTTCAAAAAACGTTATATATAAAACTATTATTCTACCAGTTATATTATATGGTTGCGAAACATGGACTCTTACTTTAAGGGGGGAAAGGAGATTACAAGTATTTGAGAATAAAGTACTTAGGAAAATTTTTGGACCAAAGAGAGGTGAAGAGAGAGACAAGTGAATGGAGAAGACTTCATAACAATGAACTACATGGTCTTTATAGGAAGCCAGATATAATAAGAACAGTTAAGTCTCGTAGAGTGCGATGGGCAGGACATGTTGCACGTATGGGGAATGAAAGACATGCATGGAAACTTCTTGTAGGAAAGCCAGAGGGAAAACGCCCAGTTGGTAGACCAAGAATGAGGTGGGAGAATAACATTAACTATGATTTGAGGGAAGTAGATTATACAGGGAATGATTGGAAAGCATTGGCTCAGGATAGGGATGTATGGAGAGCTTATGTCCGCGCGGCCATGAACCTACGGGTTCGATAGTGCCAGTGAGTAAGTAAGTAAGTAGTATGTAAGTAAAATTCTCAAATATAGATACTTCTAAACGAAGCCGGCCGTTGGCAATGGTGGTGTCACCTACCCGACAGCGGACGAAACGAGATTTGTAGATTTGTATATGTGGAAAGAATTGTTAATATTTGTGCCAGGTCTAAAATGGTGTGTAGTGGGCTGCACACTAGTCTGGAGAACTAGTGGTCCACGGTTCGATTCCTGGTCCAGATATTATTTTTCTTTTCACAATATCATTATAATATTACATTAATTGACGTAGATTTTCTTTAAATAAAAACTTAGAGATTTTTTTGTAAATAGTATCACAGATTATACTTTTTTGCTATTTTTTTCTTCCGATATCTTTATACTGTTATGCCTTGTATTACACGGCAGTCATTTAAAGTAAACATCTTACATTATTAAATATATTTTTAGAGTTAATATTTTGCTAAGTATATTATTTATTGAAGACAAAATTAATAATTTTATTTATTTATTATTTGTATCATCATTTCTTAAATTCGTCTAAACTACGTCTTACACAAATCAAGCTTTTTCGTATTTTTCTTGATCCTACCTTTGATCAGAAGTTTAATTTCGTTAAAGATGACATGTTTCACCATCTGAAAAATATAAAATGAGAAATTATTATTTTCAAATAATGATCTGAATCATTAAAATATCAAATTCAACACTAATTTGTACATTTTTTATATCGGTATCAAACTTGTGAAATTATAGTTTATAGGCATTATATTGATAGTTGATTACCCAATTAACCAACGCTATTTTTTTCGATTATATGGTCCTGTTACTCTAAACTCTGAAGTCAGATAATCTAACGCGACAAAGAGAAATATATCTTGAAATATATATATATATATATTTTTTTCCAGTCATCAGTAGGGCCGGGATTTTTATGTAATATAAAATTAAGGAATGTGTACATAAATATGTAACCAAAATTAGTTAAATATTTAAATACACTATATGCAATGAAGCAATGTAAAATCCAAAATTTCATTTCTTTGCTACAAAATGGAAGTTCATAGGGAGGCTAGACATATCGCGCCCCGGCAAGAAAAAATCACAACTAAAAATTTGACGAATTTGAGTTAAACCCGAATTCAAAACAACACATTTTGTCTCCACAAGTTTGCAATGGTGACACTTCTGAAATTCTACAACTGGCCACTAGAGAGCGGAAATATCGTTATAGTCGGCAGTAATTTTGATTCCCACAAACCAAGAAGAGTGTCACATTGGAGTTGCTATTGTGAGGTTATGCCAGATATTGTATTTTTTTGCTGGAATAGTGACACTTTTCGAGTTGTGACTGTCTTCAAGACTCAAGGCAATGAATTTATAGATTTCCGTTTGTCTCTTTTCAGGTTATGTCACTATTCTTGTTTTTCAGATATAGGTATTTTGTGTGTTGTAGACATTTATTTTAAATTGTGTCACTAATGACCTGATTACTGAAGATTACAATTTGATTTATTCATTTCGTTAAGATTAACCCATTCGCCTCAGAAGACGAGGTACACTCGCTTAACTCTGCCTTTCATATATTTCGCAATGTTTTGTGCATGCTTTGGCAGGGTAATATTTTGTCAACATTTATAAATAGTGGAGGAATGCATTTTGGCCTTCACCCTCATTGGTATCTCAAGTACCATTATATTTTGTTCGTTTTGAATGTCTGAAAACAGACAATATAATTTACGGTGATTTAAATTCAGTTTCTGGGGAAATGCATTGAGCATTAAACTTGAAGCGAATGAGTTAAAGAATACGAATAAATAATCTAGCTATGACATATTTCCTACATTAATGTTTAATTTTCAGGACGGGTATGACATTGTCGAGAACGGAGAAAATTGTGCTATTACATACATACAAAAACACTACAAACAATAATACACAAACGGCTGAAAATACAATGTCAGACAATCTTTGTGATAAAACTGAAAACGGAGGACAAAATATAAAGAACCCAACAGAAGTGGAGAACATTATCTGTCCTCCAGCTGGTAAAATTCCTATCACCCAAAAGTAGAAGTCAGATATTCTTGATCTTCTCAAACGCAACTGTATTCCTAAGTTTTATAGACCTTCGTATGATTTCAT
Source organism: Diploptera punctata (assembly GCA_030220185.1). Lineage (NCBI taxonomy): Eukaryota > Metazoa > Arthropoda > Insecta > Blattodea > Blaberidae > Diploptera > Diploptera punctata. The sequence goes on from JASPKZ010009358.1 coordinate 1,066,706, forward strand.
TTTGAACTGATTCGCCATGTTTTGTTCAGTACAGTAGTAAAATTAACTATCTTATATTGTTTCTATCTAAGTTCTATCACAGTTTCTACCTATGTTAACTATCTGAATTAACTCTCTTTAATGTGACTATTTAACTCATGGCCCAAATGGGAGTCAATGACCAATTACGTTTCAATTAATTTTATTTTACAACCAATCACAGTCGTGTTTCACCCCGATATTTATCAACTTAGTTCATCATATTAAAGAAAGCTCCTCCTTTTTAATATTCTGAATAGGTCAGAGTATTATTTTGCTGTGACTGACTATCTAAGAAATACGTTGAATATAGCAACTTATACATTAACATGTAAAAAAACTCATAATACATGTGACTTTCTGATTGTTTGTCGCTTGCGAGATATAATAGAAAGAATTGTAACAATTGATTATACCACAATAAAAAGAAACCACTGTTTGCACTTTCTTAAACGTATTATTTCCCAGGTATTAACGTTCCAGAAAAATATAATTGACATATTTACATTACAGGACATCAGAAATTAATTAATAATCTATAATGTTGACTATAATATACAATTTGATGTGTTTAATTTTTTCTCCACTAGGGTGCATTTCTTACAAAATTTATTTGGCAATAAATAATATGATCTGGTTGCAGTGGATGAACAAATGAAACATAACAAAAGTTTCTCTTTTTTTAAACATCGCCGTTTACATTATATATATATATATATATATATACATATTTTAAAATAAATATATTTAAATAATGATTGCCCTCCATGGTATCTTTACCTTGTTGTGGTGGAGTGGCTTGCGTGCTTAAATGATCCTGAGAGCTATGCCGGCGGTAGCATTGCTGCCGATAGGGTTACCCATGCCGGACTGGTCGAAGGTGATAAGCCAGACGAAAACAGTACCTTGGGCGAAAGAGTGACGATCTTTCACCGTAAAAATACAACAGTCAAGAAATGCGGACATGGGTTCAACTGGGGTAAGGGAAAACGCCCAATTGATAGAACCAAGAATGAGGTGGGAGAATAACATTAACTATGACTTGAGGGAAGTAGATTATACAGGGAATGATTGGAAAGCATTAGCTCAGGGTAGGGATGTATGGAGAGCTTATGTCCGCGCGGCCATGAACCTACGGGTTTGATAGTGCCAGTGAGTAAGTAAGTAAATAATGATTGTGAGTAAACAGCTTTATTTTATTCGTTAAATAGTCGTAACAAATGTCACTCTTGATATCCAAATCTCTAGATATATTTGAAAATCACTCGTAGCATTACTTATGAAAAACACATTTCTACTTTTCTACCAATAAATAATAGTTTTATAAAAACTAAAACAACACGCTTTATTAGAAAACCGAACTAAAAATGAAAAATAATTTTACTTTTCAACACGTTTGGGATAAAATTAAAGTGGTCAACAAAAAATCATCTCCAACACATCTAGAATAAAAGTAGAATTATCAACAAAGAAAATAATTTACCATCAAAAGCGTGGGGTGCTCTATATCAATTAATATATTTGACAATAAAATATATTGGTAAAAGTAAAGTATCTAAGAATAAAACGTAAAAACTATAAAAAGCGCCCCACGCTTTTGATGGTAAAATTATTTTCTTTTTAGATAACTCTAGTTTTATTATAGATGTGTTGGATATGATTTTTTGTTGACCACTTTAATTTTATCCCAAGCGTGTTGGAAATTAAAATTATTTTTCTTTTTAGTTGGGTTTTCTAATAAAGCGTGTTGTTTTATTTTTTTAACTATTATTTATTTTTTACCTTTTAGTTTTAATATTTTACAGAATAAGATAAAAATATAAATATCTTTAAATTCCATACTATTGTAGTATGAGCTAAAAGTAATACTCTACTGAAAAAAGTCCTCCGGGCCGGATTTGAACCAGCCACCTACGGATTACTGAAATTATATACCACTACAGTCCACCGCTATACCAACTGACCTCTTACAACGATCGAGTAAGAAGTTGATATGTACGCAACCTATTATACCGGTTTTTATTATTTTGATTTTCTGCTGATTCTGACCAGGATTTTAGAAAAACAAATTATGAAATTATTATATTGTCATTGGTTCTTTACAAGTATACAAAGTTTCAAGTCAATCCAATGATTTTAAGTGGGTGAAAATCGTGTTGAAAAAATTCGTTACATAATTACACAGACACTTTTTTTGATTTTCTGATGTTTCTGGCCATGATTGTAGAAAACAAAAATGAAATTATTGTATTGCCATTGTTCCTTTACAAGCATACAAAGTTTCAAGTTGTTCCAATGCTTTTAAGTGGGTGAAAATCGTGTTGAAAGATTCCGTTACATAATCACACAGACACTTTTTTTTTAATTTTCTGATGATTCTGTCCAGGAGTTTAGAACAAAATTATGAAATTATTGTTTTGTCATTGGTCCTATACAAGTATACAAAGTGTCAAGTCGATTCAATGATTTGAAGTGGGTGAAAATCGCGTTGAAAAATTCCGTTACATAGACAGATACAGGTCAAGCTAATATAAAGCGTGTAATAAAATGTTCATTAATGTGAAAGTGGAAAGTATTTATGTCCTCGCTGTTCTTGTTGTTTTGTAAACATTGTTTTTTACACAAAGACAACTAAAAGATGGCATGTTCTATTAAAGAAGATTGATACAAATTAAAGTTATTTTAGTTTAGCCTAAGAAAAATTATGATGTTTAAATATTGTATAAAATAAGTCAGTAGCTCAATTCCTAACTAATCGAGGTACATGTTGAACGTATTGCTATTCCTAAACTATTTTAACTCTGATTTCACAATGTAAGTGAACTTTGTTTTTGCTGTACTGGAAAATGTGCCTTTTTAGTTGTGACAATATTAGTGCCGAGGTGCGATATCTCTATGTTAATTCTTAATCAGTTCACTTCTGCTCCAAAGTACTGAAGTGCAAGACTCTCCCATTCAAGCGTTTAAGTCACATTGGAACGGCATGGACAATCAGTTATAATAAACTTTTCCAAATGTTTTGTTGTCATTCACAGTCTTTTGTCTGACAATGCTTTTTTTATAAGTAGAGAAATGTCGCTAAACTTAGGAAGTCATCGGTGCATATTTATACAGAGGGATTATGCTAGGAATGGTATTCCAGGTCGCTTCACAATTTAACCATTAAATAAGCGAGATAAAATATTGATATTTAAGTATCCAGAGTTGTTATTTAATGGGAACTACACCACCATCCTCACCTGGTGCAACACTGACCTTCCGAGCAGCTACTTCCATTATTCCCAGGGCTTCTTGGAGAGGAATACTTGAAATTTCCTGTTTCTTGATGCTGTCGGGAAGCCAGCTGAAGTGACGTGCGATGTATGAAACTGAACTAAGCATTTTTATAACTGCTGAATACTGACAAAGTTTCACTCATAGACACTGCAGTATCAAAACAAAATATATCCATCACTGACTTCGCAGCTTCGAAATGTTTGCTATAGAAAATCACAGCTTCAATCCATGTCACCAACCTTTTTATCACTGGCTCCAAATGCAGAAGTACATCCGTTGCTTGTAGCGTTGTACACGATAAGGGAATTTCAAGAAAAACTTCTTCGATGCTGATATTTGTTCATTTACTTCTGAGAATGTATGTCTAACTTTCTCTGCTACTCGTTGCAATGCATGAGCCGTACTTTAACATGCACTAAGTTTCGATAAAATGCAGTAAGCGATTTCCCCACTTTCAACATGTATGGAGCTGCATCTGTGTACATCAATAGAATCCTCCCTTCTCTTACGCCATTTAGCTATAGTACCTTAAGTCCATCATTAATGAATCTAGCAATTGTTGAAGTATTTGTTGCCTCCAAAGGTTTACAATAATCTAAATAATCGTTTGACGCAGCTTCAGAGTCCCACTTGCTCACAATTAGATTAGCGATGAAACGGCCTGAAGTTGTTTGTAGTCTCAACATAAATGTATATACTTGATTGACCTATGTCAGCTCTGATTTTTTCTAATATGCCAACATAACAAGAATTGGAATAATTCTTTATGAGACTGGACTCGGGAATGTTGCGGTTCCAGTATTTCACAATCAATCACAATCAGAATCATACCTTAGGTGCGTCAGGATACCGGTTATTTATACCTTTATCTCATCTCCTGAACGTGATGGTAGCTAGCATTTTAGAAAAATATCTGAGGTTACAGCCTAGGAGCATATAACTCCTATTGCTTCAAATAGTGCTTGGGTAACTTACATTTTGTTGGCAATCTTTCGTTACATGCTCCCAGGCTACTTATAATTTTATTATCACTTTTATGTGCTCTGTCATACATACTTTTTGCTTGCTTGACCATCACGTCCAGGAGGCGATCAATGACCAGATCCGTATGGATGAAATCCACCCTAGTCAGTAATGGGTAACGACCCGCGAATCTTAGGCATTTATTCTGAAGCACCTGTAGTTGATTTATTCTGCTCTTTGCTAACGTTAACCATGCCGGACAGGCATAGGTAATAAATGATCTTAGACATGCCCTGTACAGCAGAGTCCTAGTTTTAATAGGCAAGAGGGAGATCTCAACATGGGCTTAATCAGCATAAAACGTTTATAAAACTTACTCTTTATCTTATCAACATGTGAAGTCCATGTTAACCTCCTTATCAAATGTCACCCCAAGATATTGAACGGTGGGCTGGTATCGAAGGGCGAGTTCCAGTATTTAGTAATAAATGTTTAAATTCAGGTACCTGAAGTTTGTTCCAAGGCATGTTCCCTGTAACCAATGGATACACAGTTTTTTGTAAAATTCACTGGTAGATGACGTAGGCAGCCCCTCGTAGTTCAACGCCAATATATGATGACTAAGTACTCAGCTATGGCACGAGACCAATTAAATATTAATACTAAATGTTTTTTTCAAATAATTTTGTAGACTTAAAAACGGTATTTTGCCCGTTGAACCGTAAAATATTTACTCGGTAAACTATACAATCAAATGACTACGTGGTCAAATATGAAAGTCGATATTTTGATGTATTAGGCAAAAGCGAAAGCTTATCGCAGTCATAACAGGTATGTATTACTTACATGTGTGTATGTATGTGTAATGGAATATAAATGTATATTATTTATATAAAATTGTATATACGATATACTACTGTATAAGCTTACAAGAGATTGAAGAAATCAAACTAAGATGGTATGGGCATATATTGAATAGGAGGGACACAGAAACAAACAAATAAGTATTGAAAAGGATACCTTCTGGAAAAGGGAAACGTGGTACACCAAAACCTAAGTGGATAAAGGGAATTCAAGACAACATGAAGAAGATAAATATGACATAAACAGATACGCAAGATCGGGAAGTATGGGAGAAAAAAATTGTATATTTTGGTTGAGGAAACCTGTGTATATAACAGAAATAATCCTAAAATAAATAAAATAAAATAAAATAAATAACAAATATAAGCTTACGAACCCTAAGTATTTTGAACCGAGTGCAGAATGTTTTAAAGTTATAAGAACACACACAAGACAGATGAATATGTCGTTAATATTGAAAAGTAATATTTCTTGTGTAATTTTCGATTGCTAGTACGTAAACTATAATGCTAGATAAATGCAAAAGTAGCGTCACACCGTAACGGTGGACTGCATAAGATAAATTGTAATATGCGCAGAACACCAGTCATGTGACATTGGTATTCACCGTGAACTCAAGTAAGCTTGAAAAAAGTCTGAGGTGATGAAGTTATAATAAGATTAAATCATTGGAATCAAAATTTGACCCTATAAAACGGTCGCTGAAAAATAAAACTTTGAGGAGTACACAATTAAAATTTTACAAAATTATGGCAGCGTCTGTCTTAACACATGCAAGTGAGAATTAGACTCTTAACCGTTCAGACAGAAGAAAAATAGAAAAAGAGGAAATGAAGTCCTTACGTTCAGTAGCAGGTGTGACAATTTTGGACAGCAGAAGCAATGAAGATATTAGGAAATACTCAAATATTTTTAATTTAACAAACAGAATTGACAACACTAGAAAAACCTGGTATGAATATGTTAAAAGAATGCCTAGAGATAAAATTGCTCAGCTGTTATTAAAGTACAAACTAATAGGACAAAAAAGTGTTGGACGCCCATTTACTAGATGGGAAGATTAATTAAATTGCAATTAATATGAATTTCATGAAGTAGAAGAAGAAGAATCAAAATTCAGTATTTTAAATTTGGAATTTCAATGAAGGTCAAAAGCCTTAGGCATGGAATTTGATCAGGTGTTAGAAGCTAAGTAAGTGTATTTTTTTTTAAGGAGCGGTACACATGCGAACAGATATGGCATGTAGTGAATGTTTTCCATTTATTTGTAACATCTATACTTCCTGTTATACTCCTGTGTATCAGAAATTAGAAACAAAAACATTAATAAATAATACTTTAAGAAAACTAAAACAACAGGCTTTATTAGAAAACCGAACTAAAAAATAAAAAAAATATTTTTAATTTCCAACACGCTTGGGATAAAATTAAAGTGGTCACCAAAAAAATCATCTCCAACACAACTAGAATAAAACTAGAGTTATCTACAAAAAAAAAATTACCATCAAAAACGTGGGGTGTTCTATATCAATATTAATATATTTGATAATAAACAGATATTGGTAAAAGTAAAGTATCTAAAGGACAGTTTCACCAAAAGAGGTAACTGTATTACTCCAGTTTTCCCCATATATAATACATAGCTTAAACTGGCGTAATACAGTTACCTCTGTTGGTGAAACCGACCCTAAGAAGAAAACGTAAAAACCATAAAAAGCAAACCACGCTTTTGATGGTAAAATTATTTTTTCGTAGATAACTGTAGTTTTATTCTAGATGTGTTGCAGATGATTTTTTGTTGACTACTTTAATTTTATCCCAAGCGTGTTGGAAATTATTTTTTTTTCAATTTTTAGTTCGGTTTTTTAATAAAGCGCGTTGTTTTAGTTTTTTTAACTATTAGTTATTTTTTATTTTTTAGTTTGGTTTTCTAATAAAGCGTGTTGTTTTGGTTTTTTAAAACTATTATTAATTTTTTTAATTTTTAGTTTAATTGATTGTCATAAATCGGAATCCCTTGAAAATTTAATTGCTTAGGATATTTTTAGTGTCTAGGCACGAATATAAAATAATGTCATTAATATTTTACAGAATAAAATAAAAATGTAAATATCTTTAAATTCGATACTATTGTAGTATGCGCTAAAAGTAATACTCTTCTAAAAAAATCCTCCGTGCCGGATTCAAACCAGCGACCTATCGATTACTGAAATTATATACCACTACAGTCCACCGTTCTACCAACTGAGCTACCAGAGGATATAATATTAATTTCTTACAACGATGGACTAAAAAATCGATAAGTCCACAACCTATTCTACCGGCCTTCATCTTTTTGATGTCCTGATAATCCTGGCCAGGATCTTAGAAAACATTTATGAAATTATTGTATTGCCGTTGGTCCTTTAGAAGTTTACAAAGTTTCAAGTCGATCCAATATATTTAAGTGAGTGAAAATCGAGTTGAAAAATTCCGTTACAGGTCAAGCTAATATAAAGCGTGGAAAAACAGCTCGAGTACAGGCTCCATGTGTAGTGTGGGGAATGAGAGGAGATATGTCACGTATTATACCAAGAGTTATCATCATCTTCACTTCAAGGTTTAGGTGATTCTCCTGTTATTCCATCAATATTCCTTACACAATTACATTGGGTAAGCCCTTTGTAAAAGTCAATTCGAACAGTGCGTTGTATTAAATTACTACACATTTCATGTAAATAGTGATATTGAGATTGCCCGAAAATATATCAGATTCAGGTTTTTAGAAAAATAAGTCAGATGATCAGTAATATTTATGAAAAATATGAAAAGAAGTCGAAATGAAATTCTCTCAGATTTCCACTAATGCGGATTATTGTGGGTAGTCTAAAATTAGTATTACATAAATTAGGGAAGGGTAACAGCAATTAAAGACCAATCTGATCACGGTAAAATAATCCCTGGAAAAAAAAAATACTATATTAAATGACGGAAAAATCCTAAGGAACGGAATAACAGAACTGCAAGTAAGTAGTTAGTTATAACAATATGCCTAATATTACAGAAACAATCTCCATGCCTCAATTAAATGAAAAACAAGATGGCTATAATATATCACAAGATGATATTACTATACAGAGACTTCTTGATAACGAAAGTATAATGAAATCAATAAGCCTCCTCAAAATATTCCATCAATAAATGTATATAATCCTTATAATACACTTATGGATGATACTGAGAATGCAGACAACATAAATTCATCTCAATCAACAAAACCACTTCCACATAAACCATCACCCATATTTATACCGGGTGTAGTTAACGTACCAGAACTAATAAATTGTGTAAAAAACAAAAACTTTTTGATTCAGATTTCTCATACAAAATGTATAAAGAAGAGGTTAAAATCCTGCCAACCTCTACTGAAGCTTACAGATCGTTGGTGAGATTACTAAATGAGAATAATGCAAAATATCACACGTATCGGTTAAAACAGGAAAGGGCTTTCCGAGTAGTTCTTCGTAATATGCATTACTCTATAAATACAGAGAGTATTGTTGAGGAATTGCTTGAACTAGGACATCGAATTCGTAACATATATTTAATGGCGATACGAAGTTCGCCGGGCCAGCTAGTGTGATATTATAAATGCAGTTCAAGAATTTTTACAACAAAAATAGTTCCCACAGCTAATACACTACTGAAGAAAATAAAACAAAGACTACACTTTCCATAGGGCGCAATATCTTTAATTTGAGTTTTGAAAAGATTTTGATTAAAATGGAGAAAATGTAAAATCAAAAGGAACATTTTAATAAAATACATTCTTTGATTAATGGTGTCATTAATTCCTTGTCAAATATAAGACGTTACGAGAATCTGGCAAGAAAATATTCGGTCTAAAGCTAGATTATATTTGGCTGTAAATTATATTAACTAACAACTCACTGGCACTATCAAACCAGTAGGTTAATGGCCGCGCGGACGTAAGCTCTCCATAGATCCGTATCTTGAGATGTTTTCCAATCAACCGTGCATAATCTTCTTTTCTCAGATCATAGTTTATGTTTTTCTCCAACCTTATTCTCGGTTTACAAACTGGGCGTTTTGCCTCTGGTTTACCTACAAGAAGCTTCCATGCATCTCTTTCATTCCCCACTCGTGCCACGTGTCCTGCCTATCGCCATCTAAGAAACTTAACTGTTCTTATTATATCTGGTTTCCTATAAAGATCACGTAGCTCACTGTTTAGCAGTCTTCCCCATTCGCCTGTCCATCTCCTTCGGTCCAAAAATGTTCTAAGAACTTAGTAATATCATTGATAATACATATTGATAGTATTATGAGGCTTTTCATGTACCTGAAAACTATAGGGGAGGTAACGACCAAGGCAGGAAACAGCAGTGATGAATATCACAGACACATGAACCAACAAAATAAAAAAAATGGACGAAGGAAATAATGTTCTTGTTGAATACCCCACTTAATCTGTCATAACTTTAGTGAATGCACAATATCGTTCTGGTCTAGCAGTAAACAATTTACGACCACCCATTTTACAAGACAGATAATTAATTTGTTAGAGAAAATTGTAATGGAAAGTTGATGAAGGTGCTATTGTTTTATTTTATTTCTTACTGCAGTTGAAATGTATCGTCCCAGAAATAATATTTACGAAATAGATAGTTTGGTTTGAAGCTTAGGGCACGCTTCGGTAAGGTAGCGAGTGAAAGTATTCTTAAATTTTCCGCGTCAAAGATTTTTAGGTTGGCCTCTGGCCACTACTGGTGGTTTATATTGTGACGCATTCTTTAAAATATTGGCATGTGTGATAATTTCGAAACGTTGGAACCAGTGGTCAGAGACCGGTCTTTAACATTTGATGCGGAGAACCCAAGAAACCATTATTAATCATACTTATATCGGCGAAAATCTACAATATACGTATATATATATTTGTAAATTGCACAAGATTATGAAGTTTTAGAATATATGACCAGAAAATTAATAGAAGAATATGAATAATGGGGATTAAAGTTGAACACGAAAAAAAACAAAATATTTATCAATTGGTGAACAAGAACATCATTTAATTTAGGAGTCTGGAGAAACAATAAAATGTTGTAGTGATATCACATATTTAGGAATTAAAATAAATAAAAATGGGAGTTACGAAGAGGAAATAAGAAATATAAATAATAAAGGAAAATTTGCAATTGCTTGCCTCAATGGAATATTGTGGGATAAAAATATAAGTAATAAAATTAAAATGAATATATATCATACAATTGTTAAAAACGCCATTACTTATGGAGCAGAACTTTGGCCATTAACAACAAAAACAAATAAGTATCTTTTGGCAACGGAAATGGCAAGAATTTCAAGAAGAGAAAAAATTAGGAACTCAGGTGTAAGGAACAAAATGAAGATTGAAGACACTATTTTACATTATATTAAAACTCAGCAATTAAGATGGTACGGACATGTTCAGCGAATGGAAGAGGATCGACTACCAAAATCTGTTTTGAATGGAAATCTGAGGCAGTACGAGGCAGAGGAAGACCTAAAACCTCCTGGAGTCAGGGAATATGTTTATACGTGAAGGAGAAACATCTACAACCAAGAGATTGGATGGACCGACAAAAGTGGCTATTAGGAATCGGACGATGTCAAAGACATTAATCAACCGATGATATATATATATATATATATATATATATATATATATATATATATATGTTATGATTAAATGTTTAACATTGAGCAATGCAAGCATAATATGGCATGATAAGAAAAATAAATGCCTGGACGGGATTCGAACCCGGGGAACTCTGAGTCTGTACCTCAGTGTGTTATCCATTACACCACCAGACGAATCCAATTCAAACATTTATTTAAGAAAAAGATTTCGAATTGGATTCGCCTGGTGGTGTAATGGATAACACGCTGAGGTACAGACTCAGAGTTCCGGGTTCGAATCCCGTCCAGACATTTATTTTTCTTATCATGCCATATTAAGCTTGCATTGCTCAATGTTAAACATTTAATTATAACATCGATAAAACGTCACTGCTATAAAGTAAAAATATTCTCTTTAATTTGCTTACTTGTTATAGTCAGCTACTAGATGACAGTGAAGACCGAGTTCTCGCTACATCTAGTAATAATGGAGAGTATAAGAAAAATAAGTGTTTGTATTGGTGGTGTAATGGATAACACGCTGATGTACAGACTCAGAGTTCCGGGTTCGAATCCCATCCAGGCATTTATTTTTCTTATCATGCCATATATATATATATATATATATAATATATATATATATATTGTGTGTGTGTATTAACGCTCTAGCGGCCGCAATTTGTTAGTTTTTTATTTTTCGCAAGCAAACTCAGTATACAGGAATCAATTAAAAATGTAAGTTCGAGTTCATTATCCAGCAAAATACAACCATTCAGAAGTGGAGGTTAACTTGAAGTAAACATTTATAAATCGCTCTAACATAATATGCATTTTTCCCTTTATTTTATTCAAACATTGTAGATAAATATTATGAAAAAGGCATTCTCTCTGTAAATTTAGTGAAATCGAACCATTTGGAATGGATGTTTCCTGTAAGGTGAGATTTAAAAATAATTTTAGCGACCATAATGATTGTTTGTTCGTTTGTATTTTTTCAAGGATTTCACCGGTCGACAAAAATGATCTTATTTTTTGACAAGAATAAAAATATGAGATTTTAGAAGCATTTTTCATCCTGATTTTACATATCATTTCAGTTTTTTCCTATCAGGCAATAGTTTTTTGTGATATTCATTTATATTTTTTATAATTTTTAATAAAATCCACCTAACTCTAACTCATTCTGACTTACCTAGAAAGGGTAGATAGTGATTTTGAGGCATATTTTGCATCTGGAACATCTCTATTCTTGGTCCAATAGTAGTCAGCCAGCATATTAGAATTCCTTGCCTTGGTATGTCTTTTCCATTGTGGAAATTTGCTGATGAAAACGCTCACCGTGCTCATCAGAGACAGCCCTTAAATACAGCTTGAATAAAATCGCTACATATAAGGTAAAAGTTCCTATGACAGGTCAAAGAGAATGCTAAAACAAATTTTTAAAACGTAGCTGTCAGAAAAAAAAACTGTGCTTGATGGAAAATTCTGATTACATATATGAATTTAGTATGAAAACCACACTAGATTCACTAATCAGATTTCTTGTGCAGAAAACTTTGTCGACAAGTGTTGTTAGATATGTAAGAATTAGATAAGAGAAGTGATAGACCCATTGAGATCATTAAATAGAAAATCTGACTATTATGACCGTTAGTTAACCGAAAATGAAATTTTAGTGGAAATATTGTCAATGATCCAGCATTAAACATAATAATTAGCTCATATTATAGAATTTGGAATCGTATTCAAGACGACAATCTTACTGAGGTTTTCTCGTGTTTTATTGTTGAAGCAAGTAGTATGTTGGATTTTCATTACTATGATCCATTTCATCCTTAATCATCTTTATATATTTAATTGAAAATCAAATATTCAATGAATCCATTCATCCATAGTAATTCTGCCCGAGGGCAGGTCCTTCACTGCAATCATAGCATTTTCAAGCTATGCTTGCAGCTTTACTAGAGAATTGTAGGTGTGGTAGCTTTCCGTTGCTTTCCACACCGGTGAAGGACGATGACGACGATGATGATGATGATGATGATGATAAGGGTGATGATGATGATGGATGACCTTATGATTTCGGGGACCGTTTGAGCCTTAAAGTTTTCCTGACATTTGTCTTACAGGTGAGGAAAAACCCCAATAAAAACCTCATCCTGCCCCGACCGGGGATCGAACCCGGGCCCGCTGCGTGACAAGGCAGCACACTACCTCGAGACCACAGGAGTGGACATTCAATGAATGAACACTAGGAAAACAATGCATAAAGCTTACACAAGATTATAGGCTACTATAGCGTAAATAGTCTACAAATATTGCAGTAGCGTTGTGATCAAAGAGAAAACAAAATAAAAATGTAGTAAAAAAGTATTAGCTACCGCAATATTTTTTTCTCGAAGAAAAGTTACAAATTAATTATCATAAGTAATGCCACGAGTGATTTCCAATTTATCTAGAGGATTTGGAAATCAAGAGTGGCATTTGTTAGGACTATTTAACGAATAAAATAAGCTGTTTACTCACAAATATTTATTTACGTATAGTTATTTTAAATATCTATATATTTAATGCAAACGGCGATGTTTGAAAACAAACGAGAACTGTTTGGTTATATTTAATTTGTTCATTACTGCAACTTGAACATATTACATTGGTCAACATGATTTTTGTCTCATAAGTACCAATAGTTGTACTTAATGCAGTTTTTTATAGTGTTTTCAAATATGTATTCGGAATTCCTCCATCACCCACAGTTTTTTTTTAATTTCAATTTCATTTAATGGATTTAAATAATTATTTTTTTTAATAAACTTAGATTTCTTCCCGGAAAATATTGGCGCAGTGAGCGATGAGCACGGGGAACACTTTCATCAGGAGATTTCAGCTATGGAAAAGAGATATCAAGGCAAATGGAATCCCTAATTTGCTGGCCGATTATTGTTGGACAATCAAGAGGGATGCTCCACAAGCGAAATATATCAGAAAATCGTCATTTCTTACTTTATAGGTGAGTCCGAATGTTCGAATATTTTTAAAAGAAATCTAAATTTATATTTGCTCTAAAATCGACTTCATTATTATCCAGTGTAAGATATATATATTAATTGGTTTTTCCCGTATAATGTATCATATTATTATTATTATTATTATTATTATTATTATTATTATTATTATTATTATTATTATTATTATCGTATCATTATTGTTATTACCCTATAAAATGTTGTTTGTACATGACATTTACGTTGTTACATTTATTGTATCTTTAAGTGTTTATAATTAGTATAGTGTATATCTATATTTGTCGAATATTTGTTTGTATTTGTACTGGTTGAGTGGAAGAGAGGGCCTTATGGCCTTAACTCTGCCAGAATAAATAAAGTATTATTATTATTATTATTATTATTATTATTATTATTATTATTATTATTATTATTATTAGTTACGAATGTAGAAAATATTAAAGTTTTTGAAATTATAAATGCCTGTCTCTGGAAACCTTTCGTGATGGAGAAAACCCGATATCATATTTGAATTCAGGAGAAAAAATACTATCAGAATCACATATTTTTCTTCCTGAGACAAAAAAAAAAGTTTATTTTTTGTTGCTCAGTGTTATTTATTGCCGGGATCGCAATGTCTTAAGAATGAACCCTAGTGGAGAAAAAATGAAACATATCTAACTGTATATTATAATCAATATTATCGGTTATTAATTATTATTTCGGGAAGAACTCAGTAAAAACAGATTTTAAAAAACACTATTATTAAGCACGCAATTATCAAATGTGTAGGTCGAAGGAATCTGTTCATCATTTGCTATATTCAACGTATTTGTTAGAGTGTCAGTCACTGCAAAATAATGCTCTGACCTGTTCAGAATATTAAAAAGCAGGAACTTTCTTTCTTTTGGTAATCAACATTCGATAATTATCAAGGTTTAACACGACTATGATTGGTTGTAAAACAAAATTTAGTGAAATGTGATTGGTGATTGACTGTCATTTGGGGCATGAGTTAAATAGTCGAGAGAAAGGCATAACCCATAAACCAGCAAACTCGTACATTTAGGAGCCGAGTTTAACTTTGAACCAAATATTTGAAATTTTCTCTAGCTGCCTTAATTTCCGTTCATTCACAACGCGACTCGATATAAATAATATTGAATTAATAAAACAACATACATACTGTAAAACCAGTAAGGTCGCATCACAAATTCTACTTGAGGAGGAAACCAATTCGTTTACTCAGCTTCCTTGTGACTGGCTGTATATAAAATAATATTTAAATAATTTTAAATAATTATAGTTCTAATTTAGGGAGCTTTCAAAACGAAATATGCCTTAAATAATAGAAATAATTTTGTGGCCTTATGCAATATTAACAAAGGGAGCTAAATTATCGGTTTCGTGCGCTTTCGTCCCCGTTTCCAAACTGTTATCATTGATAGCTCCGCTTCGTGACACCGAATTTCATTATCTAATAATTGCTGTTCAGAAACATGTTTCCTAAGGGAGATTAAGTTCTGGAAACCCTATCTGTTCTATATAGTTCCATACTATAATTACGAAAGCACTACATATAAATAGCTATGTCGTTACTGCATATGTTCAGTGTTCAGACGAAGGGCAGTAAAGGAAGTCTCTTAGCGACCCGATACTGAGGAGTAAAGTTTGAAGTTCCTTTTACAGCTTTGAAGAGTATTCTGTTGTTAAGAAAAAATGGCAAATGGGCCAATTACTTTGCTATGTCTCTTCGTGATTGGAATTATGATATGTGAGTTCCTTTTCAACTTTAAGTATCTACTTGATATAAGTTTAATCACTATAGGCCTATGTCTCAAAAGATTCTTAGCTTCAGTTAACTAAAACCTGTATTATTTACCTCCATCTAATCAAGGTTACAGTATATTACGATACAGTATATTACGATACGAGGTTGGGAAGTGGCTTTTAAAGAATGTATGAAAATGTTTAAAAACCAAGCGATAGAGAGGTTTTTAATATCCGAGACTCTGTAAAACACTTCACAAACATGCGTTGTACATTATTTTTTGCGCGATGGTGTTTTCAAAATAATAAATAATAGTAAAATAATATCTTTGTTGGAAATATTTGCGTTCATTATAAACAACTGACTAACGTTAACAATGTGGGCAATGTTTATTAGTTGAAACAACAGGAGGTCATGAGACCAATTTAGTGATAAAATGGCGGCAAGTACGTATTTATTGTTTTATATTGTTTCGAATAAAGTTCAATTCATTTAAGATGCAGTGATTTGTTTCATATAATATATATTAACACTAACTTTTGAATATATATATATATATATATATATATAGTACTTAATATACATAGAGGGCAATGGTTTTACTTTCCACACGTGATTTGTAATATGTAATATTACAGTACAGTTATTTAGGTTGGCAACCCTGGAATGTAGGAAGTTGAACCTTCAACCATATTCGCCATTGCTGTAAGGATGACAAAACGCACTATCGTGAAAAAAATATAATTTAATAAGTAAGGGAAACTATTTTATACCGTACAGTAAAGTAGTAGACATGGGATTGTAAATGAGTTTCCCAAGGAGAGTATTATATTGGATCAGGATACAGGGCCCAACGCCTAATGGAAATTGAAGAATGCGTAAATGTAATTCGTTGTTTTATTTTGGTGAAAAAAAAAACAAGATGAATTCCTCACATCAACGTTTTCTAAATAATCCCCAATGCTTCCAAAAATCATTGCCTACGACAATAGAATATCGACAAGTTACAATTTGTGTATGCGTACGACCTCATAGAAACTAAGATATGCTTGTTTGCAAGCCGCTTCTATAAAGCGTCATATTCGCCTTCGGAATGCGATCAAAATGTCATGAACTGAGAAAAGGGAAGAGCTGAAGGTTTTCCAAAGTTGTTCATTTTTACTTACAAAGAGCTGATAACACAAATTGTAACATATAACTCGACGCAGCCACCTTCCATATCGCAAAAAAGCAAAAGAACAGATTAATTTCCGAGGATTGCATAATCGCATTTTCAAAATTAGAAATAAATAGGGCATTGTATACTTATAGTTAATTCAAACACGTCATCAAGAGACAGGTCGCTTTTACATGCAGCAGGCTTTAGTAGGCATGAGGGTCTCTTAGGCTTATGTCTGGGTTCTACCGGTATGAAGGGCAAGGAACTCGGTGATCAGTAACAATGAGTTGTGTAATTAATTAAAAAGGGTTTATGATGCTAACCTCTTATGAACAACACAATATTCACAATGAATTAATATCTTGTAGACTATTTGAGCAAATCTATACTTCCCTAGTATATTAACGTGTGATAAATTGATCCACTCTTTTAGGTAATAATATGGGAGCAACTGGCCCCTCTGAATTCTCGTAATATGATCAACTAGCCCACTCTGTTTTCGTAAAGGAGCTACTGGCCCCACTCTGTTTTTGTAACGGAGCTACTGGCACCACTCTTTTTCGTAAGGGAGCTACTGGCCCCACTCTGTTTTTGTAACGGAGCTACTGGCACCACTCTGTTTTCGTAAAGGAGCTACTGGCCCCACTCTGTGTTTGTAACGGAGCTACCGGCACCACTCTGTTTTCGTAAGGGAGCTACTGGCCCCACTCTGTTTTCGTAACGGAGCTACTGCCACCACTCTGGTTTCGTAAAGGAGCTACTGGCCCCACTCTGTTTTTGTAACGGAGCCTACTGACACCACTTTGTTTTCGTAAGGGAGCTACTGGCACCACTCTGTGTTTTATAATACAGTTATACGGCCTTTTATAAATATTTCGTAAGGAAGTTGTGAATTTGGCTCAAGTATTCCCTTTAGCTTATTATAACATTACAAAATTTCTATTGGTAAAATAAGTTTGTATACACCTCTATTTTTTAGATTTTTTTTACATATGCGACAGGGTATAGGCCTACTAATTTGTAATGGGGTGGCTTTTGTATATCTAGGACTTTCTTAAATTTTAGGTATCCACCCTCTTTTGGGGGTAAATATCCGGAAACGCTTACGGTTCATACACCTTTTCGTATATTTCTCTACGGAGAACAATATGCACAACATTAAGTATGATGGACACCATAACCCAAAACTTCAAAAACATAATAAATCATGAAATAGAATTTCTAAGGAAAAAAGAAACAACCCGCTAGAAAAATACAATAACTTAGAGCAAGAGAAGTCAACAGAAGGAAACAACCAAAACAAAAATCAAATATCCAAAAACGTGGAGGAGAGGGAAGAAAGGGAAAACGAAGGACACAACACCACGGAAGAGAAACAATAATGGACGACAGTAAGGTACAGAACAAGTAGACAAGATAATACAAGGACTATAGCAAGACCAAGAAATGAAAAACTGCAAGCAGCGGAAAAAAGGGCGTGGCTCTACGTACGAAGATTGAGACCAGACATAACAGGTGAGACGATAAAGAAATGCTTGGAGAAGAAGGGAATTAAAAAAAGTAAGTAAAGTAGTCCCACTACAGGCCTCAGGAGGCCTTTGGGGTAGTAGGAGATTAAGGCTCCCGCTTTTTCTAGACAATCGGCACTTGATGTCAGCCGGGTTGTCAGCCCTGCGTGACGGCCGCCTTTACCCCAGAACAAGCGTCTGGTACTCATTTCAGTTAGAGGCTGAGTCGACCCCAGGGCCATAGTGCCGTCAGAATATTTTGGTCAGTTTAAAAATCCTGACCCCACCGGGACTTGAACCCTCGACCTTCCGACTTGTAGCTCAGTGCCTTAACCACTACTCTACGGCGTTCCCCCAAAGAAGGGAATTATAGACAACATTAGATGTGAAGAATTAACAACAAAAATGACACAAAGTCTTTCAAGGTATGCATCCCATTCCTCAAGCTAGAAGAGACAAAAACCGAAGGATTTTGGCCAATAGGAGTAATTATCAGAAGATTTACATTCCGTAGGGTTTTTCGAGGTAATGAGGGAGCTACACTTGAATGAAAAAGCCAACATAAACCAGAAAAACAACAAAAAGGAAGAAAAAACTGAAAACCTCACAATTATGCTATGGAACATAGAAGGCCTGGAGAATGCTATGAATCTGACACCACAATATTTCTTTGGGGATACGATACAGCAATACTAACAGAAAGTTTCCTAACCAAAGACTGGGAACACCCTGAATTCAACAGTACATACCTCAAAGCTACACAAGGAGAAAAAGGAAGACTATCAGGAGGAGTATCTATCCTCACGAGATCAGAGCAAACACCAATAAAGGCAACAAGACAACTAGAACACTCTGTTCTGACGGAAACAAAAAACTGTACAATAATTGCAGCATACTTTCAACCAAACAAAACAGCGATTAGCATAATGGACGAGTTAACCCAAATGATCGCACAGAGCAATCAAAAGAAACCAATAACCATCGCAGGAGACTTCAACTGCAGATTAGACATACAATCATATAAATCTAAAATAATCATGGAGAAACTGCAAGAAGATGGATTTATGCCACTACATGACTCAACGACTCCAACATATATACATCACACAACGGACAAAGTACAACATATATCGTCCTAATAAAAGGAAATATACAGGGCAGTATAACACCATTGTGGACAGCAAACTATGCACCTATAAGAAAACATATTCCCATGGAAATAAACATAAAATTAGAAGGGAATAGAACAACAAGAAAAGAAACAGAAAATCTCTCGCGAATCATCAATGTCAATAAAGTTGAAGAAAAGGTAGTTACGATAGGAGACATAGAAAGGCAAATAGAAAACGAAGACTTGGAAAAAGCTACACAAACTTTAGGAGAAATAATAAGATAAGCAGCAGAACCGAAGAAACACAGAAGAACAGAAAATGATTCGACAAGGATTGTTACATACAACGAAAAGAACTACTAGAAACACTACATCGCCTAAAAAAGAACGCAGACAAGACGACTCTCAGAACATATTCTGAAAAACGAAAACATTATATGAAGATAATCAAGGACAAGAAAAGTCAATATTTGGAAGCAGAAGGTAGACAAATCGCGGGAGAAGCAAATAAAGATCCATACATCACACTAAAACCAAGGAAACAAAACCTAACACAGTACATAAGTATGGAACAGTGGGAGACACACGTCTGTAATATCAATACTAGTAAAATTCATATCAAATTCCGTTGAGGTGAAGTTATATGATAAAGTTAAATATTAAATTGTAACCTGTTGGTAGCTGCCGTCGTCCTCAACTTTGTTAATATATTGTATATAAAATTAACTGGAGCGCTTTCGGAATTTCATAAATAATCATGACGTCCACATATCTTGTAATTAGCTTTATATTGAATTTATTTATTAAAGTTTCATAGTATTTGTTTTCCAAATCTTGTATAAATATTTCTGCTATTATACCTGATGTGGGAGATCCCATCGGGATTCCATCATCTTGTTCATATATTTGGTTATTGAATTTGGTATTAATTTTGCTTCATTATAGTATTTGTGACTGTGTATAGTTGATTTATGTATTCTGTATTTAAGTTGCTGTTATCTAGTTTATGTTTTATTATACTTAAAGTTTCATTTATTGGAATGTTAGTGTGTACATTCTTTATGTCAAATGACGTCATTTTGGTATTCTTGTTTATTTCTATATTTTTCAGTTTATCTCCTAAATCATATGTGTTTTCTATTGTGCATTTATCTTCTAATTTCATGTCTTTTTTTTTTAGTTTTTGTGCAAATAATTTGGAAATTTTGTAGTTGGGGGTGTTAATGCAGTTTACTACTGGCCGCATTGGGTTATTGGTTTTGTGTATTTTAGATAAAGCTTTCATTATCGGTACCGTTGGATTGTTGTTTATGAACTTATTTGTATACTTATTAAATTCATTGTTCGGTATAATTATTGAACATGTTTTTGTTAGTTCTTTTAATTTTATGTTAAATTTAGCTGTTGGATCTTTGTCGATTTTCTTGAATTTAATTTCATCTATGAATTGTTTCGTTTTTTCAATATAATCGTCTTTGTCCATCGTAAAAAACAAGTCAGTTACTGCTACAAACACTTGGAGTATACATCACCGTACACAACAACAACGAGTAGCGGAAGCTCAACCTGCAGAAGATGGAAGATAACTTCCGAAAGCGCTCCAGTTAATTTTATATACAATATATTAACAAAGTTGAGGACGACGGCACCTACCATCAGGTACAATTTAATTTTTAACTTTCATCATATTATGTAATATACTCAACAATAGAAGGATAATAAATATACCAGACTATGATCCAGAGGAACTCCAACCTGGACACCACTAACAATAGAAGAGATCTAGAATGCCATATATAACACCAAAAATAAAAAAGCCGCAGGCCCCAATAGGCTCTATAATGAGTATATCAAGGACTCAGCTCAAGTATTGTTACCAGTGTGGACAAAACTATATAATAAATGTCTAGAAGCAGCATCCATACCGGAACAATGGATGCAATCAATAATAAAATGATGTACAAAGGATCAGGAGACCACACTGACTCAGGTAAATATAAATAAATAACATTGGAAAATACCCCCTCAAGATATTTACAAGAATAATAACAAATAACATAATAGAAAAACAGCTCTCCGAAAATCAACTAGGTTTCAGAAAAGGAAAACCAACAATAATGGCAGTAGAATCGCTACTAAATAATATATGGGATGCCTTGGACAAACGAGAGAGGTTCTATACGGTATTTATAGACTTCGCCAAAGCTTTCGCCTACATAGACAGAGACCTCGTGAAGAAAAAAACTTGAGGAAATTCTAGGTAAATACAATGTCTGGACCAAAACCAATAAAATCTATGTTAACATGGAATGAAATAAAAATATCTGACAACCGCTCAATCTCACAACCGATACTTCAAACGAATGGGGTTCTACAAGGGGACCCTCTAAGCTCCCTATTATCTTGGCAGCAGAAGAAATAATAAAAATAACACAAAGGGAGGGAATAAACTCTTACGCATATGCGGACGACATAGTAACAGGGTCAAAATTCTTACAAAATTACACAAAGAACAATAAACATCATGGTGGAATGGTGCAATGAACATAAATTTGAAATAAATGTAGAAAAGACCGAAATCATGATTTTCAGAAACGGTGGAAGAATACCGGAAACAGCACAAATCATCGTACATAACAGAACATTCAAAATTGTATCCGACTACAAATATCTTGGCATGAAATTACAACCCACTGCAAATACTACATAAACCACATCACAAAAAGATCAACACAAGCAGTGAGAGCAATGCACGATATAAAAAATATCACATCTCTGAGCCTAAAAACGGCAATGGCACTATTCGAAACCAAAATAGTCCCAACGCTAACTTACGGGATAGAAATAATCGGAGAACATCTAACAATGACTGACCTGGAAACACTATAAAACATAAAAGTAACTTAAAAACACGCGTTCGAGACTTGTATATTTGCTAACAAAGGATACATTTCTCATTGAAGACCTAAGAACAAAATTGATCTTGCCTAGTACAAAAGCTTTGGACCAAATTTTGACAAAACTTTGGAAGAAAAGAGAAGAAATTCCAACAGAATTCTACGGCACAAGAGCAATGATAGACCGAGAATGGACAACAGAAAACTTAGAATTGCAACACGTAAGAACAACGCCGGCAGTCCATGGGCTTCATCATATCATCTGCACGACCACAACATACCACGAAACAAACCAATCGTGTAACAAAACATGTGAACGCTACCATATCGAACTATGCACCAAGAGGTCAAAATCATTAAACCAATATACAAAGCACAAAATGTGAAATCTTATATTAATCTTAATGATCATTTGGCTGCTATTAAAATTATAATATTTATTAATTCCACTTCACTAAGTTTGAAAATTGAAAGTTTAGCAAATCTGATTATTTTCGAACCATAAATTAGATTTACACTTTTCTAAATGCAAACCTATTTTATAAAAAGCATTCGTTTCACTTCGCTAGGTTTAAGTCCCTGTTACTGTCAACCCTTTGCGTAACAGTTACTCACTTTATAACAGCTTATTGTGTAGTCCAAATCAATAAACAAATAAATTTTAATTCTACCAATTCCCCCTGCCACTACACCTGTCATATCACCAAGCCCAGGGTTCTACAAATAACGCAATTAATGCTATTGATTTCTAATTTGTGTATTTAGAATTATTAGTATATTGTATATTGGCATAAATAAGTTTTTATACTGTTCTTATGGGATTTTACATTTGTCATATGATAATGATAATACTGAAAAAAATAGAATAATCAGACTTTGGTCCAAGGATATAGTGGTCAGGAGATTTCGATTTCGAAGACGGCCGCAAGAAACAACATCACTCGAATGAAGAAAAAACATATATAGGCTTGCTATGGAACGCCGAAGGAATAAAAAATGCAATGGCCATGGCACAAAAATATTTTTTTACAAGATTTCACCTCGTGATCTTAACGGAAACCTATCTGATAGAAGAATGGCATCATCACCTCGTCTACAGCAAACACATTTTAGCAAGGAAAGGTGAACTAGAAAGGCCATCCGGAGGCATATTTATAGTCATGAAACCGTGTATGACACCAATAATAGCAACAACAAGGATGGAGAAATGCACTCCTAGTAGAAATTAAGTATCTCGTGCTCATTGCAGCCTCACTACCCGCCACATTACAACACAATGGACATCATAGAAGAACTTCACCAACTAATATTACAAAATAAAAGCGAAAATCCTATAATGATAGCAGGCGACTTGAACTGCCGCACAGATATAGACAACTACAAGAAGAAGGATTCACACTCCTAAATGACAGCAAAATTCCCACGTACATATTCCACAACTGTAAAAGCACCATCGACCTAGTACTGATAATAGGATACGCAAAGGGAAAAATAACCCCCCTCTGGACATACACAGCAACACCCATCCGAAAACACCTACCAATGAAAATTAACATAGCTACACCAAACCTTAAAATCCAAAAAGTAACACCACTGAAGATATCAAGCAAAATCGACAACGAGAAGATCAAAGGAAGCCAGAAGGAACTAAAATAAGCAGAAACAGCTATAGAACGAGGGAATCTAGAGGAAGCTACCGCAATAATAAAACAGGTTATCATAGGAGCCACGATGCTGGTAAACTCAAACATGAAGATATCAAAAGAATGGTATGACAAGGAATGCTACAACAAAAGAAAACGAGTGGTAAGTAAGTTACAACAAATAAAAAACAACCTGGAAAACATTGCACTAAATGAAGATTATGCAAAGGAAAGACGACACTAAGACTGACAAAAAAAAAGTAGAAAGCCCATAGCGAACAAAACATTAAAGAGATGGCTGAGAAAGCTCTTAAACATCCACACATCGCTATTCGACCAAGAAAACAACAAGAAACAAGCCATACAAATGAAAGAATTGGAACAACATTTCACCAACATACTAAACAAGGAACAAGAAATCAAAACCAAAACACAAGGCACACAGAATGGACGCCTATCAACCCTGAAGAAATAAGAAAAAACGATAAACCAAAGCCAGAATAGAAAAACATCTGGCCCAGATGATATATAATGAACACCTCAAAAACACAATTGACACACTGAACCCCATACGGACAAAACTATACAACAAATATATAGAACTAGGAAGAATTCCAAAACAATGAAGAAACTCGACAATAAAAGTTATATACAAAGGAAAGGGGGATCCAAAAGACCCTAACAAATACAGGGGCATCGCTCTCGAAAACGTTCCCTTCAAGAACCTAACAAAAATTATAACAAATTAGAGTAAGGGGAAAAATCGAAGAAAAGCTCACTGATGCGCAATTTGGATTCAGGAAAGAGAGATCAACTCATACGGCAGTGGAACTCCTCCTTTAAAACATAGAGGACGCACTCGATAGAAAACAGAAGTTTTTCACTGTCTTCGTAGATTTTACGAAAGCCTTCGATCTAATGGACAGAGGATTAATAATAAGTAAGTTAGAAAGTATCTTAGGAAAGGAGAACGCGTGGACTCAAATCGTTACGTCAATAATGAAAGAAAATAGCATAGTTATATCAGATGTCCTCTCAAAATCAAAAACTAAACTGCAGAAAATTGGGGTACTGCAGGGAGACCCATTGAGCCCACTGCTATTTATAATGGCAGCCGAAGAACTGGTAAGGAAAATAGAAGACCTAGGAGAACAAATTTTCGTATATGCATACGCAGACGACATCGTAATCGGGTAAACGAATATAAGCAAACTTCAGAACGCCATAACAAGTACAGCAGAATGGTCAAAAACCCACAGATTCTATATAAAAAAGGGGAAAAACAGAAATAATGGTGTTCAGAAACGGAGGAAAGATCCCTGCCACAACAGAAATAAAACTGGACAAAGATAACATCAAAATAGTAAAGGAGTTTAAATATCTAGGCATCACTTTTACAACCCAGTGGAAAGAGCTTCACAAAACACTTAGCAGAAAGGTCAACCCAAGCATTAATGGCAATAAATGATATACGCAATATACAAGCTCTAAGCCTGGAATCAGCGATGAAACTATTCAATGCATATATACTCCTAATAATAACGGGATAGAAATCGTATGGCCACATATTACAGAAGCTAATCTGAACACGCTGGAAAAAGTGAAAGCTACATACATAAAATGAGCAATAGGAATATCAAAAACGACAAGAAGCCGACTGGTGTACGTACTGGCAAGGGAGACTTTCCTTATCGAAGACTTGAAAACAGCATACCTACTATCAACCACGGAACCCTCGGAACATGCGCTACAAAGACTACGCAGGAAAAGAGAGGAAGTATGGCCGTAATTCTTCAGCACCGGAGCGATGATAGACAGGAACTGGACAGAAGTAAATTTCCAGATACGACGCGTCATCACAAGATAAAGCGTGCATGGATTCCACCACTTAATGTGTAAAGATAGAACATTCCATGAACCGAAGACATCATGCATATGCGAAGAATGTGAACAGAAATGCGAAAGATATCATATCGAAACACGTAAAAAAAAGGAACAAAAATAATTAGAGATTACGCAAGACAAAGCTAAAGTGTTAGTGATTGAAAAAGGATCTGTGTGAACTGTGTTATCACCTTTGCACATTTGTGCGCAATCCATTTATATATAATAATTTTAATGTCGTAGTATTTAATTAAGTAGTACATAATGTTCTATTTTTAGTTTGACACATTTAACAATCACCAACTTTATGATAAACAGGTCAGTCTCAGGGTGCAGCGTTCTACCTACTGAATGTAGGTCAAATATTGAGTTCCCTGTGTACTATTCACTAACTTTGTCAGTGCTGTCGAGTACCGTAGCTTCCAATACAATAAAACACAACTGGCTTGACATACCTTACTTAGTAAATTAGGTTTTCAAACATATAGAACATACTGAATTAAGTAAATTTTCGCATATTTTATAATATATAACGTATTTGGTATGGTTGTGAATCTTTTCTCATCGAAACCGTTCCTGATAGTACATTGTAAACTTGTGGCTGAATTATGAGAGAAACGGGGATTTTAAAAACGTTTACAAGAAGGAATGCCACGAGCGATTGCCACATTGTCGATAAATTCACAGTGACTCGTGAATATATCTAGAGGATTTGGAAATCGCGAGTGGTATTTGTTACGACTATTTAACGAAAAAATTAAACAGTTTACTCAAAAATCTTACTTACTCACTTACTCACTGGCACTATCGAACCCGAAGGTTCATGGCCGCGCGGACATAAGCTCTCCATACATCCCTATCCTGAGCTAATTCTTTCCAATCATTCCCTGTATAATCTACTTCCTCAAATTATAGTTAATGTTGCTCTCCCACCTCATTCTTGGTCTACCAACTGAGCGTTTTCCCTCTGGCTTTCCTACAAGAAGCTTCCATGCACGTCTTTCATTCCCCATACGCGCAACATGTCCTGCCCATCGCAGTCTACGAGACTTAACTGTTCTTATTATATCTGGCTTCCTATAAAGACCATGTAGTTCATTGTTATGTAGTCTTCTCCATTCACCTGTCTGTTCATCTCTCTTTGGTCCAAAAATTTTCCTAAGAACTTTATTTTTTTTCAATGCCTCAACGTTGTCATTTCGACATTCTGCTATTCTGTTCTGCCATGGCGTTATTGTAACCCACATACGAGATTGGGGCGCCTGGAAGGCGGAGTTACGCTGCCCCGATGATATATGATAAGTAATGATGCGCCAGGAGTACTAAACTTAATTAATATGTTAATGATGATAATGATGTCCAGATGATGTTTGGGGACCGTTTGGGCCTTAACGTTTCCTGAAATGTGTCTTACAGGTGAGGAAAAACACCGAAAAAATCATCACCCAGGAAACTTTCCCCGACCGGGTATCGAACCAGGGCCGGCTGCGTGACAAGGGAGCACGCTATCTCGATAGCACAAATATGGTTACGGATTTTTTTTAATATTTATATATTTAATGTAAATGGCGATGTTTAAAAATAAATCAGAAATGTGTATTTATGTTTATTCACTGCAACTTGATCATACTGTTTATTGCCACATAGGATCGCTATCAGCGATAACCCACTAAGATCGCAATATTCTATGAAATCATTTTACTGGAAAAAAAAGGAAACACATGAAACTGTTTATTATAACCCAACATTATGGGTTATTAAATATTTTTTTAGGAAACAACTCAGTAAAGTAATTGTTTAAAAACACATACAATTATCAAATGTGTAGTTCAAAGGCATCTGTTCATTATTTGCTATATTCAACGTATGACCTGTTCAGAATATTAAGAAGCAGGACCTTTCTATATTTTCGTATAAACAGAATTCAATAAATAGAGAGGTGAAACACGACTGCCATTGGTTCGTTAAACAAAATTCATTGAAATGTGATTGGTCATTGACTCCAATCTGGGGCATGTGTTAAATAGTCAAACACACACACTCGTAGTATAGTCGAACGATCATAATCTATTTATAACTTTCATAATATTTAGTACTATTTTGATAATAATTAGTTTATTAATTTTGGGAGTCTTAAAACTAGTTAATAAAATAATCACAGTACTACCGAACCCAAACATAAGTTTTCCATATATTCTTATCCTAAGCTAAAGTGCGCCAATAATTCCCTGTATAATTCCCTCTATCTAATCATAGTTAATATAATTCTCCCACCTCCGGTTTTCTACAAGAAGTTAGTATATCCCTCTCACATTCAAAATTCGCGCCACATTTCCCTGTACTACGCAGTCTACGATAATTAACCCAAATTATTATGTATGTTTTTCAACAGATCATTAGCTGTCTGTTATTTACGTTTCTTCATTCACCTGTTTACTGACTCTCTTTAGTCTTAAATTTTCCAATTACTTTAATCTAAAATATTCGAAGTATTTTCTGCTCTTTAATAAAAATATTATTTTCGCAGTCAATTAGTATAAGTGGAAGAATTACTTTTCTATATTTCAGTACATTGTCTTAGGGGATTTGGGATACCGAGAGTCCTTGTATTGCATAATAGCATCAGCTTCCTAATTTCTTTCTGCCTCATTCCTTCCTGTAATTACTGTTTCTAGGTATTTCAATTCTGCCAATTCTTCAAAATTTCCCTTATTTGTTTCCATTTCCTATTTAAGAATGTATTTCTACTTGTGACCATATATGCTATAAAGTTTCATATCCAGTTCCTTAAGTTTTAATAAGGCCTATAATTATATTTTCATAAATGATATAACTCCACCGCTGTGGTCTCGAGGTAGCGTGCTGCCTTGTTACGCAGCGGGCTAGGGTTCGATTCCCGGTTGGGACAAGCTTCCTGGGAGAGTTTTTTTTTCGGTTGTAAGGACAAATTTCAGGAAGATTTGAGGCCCAAATGGTTCCCGAACATCAACTGGTCATCATCATCATCATCATAATTATCATCATCATCCCCGGTGTGGAAAGCAACGGGAAGCTACCACACCTATAATTTCTTAGTAAAGCTGCAAAGCATAGCATGAAAATTATATGATTTCACTAAAAGACCTGCCCTAGGGCAGAAGACTACAGTACAGAAATGATATAAATTATTCGTTGGGCATTTTCTTAAAATTTACTTGTGATCTTAGTAAAAGTAACTTAACATCTAATTTTTTATTTTTTTAAGAGGCCTGAGTCGCTAATGTTAACACATTGCTTTTAAAATACATGTTTTCGCAGACTCAGTTCATATAAAAAGGACGAAAGTGACATGCGTCGTTAAAAAAATATATCGGCTATAATCTGATTAAATGTATGTTTTGTCTATCGTCCCATTACGGATTTTTTTCTAAAAATGTAACTCTTGTAATTTCTTTCAATTTAATTTAAATTTTAAATGGAAAAATGTAAATTGCACAGAGAGAATTTTCATAAAATTGTATACAAGGATTTTTTTTAAATATATCCTAATATTTTGATGCAAATCCATTCAGTATATCATGAATTTCCACCGCTGTGGTCTCGAGGTAGTGTGCTGCCTTGTCACGCAGAGGGCCCGGGTTCGATGCCCGATCAGGACAAACTTCCTGGCTGAGTTTTTTTTTTTTTTTCCTCACCTGTAAGGCAAATGTCAGGAAGCTTAGAGCCCAACGGTCCCCGAAAATCATCCAGCCATCATCATCACCATTATCATTATCATCACCATCCTTTACCGGCGTGGAAAGCAACGGGAAACTACCACACTGGTAAGTCTGCAAAGCATAGCATGAAAATACTATGATTGCAGTGAAAGACCTGCCCTCGGGCAGAATTACAATGGATGGATGGATGGATATCATGAATAGCCATGCACTTTATTAATCATCATACATATAGGGCAATCCGGAGCTCTTTACAAAGTAATGACTTCTTCGTTCGCTACCTAAACAGGAGTTAATCAACACAACTTAATCAATATTCGCAACTACTAGGCCAAACGTTCCATTTACCCAATGGATGACACAGACCCTATCTCAGCCTGTTCACAACTCTCTAGCTCGTTTAATATAGGACCTAAGCATCGGAGGATGTACTATAAACATTTTAACTTATTACAAGATAATATTTCGAATGGTGTATATATATACACTGATGTCCAAAAGTTTAGGATAATTTGTAAAACGGAAAATCAAATTGCTTAAAGAGGAGCAAGGAGTAAAAATTATTTATCAAAACGTTTCTCAGTACATTTAGTTTAGTTTACATACTAAATTATAATCTCTCTTCAACAATGAAAAAAATTAATAGCAATTATAAATGAAAATTGCATTGTTGCAGTTAAGCCCTGTTCCATAAATCTTCATTTTTAAAGAGAGTTATGATATAATCAGATGTAGTGTAAGAACAGATTGCAGTAAAATGGCACAAAGACAACATCTGGACCCTCTGCTTCGGGGTAGAATTATTGGGCGGCTAGAAACAGGACAGACACAAACTGAGGTCTCCATAGCACTTAATGTGCCACAAAATGTTATATCTAGGTTATGGCGACGGTTCCAAGAGACCGGAGACGTTAGGCGAAGACCAGTGGGAGGTCGTCCAAGAGTTACAAATCCTCAGCAGGATCGATATCTTGCGTTAACTGCAAGAAGAAACCGAACAATGTCTGCCAGACAACTGAGTTCAGAACTTGCGGCCGCCTCAGGTATCAGAGTATCCAGACAAACTGTCTATAGAAGACTCAGAGCTGCTGGTCTGTATGCTAGACGGCCTGTAGTGTGCGTCCCACTCACCCTTGATAACAAGAGAGCACCAGAGTATCCAGACAAACTGTCTATAGAAGACTCAGAGCTGCTGGTCTGTATGCTAGACGGCCTGTAGTGTGCGTCCCACTCACCCTTGATAACAAGAGAGCACGTTTACGGTGGAGTCAGGAACATCGCGACTGGACTCTAAATCAGTGGAGCAGCGTGCTATTTACAGACGAGTCCAGATTCAGCTTGAACTGTGATTCGCATCGCGTGACTATCTGGAGGGAGCAAGGAACTCGTTACAACCCCATGAACATCATGGAAAGACATCCATTTGGTGGCGGTGGTCTCCTGGTATGGGGAGGTATAATGATGAATGCACGCACAGAGCTTCACATCTTCGCAGGTGGCACTGTTAATGCTCAGCGGTATAGAGAAGAGATCCTGGAACCTCATGTAAGACTTTTCAGGGGAGCTGTGGGTCCAGAATTCATATTCATGGATGACAATGCCCGACCTCACAGGTCACAACTGGTGGATGAGTTTCTTCAGGAGGAAGATATCCAGCGTATGGAGTGGCCAGCGAGGTCTCCGGATATGAATCCTATAGAGCATGCATGGGATGCCTTAGGGAGACAAATTGCATCTCGTCAGCCTCCTCCGAGGACACTTCAAGACCTTCACATTGCTCTTCATGAGGAGTGGAATTTGCTGAGCATCGAACTCCTGAACAACCTCATCACTAGCATGCCACGTCGATGTGAGTCTTGTGTAGCTGTCAGGGGTAATCACACCCCATACTAATCATTTGAACCACTGTTGTTCAACTTTTATGTTCGAATTCTGAAATGCAGTTTTCGTTTGTTGTGAAAATGACAAGTGAATGACGTATTCATGCCATTGTTTCTTTCGTGCCATGTTTCTAATTATCTGACATACCCTTACCAAATTTTGTATTATTCTGACAAATGCTTTATAATAAGTCGGCAAATGAACTAATTATCCTTAACTTTTGGACACAAGTGCTATGAACCCAACTGGATTTATTAGGCTTAAAGGACCTTCAGGACTTGGAAAAACTGGTAGCGTTTATCTAGCCGAGCGTTAGTATGAGGATGTACAGTTTACATGTTTTGAATTAAACAAAGGAAGTCTTATTTTAAACTATTTTATTACTAAAATATAAATAATTAGAAATCCTAAATATCTCTAGCCCTAAATCTATTCTAAGCCTATATTAAAACTACAGTACTTTCTTGGGGGGAGGGTTGAGAAGGGAGTTGTGGAATTTTTAAATCTAACCAAATCTACATGATTAAAAATGTTATATCCCTTTTCTAGAATATAGTTTCAAAAATATTATATTGTACTTGAATTTAAATCCAAAAGAAATGGAATACATTATTAAGAAAAATGGTCGGTGACTTACCCTCCAGCAGTTTACACACACAGACAGACGCGCGACCCATCACTTCTCAAGTGTTATATACTTCAAAAATGACCTCGAGGTCACCCTTAAAACTGTACTCCTAACATTCCAAGGAACTAAATGTAGGGATGTTTACAGTTAGCTTCAATCAAGACTTTTGATCTGAACTATACTCTATCTCAACAGACTGCAGACTTTTAATGTCTAAAGTCCATCTCAAACGAGTTTGCTCGAATAATTAAAATAATCTATAAAACAATAAAAAAATCTATATAAAGAACTATGTATTCATAACATACTCCCCCCTTCTCAATCCCAAGAAAGGGTCTTTTAAGGCCCTTTTTGGGGCCGCTGAAATTGTGTACTTAGACTACGCACAAGCTTTTTAATTGATCTGGATTTTGTTTACATTGATACTACAGATTTGCTCTATCTCCTGTTCCTAAAGCTACTTAACTCTTTCTAACATATGATTTACAAACAGTAATTTTAACAGGAACAATTTTTTTTATATAGTCATAAAATTAGTGTGTTCAAGTTAATCCATTTTCTCTTTACAATTAACCGTAGTTCCCTTCCTCTATATGGGACATAGACGTTTTCATACTTTAACACCCACATTTATCTGGTTTTCAAATTACATCTGGAAAATGGATTAGCCTGTCACTCCGAACCTGAAACAAAAAAACATATATAAAACACAATTTATCTACTCTTCTTCCTTTTCAACTGTTCCATAGTTCTGTTTTCTTCAATGCTGTTTCTTTTCCACACTGTCATTCTGAAAAAAAGGAAAAATCTAAAACTTTAATTAGAGCTTATCACTTTCTTCACAACACTCGGCTTTTACACTAGCCGCGTCCACCGAGAACTTGAGCACTTAGTTCTTGTTTGGCGCCGCGCATGTCCGCGCTCATGCTGATCTCTTACAGCATCCCTGGTTGAATCTGATGCTTGGTCCACGTTCGGTGATGGTATCTTCCTTCAGTCCGGGAGAGAGCCATGCCGGATACTGGGTCTGTCCTTTGAAGTTCTCGAGACCAGCAATTTCTTTTAGGAGCCATGGATTATCCGGAGGATAGGTTTAATGGGATTTCTGTGTTTTTTATCCAATTTTCTTACTGTATATTACTGGTTGGGAATTATTATATGATCCATGGACGATCAGAGGTTCGGTTTGATATGGTTAAGGTATTTGCTTGGTCTCTCATGTCGCACCGTATTGACTGGTGGACATTTCCCATGTTGAATGACTATCCCTGATGTAGTAAGTCGTACCCGCATAGACCCTGTCTTCCTCCTTTTTGTTTTTGGTATCAGCTAGTCTAAGTTTCGTGGTGTGGGGGGATGTCCTAGGTGACTCAACATCCTTCGTCGTTTCTAGTTAGCCCAGTCGTGCTCGTAGTGTCAGATCGTGTGCGTAGTCGTTCTTCTTGTGCTGAGGGTTTTTTTCTTGTGTACCGTTATTTTTGTTTAGTTTTGTTGTTTTTTTTTCTCTTTTTTTTATTTTTATTTGTTTAAAACTATGGGTTTGCACTACCTTTTTCTTAATAAATTCCATATGGACTTTTAGAAATGAATCAATAGTACCTTCTGGGGTCTCAAAACAAATCCTAGTTTCTTACTAAGAATAGTATCCCTCTTCACTGAACCCCGAGTCTTGAGCAACCATGTACATCTTTATTTTTATAATTTCCCTACGTTCAGTTCCTCTAAATTTACTTTTTAGTTAGTCATATCTCAATGGTGAAAACCACCCAAAATTGTATTTTGCATTAAACTTTAACTGCCAACCTCGTTCCTATACAAATGTTATCCCTGTTTTACCTTTTGGCGTTGCTAGATTTTACACGGGAAACCGAAAAGAGTGCTCTTATGTCTATCAATTTGCATAGCCATCATCAACAAATCTCAGTTTCTAAATCATCTTTATATTTTCCCTAAAACTCCAATTTGACAGTACTTCAAGGGTATATATACACATAATTCCCATAATTAGATCGGGTCAATATCTTGCTATACTTAGCAGCCCTAAATTTTGCCTAATTCTAAGGGTTTTTATCTAGTCCCTTTCTCTATAATAGAGTCCTAGGTTCGACTGGGTGCGCTCGTCTTCACATCAGCCGGAAAGACATATACTACACTTATTTATCATGTAAATGCTACTTGACCAAAGCCGAATTAGTCCTTACAAACACCAATTAATACTCGCATCCTGAATTTCTGTCATCGTTTCCTTAGGGTCCTGAGTTTGAGAGCATTCTTTCCTTTCTCCACTTCTGAAATAACTGCCTCTATTTCTTCACTCTCCCTTTCCTAGTCTTAAATATTCTTTAATTGAGATATGATTTTTAAGCTACTTGAGTCTGGACAGGGATTCAGGTTTTCATTATTCATTGTGTCTACTTTTCCCGGACTATCTGATCTTACTGCTAATATATCAATCCACTTAGTTTAACCTCTAATTCCTTACTGATTCAATTTTAGAAGTCACCGTGATGGTTACGTAACCTGAGTCCTTGTCCTCATTCTCCCTTCTGCTGCCCTAACTTCTGATACGGCGTGCTTTACACTCTCTTACCTCACCGAACTGTTTGTTTTGATTGGCAAATTCTCATAGCTGATTTGTTGAACTTTTTATACTTTTATTTTACGTTTTGTATACTTTATTCCCTGATTGTTTCTTGATCTACATGTATTTAAACTGTTTTTTTTTCTACATCTTACTTCCGGGATTTCCTTGATTTCCCATTACATACATATCATCATTTATTGGGGTTCGATTTTATTTTTTCTCCTTCTTACTCTGAAATATTTTACCCACGTCCTACTCCTGGGTTCTCTCCTTACTTCGTCTTTCACTCGGAACTACTCCTATCTGTGCTGCTTGTATCCTAGGGGCTCTACTTTACTTTAGACTGCTTATGTGTTTAAACTTATCTACACCACCATAGGTGTTTAACCTCTCGTTTTATATGTCGTCTTCTTCTCTTTCCATCCTAGGTCAATCTGTTCCTCTTGGCTCTACCTGTCGATGGCACAATCGTATGTATGTGCGTTTCCCAATTTTCCTTCTGTTCCCTCGAGTGCACTAGTGTTTCCGGTGTTATTTTGCTAGTATTTGTTATCTACCCGTTAGGACCACATTCTATCTGCGCGTACGTCTTTCCTCGCGGTATTCTTTCCGCTTTCTCACCACCGGCGGATTTCCTGGCACATTATTGACTCTGGATGGTCCCTGACCATCGCCTCTTGGGGGGCCCCAGACCATGACTGGGCTGCGGCCTCGAGGACATGGGAAGGTCCCCAATTCCCACAAAGGGGGCCTGGATCTCTCTAGGCGCTGGCCTCAAGGCGGGAAATGCGTCGATACCCTCCATGCCGACGGTGGCCCTAGTCATGCCCGCCCCCCCTAGTCGCGATTCCTGTCTTGCTAATCGTGTCGGGTGAGCCAGCGAAGTGGCCGGGCTGCGGCCTTGAAGGCGTGGAATGGATCCCATCCTCCACAATGGGGGCCTGGATTTCTCTAGACGCCATCCTGAAGGTGGAAAATGCGTCGATTCCATTCACGCAGTCAGTGGCCCTGGCCCTTCCTGACCCACCCTTTAATTCTGTCGCTCCAGAATTTTCCTTTGATAATCTGGTGGCTTCACCGAAACATTTCGTCATTGGGGTGGATTTGATCCGATTTCCCGTGACGCGGTTCGTATCTTGCTCACCTCGCTTTCTATCACCCGGGTGCTTTTATCTGCTAATGATTCTATATTTTCTTTCGATTCTTTGTTTTCCTTCGTTTCTAAGTGGTCTTTTGCCACTATTTCTCCGATGCCTAACTCTCTATCTGCTGTTGTTCCATGGTCCTAAACGTCAGTGCCAAGTCGGCAAGGTGCTATTGCCAGTGCCCCAGGATCACCGAGGAGGTCTGTGACTCCAGATCCTTTTATTACGGGGGTGTCCCACCTTCCAACTGTACACTCCCTAGCTCCTCACTATTTCTCTGTCTCTCTCGCCTGTGCACTGTTTTTCCCTAAGAATCGCTGTTCGCATCTCTATCCCAGTGGCTCTAGCATGCCAGGCCTCCATCAAGATAGAATGCCAGGGTCTCTGCCCGCATCTCTATCCCCTCCTAAGGGTCGCTGTTCGCATCCCTACCCAGTGGCTCTAGCGTAGGCCAGGCCTCCTCGAAGTAGTATGCCTCCCTTTACTTCCTATCCTAAATCTGTTACTCTTCTAACTTCTTTTGGGTTTCTGTGCGATTTCCCTAACATCGCTTAGCCAAAATTGACCTAGGTTACAGTCTATTCGCTCGTTTTATCTGAATATGGTTCCGAGTGAGTGTGGGCCCAAGTCTGGCGAGCCTTAAGGCGATCTAGTGGTCATTTACTATTTAAATAAGTTCCAAATCCCATGTGTGTGTGTGTCTAGTCTCAACTGGTCACTAGTCCCACTGATATGCTATCAAGGTGTACAGAGGGAGAGATCCCGGCCGCAGATTCTTTCTCTGTTTCCTCCTGTATGCATCTCAGTCAAGTGTCATGATCAGCCGAGTATAATAATTGTTGTGTAATTTCCATTAGAAATATATTCAGTGTAGCCCTTGAAATCCCAAATTTATATGATAATACTTTCCACTAGATCGATTAAGACACCCAACTATCGGTGAAGTATCCTAACCTCCATCTTCTAAATTACTATGGGAATAAATTAATTTGTTTTCGATCATTTCTGCATGTTTGTCACTCGATAATTCTGGGGAAATTTTTCAACGCTCGTCCTATTCTTCATTGCGTTTCAAAAAGTTTATAAATTTTCCTAAGTTCCTATGCCCCTCTTCCGTTCTCTTTGTAATACATTTTTTTTTACCAAGTTGGGTAATGCACATCCTCCCTTCTTAATCTGAACTGTTGTCACTCCTTATTACTTGCGATGTGAAAATAATTTCTACCCTCCGTGTTGGCATAATTGCTGGTTAATTGAACCTATCATTCGTCTTCCGCTATAGGCTTAACATACTACGTGCCTCTATCTGGACTTCTTCCACGTTATCTTCTCGCGAACTAGCCTACTACTTATCCCGGAACCCATTCATGCTTAAATGAGTCCTAATTGCTGAAAATAAGATTGTGGTTTTCCGTTATCTTTCATTTTATTCATAAACGCAAGTCTTATTTCTGGTAGTTCGCTCTTATTTAATCATCATTATTATTGTGGTTTATTAATTTACCGCGAATTATTATTATTATTATTATTATTATTATTATTATTATTATTATTATTATTATTATTATTATTATTATTATTATTATTATTTATAAGTTTACTGTGTTTTATTATTATCATTATACATTATTAATACTGGTAATTTGATTTTTTTAATTTTTTTATTATTATTATTATTATGATCGTTGAGGTTTATTGTTATTACTGATGTCTGTTATCCTTTTTTTATTATTATTATTAACCTAGTTATTGTCTTTATTATTATTATTATTATTATTATTATTATTATTATTATTATTATTATTATTATTATTATTATTATTATTATTAGCATTATTATTAGTATTATTATTAGTATTATTATTATTTCCTTTTCTGGTGGTTTATTATTATTATATTTTTTATTAAATTTTAGGATCTTCACTAATATTAATAGTTTTATCTTCCTGTTTACATCCTATTAATCTCACGTGGATATCATAACTAGTCTCTAGCATCCTATCCTTATCCAGCTTGAGGGTTATTCGCCGATGTTTGTTTGTCTGTCCCTTCACGTTTGTTTACTTCTTTTACTTCTGGTATTATTATTATTATTATTATTCAACTACGATATAAGGATTACTGCTAGTCCTATTTGGTATCTCAGTATTACGATCATTTAGACCTCTTTCCTCTTAATAATATCCGCCATCCTTTAATCTAATGATTTCTCCTATTATTAATTATTATTTTAATATAACGTTTTATGCTTATCATTATGTTATTGCAATTAGTTTTTATTTCTTACTAGTATTATTATTATTATTATTATTATTATTATTATTATTATTATTATTATTATTATTATTGTTATTATTATTATTATTATTATTATTATTATTGTTTATTAATTTTCCTGTGAATTATTATTATTATGTAGTATGACTTAACTTTTATTGTTATTACTGATGTTTGGTATCATTGTTTATTTTCATTAATATAGTTATTAAGGTTATTATTATTATTATTATTATTATTATTATGATTATTATTATGATTATGATTATTATTAAAATACTATACCAGGATTACTGCTAGTCCTATCTGGTATCTCAGTGTTACGATTTTTGCCCTTGTCCTTCAATATTTATCCGCAATCCTTCAATCTGATTGTTCCTCATATAATTAATCATCATCATCATGAAAAAATTAGTCCTTAAATCTGAGTGTTCCTCATATAATTAATTATTACTTTAAGTATCGATACAACATCTTATGCTAATCATTTGTTATTGCATTTAGTTTTTATTTATTACTAGTTTTATTATTATTATCATCACTATTATTATTATTGTTTATTAATTGTCTGTGGATTATTATTATTGTTATTATTATTATTAATATTATTGTTTATTAATTTTCTGTGAATTATTATTAGGATTATTACTATTTTTTTTATTATCATTATTTTCATTATTAGGTCGATTAGTTATCATGTTTTACTTTTATAGCTCAGATTGCCCGTTGATTATTCACTGAGTCTCGGTCATCCTCTTTTACCTCATGACCTGTCTTCGTAATCTGATGCTCCGTTATACCTTTCAAACTGCTTTACTATTATTTTCTTAGTTATCCATATTATTTAATTTAGTTTGTTAAGATTACTCGTAGTTGGTCCATTTTTACTTGTGGTTCTCATCATCTTTGGGTTTAATTTATTGTAGCGATTAAGATTATCTACTCGCTTCCTAAGTTAGTTCCATTTACATTTCCCGTTAGTTCATTTACTTACCAATGTTTTACTTTTAAATTAGTTAATTTAAATTCACAGATTATTAGCTTATTTTAGTAAGGTTATTATTCACTATTTATTGTTA
The DNA here is from genome assembly GCA_030220185.1 of Diploptera punctata. Lineage (NCBI taxonomy): Eukaryota > Metazoa > Arthropoda > Insecta > Blattodea > Blaberidae > Diploptera > Diploptera punctata. The sequence continues at coordinate 1,105,758 of JASPKZ010009358.1, forward strand.
TCATTATTTATTGGTTATTTATTATTATTAAGGCGTTCATTAATTGAGTTCTAACTTACCACATGTTCTTATTCCTCAAATATTTCCTTCATCCGGAATATGTGGAATGAAAGTTTTTTTTTTGTTATTTATGATGATCGAGCGTTTACGGATTAAGTTAAACCACTAAGGGCCGGTTTCACCAACATCGGTGAAATTTAACCTTCACGACGGGTTACATAACCGGGTGAAAAATAACTAAGCGTGTTTGCGTTTCACCACGCCATATAACACCGACGTAAACAAACTGGCGGTTTACCGTTAAAATTATTTTGAATCGTATATTTCTCATACCTCATATTCAAGCGGAACAAATTTGTAGGAGGGGAAAGAAATGCTATTGGTTGTTACTTATCGCGTTACCATAGAAACCTAAATAAACACATTGAACCAACACAAACACGTTCCACAGATCACGTCGTACACGTGGAAAATTTGCCAGAAATAAAGAACATGTCCAACGAAAGATTTTCAAAACTATAATAGAATTAATATAGAAACGTTGAAACTATAGGAAATAAGAAACTATCCATAAAACATGCGTAACGACGAAAAATATTTTTTCTTGATTAGGCCTGTTTTTAAATTAACCTAATGATTGATTTAAAAACACTTTTACATTAATATAATATGGTAGTGTATATCATCATCATCATCATTGGAATGCTTTAGTATATTTGGGTTATGTAAAAGTTTTCATGGAACAAGCCATTTTAATGGTATAAGAAGAGCAATTATTTTGGTTGGGACCATGTATTACAGTGTTTACAAAGTATCTAATCCATCTCCTGAAAATGTTGCTGCTGTAAACTCTCATTCTTGGAAGAATTATTTAATAACATGCAAAATGATTATGATAATGCAAGCCATGTTATATATATAAGGTGATTTGGAGCCATCAAGCAACAAATCTGATGAGAGGTCCTTAAAAAAAATTCCAACATTTCTCCCTCTCAATGCATAGAATTGCTAGATTACAAACCCTTGTGCTTCATGGTTATTCAGGTGTAATCATAATATAGGAACGTCCTGTCTGCGGATGAACTTGTGATGGAACAGATTAGTTTAATTTGTAAAACTTGGAGTAGATCTTGGGAAGCTTAATTTTTTTGGTTGTTCCTGGACCTATTATAAGAACAGTGAGAGTTTTCTTTTTGTCTTACATATATTCATTATTTTCATTGTTGCACTTTGGAATACTCCAACCCAGTCTTAAGGAATTTCACTAAAAATGTTTGACTTTATCAGACCCATACCCTTGTCACATTCTAGGTATGTAGGTCCACTTATTGGGAATGTGACAAGAACTGACTGCAAATGTGTCTTCTCATGAACAATGTAGTGTAAATATCTAAAGAGCATGTAATTTTTATTTGCCCTCCTGCAGATTCACAGAATATATTTAACTACTAGATTTTTGGGTTAAGGATGTTTGTAATATACTGATTAATAAGAAATGAAGTTACCTTATTGGCTCCTTTCCTACCATGAGTTTCAGAATAAATATAGAAAATGGCCTTGTTATCAAACAACTTTTGAATGTTGAAAGAAAAGTAGCTAAATCGTTGCTTGTAATATATGATGTTTGGACAGGGGAGATTTTTCTGAAAATCCATGGAAATAAATTTAGTACTTCTCTTCCATGCTTCTCTCTGGCCGTTATAAATAATCTCAGTTCTTGCTATGTGAACCTTGTTTTCAGTTTCAAGATACATTACCTTCTTCTCTATCTCCAGCCTCATCTCTTCATTTGCAATGGTACTTAACTGAACAGGAGCGACTTCTTATTAGCAGTAAATTCATCACAGATACTATACGAATCGTTTCTGGGGTATCCAAATTAAATGTTGAACTGTGTTATGAAAATGGTTTAATACATTTCAGAAGATATAAAGTTTTCAGAATAATTGTCTTTATACATGTTATACGTTGTTAAAAATACACAGTTCCCCAGGTAAATACAACTTCTGTTTTCTTTATGCTATAATGGCTTTCAGGACCCTTAAATGATGTGTGTTCCATAACCAGTTTTGGACAATTTGGTCTGCCTGTTGGTGTGTTTGCCTTACATATCCTTGCCTATCTCTGCATTAGTATTTATAGATTTTCGGATATTTTCAATTCTCTATTTTGAAATGGCATTTATAAACCTGAAAACTTTTTTACATATATCTTTATTTCATTTGCATAATTTTCATCTGAAATTCTTACCTTGTATCTGAAACTTTACTATGAAGGAGAGCATCATCTTCATTTATTTTGGCCTCCTCTGTTTAATATTGTGGGACCAAACATATATATAAAGTTAATAGTGAGTGGAGAACATATTTTTAATAACTCACCTCATACAATTTCAAATTTATTTGATTTAAGACCATTGGTTTTGAATGAATTTTTCATTCATCTTCAGTTTATTTTCAGTTGTTGATTTCACCAATTCTCTAATTCTGCCATATTTGGTTGGCATTATAATTTTTTTTCTATAGGAATATCAAAATTCATTGATCGATATTTATTCTTTTGAATGAATATCTTCTCCCAAACTGTTCATTCTAATGGTTTATCCAATTGTTTCAAATTGTGAAATTGAAAAATCAGCAATTGCTGCACATAGTTTATTAGAACATCATAAAATTAATAGAGATGCAAAACTTTTGAAACAATTGGATAAACTATTAGAATTAACAGTTTGGGAGAAGATATTCATTCAAAAGAATAAATATTGATCAATGAATTTTGATATTCCTATAGAAAAAAATTTTATTTCAAAATTTATAAAGCCAACCAAAAGATGGCAGCGTTAGAGGTAACCATGGTGAAATCAACAAACATAGAATTTCAACAGTTGGTGTCATGAAAATAAACTGAAGATGAATGAAAAATTCATTCGAAACCAATGGACTTAAATCAAATAAATTTGAAATTGTATGACGTGAGTTATTAAAAATATGTTCTCCACTCACTATTAATGATATAACCTCATAATGTTTACTTCCCAACATTAATTTTAATATATATAAAGATTGTGCCTCTAACATTGTAAATTTTGAATTTGATTCATTTATTTTGCTGATTTACATCAATACGTTTTAAATATTTTAACCTACAATTACAGGAGTCTCCAGTTTCATGAATCTGAGCTCTCAATTTTTTGTTAGTATCTTTCATCCTGCCAAAAACTCTTCCTCTTCTTACAGCTTTCATAAGATACACAGTTATTGATCATACTCATTCATTTTGAATGTATGTGATTCCAGTTTTCACTTTTCTCGCACAATATTACTAGTAAAACAACATATGAAGCAATACAATGAAAAAATAGTGTACATGTAATTCTCCTCCCAAATAAGACCAATATTGAATAAATCCAGTTCTATTACTCTACACCTGCACTGCAACAGTTAGATTAAAATGACTTGCCTTCCTTTTCCCCTGTTCACTATAGACTTACCTTTTTTTTTTCACTATCAAATGGGCCTTGGGTTCGATCCCCGGTCGGGACAGTTTTTCTGGGTTTTTCCTCACCTGTAAGACCCAAACGGTCCCCGAAATCATATGGCCATCGAAATCATTGTATTCATATTCATCTTAGATTAAGCTTGGGATTAGGGACTCTCCTGGTGCACCACTATCATCATCCATCATATCATCGGGGCAATGTAACCCTGCCTTCCAGGCGCCCCAACCTCAGAAGTGGGTTACAAGTACGCCATGCCAGGAGGGAACACCAGGAATGTCGAAGGGCAACCTGGGGCATTTGCAAAAAAAAAAAATCTCAGTGACTAGCCTTACTTTTGCTCCATAATTTAGCCCATATAAAATTCACTGCTCAAGCTATATGAATGTGCCCTTAACTGATTTTTTTTTTATCACATTTACTGACTTACCTCTCTTTTTCCCTATAGTCTTCAATTCCATCACTGCATTTCCTCAAGAAAAGATAGTCTCCAACGTAACATACAGGAATATTAATTAAATTATTTGGAGTCAATATTAATGTTGATTATCTTGAACATGTTTCGCTTATATCATAATCATTGATATGCTATAATCGAAACATGTTCAAGAACAAATCAACATTAATATTGAGTTAAGATGAACAGACTCCAAATAATTTAATTAAAAGAACCTCAAAATATTACTTCCTAAAATAAAACATTAAATACAGGAATATGTTTGAAAATGACTTGAAAACACTAGTGGGTAACACACAGAAGTAATTATTTTGAAATTATATTTTATTTAATATTTTTCAAAATTATACAATAATTAATATAAATAAACTCTTATTATTTACTGCTTCAAATATCTTATTGTTTCTATCAGATACAACAAACTGCAAAACAATAAGACTGAGGAACATGTATATAATTTACTCATTTTATAATTTCATACTGCGTAACATTCTACAGCATCTCTCAAATGTTCACAGGCAATCAGTTTTAGTAAAATATTTAAAATTGTACTGCACATTTTGAATGTATAACAATAAATCACATAAAAACCTAAAATATTTTTAAATTATTACAGTATCATCACTGATTAAAATATTATAGAACAAAAATATAATTAACAATTTACTCTACAATGGGATTTGATGAGCCTTCACTTTACACCATTGTTGTCTCGGTTAAAATAATATTTTTCTTTCTCAAATAATGCAACTAAATTGAGATTAAGAACGTCCTGAAGTACTTGCTCACCTGCATATCTTAAAATATTGTGTAAAACATCAGTAGCCCAATGATATGAAATTCATTAATCAGTTTTAAATTAATTCCTACATCACTTCCTAGAACTGAAGAGCTTCTCAATAACCTTCAACATTCTGATTTAAGATTCATTGTACATGTTATCTGCAAGTGTGTACAAAGAAGACAGAAATACATTAACATGGACCAATTATGAAAAAAATAATTTATAGAGAAATTATAACAAAGTTATACGACGTAACTAACAACGTTACATTTTACAATATGAGAAATGTAAGCTAGGGTGAGTTATTTTTTTAAGCTGTTCTAAGTTTAAGACTGATGTGTATAAATATTTATAACTGTTAGACTTAATAGTTGCAAATGTTATAATTTGCCATAAATTGTTCTTCACCTAGCAATGATGTCACAAAATGTCATATTTGATTTACAAATAGCCTTCACTTTTAAAGAGAAGTAGTATTTCAAGTTACTTGAACTATTCTGCAACACCATCACCAGGTCTTTATTCTTTGTTTGTGTAATCCATTGAACTTCCGGTCTTTAGGGATGTAGCTTGAAGTCGAGAACTTGCAATGGCACAACTGACTCGGCAGACAATATCTTAGGACTGTTGATCTCCTGACCCCTCCTGAATGATGAACCCTTATCTAATCATTGTCCAAAGCCAGGAGCAGCTGATTTATTGGAGAAATGGCTTGATTTCTAAAAAAAAAAAAAAGCAGTATGTAATATAAACTTATTGTGTTGTACAGATCAACTCACATAATACACGCATATAGCAGTACAAGTGAATTATTCATAACTAGCTGAAGTTATTTTATCAATAATTAAAATTATAGATTTCACAATCAACATAGTATACCACTGGTGTATAATACATAAGGATTACTGTATGCTGGCTCAACTGCACTTTTACTAGCGCTTGATTTTTCAGTTATATTATTGTAAACTATAGCTCTTCTTTTTGTAAACTATAACTCTTCTTTTGTATTTACTAACATTATTTATTATTTTAAACTTTTTCAAACAATTTTATAACATTATTAGACAGTTTTGAAGTATTTATTTAAATATGCAAATCACAATATTATGACACTGTTAGACAATATTGTGATGCTAACTGCTATTTTCTCCACAGAGTATATTACTTAGTCTATGATTTTTCTATCGCTGTTTTGGGTTATCGCTGGTTGGATCAGCGTTAGGGAGCGATAAGTAAGTGTACACCCATTTTTAATAAAGTTTGGTAAATTTAATATTATTAATATATCTTTATAACATAGATTTGGGGACTTATTGCAAATATTGGTCATTTAAATTTCATAGCGACGGATAGTAATCCAGGATGATAATCAATATGTGGTTCGATTGTGGGTTATCGGTGGCTCTACAAACTCTGGTGCATGCGCACTGTTATTCTATAGGACTTTGAAAATATTTGACGCTAGTTTAAGTGCAGTTTTTCCCTGTATGCTTAGTAACTTGCATTTCTTACAATTTGTAACTTCTGTGTATCATAGATTTGCACATGCTGATATATCAAATGTTATCATTGATCTGCAGTTACTTCATGAATTATTTTTAGTGCTACAGGTGTTTAGTCTACAATATTAAGACTCGTCAAAACATATTATTTAAAGAAAAGTAGTATCACAGAATTAGAATAATAAAATCAAATAATAGAGAAACTGCTGCATTACATATAATGACTGTTCTGTTCTGGAACATGTTTTCAGAGAAATACTTGGTCTTACAATTAATGACAATATATGTTAGGCCACTATACAATTTTAGCATAATTCCCACTGCTCTAACGTTAAATAACAGGAAAATTGTCTTGGATGTCAGATATATTACCGGTACTGATTATCTACAAGGCAATTAAGATTAACACATTTTTGGAAATTATTTCTAGAAATATTTGTATTTAGACCTAGGATCTCATTACTTGTTCTATATTGTAGGTATATACATACAAGATTTAAATTACGGTACTTGCTAACAATTTCAACAAAAATAGGCCTACTGTATTTAATATCCCAAAATATTAAGAATGTCAAATAAAACCAAATATTTTATAAAATATATTTCTGTAATTGGTAATTAAATATATAGTTCAAAAATAGTCCATAAATAATAAACATAACCTCACATTATTTTGTAATGATACTAACTTGCTTTTAAATATGTATTCATGAGTGAATAAAATTAGTAATTCATTGTGTAAAGTACTGGTATTATACATGAATAAAATAATTTTCATTAACGAATTAAACTTACTTGTATTTATGCCTGACTTGTTTTATATAATAGGACAGTATTCATACTAGATTTATGTTATTTGCTAACCATTTTAACAAAAATAGGCCGACTGTATTTAAGAACTCAAAATATTATGAATATCAAATAAAACTCAAATACTTTCTAAAATATATTCTGTAATCAGTAATTAAATATATTGTTAAAAAATAGTCAAATAATAAACATAACCTCACATTATTTTGTACCGATACTAACTTGGTTTTAAATATATAAGCATGAGTGAATAAAATTAGTAATTCATTGTGTAAAGTACTGGTATTATACATCAATAAAGTCAGTTTCAATAATGAAATAAACTTACCTCTCCGATGATCCAAATGTGCAGTAGCCTATCAGGTAGACAGGCCTGGTATCTTCGAAAGTCTGCGATATCACTGTAATCGTAATTTTCAAACTATTCACACAGTTCTTCTACCCAACTAGAGTATTTTTCAATTCAATTGGCCTTCAAAATAATAATTAAAACCATATTCACGTTCAATGTTAAAAATGTCCAGTCTTTCACACGCCATTTTAATATAGGAATCACCCTCCGTTATATATCACCCTCCGATTCTACCGACCAAATTCGTGCGGTTACGGTTTACTAACGAAATACGACGAAATAACTCCCGGTGAAAAGTTACTGTTGTTGGTGAAACGCAAATTGTAGTGAAGCTGGGAAACGCTCCGTTTAATTCACCGGTAACACGGTTACCTGTGTTGGTGAAACCGGCCCTAAGTCTACTTCACTACTCAAATATTCGAAAACTGCACTTGAAATGACAAGAAATTATTTCCAGAGTTCTAGGGTCCTACAGTGCGCCGGCATTATCACCACGTTTCGATTATCAACTTCGCTTGCTACAATAAAATGCCAAAGGATCTACGACTAGATAGGCTCACCTCACTATGAAATTAAGTGGTCCAATAATATTATAAAATTTATCGGAGCAGTTCCCAAATTTACAAATGCTGCCACCATAAAATCGAAATTATATTGTTTTAAGTATGTAGTCGCATTAAAGATAATGCCTAAACACTAGACACTCTTGATTTAATCCAAACTCTTCACTGCATAAAATCTCTCTGAGGAAACTGCAAGTCACCATTCACCATATGGGTTTTCAAATAATTACTCAAAAGTCCTAAGTAATGTATAAAGTCGGTTGAAAATTCAAAAAAAAAAAACAATTTTATAAGGTAGATAAAACATAAGACTTATAATTCACAACAGAAACTCAAAAAATATCCCTGGTTATGCAGTATCATATCACTTGGGGTTAGGATTAATAGACAATACCATGTCTTTATTCAATTATTTTTGTGGATATTATTATTATTTTTTTTGAAGTGATTTTTAAAAATCACGTAATTATCACCACACTTATATAAAAGATTATTTATGTTTCCTAATGTTTTAATAAAAAAAAATGTTTGACTCTCGCGCTCCTACATTTCGTTTAGCATTTATAGGCCGTTATTGGTTGTGATATACTTTAGGTATTTCCTATCATTAATTTCATTGCGATCGTTTAGGTACAGAATATTTATGATTCCTAGTTTTTTTTTTTTTTTACATCTTCGGCCCTATCAGTGTATGTTTATTTTGCCAAACATAATGTTCTATTATTATTTAATTAAATGCTTAGTCTAATGCGGGCAAGGTCGTTTACTCGGACAGAGAATTATAAAAATGGTCAGCATCAAGGTTCCCTCAGCAGTACTATCTTATGAATCAACATCATTTAAATCATTATAATTCATCAAACTACCTGTATCCAACCCATTAGTTAAATAATAAAAAACTTGCCGCTTATGCGTTATTAAACGTTCATCGACCGATTCGATATATAAGATAGATTAAAATTCTGAACCCCTCAATTAGGTTCTTTTGTTTCTAAATTATAAGGACGTTATGCGACAAATATGTGTCCTCGTTCGACACCATCAGCTGACATACCTTGTAACATTTGTGGAAAGTTTTCAGAATCTAATTTCAATTACACCAGTTACGAGAATCTTAATCTGATGTGCCGCTACAAAACAAGTTTTCCCATCCAAGTATAATTAGTTCTATTAATAAGTTACACTTTAAATAAACTCCCGTTGAAACCAAGTTAATTATTTATTTTTGTAAGGAGGAAACTGAGTTTCATGAGCAACTTTTATTTTATTTTAATAATTTGTTATTTAATCGGTAATAAAGAATCTAAGTTCCCATACTTCCAGATTTTCCATCGATAAATTAGTTATACGAGTTGCGGAAAATTTCCAATTTACTCCCGACAAATGCTAAATATTCCTGGACTGTAAAAAAAAAAAAAAAAAAGGTAAAATAATTTATTTGTTCAAGTTCCAACAACCTCGAATAAATTTTTAAACTAGCGCTATTCTGGAGAGATTAACCAAATGCTGAATACATTTTTCCTGGATTCGAATCCAAGACTTCTAGTGGCGACCTCCTAGCCAACACATTACACGTGTTGCCAGATCAATCTGTTTTAAGAAAAAAATTTTGATACTCTTTATGATATTTTTGGATATTTGATCTGATGATTCGGTAACATGTATAGTGTAGAGCGAATTTTTTTGAAGTGTAACTCCCTCATTCAAGTTGGAAAATTTTCAGAATCTTTATCAAAATCCCGTTAGATAGCCTCGCATACGGGGACATATTTCAAACTAAATATTCCTCGGACATCTCTTAACATTCCTGCTAGGAGTATACTTGTATTATTGCTAATTTAGAACACTCCGCTTACCGTTCTCGGACAAGAAATCTAATAAAAAAACAACTGGTAGTCACCGTATGTGAAACTTATTTTACTGTTTGACCTTTCAAAACCTAGCCTTCACTCCAGCCGACATATTGTAAAGCTAGTCACCAGGGGTTCGAACCCGAGACTCCTTTCGCTAAATATTTTCTCAACAATACCCTGTAGTTACCCCGTAAATTATTTCATATATGCTACATAAATATATATATATATATATATATATATATATATATGACCTGTCATTTTTCACTAATTTAAACAACGTCGGTATGATTTCGACTTGACATTTAGTATTGCCAACATAGGAATGACACAGTCCGTTTATTTATTTAATCTCCATATTTAATATATTTTCCAACGCATGCAGAAACGATCTGTTCGCAGGGAAAGATCTAAAAATAATTCCTATATAACGTTTTTAAATTTTCTCATTTAATTCAACATTTCGTTCATATGTTGGTATCGCTTGAGTTGCCCTGAGGTAATTAATTTGCCCTGAGGTAATTAATAACCCGAGACATTTAAACCATTTGTATTTCAGTATTTTATGGAAGTAATTTTCCACGAAGGTAATTAGTTCATGCTATTTTTTTTTCGTAATTATTATTGCAGAGAAATTATTTTATTACCATTATTATTGGTCCCAATCATCATCGGCAAAAATATTCATGTTAGTATGATGGCGTGTCATCCCCGTCCACAAGCCACGAGTTCGGTTCGCATACGTCGACATATCCCGTTAGGAGGCCACGTTTCAGGCCACATTTCAGGCCACGTTTCAGGCCACGTTTCAGCAATGAGTTTTGCCAATCTATATTGGTTTTATATTTTTATCCTATCTTCTAGACAAAAAAATAGTATTCTCTCTTAGTATATATCATGCATAGATTTTTACAAGATAAAATAATAAAAACAAAATGGTTGCTCAATTATTATAGCTACATCGAAAAAACATTTTTTTTTTCTCTTCCACAACTCCCTCTCTCTACAAGGTCTGATTATTTAAATCCCAATCCAGAATTAATATCTTCTATTTATTTAATTTCTATTAAATAATAAATATCCTATGTTCTACATAAATCTTACACTGCTGATTTTAACCTAAAACTGTACGTATCACAAAATTTTAATATTTATTGTATTCCAAACGGTCCAGAAAGCTTGCAAGGGTCCGTTTCCCTATCATAAAAATAATTTAAAAAAATATTTATACGATATACCACCACTGCTCACCAGTGCTATGAACCCAACTGGATTTATTAGGCTTAAAGGACCTTCGGGACTTGGAAAAACTGGTAGAGTTTATCTAGCCGAGCGTTAGTATGAGGATGTACAGTTTACATGTTTTGAATTAAACAAAGGAAGTCTTATTTTAAACTATTTTATTATTAACGTATAAATAATTATAAATCCTTAGTAATCTAGCCCTAATCTAATCTAAGCCTATATTAAAACTACAGTACTTTCTTGGGGGGGGGTTGAGAAGGGAGTTGTGGAATTTTTAAATCTAACCAAATCTACATGATTAAAAATGTTATATCCCTTTTCTAAACTATAGTTTCAAAAATGTTATATGGTACTTGATTTGAAATCCAAAAGAAATGGACTACATTATTAAGAAAAATGGTCAGTGACTTACCCTCCAGCCGTTTACACACACAGACAGACGCGCGACCCTCACTTCTCAAGTGTTATATACTAAAGATGACCTCGAATTACCCGTAACTGTACCACTAACATTCCAAGGAACTAAATGTAGGGATGTTTACAGTTAGCTTCAATCAAGACTTTGATCTGAACTATACTCTATCTCAACAGACTTTGAATGTCTAAAGTCCATCTCAAACGACTTTGCTCGAATAATTAAAATAATCTATAAAACAATAAAAAAATCTATATAAAGAACTATGTATTCATAACAACAAGTGTATATATTGTTTTGAAGTTTTCGTATATTGTGACGCATTGTTGGGGTTTTTATATTTATTTCGCGGGCGACAGAGTGAGTCGCGGTCTCGCCTTATATGACAGGGAAGGATTCATGAATTTTCGAGTCACGAATCGGAAAGCCCGCGGAGAACTTTCTACATGCATCTATATTTCCATAATAAAAAGTTCGATACACGAGTATTCGACCCAAGAAAAGTCTCGACCAAACGTCCAGAATATTTCTACACTCGCATTTATAAGCAATTACGAAGTTCGGAGGAGCCAGTCGTGCCCGAATAGTCAACTAGTAGGTGAATGTCAGAGCGAGAATAAGAAAACCATCTAAGTGAAATCGTCAACGAGTAGAGATTTATAATTGTGAAGTAAGAGATTATTAGCGGCAAATTATTTCTGAAGAATCAGTTAAATTCTGTAAAGTAAATAATCGATCTTGGACATTTTCCGTAAATATCTGTGGTGTTTATTTAAAGAAATTCCATCAGAATCCTACGCACCACCGGTTGAGTGAGAATATTTAAGATGGTATGTTGTCAGGGAAAAAAATATATTGTTCAAACTTTAAATTGATGTTCTGCAAAATTGGGTCCTTTGTTTGACTGGTTTTATTCTATCCTTCCTTGAAGTTAACATTCAAAGTGTGTATTAAAAATAATTATACAATACATAACAATATGCAATGGTTTCAGGTTCATCTGGAGGAGATGTTTGCAAGGAAAAATATTGTCCATCAGACTACCCACACTGCGTATACACATGTGGAGGTCCATGCAGAGGCTATTCAGAAGAACCATGTCCGATAGTAAATATTCTATGCAAAGACAGAGTGGAATGTCTAAATGACGAAGGACAAGAGTATATTTTCGAAGAATAACACTGAGCAACAAAAAAGAAACTTCTTTTGTCTCAGAAAGATATGTGATTCGGATAGTATTTTTTCTCCTGAATTCAAATATGATACCGGGTTCTCTCCATCACGCAATGTTTCCGACAGACAGGAATTTATAATTTCAAACACTTTAATATTTTCTACATTCGTAACTACACAATATTCGAACATTCGGACTCACCTAGAAAGTAAGAAATGACGATTTTCTGCTATATTTCGCCTGTGGAGCATCCCTCTTGATGGCCCAACAATAATCGACCAGCATATTAGGATTCCATTTGCCTTAATATCTCTTTTCTATAGCTGAAAACCATTTGAGTTAGCTCATTTGGTTTTATTTTACATTGGACAAATGGACCAAAAAACGTTTATTAAAAAACAATTATTTAAATCCATTAATTGAAATTGAAATAAAAAACTGTGGGTGATGGAGAAATTCCAAATACATATTTGAAAACACGATTAAAAACTGCACTAAGTACAACTATTGGTACTCATGAGACAAAAATAATGTTGACCAGCGTAATCTTAATGAAAGTAGAATCTCGATATTCCTTTTTCCACAGTTCAGCAAATTAAATGTTGCAGCAATACAAATATATATGAAGGTTGTTACTTCCTATTGCGTAAACAGTTCACAGGTGAAGGGAATACTGCTCAAATAAATAAAAAATATATATATCAAGTTCTCTTCCAACTCATATTTTAACTGATATATAATAAGTAGATTTCATTGAATAAAAAAAATTGTATATTATATTACTTCAAAATAATAATAAAAGAAAAGACAATCAAACATTACAAACCTGAGAATTTTATTTAAAAGTCAAAAAAATAGCATTTATTATCTAAAACAAACAATGAAATTGCTGACATCAAAATCGTGCCAGAAACGATTCAATTGGTTATCAGAGCTGAAAGTGAAGAGCGCGAAGAACAAAATGACAAAATGAAAAAAAAAATATTACAAGACGCGACTAACTAACTAACTAATTCACAGGTGCTATCGAACCCGTAGGTTCATGGCCACCCGTACATAAGCTCTCCCCACATCCCTATCCAGAGCCAATGTTTTCTAATCATTCCCTGTATAATCTACTTCCTCAAATCATAGTTAATATTATTCTCCCACCTCATTCTTGGTCTACCTACTGGGCGTTTTCCCTCTGGTATTTCTACAATAAGCTTCCATGCACGTCTTTCATTCCCAATTCGTGTCACGTCCTGCCCATCTCAGTATCCGAGACTTAACTGTTCTTATTATATCTGGTTTCCTATAAAGACCATGTAATTCACTGCTTTGTAGTCTTCTCCATTCATCTGTCTGTTCATCTCTCTTTGGTCCAAAAATTTCCCTAAGAACTTTATTCTCAAATACTCGTCATCTCCTTTCCTCCCTTAAAGTTTCACATCTATATAATATAACTGGTAGAATAATAATTTTATATATTTTCAGTTTAACTTTTTTTAAAGAAGTTGGGACGTTAAGAGTCTTCATAATGCATAATAGCACGCATTTCCAGAATTGAGCCTATGTTTAATTTCCTTGTCCATCTCATTCCTGTTTGTGATTATTGTTCCTAGGTATTTGAATTCAGCCACTTCCTCAAAATATTCCTCATTTGTCATTAACTGTCCATTTCCATCATATAATATAATTCTATGTGTAACCATATATTTAGTTTTATTGATATTTACTTCCAGTCCCAATTTCTTAGTGTTACTCAGTAGTGTGTGCGTGTTGGCCTTTAGTATCTCCTCGCGATCGCCCAATAGTACTACATCATCAGCATAAACGAACAGCTTATTAATACCATTGAGTTGTAGGCTTTCTTCATCCTCTAAAGATTTGATGGCATGCTCTAGTACAAAATTAAAGAGTAGAGGAGATTGTGCATCTCCTTGCTTCAACCCATTCTGGATTTCAAAAGTGTCCGAGAACAGTTTGCCTACACGCACCCTACTCTTTGTGCCATTTAGACACATTCGTATAAGTCTAACTAACTTTTTTTTAGGAATTCCGAACTCCAGCAGGATACTATATAACTTCTCCCTCTTAATTGAATCTTATTCCTTTTTGAAGTCTATGTATAGTTGATGTACAGTACCATTATATTCCAATTTTTTTCTAAAGGTGAAAATCTGATCTTTTGTACACCTGTTTCTTCTAAATCCACACTGATGATCTCCTAGAATCTCATCAATATAGGGAGTAAGTCTGCTTACTACATTTGTTAGAATTTTGTACGAAGTTGAGAGTAATGAGATGCACCTATAGTTGGTGCAATCAGTTTTAACTCCTTTCTTATAAATTGGTACGATAATTGATTCTTTCCATTTATCTGGAAGAGCGTCGTTTTTCCAAATTGTATTAAGCAACTGGCGTATCTTGTCCATCAATTTTTCTCCCTCTGATTTTTACAAGATGCGATTACAGACCAAAATAGTAAAATTGCCGACATTAATAAACAGAGCGAAGATACTAGAAACGGTTTGAATGAACATGTTAAGAAATTGACCACAAACCAAATAGAGTTCTCTAAAACACTTAACGATATGAAAGAGAAAATTAATTAACTAAATTCCTCCGCTAATATAAATCAACCCGCAGCACTAGCAAGAGAACAACTAAATCGTTCTTGTACAGACAACAAAAGCAATATCTCAAGAGAAGCTGAAATAATGAATAATCAGTTCTCAGACATTATTCCAGCTACTCCAATACGTACTTTAGACACCAATCTCAGCTTACACAACACGCCTATGTATAACGTCTTGTTAGATCTGCCACTGCCGAAATCCAATTCAAATAATGGGACAAATCCTATCCAATTCATCAACGAATTGGATAACTATTTAAAAAATAAAAGGGATTCCCCAGGAGCATTACATATACGTGGTTACAAGTTACTTATAAAAAGAAAGCAGAGGTTGATTCGAGATCACATTATCGGATAGCATATCCTACGAACATTTCGTAGCGTGTTCAAGAACACATTTTTCGGAACCGATCAACAGCACAAAGTAAGACAAGAAATTTGCAGTGGTACATATAACAAGACCAGTGGGAAAACCTATTATGAGTATTTTCTCTCTCTGATAAAACGTGTGTGCTTAATAAACACCACCTCAATTGATAGTGAGTTTATACGCATGATTATTAATCATTACCCACAAGAAATTCGACCTAGCCTTCTAGTAGCTAAAATAAATACTTATGACCAAATGCTAGACATTTCACAGATGTTAGAGACAGGAAATATTCATGATTTGCAGCCTCATCCTACAGTCAAACCTCAAAATTATTTTAATCAGGGATATAATAGAAATTACAGCAACCAAGAAAGATTTTTTTTTCAAAAGGAGAGCGAGAGACAAAGCCTTTTCAAAATAAACACCCACAAGACAGTAATGTTCACACAAACAGAGGTAGGATAAACTTCAGAGAAAACGAGAGACAAAAATAACAGTCAGATCAATATGTATGTCATGGATAAATAAGCGCAATGAAAATGAAACATGACAAATCTACAATAGATGGGAAAATCACAGACATGCCCCATTCGTTCAACCGACAGACAGATGAACAGAGATAGAGAACATGCTCGACGATGGTACGAAAAATACTTTCGTAATTCCTCGTACAATCGTCCACAGTACAAATAAACCAATGAAACATTATCAGCTGGTAGACAAACCCATTCGCGAAATAACTCGAACCCAAGTCCTTCAGCGCCAGAATTTCAAAACAGCCTAAACGCTCACGTACCAATATATAGGCAACATGCTGAAAACACGGATCAAAATAATCACAATGCCGAATTTTAACCTAAATCAGGATTTATTCGCCATTTATCTGAATGACATCCTTAGCCACTATGCAGAGTGCGTTAAACGATCACTAAATTCTTGCGTACCTCATACAGCGGGAAATTCAAATAACGAAACTGTACAAGTCGAAGTAAATAAGTAAATTTCCAATGCAGAAATTTTAAAGGTACAAGCATCCTCTGAACCCACAGCTAACTTACCTTATATACCTGTGAAGATAAATAATACAGATTACGTTTGTCTTATTGATACTGGATGCAATTCATCCGTAATTCGTGAACAATTCTTTAATATGTTTTGCGAAAATAAAGGTAACCGCATGACCATTCCAGTTTGCGATGTTTCTGTATGTGTAGCTATTGGAAAACAAAGACAGAAGATAAGACTTCAAACCATGCTATAAGTAGAAATAGCTTGCATTAAGTTCGATATAATGTTTTTAATAGTTCCTCGTTTGACATCAGACCTTATTACTGCAGGTGAAGTTTTCGAGAACTTCAATGCAAAAATAAATTTTGAAAACAAAACTCTGAGCTTGAAAAATGAGATATTTGATGTCAAAGTACCCGTGATTTCCCTGGATGAACGTAAAAAGTCAACCGAGTATGATGATGAAATGCTCGAAGAAGCATTCTTTATAGAGAAAAAATATATATAAATAATTGCAATGTTCATCGGATTCAAAGTTTCGACGGTAATGATTATAATGAATTAGATGAATACTTATTTGATGATGATGATGTTGATGTATATTTAAACCACTACGACGAATGTAATGAGAATGCAAATTTAAATATAGACACACAAGTTGACTACAATCCCGAGTTCAATGCCGGGAAATTAATTGAACAAAAAGCACAAGCCGCAGAATCCCTCTGTGATTATCAACGTTAATTACTACACGGTGTATTTGAATCTAATCGAACTACATTTCATCCCAAAGCCCGGGCGATGCAATAGTTATACTTTTGATGTAATCCCACATGAACCATCTAAAATTAAAGGTAGGAACATCCCTATAGCCCTAAAAGAAAAGGCCGATAAAATAATTAAAATAATAATGTATAGCGCACTATGTGCAAAGATTAGTTAATCTATATTAGTTTATCTGTCCATACAGAATCCTGTCAGAGATTGCCCTCTGTTTTTGCACTTTAGCACATGGTATCTCTCGCATAACATGCCGCATCGCTCGCACACGCATTCTGGTCCCGGGTCATGAAACTGTTTCGTTTTGCACAGTCTGTGATGGAAGCCGTGTACTGCTAGCCGGGTCACTAGGTGTCGTAGTTCGTAGTTTCGGCTTTTTCCAGTCTTCTAAGATCATGGCATCGGTGTTGTAGAAATCGGTCCAAATGGATTCTTTTTTTCAGCTGCAGCTCTCTTAATACAGTATTATAGCTCGCTGTAGATGGCAGGAACAGTTTCAATCGGAGCTCTTCTATGAGAAATAGCTCCTTTGTCAGTTCATAGACCGTGCGGGTGGGTGCGAACTTTACAGACCCGCTGCCTTTTTCAAATACATGGATTTCACTTTTTCCAGGAATCTAAAGCTGTTGGTGTCCAGATGATCCCATATCAGTTGAAGACCGTATGTGGCTATGGGTACAAACTTGGTGTGGAAGAGTTTTATTGCTGCTTCCATGGGCATCTTGGTTATGTCTTTTATTTCGTGCATGGCTTTGATTGCTTGGCTCGTCCTGTCCGATATATGCAGGTTGAAGGAGTTTCCCTTAGGCTGGAGAGTGATACCTAGGTATTTGAAACTGTTGATTGTGGACAGCGCTCGGGTATTCAGCATAACCTTGTCCTTTCCCGCTAGTCTGCCTCCTCTCCTGAAGGTCATATGAACAGTTTTGTCCTCGTTTAATTTCAGGTCGTTCTCATCTGCCCATTTTGCGAGTCGGTTGAAATTGTCTTGCAGTGTCTCGCAGCACGGGGATGTCAGGGCCATAGAGCTTGGCATTTCCCTCCAGGATCTGTGTGACGTCTGCTGTGGCGATCGAGAATAGAAGTAGGCTCAGGGGATCGCCTTGTAGGACACCGGTCGTCTGTGATATTTGCTTTGAGACGGAGGTCCCGTCCTGGACGTACACCTCGTTCCGGGCTAGAATATCTCTTATTGTGGCCGTCAGGAAATGTTCTCGTCCGATTAGGCATTCCAGTTTTGCCACTAGCAGTTTCTGTTGAGGACATGTTACGTAATGATATAATATAAAAATCAACATCACCTTATTTATCACATCTGTACTGGGTTCTAAAGAAAAATGTGAACTTACGAATGACGATCGATGCTAGACAAATAACTACATTATTCCTGATAATTTCCACAACCAATGTGTCCATTCAGCCATTGCGAACATGAAAAAAGCAAATATATCTGGACAATTGATCTAAGCGAGATTTTTTTTACAAATTCCCCTAGACAAAAGTCTGCATAAACCACTCTGGAAATACGTATCAGTTCAAACGCTCTCCGTTCGGCCTTAACAATTCAAATACTTCGCGCTATAGATTACATATTTCAGGACGATATCAGTAAATCGGTCATATAATTCTGTGAAGATTTATTGATAGTAAATTCATCATTTGAAAAACGTGTTTCAGATATCAATAGAATCCTACACACCCTCGGTAGAAATGGAACGAATGCGAACCTTAAAAAATATCAATTTCTACGTCGAGAGGTAGAATTCCTGGTTTTGTTATAAATGAGACCGGAATGAGTCCTAGTAAATCGAAAATTGACTAAATTTTGGCTATTCCTTCTCCCAAGAACTTACAGCAACTTCGCCGCTTCCTCGGCATACTAATGTACTATACTAAGTTCACGGTAATTTATCCTAAAGAAGTTAACTTCGTAAACATTCGAAATGGAAATGGACTCAAGAGTCACAAGAAGCTTTTGAGAGGGTTAAGCAGCTTTTCGCTCATTGTATATTAATACGAAGACCCGACTTTTCACTCCCCTTCCACATATATACGGACGCATCACAAAACGGTCTGGGTGCAATTCTCACCCAAATCGATAGTGATGGCAGCATCAATACGATTGCTGCAGCGTCTCGTGCGACCACAACAGTTGAGCAAAGTTCTATGATTACTGAGCTAGAGCTTGCAGTAATATACGTTGCACTGCAAACGTCTCGCTACTATATCTTCGGACATAAATCTACCATACATTATGATTATATAAGCATCACTTTTGTCAATCGATGCAGATTAGAAAACAACAAATTGTCCAGATACATATCTCAAAATCTCGGCTATGATATCTCGATAGAATATATCCTGGAGGCGAAAACACGTTCGCAGATCTACTGTCCCGTCTCAATTACGTTACAGGTATCCCAGAGACAAATAACACGCCCAAACATGACATGTGAATTCTAAAAATGGTCGCAACCTATAACTCTAAAGTAGCCAATTTGGAAAAATATTGCGGATTATCAAGCGCGTGACCCATGACTTCAAAATATAATCGCAACGGCTAAGAATAACAGTCAGACAAACATAGAGGATTCATACGTAATGCTTTCGCGCACGTTATATAAACGATGTGGTAAATATGACATAGAATGGAAGACAATTATCCCGAAGGAGTTAGAAATTCCCCTGTTACGGAATTCCACATTGCCTTAGTACACCCTGGATGCGAACGCGTAACACTAAATATGTCACAGTATTTCTATTTAAACATTTAGTAGAGAAGATAAGACAAGTCACAGATACTTGTGACACATGCCAAAGAAATAAATGCGTAAACATCAAATATGATATTGTACATCATTCCATTCTTCGAGACGAACCAAACAGCCTAATCACAGTCGATTCCCATGGACCAATCATCATGGGACAATTTGGACATAAACATATCTTCGTTGTACTAGATAATTTTTCAAAATTCGTGAAAATATACTCTATGAAAAAGATGACAACGAAAGGTTGCCTTCGCATATTATTCGAGGATTACGCAACTAAGTTGGAAAATTCCAATCTACCCTTACGGATAAAGCCTCCATATATACAAGTGGATAATTCTAACGGGAGATGAGCGACCGATGTATCGAAGTGTACCACAGTTCACTCTACATGCCCAAATGAAATCCCATAGAAATGATCAACAAAGAAATTACGACTTGTCTACGAATATTATGTAATAAACAATATTGCAATTGGGTCAAATATATATCCATTATTGCAGACATGCTTAACCACTCTATAAATATGATTACAGGTTATGCCCCTATAACACTAATGTCCGGCATAAAGCCTAAGAAATTGTTCCCATATGTAGCTAATAGCATTCCCTCTGGCAGCGCCGAACTAACTGACACAGGACCTTGCGCAAAATCATTCAAACGTATTAGAGCAAAAAACGAGAAAAGGCGGTTCAAAGTTAAAAGATCAAAACATTCATGGACTCCTGAAATTGGATCAAAAGTATTAGTGCGAAATATCACATTATCTAGCAAACCGCATAAGATATACTCGCAAATGAACCATTCCTGGCATCATCATACGATAATTCGGTAATCATACATTTTAGGTCAACCACGCTGATAATGTAAATAAAAGCATGGGCGTGTAACACCTGGAAATGATGCGACTATATAAGGAATTGCAGATAAATGGTCCATTAGTGTAAGGAAACAGTATTGCAATTATAAATATTGTGTGAAATTAATTGTAACGCCGACTGTGCACATAAAAGTATGTGTGCAGTGTTAATGCAAATTGCGAATAAGAGACCAGACGTCTTCTAACGCAATCATTCTAACAAGAGAATGTGTGAAACATAAGTGTGTGGGTGGAAGTATTTTTATAATTCTGTTTAAATATAAGTTTAGTATTAAGTAACTTTTTCTATTTCTTGATGTCATTTTACGCAAGAGACATTTGTGTAGGTAACCAAATATGAAACTAGTAAATATCCCACAAAAATCGTTAACCAATAAAATGAAATATTCAAAAGGAGAGACTTGCATATTTGAAAAATACTCGAACTATTTTATTTAAATATGCAAGTAGGTATTCGTAGCAAATATACATGGTACATATATAATTAAATATCAATTTAACATATACAAAAATTAAGACCCCAGAAAATTAAATAATCCTCAAACAAAATTATCAAATAGTGGAATGCAGGCTTTCACGGCCGGTAATCATGGTTATAAAAGATTCCGGGCTATGTGGCTGTGGTCTATAACTGGCGTTTCTTCCAGACGTTTCTCCCTCAACTGCGGAGATTCGCAGTCGAGTCTACGACAGGGAAACAACAGCTGTAAGCGCTCGCCACTGAAGATGTCCTCCGCAGTTGAGGGAGAAACGTCTGGAAGAAACGCCAGTTATAGACCACAGGCACATAGCCCGGAATCTTTTATAACCAAAATTATCAAATCTTAAATTAATGGAAATAAGTATACCATGTAACATATAATTTTAACGATAAAATGAAAGGAATTAAAGAAATTATATTATAAATTTAATTCAGTTAAATATAAAATAAATAAATAATAAAAATATAATAGATTATCAAAATTATATAAATACATAAATAGCAACTTAGCCACGCTAGCATAGGATATGAATGGAGCTAGGTCATTGTAAAAACGCATTAAAACTACCTGGCCCAAATATGTAAGCAGTAAGGAAAGTTAATTTACCATTAGACATACAATTTAAAAAAAAAATAACTTGTAAAGTAGTCATTATAAACGAGCCTCCTAAAAAACGATAACTAACGTTTTCGTTTAATAAAATCCATCCATGAAATATCCAGACATCGCATATGAATGAATGAAAACACGTGATACATGTACCAATAGTATACAACCCTGTAGGAACAATTGGTTAGCGAATAGCATTTCATGAAATATGTATATTTAAAATTGTGAAGTGGGGGGGTCAATAAATCTAGAGGTGTGGTCATCGTCTGTATAAACGATGACACTCACTGAATCACTCTGCTTTACGAAAAAAAGGA
The DNA here is from genome assembly GCA_030220185.1 of Diploptera punctata. NCBI lineage: Eukaryota > Metazoa > Arthropoda > Insecta > Blattodea > Blaberidae > Diploptera > Diploptera punctata. The sequence continues at coordinate 1,128,249 of JASPKZ010009358.1, forward strand.
AAACACCCGAGATTCGCTAATAATAGAAGACAGATTAGTTTACTAAGTAACTTGAGAGAATTATACTTCATAGAATGGAATCAGAATTACATTAATAAATTATCATTCCTGATGAACAGTTCGGCTTCATGTCAGGTCGTTCTACAACTTTGCAACTTGTAAGACTAACCAAGTTTATTATTTCAGGTTACATAAATAACGAAAGCACTTTTGCGGTATTTTGTGACGTACAAAAAGCGTACGATTCGACCTGGCATGAAGCCTTACTATACAAAATGAAAAACATTTGGATTTAGTTTAGCATTGATAAATGTTATCTCGTCCTTCCTGAAGGACCGTAGCTTTGTAGTACAAGAAGATGGTGTTTTATAATCAGAAAGAAAAATCATGGCTGGTGTCCAACAGGGATCGGTTCTGTCTCCCACTTTATATAACATCTTTACTCCAGATATTCCAAAATCTTCACAGACGAATATATCGCTTTGCGCAGACGATATAGCTATATTTTCTAAAGGAAGGTCTTTGCCAATCACAAAGAATAAAGTACAGAGCCACATAAGAGATATTGAGTCCTGGGCAGACAAATGGAAGGTCAAAATTAGTGATAGCAAACCACAAGCGATTGTGTTTTCAAATAAGATAAAAATTCAACTTGAACTAGAATATGGTGACAATAGGTTAAGATATCAACCCAGAATTCAATATATTGGATTAATATTAGATAGAAGATTGGCTTGGGCTCCTCAGTTTGAGCTTATACGTAAAAAGTATTATAGTCGGTTATCACAAATTAGAGCTTTATTGAAACTAAGTCTCTGCCACTTAAAAGAAGATCACATTATACAAGGCTATATTGAGGTCCGCTATGTTGTATGCATCTCTCGTATGGGATTTGATGTGTAAATCAAAATTAAGAGCATTGCAGGTTCTCCAGAATAGGTGTTTGCGTATGATAGGTAGATATCACTATAGAACGAGAATTGTTAAAATTCATAAATAACTAAAAATTACACCGTTATAGATGCGTTGAAAAAAATGCGGTACAATTTATTAATAAGAGCAAAATTAAGTAACAATAAAATTATAAGGGAAGTAGCTGTTTAACAATTTGTGATGCCTGGAGGATACACTCTAGCATCAAAATTATATACACTGGTGTCCAAAAGTTTAGGATAATTTGTAAAACGGAAAATCAAAATGCTTAAAGAGGAGCAAGGAGTAAAAATTATTTATCAAAACGTTTCTCAGTACATTTAGTTTAGTTTACATACTAAATTATAATCTCTCTTCAACAATGAAAAAATTAATAGCAATTATAAATGAAAATTGCATTGTTGCAGTTAAGCCCTGTTCCATAAATCTTCATTTTTAAAGAGAGTTATGATATAATCAGATGTAGTGTAAGAACAGATTGCAGTAAAATGGCACAAAGACAACATCTGGACCCTCTGCTTCGGGGTAGAATTATTGGGCGGCTAGAAACAGGACAGACACAAACTGAGGTCTCCATAGCACTTAATGTGCCACAAAATGTTATATCTAGGTTATGGCGACGGTTCCAAGAGACCGGAGACGTTAGGCGAAGACCAGTGGGAGGTCGTCCAAGAGTTACAAATCCTCAGCAGGATCGATATCTTGCGTTAACTGCAAGAAGAAACCGAACAATGTCTGCCAGACAACTGAGTTCAGAACTTGCGGCCGCCTCAGGTATCAGAGTATCCAGACAAACTGTCTATAGAAGACTCAGAGCTGCTGGTCTGTATGCTAGACGGCCTGTAGTGTGCGTCCCACTCACCCTTGATAACAAGAGAGCACCAGAGTATCCAGACAAACTGTCTATAGAAGACTCAGAGCTGCTGGTCTGTATGCTAGACGGCCTGTAGTGTGCGTCCCACTCACCCTTGATAACAAGAGAGCAAGTTTACGGTGGAGTCAGGAACATCGCGACTGGACTCTAAATCAGTGGAGCAGCGTGCTATTTACAGACGAGTCCAGATTCAGCTTGAACTGTGATTCGCATCGCGTGACTATCTGGAGGGAGCAAGGAACTCGTTACAAACCCATGAACATCATGGAAAGACATCCATTTGGTGGCGGTGGTCTCCTGGTATGGGGAGGTATAATGATGAATGCACGCACAGAGCTTCACATCTTCGCAGGTGGCACTGTTAATGCTCAGCGGTATAGAGAAGAGATCCTGGAACCTCATGTAAGACTTTTCAGGGGAGCTGTGGGTCCAGAATTCATATTCATGAATGACAATGCCCGACCTCACAGGTCACAACTGGTGGATGAGTTTCTTCAGGAGGAAGATATCCAGCGTATGGAGTGGCCAGCGAGGTCTCCGGATATGAATCCTATAGAGCATGCATGGGATGCCTTAGGGAGACAAATTGCATCTCGTCAGCCTCCTCCGAGGACACTTCAAGACCTTCACATTGCTCTTCATGAGGAGTGGAATTTGCTGAGCATCGAACTCCTGAACAACCTCATCACTAGCATGCCACGTCGATGTGAGTCTTGTGTAGCTGTCAGGGGTAATCACACCCCATACTAATCATTTGAACCATTGTTGTTCAACTTTTATGTTCGAATTCTGAAATGCAGTTTTCGTTTGTTGTGAAAATGACAAGTGAATGACGTATTCATGCCATTGTTTCTTTCGTGCCATGTTTCTAATTATCTGTGACATACCCTTACCAAATTTTGTATTATTCTGACAAATTCTTTATAATAAGTCGGCAAATGAACTAATTATCCTTAACTTTTGGACACAAGTGTATCTGCGTAGGCAGTGTTCTTGGTAAGCATTTTTCTCGCCACATACATTGACAGAATCAAGGTTTTTATATAACCGATATTCTGGAGAACCTCCAATGATTGCACTCTGGAATCACTCTCAATCGTCAAGTCCTCATCGATCTCAAAAGTCTTCATTTTCCAGTCGGCGTTCCGCGATCTATAAGTAGCATTAATTTACAATATTATTATTCGAGAACGTGGTATTGGACTTGTAAAATATTAATTAAATAAAGATATTACTTGAGTAAGTGTCCCGCGCCGTAGCCGAGCGGTTAAGGTAGGAAGTCTTGGCGCAGAGTTACGGGACTTGCGCTGGTTCGAGTCTCCATGAGGGAAGAAATTTTCTCATGGTATTTCGGCCAGTATGGGACCGGTGCCCACCCAGCATCGTGAGGCAATTGGATAGCTACAATAAGTAGCGGCTCCAGGTTGAGGAACCAGCTATAACGGCTGGGGGACTCGACATGCTAACCACATGTCACCCCTACACTGACTGTTGATCATCTACCTCTGTGATTGACACATGTGGATGTGAAGGGCCAGCAGCCGGCTAGTAAAAGGGCAACCGCTGAAAAGTGGAAAGACCCTCAATCGGAATCGGAACTTGAGTAAGTGGATAGTAAATTACGGATTAGGTAAATATTACTTGAGTACACGATCAGTGAATTTTGAATTATATTATTTGAGCACGCGATTAGCATGTGATTTGAGTTCTTCGACATTTCGGCAGAGAGTCAAAAGGTAAAATTTCTAGATTTTGGCATGAAATGCTAAAACTGGCTGAGTTGGTATTCTTGAATCTAAACCTAATGGATGTTGATAGTCAAAATTTAACACTTATGTGGGTAGGCAGATTCAATATAACATTTGTCGCAGTTGGAAATATTACGCTAATTCTTGTAAGGGTTGGACGTTCCAGCTTACACTTGCGGAGGTTGGCAGGCCATAGCTAAATCTTATACGGATTGACAATAAAAAGCTAACCCTACTGAAGTATTTTTTTTATTATATCGAAAAATTAAAACCCTTTACCTTACGGCATATAAGGTTTGTAATTATGTAGCATTAACATGTAAATTGACATAAAACAGTAGAAAAAAAGACAATTATATAACAATATTATAAGAAAGATGAACACACTAAAATTAAATTATAGTTGAGAATAAACACTATTTACAAAAGAGAAGAAGTAATTATAACAATTTTTGTCGTTAAGACTATAACAAGGAAGACTGGAATAATTTTGTTTATTAAAATTCAAATATGTTTCAAGTTTATAACGTTGAAACCACAACATTGGACAATTAAATAGAATATGTTTGACTGTTTGAATATCTTCTCCGCATTTACAATTTGCATTTGATGATATTTTAAATTTGTGTAACTATGCCTGAAATTTTCCATCTCCGCTTAAAATTGAGTTAATACGAAACTGAGAACTATATTTGCGCACTTGAGTCTGTCATAGATAGTTGGGAAAAATAATTATCAAGTTTCATACCATTACGTTACAAACCTGACAATTTTATTTAAAAGTCCAAAAAATTGAATTTATTATATCCTGCGATGGTTGGTATTGGTCATGTGATTTGAGTTCTTCGACATTTCGGTACAGAATGAGTCGGCGAAAAGGTAAAATTTCTAGATTTTGGCAATGAAATGCTAAATCTGGTTAAGTTGGTAGTCTTGAATCTAAACCTACTGGAAGTTGACAGTCAAATTTAACACTTGTGGGGGGTTAGCAGATTCAATGTAACATTTGCCGCAGTTGGAAATATAACGCTAACCCGTGTTGGACGTTCCAGCTAACACTTGCGGAGGTTGGCAGGCCATAGCTAAATTTTATAGGGATTGACAATAAAAAGTTAACCCTTCTGAAATATTAGTTTTTGTTACACTATTTTTTCTAATCTATACTTTTTAAGTTCATAATTATTTTTTACACTGTTGAGGTTATAACAATCATCATCATCATCATCCGGTATCATGGCATCTGCCGCCGTCTTCCGGCAACCAAACGCCATTCCTCTCTGTCCATCCATTGATCTTCCTCTAATCCTCTGATATTCATAGCTGCTTGTACCCCTTCTATCCAAGTTTTCTTCGGTCTTCCTCTCTTCTTCATTTCTAATGGGATCCATTCCATAACAAAATCGTCCTAGAGTGTTTTTCCGAGGCATGATGCTTGGTTTTTTAGCATTTTTTCTTTTTATGATGAACGAGGAGCTGGCCTGATGCAACAACCCCCAACCTGGGGGACGGGTAAGTTTTGTTCAAGGTTTTCTTCCTCTAGCCTTTGATAGTCCAGTATCTTACTGCAAGGCACCAGCGCTAGTTTTGGTCCGCCCTGGGTATTTTTTTCCCCAGTACCCGCCATATCTGGTGAGCATTCCCCTATCCGCCACCTGGGGAGGCGCCCGATGAGAGACAGGTAACTCCACCGGGCAACAATGTTAAATTATATATTTTTGTTTAATTCCACCATAATGTCTTGCGATATTTCTATCATTCTCTTCTAGAATTGGTGGGATTGCTTCCCTTTCTGAGGATGGGGTGTCTGAAAACCAAAATTAGGTTACTCCGGTAGTATTGGTATGTTGTGTGATAAATATTAACGAAGCACAATAGAGTGTTAACCTTAATCATGGACGACTTTCAATGTATTAAATAAAATTAATACTTTTTGATATTTAAAGTACACAAAGTTAGATAATACGTTTCAGAACTCTACACTGTTTATGATGATACACCATTTGTCTCTTTCCTGTACATCATCCTCCACTACACCAAATCTTTCATTGACATATACACGTGCTGTATCCAAGTAGTAGCAAGTCGTCCTCTTCCTCCTCTCCTCTTAATTTACCATTCTTGTACAATCCTAGGTATTTTTCGTTCTCACATTCTACGTACAAGTCAGTACCATTAAAATCATTTCCCTTCAAAAATTATTGTGACGACACTTTCTTCTTCCACTTCAATAAGGTGTCGTATTTCTGTGTTTCTTACTTATATTTCCTGGATACTCTGGATGATCGTCTCCAAGAGTCCATTTTTAGTGCATTCAGTTTATTAACATGTTTTCTGTTTAACGTCCATATGTCTGCTCCATACAAGACTATACTCCGTGGTATGGTTTTAAATATTTTCTTTTTTGTACCGTTTATTATAATGCTACTCCATAAAACTGAGTTCAGCATTCCAATTACTTTCTTCCCATTAATTATCTTCTGATTAATATTCAAGTTCATTGTATCTTCTATTTCCAACATTGAGCCCATTTAACCTATTTTCTTCTTCTTCTTCATCATCCATGGATTAAGCCTGTTGGCTCGTTCCGGTTTCATGAAAGCTAGAATTGTTAAAATCGTTCAGACCATTTTCTGTGTGGGCGTCCAACATTTCTCCTTCCGTGTGGTTTATAATTTAGCAATAATTTTGGAAATCTTTCTTCTGGCATTTTATCAACATATTCTTTCTAGGCGCTCCTATATTTAATTATTCGATCTGCATATTTGAAAATATTTAGTTATTTTCTTATATATTCATTTCTTTTCCAAGGATTAAGCCTGTTGGCTCGTTCCGGTTTCATGAAAGCTATATTTGTTAAAATTGTTCAGACCATCTTCTGTGTGGGCGTCCAACATTTCTCCTTCCGTGTGGTTTATAATTTAGCAATAATTTTGGAAATCTTTCTTCTGACATATTATCAACATATTCTTTCTAGGTGTTCCTATATTTAATTATTCGATCTATAAGTTTGAAAATATTTAGTTCCTTTGTTGTATCTTCATTTATTTTCTTTTCCAGTAGAGTAAGTCCTGCTATATTCCTTAAAAAACTCATCCCAACTGTTTCCAATATTTGTTATCTCTTAGTTATCGTCCAACATTCTGATCCATACATCAATACAGGAACAGTCATTACTTTATAAAATTTCATTTTTGTTTATTTTCTTGTGTTTTTAAAGATTTTCTTAATAGTGCCACACATCAGATTACATTTATTTATATTATTATTAATATGTATAATTTTAGCATATGATAAATCGAAATCTAGATATTTAAAACTATTAATTTGCTCAAAAATGTTATATTCAATTACTATTTTTGCTCATAAGGTATCATGGCCTTTAAATGCTAAATTTTTAGTTTTATTCTTTTAAATTTTTAAATTATAATTAGCACCTATTGTTTCCAAATTAAAAATAGCTCTTTGTAGATCATCTTCAGAACTGGCAATCATTACCTAATCATTGGCAAATAATATTGTATCAAACGATTTATTATTTATTTTAAAATGTTTATTTAAATGAATCTGCCACTTTAACATAACTTCGTATATATATATAAATTAAAAAGAGGAGGTGATAAAGGACACCCTTGTCTGATACCACGATTTATTATTACCATTTTTGTTGTTTTGATTTAAAACCCATATCTGTTACAATTTTATTATTTACATATAAACTTTATATAACCGTAATCAAATGTTGTGGAATACCTTCATTTCTCATTATATCCCATAATTTTCTTCTATTTACCATATTTTTATATTGATATTGTTCGACTGGATACAGACCTCTGTATTGTGGAGATTTCTCATTACACACACACACATTTAATATATATATATATATATATATACACGGTATTTGTTAAACAGTTAATTTGCTATTTCATATAGTTGAGGAAGACCTAGAGTAGATGCATACATCATCTCGTAGTAAAACTTAGTAAGTTACAAAGTGCTGAATATCACACCTTAATTCTTGATGTTCAAGGAAAACACTGGGATTGAAATAATTAACTTCAGTTCCAGTGATTATTTTGAATTAAATTAATAACTATATACAAAAAGACTTTTACGAAAAAATATCTGTCAAGAACAGCTTTTAATTGGTATTTTCATATAGTTGAGAAGACAGTAAGAATAATAATTATTTTAATAGCGTAACTTGTTGGAACTAGTGTAATTTGAATAAAAATCTCCTTTGTATTATTACAATAATTATGTAAATAATAATATATTGTGTAAAAAAATAATTAAACACATATCCAACAATCACACTTTCATTCATTAGATTGTCGTTTCATTACAAGATTCTTAAGGCAATGCATTATAAGTCTGAGTCTTGTAGCAGGTGCAAATTCTACAAAAAGGAGATATGGAAAAATAATGAAAACACGTTAGATGAGAAATTATGTGATATACATTTATTTACTTATTAGTAAGACATTTATGTTATGTTATTTGATATTGAAGTTCAGAAATGTATCATATATTGCTAAGATGAATCTTCGGAGAAGCACCAATTACCTTCCCACGGACACGGTGCTTTAACACATGCCACTGAAGCACAGCGTACCCCACAGGACATTCTTCTTCAGTACAGGATATATTGACATTTATTGCTTCCAAGCCTGAAAAATAAATATATTTATAATATGAAATAGAAAAATAATTTTACCGAAAAAAGATATGTACAAATACTTGTATTAATATAATAATAGTAATAAGAAAACAGATCAAACCATCCATAAGACGTTGTTCATATTAAAATAGTAGAATAAGTATTTAACATGTCCTATTACATAGCCGAGTGGTTAAAGGCATCATGTCTTGGTGATGAGGTACGGAATCCCCATGGGGGAATTTTTTTCTGGTAGAATTTCGATCACTATGTGACCGGTATCCAACCAGTATCGTGAGGAATTGGTTGGTTTGAATAACCAGAGGTGCCAGGTTGAAAACACCAGCTATATCGGTTGGGGATGCGATTTGCTGGACCACATGTTGGCTGAATGATCGTCCGCCTCTATGAATGACTACATGAGGACGTGAGGCCAGTAGCAGTCTGATTCTCTATTTATTTAATTTTATACTATGTCATTAATCTTTTCCTCGTTTTTTATATATCTTGTAATATTATATATTTAATTCGTTAAATTTAGAGTAAATCAAAATACATTATAAATATTAATTGTATTGTATTCACAACTTGTAATCGTTTATACATATATATATATATATATATATATATATATATATAAACGATTATATAGAGATCCGGGTTCGAATCCCGTTCAGGCATTTATTTTTCTTATCATACCATATATATATATATATATATATATATATATATATATATATATATATATATTGTAATTTAGATTTAAGACTTTTCTTTTGTATTTTTTTAAACCTGGTTGAAAGGTGGAGAACAGAGAAGGCCTTAAGGCCTTAACTCTGCCAGGTAAAATAAAGCTATTATTATAACCACTAGTGTTTTTCTAGATCTGTCGAGCTTTGGAATTTTTTTACCCATTAAAATGGACAGACAAAAACAGAACCCTTATTAAAAAAATTAACTTTATGCACATTTCTCGAAGTCGGAGCGTTAATGAAGTATAACACGGGAAATCAACAATAAACTCTTCAACCGCTCGTCTATACACCGTGTCCCATTCGAACCTCCCACATTTTAATTAATCATAACTCTCGAAGTATGCGGAATTATTACTGTAAATGAGGTTGGTATTAAAAGAAAGAGAAAGTCAAAGAACTTTTCTATTCATTGTTGCAGTTAATTCATCTGTCGCATGTTGGACAAAACAAAATGGCGACTCCTCAGCAACGAGCACAAAATATTTTCTAGTATGTAAAAGACCGTGCGTTTGCGACTCCAGTACAAGATCTTCATGATTTACGAACCCGTATCTTTAACACAATTGCAAAAGTACCAATGCACATGTTGGACAGAACGTGGCACGAAATCGAATACAGAATTGTTCGTGCTACTAATGGTGCACATATAGACGTGTTAGTGGCAATGTGTGGCAATGAAAATTCTTTGAGTTTCTGTTTCGTTTAATACCGGCCTCATTTCATAATTTCGCATACTTTATTAGTTATAATTAATTAAAATGTGGGAGGTTTGAATGGGACACCCTGTATTATAATAGATTCTTGTATTTGCCAGTTGATGAAAGAAGACAAATTCAGAGATTTATGTTATCAGAATTAGGATGAAAACACTTACCTGTCAAAAATATCAGGCATATGATGGTTACCATGAGGATCTTAAACATATTTTTCGAACTCATTGATTGTAACATGATAATCAACATCTGCTTCTCTGAAGTTGTTTTTGAAAAGTTTCTCAATTTATAAGAGAAATTGATTACAATAAAATGATCAGCCGATAAGATAATTTAATAAAATTCACATTTCTATTGTCTAAATTGACCGTCAATTATTTTCGTGATTTGTCAATATTAAATGAAGTGTAATTTCACACACGTTATAAGGAAGGTCAAAAATATAATAAATTAATCTAAGATAAATTAATTGATACAAAAGCACTCAACATAGTATTTTTAGCTTTTTGATATTTGTAAGATTAGATTATATGTGATATTGTGACACGAAATTCTTTTTTCTTCTTCTTTAGTAACTCCTTTTCTGCGGAGCATGAGATTTACATGTCAATGCACATATCCTGTAAGTAGGAAGCAGGTCTCGGAACTATTTAAGCTATATGGACCTATAGAATCAATTTAAGAAAAAAAAACGGCGGGTTAGAGCAGTCTCTTCAATCCCCGACGAGATCGTTCTTGGGGAGGAAACCCCGAGTACTATATATATATATATATATATATATTAAAAATTTAATTATAACATCGATAAAGCGTCACTGCTATAAAGTAAAAATATTCTCTTTAATTTGCTTACTTGTTATAGTCAGTTACTAGATGGCAGTGAAGATGAAGACCGAGTTCTCGCGACATCTAGTAATAATAGAGAATATAATACATATATAAGAAAAATAAGTCTTTCAATTGGATTCGCCTGGTGGGGTAATGGATATCACACTGAGGTTCAGACTCAGAGTTCCGGGTTCGAATCCCGTCCAGGCATTTATTTTTCTTATCATATCATACCATATTAAGCTTGCATTGCTCAATGTTAAACATTTAATTAAAACATCGATAAAGCGTCACTGCTATAAAGTAAAAATATTCTCTTTAATTTGCTTAGGCCGACTTGTTATAGTCAGCTACTAGATGGCAGTGAAGACCGAGTTCTCGCGATATCTAGTAATAATGGAGAATATAATACATATATAAGAAAAATAAGTCTTTCAATTGGATTCGCCTGGTGGGGTAATGGATATCACGCTGAGGTACAGACTCAGAGTTCCGGGTTCGAATCCCGTCCAGGCATTTATTTTTCTTATCATATCATACCATATTAAGCTTGCATTGCTCAATGTTAAACATTTAATTATAACATCGATAATGCGTCACTGCTATAAAGTAAAAATATTCTCTTTAATTTGCTTACTTGTTATAGTCAGCTACTAGATGGCAGTGAAGACCGAGTTCTCGCGACATCTAGTAGTAATGGAGAATATAATATGCAAAATATGTTTTCGTGACATTATACGCTAGGTATGGGGCAACCGGATACATATATGCATTTTTATTAAAAAACGACTAAAAACCCTAATAGGTAATGATTATATTAATAAAATATTCACTAAAATAATTAAATAAAATATATATAACTTCTAGTTCATCCTAAGATAAATTACGGGCCCATTAATTATTGACTGGTCTTTATAAAGCTATAATTTTAGGGGCAAAACAGCGCCTATAATTTATATCCATTCGAAACGACATTTCAGATCCATCTACGAAGTGTAGCAAAATTTCGAACAGGGTGTTTCGTAGATGTGATCGTTGACTTATCTATAAAGGGGAAAAACCCTCAGGGGTCCTCATCTATAGGATATGTGGATGGCGACCACAAGGTGCCCAAGCTGAGCAAAACATTTATTCCACTTACTTGTGTTTTGCACTCTTTTAACTTTACTATCTAACCTCCCTTGGTTAACTCTTGTTTTTTCGACCCCGACGCTATTAGGGCATCCGAGGGCTCGGGAGTCTTTCCTTTCTTCCATTTCTTATTTCCTTTATTTTCTTTTCTTCTCCAGAAAAGCCTGACCAGAGGCTATAAGATGGTAGCCCCATCACTGGTCTTGCCTTCCTTTGGCCAGCAACCAATCGAAGGGACTATTATTATGCTTTCAAATCTTATATGAGAATTTTCCGGAAGGATCAAACTATTTACGCTGGAGGGAAAATTTTCTATAGGATCGTAACAGGCCTTGGCCTAATACTGGGAAGGAAGAAGAAGAAGATAAAGGGGAAAAAATCAACTCGTTACATCAGGCGAGCCCGGTGTTAAATTTCAAATGACATTTAAATATTGGGAGTATATATTTAATTTAATTTCTTTATACATAACGTTTAGTTAACTTTTATTCTATGGAGGTATTTACAGCGTTATTTATTTATTCAATCGATCTATTCATTTGTTTACTTGAAAGGCTTCTTTATTATAAACGTTTTCAAGTAAACAACTATGACCATATGGTTTTTCTTATTGTCCCATTTAACTGATATAACCGGACGTAATCAGGCGTGGTGTTCTGTTGTTGTTAAACGCCTGACTAGTCTATTGCTAGATTTGACTGTAGCAGTATTATACGGAGTTGGGTGGAGAAGTTGCTATGATAAACAAAATTTCGTCTCAAAAAATGATTCAGAGTAAATATGAGATTTTACATAACTCTACAGTCAATTTACAATGACAGTTAGCTAAAAGGACAAAACTTTATGCTATTTAATCATGATTAAAAATGTATTAATATTAATTAGTCAACCGCTGTGGTCTCGAGGTAGCGTGCTGCCTTGTCACGCAGCGGGCCCGGGTTCGATTCCCGGTCGGGGCAGGCTCATCGGTGATGTTTTTTCGGGGTTTTTCCTCATCTGTAAGACAAATGTCAGGAAGCTTAGGACCCAACGGTCCCCGAAAATCATCCGGCCATCATCATCATCCTTATCGTTATCATCATCATCATCATCCTTCACCGATGTGGAAAGCAACGGGATGCTACCACACTCATAATTCCCTAGTAAAGCTGCAATGCACAGCATGAAAATGCTATGATTGCAGTGAAAGACCTGCCCTCGGGCAGAATTACTATGGATGGAAAATTAATTAATATTGTTACTAACATATGCAGCTGAGACTTTGACATATACAAATAAGGACTTCAACAGCTACAGAAATGAAATTCTTACGTGAAATAGTACATAAAACAAGGAGAGATAGAATAAGGAATGACGAGATCAGGAAAACATTTAATTCCATATAAAGTCTGCCCGAAGGCAGGTCTTTCACTGCAATCACAGCATTTTCATGCTATGCTTTGCAGCTTTACTAGGGAATTATAGGTGTGGTAGCTTCCTGTTGCTTTCTACACCGGTGAAGGATGGTGATTATGTTGATGATGATGATGGCCGGATGATTTTTGGGGACCGTTGGGCCCTAAGCTTGCTGACATTTGTCTTACAGGTGAGGAAAAACCCCGAAAAAACCTCTCCCAGGAGCCTGTCCCGACTGGGAATCGAAGCTGGTTCCTCTGCGTTACAAGGTAGCACGCTACCTCGAGACCACAGCTGTGGACAGGGAGACAGTAAGTGTAGAGAAATTATCAACAGGAATAGAAAAAAGTAGACAAAAATGATTTGGACATTTAAAAAGAATGCAAAAGGAAAGACTACCACAAAGATTGTTAAATCTCACGATACAAGGGAAGCGACCACGAAGTAGATCATGAGAAAAATTGATTAACCAAGTGAAGAAAAGTCTACAAGAGAGAGGATACCACTGGGAAGAACTAAAAAAAGAAGCAAAGCATGGGAAGATAGAGATGGTTGCAGGCATATTTGGAAACGACCTTCCGAAAGGAGGACACGATCAGAAGATGACGATGCGTATAGTTACTTACTTACTCACTGGCACTATCGAACCCCTAGGTTCATGACTGCGCGGACATAAACTCTCCATACATCCCTATCCTGAGCTAATGTTTTCCCTCAAATCATAGTTAATGTTATTCTCCCACCTCATTTTTGGTCTACCAACTGGGCGTTTTCCTTCTGGTTTTCCTATAAGAAGCTTCCATGCATCTCTTTCATTCCCCATACGTGCCACATGTCCTGCCCATCGCAGTCTACGATACTTAACTGTTCTTATTATATCTGGCTTCCTATAAAGACCATGTAGTTCATTGTTATGTAGTCTTCTCCATTCGCCTGTATGTTCATCTCTCTTTGGTCGAAAAATTTTCCCAAGTACTTTATTCTCAAATACTCCTAATCTCCTTTCCTCCCTTAAAGTAAGAGTCCATGTTTTGCATCCATATGATATAACTGGTAGCATTACAGTTTTGTATATTTTCTGTTTAACGTTTTTTGCAAGGAGTTGGGACATCAAAAGTCTTTGTAATACATAAGATGCGTATAGTTACTTTCATAATTTCATACTATTTGATATTAGTTTTTGTTTATCCTTCAGTGTATTGATTTCAATTAATACAGTAAAACTGTTCAAATGACATTTACTTATACTGTATATTTAAGCTATATTTCTTATCTTTATTGTAATCATCTTTCGTGAAATTTCTGTTTAACATTTAATAATACAAAGCAGAATAGAAGGGATTGACTGGATCAACTACGTCACTGGACGTACAAAAATATTTGGTATAAATGTCTCTTGATGATTCCAACAGAAAATATATCCCTTTATTATTATTATTACAATTATTTTTATCATTATTGTTACAATTACTATCATCATTATTATTATTATCTATAGCATCAATTTGTTAAGAATCTGAATAAAATTAATTTTTTTTTTGTCCAATGCCAACATGGTTGTCTTACGTCATTTTCCTCTTGGCATTTGTGGAATTGCAACTTACTTATGAGGTTGGGGTTGAAGGCAGAGTTAGGTTAGCCCGACGATATCCACCCATAGTAATTCTGCCCGAGAGCAGGCCTTTCACTGCAATCGTAGCATTTTCATGTTATGCTTTGCAGCTTTACTAGGAATTATATGCGTGGTAGCTTCCCGTTGCTTTCTACTCCCTGAAGGATGATCATAATGATAAGGATGATGATGATAGTAGGATGATTTTCGGGGACCGTTGGGCCCTAAGCTTCCTGACATTTGTCTCACAGGCGAGGAAAAACCTCGAAAAAAAAACCTCACCCAGGAGCCTGTCCCGACCGAGAATCGAACCCGGGCCAGCTGCGTGACAAGGCAGTACGCTACCTCGAGACCACAGCGGTGGATCCCGATGATATAATAGATGAAAAGTGATAACGAAACAACTAAACTAACTTATATTCCAGACTAGACGGCCACAGGAATCAATTACTTTATGAAAAATGCTTACGATCTGAGACGGAATAGAACTTGAAATGTCAGAAATTTTGACCATAAGACCATTTATTCTTCTTCTTCTTCTTCTTACGGTTTAGGCTTATTTACTAGCCTGTTCCGGCTCCAAATTGCTGCTCTTTCCATCTTTTCCTTAGTCTTCCCAAACTTCTTCTTCCTCGTGGTGAATAGTTGTATGCTGCTTTTGGTATTCTATTCTCAGTCATCCTTCCCAAGTGTTCTTTCCAGTTTGTTCTGTATTTTTCTATTGTTGAGTTTAATTCCTTTATTTTTAGTTGTCTTATTTCTGTATTATGTGCTTTGTTTGTTCTTTGATATCCTGCTATTGGTCTGAGGAATCTCATTTCAGCAGCTTGTATCCTGGCTGATTGTTGTGTTGTCACTCACCATTTAATATTCAATTGGACATTTAAGATTAACGAAGTAGTAGGTACCGGTACATATAGGCTACAGATTATGTTTTAATAATAACTCACCAATTTTTTTATATAAGCTATGTGATTCATAATATTTAAATAACATATTTAATATACAAGTACCTACAAATGACATGTTAAAGCCCTACAAAAGATAACATGTTAAAAACACTTCACGCTATTCAAGCTTGAACAAGATTGTTTTGCAAGTTAGCCACTTTAAATTTATCTGCCATTAATGTTGTATTTTCTTGACTGTTATCTAGACAAGCGATAATTTAAACATCTTTTCGCATTCTGTTAAGTATTATTATTCGATATTATAATCACGCAAGCCTTTACGATCTAGCTCTGAATTCCGACTCTAATGACCTGAGTTGTTAAAGAGCATCGATAAATAACACTGAGCAACAAAAAATAAACTTTTTTTGTCTCAGGAAGAAAAACAAATGTGATTCTGAGAGTATTTTTTCATCTGAAATCAAATATGATACCGTTTTTTTCTCCATCACGCTAAGCGTCCGAGAGACAGGAATTTTTAATTTCAAACATTTTGATATTTTCTACATTCGTAACTACACAATATTCGAACATTCGGACTCACCTGGAATGTAAGAATTGACGATTTTCTTATATATTTCGCCTGTGGAGCATCCCTCTTGATGGTCAAACAATAATCGGCCAGCATATTAGGATTCTATTTGCCTTGATATCTCTTTTCCATAGCTGAAATCTCCTGATGAAAGTGTTCCCCGTGCTCATCGCTTACTTTTTACGATGGACAAATGGACGAAAAAACGTTTATTAAAAAATAAGTATTTAAATCCATTAATTGAAATTCAAATAAAAAAACTGTGGGCGATGGAGATTCCGAATACATATTTAAAAACACGATAAAAGGAACTGCATTAAGTAAAACTATTGGTACTCATGAGACGAAATCATGTTGACCAATGTTATATACGCTACTAAATGCAGATATCTGAATTATCAAAATTAACATTAATGTTGAGGGTAACACCACCTCAAAAATTCAACGAACAAAGAACAAAAAATAATAACTGGAATGAGAACAAGAAGACTCGAGGACATGGAGTGGGTGCATAGATTTCAGTGGAGAAGGAAAATAAAAGTTTAGGCACAGAAAGATGTGTAAACATTTAAAATATGTATATAAATAAAAATTATGATTATTATGATTATTATGATTATTATGATTATTATGATTATTATGATTATTATGATTATTATGATTATTATGATTATTATGATTATTATGATTATTATGATTATTATGATTATTATGATTATTATGATTATTATGATTATTATGATTATTATGATTATTATGATTATTATGATTATTATGATTATTATGATTATTTATGCTTATTATGATTATTATGATTATTATGATTTTTACTGATTATTATGATTATTTGATTATTATGATTATTATGATTATTATGATTAAGAATGGAAAAATCATCTGAGAAGAATGGCAAGAAATAGACTTCCAAAATTGGCATTCCAATATACCCCAAATGGACATAGGGACCAAGGAAGACCAAACATCGGTGGAAAGATCAAGACCATCTTCGCTAGGTTTACCGTACAGGCCACATGGCCTAAAACGAATTTGTTCATGATGATGATGATTATTATGATTATTATGATTATTATGATTATGATTATTATGATTATTATGATTATGATTATTATGATTATTATTATTATTATTATTATTATTATTATTATTATTATTATTATTATTATTATTATTATTATTATTAAGCTGTTCCATGGCTCAAGCGATTAGACGCTCGCCTCTCACCACTGGGGTCTCGAGATCGAATCTCGGTCGCTACATGTGAGTTTCGTTGTGAAAGAAACGGAGCTTGAGGAGGATTTTCTCGAGGTTTCTCCCTGCCACAAATTTCTTTCTATCATTTCTCCATACTAATTTCCTCGATTTCGTTTCATTACGTTCATCATAGTGCGTCAGGTATAGTCGGCCGGCGTTTTAGTCGTTCACACACCTGTGTAATTATAGAGGCTTCATTTCGACTTATCCTTCGACCTGGTTTAAATAAAGAAGTAACATTCCAGTTACTTATCCTTAAATTATTAATATTTCTCTGGACTCAGGTCACCACAGTTTGATCTCACCGGTTGAATACTGCATAGACTTCTCAACAGTACGATTTTTATAGGATAATTCTTAGGGAACTAGCTCATTTGATTTTGGGGTTTGCGTCCTCTAGATCAGTTTTTTTCACTGCAGCTCCAGGTCTGATTTATCCCTTTCTTTTCTGTCCGGGTGAGTTCTCTTAGACCTTGAAGATCCCTCTTCACTGCAAGGCAGCGATTTCCTCCAAATTCTAGAGGGAAGAGTTGCCTCTTCCGCATTCAAGCCGTACCATGGGTCTCATATGCGTCGCTAAAGTCTTCATCATAACCCTGACTAGAGATACTCACAAGGTACTATTAGTTGGGCCAACTGAACCCCGGTTTCACTCTCCTCTTGGTTCTGGCTTTCACTTGGGGTTAAAAATATGAAATATGGTGAAGAATATTGTGAATGCAAATTCATCCATTGATGTGAGAAAAGTTAAACACTAAATTAACTATAAAATATGTAATTTAGGTTAACCACTACTGACGTATCTGTAAACACATGTAGGCCTATATATTAAGAATATAATGAACCGTGTATTCTTCTTACCTCATACTTCTATGTTTTTTTTAAACACAGCACCGCAGTATCGGCGAACAATCTTCACCATCGTCAGCTGTTTTCACCACTATCATTTTTTTCTTTTGCGGGTAATTATCCAAACTGCTATCTGCCATCAAACCGGCGAAAGAAAACATTGACAGTCGTGAAAACAGCTGACGATGGTGAAGATTGTTCGCCGATACTGAAGTGCTGTGTTTAAAAAAACATAGAAGTATGAGTTAAGAAGAATTCACGATTAATTTGATTCTTATTAATAAAATATCATAATGTTAAAATTTCCAAATTTATTGTATTAAAACAAGTTTATATTTTCAGCCTCTCATGTTGGATCCAATTTTGCTTCAAATTATTTTTCCCTGCTTTTATTCTTCATCTGTATAGGACACGTATACCTAACATGATAACATATTACAATAACTAACATTTATTTTTATTAAAATTATATTATGTTTTGTTGTATTTTAACTGCCCGAATACGAGCTCCTCATTTTGGTTAATGAAAATGTATGAATATATTTATATTATGAGTAAATAAATATAAATTAATTAATGGAGAGTACTTCTTATCAGAAATATTAAGTAGTTGAATGTATATAAAATATAGATGCACAATTGATGTACAATCAATTATATCTATGATGAAAGTTAAAATTTAAATTGTACCTGTTGGTAGGTGCCGTCGCTCTAAACTTTGTTAAAATATTGCATATAAAGTTAACTGGAGCGCTTTCGGAAGTTACCTTCCATCTTCTACAGGTTGAGCTTCCGCTACTCGTTTGTATGGTGATGTATACTCCAACTGTTTGTAGCAGCAACTGACCTGTTTTTGACGATCTCGGAAGCTCAACCTGCAGATGATGGAAGATAACTTCCGAAAGCGCTCCAGTTAATGTTATATACAATATATTAACAAAGTTGAGGACGACGGCACCTACCAACAGATACAATTTAATTTTTAACATTCATCATATGACTTCACCTCAACTGAATTTTATATTAATTTTACTAGTATTGATTAACTATATCTAGTTAATATGCGCTGAAGGTGAGAAACAGCTTACGTTTGCATGTATACTGACTGTTGCTGTAGGATACCTACCTGTGCTATAAATATATGAAGGATTAAGAGAAAGAAAAAGCTAAGCTCAGATTAGTAATATTTTTAAGACAATAATATTTCTGTGCGTCCACCGCTGTGGTCTCGGGGTAGCGTGCTCCATTGTCACGTAGCGGGCCTGGGTTCAATCCCCGGTCGGGACAGTTTTTCTGGGTGACGTTTTTCCTCACCTGTAAGACAAATGTCAGGAAAACTTTAATGCCCAAACGGTCCCCGAAATCATATGGCCATCGCAATCATCATCATTCATATTCATCTTAGGTTAAGCTTAGGATTAGGGGCTCTCCTGGCGCACCATTATCATCATCATCACCCATCGAATCATCGGGGCAACGTAACCCGCCTTCCAGGCGCCCCAACCTCAGAAGTGTATTACAAGTACGCCATGCCAGGAGAGAAACCAGGAATGTCGAAAGACAAACCTAGGACATTTGAAAAATAAAAAAAATATTTCTGTGCAAATGTATCACATTTCAAAGCCCTCTCTTTCTCTCTCTCTCTCTCTCTCTCTCTCTCTCTCTCTCTCTCTCTCTCTCTCTCTCTCTCTCTCTCTCTCTCTCTCTCTCTCTCTCTCTCTCTCTCTCTCTCTCTCTCTCTCTCTCTCTCTCATATATATATATATGTGTGTGTGTATATATATAATGTTGGAACTGTCTTACGAAACGTCTTTCAACAGCAATATATAGCGTAAAATATTGGGTAATTTATTATACATTTACAAAAGAATGAAATATATATTTTTTCAAAACTGGTCTTAGCTATTTCTTAATATAAAACTTATGAAAATTAAGGTCAGAAATAGACTTTTGGTTATTGTTTAATTATTTATTTTGTCACAACAATATTGTTATCATGTAATTATCGTACACAAACTATGATGATGCAGTCATAACCTGCAGGGTACTGTTCAACCATGTTAGTTATGCTTGTGTTGTAGGTTCCTCGGGTGGTGCACCAATACATTTATTCCCGCAGTAATCTGGATCGAAATCCTCGAAACAGTCTACAGCAGCACATGCATATCCATCTGGACATTTCAAGCCGTCACAATCCAACAACGGCGGTCGTTTTGTTGTAGTTGGCTCTTCTGAAGATGTACGAACACCGAGACCTACAGAAGAGAATTATTGTAAATACATTCAGAACATCCTCCTTTATATCCCTCCTTCTCACACTGCCGAAAAATCCATGGAACATGTCCTCCAGGAGGGACTCCAAGTCATGGGTTCCGAGTCTGAAAATTTTCAGGCTCGTAAAATAACTTGATGCTTAAAGAACTAAATATCTGAGCAAAATTTAACAAACCTTACAACATCCAAGTAATAGGGAAGGTCGAGGATTCGAGTGCCGGTGGAATCTATTAAAATTATTCTATTAAAATTATGTACTACCATATTTTCGAACGAAACTTTTCTGAAAAGTCCATATTTGTGACCCAAAGACAACATGGTATTTTTACAATATTTCCCACAACAATTTCACGTTTAAATTGGGTATACTATATAAAGAGCTTGTACCATCCACCTGTAAGTCAATTAAGAAGATTGTGATGGTCTAGACACGTACACAAAATGGTACTGAAGAAGGTTATGATAGACCAGTTATTTGACAAAGACCAACAGTAAGACCAAGACAAAGATGACTGGATTTTGTTGACATCGGGAGCTATCAATTGGTGGGGTGTACGGATTGGACATTTTACTCTGAATCATTTTTATTCAGACTTGAGGTCCATTTACGAGTCTGAAAATTTCAAACTACGGACCCACGTCTGAACGTCCCTCCCGGAAGACTTGTCCCTTAGATTTCCCATCCTAAATTCCATTGACCCCGGCCATGTTTGATCTCACGATTCTCGGGACTAGAGGCAAGGATGACTGATTAAATTTTACTTTGAAAAATATAATTTATGTCATGTAAACTATTATTTAAAATAGTTCTGAAGCTGAATTTGCTACAGGAGCTCCAATATACAGGGCTATTCAAAAAGACGAAACAGACTTCATACATTATTTCTTCCAAAATACAAAAACTTAGAAACACAATTCCAACATTCCTGGAAAGAGAAAAGTTCCAATTTCACTATTTTATGAATTCAATATGAACACCGTGTGTTACACGTAAATATCAAACCGGTGGCTCAATTCGTACCACACACGAATCAGCTGGACTCTAGTTATCGTATTCAGAGTTTAAACAATTTGATGTCGCAAATGTTCAAGAGTGTCAGGCATAGGGGGGATAAAAACATGGTATTTTACATAACCCCACAGACAAAAAAATACACGGAATTAGATCTGGTGACCTGGGAGGTCTAAAACCTTCTAAGGGGAACACTTTACTTCACTAAGTCTATCTTATCTATTCACCTATCTACTCATCTGTTAATATGCGTGTATGTATAACTAAGACCAATGCGGCCGTAATCGCAACTTCAAACTCTTCTCTTTCTAGGAACGTTGGAATTGTGCTCCTATTTTTTGTAGCTTGGAAGAAATACATACTTGAAGTATGTGCTTCTTACTTCTGAATAGCCCTGTATATTGAATAAAATTCCTAAAAAGTTATTAGCCCTACATCAAGTTTCTAGAAAATATTTGCCAATTATGTGATATCCAGAAATTATTTTAAAATTAATTCAGACCGATTACTACACATTTTAACGCTAGACATATCCCTTGTTTTAAAGATGATAGATCGCTAGAATCAGATATACAAGGGTCACTCCAAAAGTAATGCACATTTTTCTTAAGTTATTTTTCATTCTACAGCTTTGCAATTTATGGGGTTCATAGCCGCCCTTCCCACTTGTGTTCAAATATATTTCAATCCGCTCCCGTGAGTGGTGCTGTCATAGCATGTTTTCAAGATAACTGCTGCACTTGACATTCGTCAGAAACAACACACTGTTACAGAATTCCTCTGTTGTGAGAACGAGACAGTGGAAAACATGCACACGAGATTGAAAAATGTGTATGGTGATGCTGCTATTGATCGCAGTACAGTTAGTCGGTGGGCAAGCAGATTGTGTGATGAAAGAGGGCACGCCAATATTCAGGATAACACTTGCAGCGGTAGACCTCACACTGCACGAACTCCTCGCAATGTGCAGGGTTAAGATATGGTTTTGGCTGACAAACCGTATGTGGCATCTCTGAAGAAACTTCAAGCTGGACTGCGTCATGTTCGACCACATTGGGAGGAGCAGTATGTTTTGCTGCTGCAAGACAATGCACGACCACATGTCAGTCACCAAACCACGAAAGAGATCAGAAATCGTTGATGGACAGCATTGAAACACCCGCCTTACAGTCCTGACTTGGCTCCGTGTAACTATCATCTCTTTGGTAAACTGGAAGAATCCCTTAGTGGAACAAGGTTTGAAGATGATGAATCCCTCGTGAAAACTGCCAATGTGTGGCTCAAATGTGCTGGTCGAGAATTTTACCATGCGGGTATACAGGCTGTAGTTCCAAGGTGGCGTATGTCAGTTGAAAAGGATGGGGATTACGTGAAAAATGAAATGTTACTAAAGCACGTATATACACACTGTAAAACTAGGAACGCTGTAGAATGAAAACGTAATTTATAAATAAATGTGCATTAATTTTGTAGTGACTCTCATATACAGTAGATTAGGAGATCCTTTTTATATCTCTTCACAGTTGTCTTCCCTTAAGATCGTTTTTTTTAATTAAAACATTAACAAGCATATTATTATTTACCTGCTAACAGTACTAGACACAAAATGATGTATATATTTTCCATTATTCGGTATTCTATTTCCAATTGTTTTCCGTACGCTTGTAGTTGTCAACTGTTTTATAATTGGAGAGTCTCCTGATAATAAAGGGAAAAAAAGTACAAGGACAACCACTAAGTGATAAGCTATAGCAGGATACACGTATTTTTATAATTTTAATCTCTCACAACTTCCCAAGTTTTTTAAAAGAAAGTTATATTTAAGTAATTGTTTGTATTATTAAAAACTAATCCTATTCTTGCACTTTCTTAAATACTCAACTCAAATTGACAAAACAAAGGCTCCAACACAAGAAAGGGAAATTAAAAGACATATTTTTCTGAAGCTTCTTTAAAACTTACGAATTATTTTACAATAAATGCAAAAAAATTCTGAAATTCACAATATAAGGCTGAAAATGATTTAATACCCGAATAATTTTATATAGAAGTGTAAGAGCTGCAGACAAGCAATTTTCAAATAGGAAAGTCGCAATCTCTGACAAAAAATATCTGATATATATAATTTTGTTCTTATTGGATATTCACAATTCAGTATTAAAATAGGGACATAGGGAGAAGTGATAAGGCTTGAGACTTTAATAAGGAATTAGATGAAACCTATCTATTATGACCATAATTAAAAATTTGGCTTTCAAGTGTTCATTATTTTCCAGCAAAATTACAGATTCTGTAGACGTATTTTCTTTGTAAATATGGGTGCCAGTTGTCGATAATTTGGTTTCATCCAATCCCTA
This sequence comes from Diploptera punctata, assembly GCA_030220185.1. Taxonomy (NCBI): domain Eukaryota; kingdom Metazoa; phylum Arthropoda; class Insecta; order Blattodea; family Blaberidae; genus Diploptera; species Diploptera punctata. Next base: position 1,152,144 of record JASPKZ010009358.1, read on the forward strand.
ATTAAAATCGGAAGTCCTCTTATACCACTCAATATTCCAATTTCACTAATTTCAATCCTGAATTATATTTTATTAAAATACAATTTTTTATTTTGATTACATGGGAAATACATTTTAAGAGAGTTAAATGAAATGCACACAAAATACATATCACTGAATAATTCGAAATCAGTGATTGAATAATTATCTCACTATTACCAGTAATCTAAATAGCAATAGTTTAGACATACGAGGGCGGATCGGAAAGTAACGCACAATAATTTTTTTCTACCTTGGTATTGCAGCTAGAATGTTGAAATTTCACAGAGATATAGTTTGCAGTTTTCACTACAGATGATATTTTTTTCTCAGGTGCACCTCTTGCGAGAGAAGCTTGAACTATGCAACAAAGATGGCGCGCATGCTACAGTCGTCCACCTGTGAGGAACAGAGAAGTGTTGTTCGATTTTTGTGGGCCAAAGGGCATAAACCCAGTGAAATTCACAGCGACATGCGTGGCGTGTATGGGGATGATTGTATGGACCGTAGCAATGTCTCCAGGTGGTGCACATTCTTCCAAGAGGGACGCGTGAACCTTAGTGATTCGCCACGCTCCGGCAGGCCGACAACAGCAGCAATCCCGCAACACGATGGGAAAAATGTGTTGAGAAAGTTGGTGACTATGTCGAAAAGTAGGTAAAAGATGTAAGTTCATTTGTGATTTTTTCCCTTTTTTTACTATTAAACTTTTTAAAAAAAATTATTGTGCGTTACTTTCCGATCCTCACAGGTGGACGACTGTAGCATGCGCGCCATCTTTGTTGCATAGTTCAAGCTTCTCTCGCAAGAGGTGCACCTGAGAAAAAAATACCATCTGTAGTGAAAACTGCAAACTATATATGTGTGAAATGTCAACATTCTAGCTGCAATACCAAGGCAGAAAACAATTATTGTGCGTTACCTTCCGATCCGCCCTCGTACGTATATACAGAAAACCCACCAGCAATACGTAACTGTCATACACGAAAGATTTAGACATCCTTTTCAACAAAAAATTAGCACCTTTTTCAGCATTATAAATAGAATAAGTTACTCTTAGCAAAACAAATTATAGTAAGGAACTGAACTACATAAAAACCCGGTTCTCAAAAATGGATGTAACCAAGAAATAATTAACAAATTAATATTAAGAAAAAAGTCAATACAAATTAACAATTATAACCAAACTTGGAAAAATTAATTAATTAAAATAAAACTAATTAGATAACTCTCAGGTATACAAGTAATGAAACCTTAAAACTGACCAAAACAATTAGGAAACTCCATAATTATCCTCAACTCGTGTCCAATTCGAGGGATCAGATGAGATGAGCCCCCTATATAGAGGTCTGTGAATGACAAGGGTGCCGGCCGACCACGCTTGACGCAACTACACAGGCTCCTGGGTGAGGATTTTTTCGGAGTTTTTCCTCACCTGTAAGACAAATATCTGCTCACCTGTAAGACAAATATCTGGAAGCGTAGGGCCCAACGGTCCTCGAAAATCATCTGGCCATCATTATCATCCTTATCACCACCATCCTTCACCGGTGTGGAAAGCAACGGGAAGCTACCACACCTATATTTCCCTGGTAAAACTGCAAAGGATAGCATGCAAATGCTATGATTGCAGTGAAATATCTGCCCTCGGACAGAATTACTATGGATGGATATAAAGGAATTTACAAAAACAAATGGAATAGCTGCAATTTGCAATATTTATAATATTAATGATGATGATGATAATAATAATAATAATAATAATAATAAATACTGCTTATAATAATAATGATTTATTTATTCTGGACGAGTTAAAGTCATAAAACCTTGTATTCCATTCAACGAACACACTATGTATTTAATTATAAATAGTAATGAAACCCCTGTTTAATTTCACATCGGAAATTAGGCCAATTTAATCATTCTATCTAAAACACAATTTCAACAAAACTTTTTCTGAGAAAAGCCTATGGTATTTTGATAAAATTTACAAAAGGAATTCAAAATTAACTTCTGTCTACGATATAAAGAGTCAGTACCATCTACTATACAGTAAGTCAATTTAAAAGACTCCAATGGTCTGGATACATAGATTGACCAGACAAGTAATCCAAAGAAGGTTACGATAGGCTAGTTATTTAGCAAAGATTGTAGGAAAACCAAGGAAGAGACAGTTGAATGCATTTAAGTAGAAATGCTGTATATTTCTGAGTGTAGGAATAGGATACAATCGATAGAGATGAAGTCTATAGGGCTACATTTTATTCCAGATGTGTTGGGAAAGTGATTAAAAGATCTTCAACTGAGTGTCTCTACCCCATTTTCTGTAAAACAGAGAGTTGCTATTAAGCATCATTTATATCAGCTCGCTTTGTGTTTAGGCGTTGTAATAGATTGAGTGAAATAAATGTTTACAATTATTGTGATTAAACATAAGATTTTATAATATTAACACTCTATTAAATTTCTAGACAATGAACATTAATGAATTTTAAGTAGTTCGATATCCCGTGAACCGTGCTTTTTGTCTCTGTTCACTTCTATTTGCAAGACATCTGGAATGCTCTGTACGATTAAGAAAGGATTTCGTCTGTAGCAATTTTTCATTTATGTATAAAATATGTTTGTATTGAAGTGACCGCAACGAAATTGTAATCATATATATATATATATATATATTTAATACAATTTAAGAATACTTACATCTAAAAAAATATTGGCTCTGAAAGGAAAATTTTCAATATGAACAAAAATAGTGATAAACAATGTAACTATATACCAAGTTCAGAATTTTAATTATTTGGGATGTCATTTAGCTAATGACACAAATTTAGATAAACACACTAAAATACAACGATTCAATTATCTATGTGGCACAATTAAGACTACATAACAATGAACTACATGGTCTTTATAGGAAGCCAGATATAATAAGAACAGTTAAGTCCCGTAGACTGCGATGGGCAGGACATGTTGCGCGTATGGGGAATGAAAGACGTGCATGGAAACTTCTTGTAGGAAAGCCAGAAGGAAAACGCCCAGTTGGTAGACCAAAAATGAGGTGGGAGAACAACATTAACTATGATTTGAGGGAAGTAGATTATACAGGGAATGATTGGAAAGCATTAGCTCAGGATAGGGATGTATGGAGAGCTTATGTCCGTGCGGCCATGAACCTACGGGTTCGATAGTGCCAGTGAGTAAGTAAGTAAGTAAGTATGTGGCACAATTTAACGTACTTTATTGAATAAAACTAGAAAAGAAACTATTTTAAAATTTTACAATGTATTGGCAGTTCTATCTCTTATCCATGGATGTGAAACCTGGACATTAACAAAGGCAGATAGTAAACAAATAGGGGCTGCAGAAATGAAGATGTTGAGAGCAACAGCAGGATACCAAAGGACCGATAAAAAGAAAAACGAAGATATAAGAACAGAACTTAATATATTTAATCTCTGTGAAAGAATAAATACTATCAAAATGCTTATCTTCAGCACGTATTACGAATGAATGAACAGCGCATACCAAAAATAATGTATAATTATAAACCAAAAGGTAGAAGATTGTTGGGAAGACCATTGAAGAGATGGAAGGACCAGTTCGACCTATAATGAGATCAGAACAGGTCATTGGGCTTAATCCTTGTTGTCGATGATGATAAATATTCATGTACAAAGAAGATTATATAGGAAAGATTTTAGCTTTTCTTTATTAAATCAAACAAGAATGATATACTTATAATATTTATGTTAATACAAATTATATATGTATTAACTTACTATTTTTTTCATTTGCAGCGTTCATTGTTATTTGCGTTCAACGGCTTTTTTCATAATGGGGTTCATAATCTTAGCTCTTTTACTTTATGCCATCATTAATGTTATCATCACTGCTATTACTACTAATGCCTAATTGAAAATTAACGGAAAGTGGAAGAAACATTGATGTAGCATTATTTAAAGGGAGGTGGCAACTTAACAGTATACTCGGTATTCTGAGTCGAATGCCAGATATTCCAGTCAGCACGTTAGAAAAAATGTATGGAGCAATGGTGAAGCCAGTAATTCAATATGGTAGTGAGATCTGGGTTTTTTAAAGAAAGGAAATACTTTATAGGATATATACGCATTTTCTTAAATATATTATATTACTTAGTAAGGCCGCTTCTAACTGAAATTTTATATGAAGTTGGGTCATTTCAGGACGACATAAATTGTAAAATGCGTGTACTCAAATACTGGTTACGGCCAATCCAAGGTGAACAAACAATGCTTAGAGCATTGGATATGGGAAAAAGGGACTGAAAATCGCAATAATGTGTGGAGAAAAATAAGGACGAGGTACTTAGATATAAACCAGCAAGATATTTTTACCGAATGAATGGGAAAACGTTCACTGTTTTTACAAAGAGACTTGAAACAAGTCTGGAGAAAGGAATAATATACAGGGTGATTCACAATAATTATAACAGACTTACATGGGTTATAGAGGGGACTAAGTAGATAGTTTCGATAAGGAACCCATGTCCGGAAACGTATTATTTTTATGTAAAATAAGTTTGAAGATCCAAACACAATGAGCTCATATCGTGTGTCATGTGTATCAGAATAAGTATTAAAGACATCTAAGGGTTGGAGGAATATCTTCTTGCACGAATTCTGGCGGGAGAAGAAATTGAGTACAGACCAGGTGGCGTGTGTATTAAAACATGCGTCGCAGGTACACTTTGTGCAACGAATAGCAAGGTCCCCACATGGGACCACACTTATAGTACAGCCCTTAACAGACTATGTCACTTCTTCTGAAACACAAGACTTGCGATATCAGCCCATTGTGTTCCGATCTCCAAACTTATTTTACATCAAAATGGTAATTTTCGGGACATGGCTTCCTTACCAAAATGTATCCACTAAGTCCCCTCCACAATCCCTAGAAGTTTGTAATTCTTATTGTGAATCACTCTGTATATCCAATATAGGATTTAAAGAGACGTCAGGTCTTGCTTGGTTTAGGTGGGGGGAAGGAAATTTATAAAAATTACCACGATCACGATATGCGAATATGTCCAATGTGAGGGAGCTTTGAAGACGAAATACATATATTTGGAAAATGTAACGATTTAGAATACTGGCGACGTCAGTTGTTACCGGAAAGATTTCTAAATTTAAATCGTGAAAGACAGGCATGTTACGAGTTAATGGTAGTATTAGTAGTAGTAGTAGTAGTAGTCTAATGCCCATTAGCTTGGATGTGTTCCATTTGCTTTCTTGCTTCCCAATAGAGTCCTGCCAGAGTCCTTGTAGGTGACATCTTCAGAGCCTCACAGCTAGCTAGATGATCTTTGTTCATAGTAGTGTTATTGTCTTGGCACAGGATACAATTTGGAGAGTTGAAGATTCCAATTTTATGGAGGTGTGCTGCCAGGTAGTCATGGTTAATGGTAAACCCAGAAAATTGTATAAATTTCTGGAAAAACCGCGGAAAATATAACAATACTCCATCGTGAGTAAATAAGTATGTAAATAAAGTGTAGTGTCATTTATACTTAATAATTTTAAGTAACTTAATTAATGTATAATATAAATGAATTGTTTTCTATTATGTTTTTTCTTACTTTATATTAATTATAGATATTATTTATTGAAACGAACCGTCAACAGCACGTATTGATTGTTGCTCCTGCGACCCATATGTGTAAATAATATCGTATATATCTTAATTTTAGTCTAATAAAGCCCTACTATAACTACTAATGTTTATACTTAGGTATTCATGAAGACCGAGGGATGCCCCACGAACTACAGATCTAAGAAGAATATGCACAAACTAAATTGACGTCATACATGTCATAAAGTCATAGATACTGCCAGAAACAATTTATTTCAAATTATTTATCTGTGCACAGGTTGAAAATGCGTGCTATTATGCATTACAGAGACTCTTGACGTCCCAACTCCTTTCAAAAAGCGTTAAAATGAAAATGTATTAAACCATTATTCTACCAGTTATATTATATGGATACGAAGAATGGACTCTTACTTTAAGGGAGAAAGGAGATTACGAGTATTTGAGAGTAAAGTACTTAGCAAATGTTTGGACCAAAGAAAGATGAACAGACAGGTGAATGGAAAAGACTACATAACAGTGAACTACATGGTCTTTATAGGAAGCCAGATATAATGAGAACAGTTAAGTCTCGTAGACTGCGATGGGCAGGACATGTGGCACGAATGGGGAATGAAAGACGTGCATGGAAGCTTCTTGTAGCAAAACCAGAGGGAAAACGCTCAGTTGGTAGACCAAGAATGAGGTGGGAGAATAACATTATCCATGATTTGAGGGACGTAGATTATACAGGGGATGATTGGAAAATTATCTCAGGATAGGGATGTCCGCGCGGCCATGAACCTCCGGGTTCGATAGTGCCAGTGAGTTAGTTAGTGCACAGGTTGAAAAAAAAAGTGTTTGTATTTGACTGCTTCAAAATTCACTAACACTTCGCAGTCCATGTACAGTGGCTGTATTGCATGTTGTTTACTAGATAGTTACGTGTGATAGACAATCAAAATGAACTTCTGCAATGATATCAGAAGATTATATTGACTATTTAACTCATGCCCCAAATGGGAGTCAATGACCAATCACGTTTCAATGATTTCTGTATTACAACCAATCAGAGACGTGTTTCACGAAATAATTATCAACGTTAGGATTATCATATATTAAGCAAAGCTCCTCCTTTTTAATATTCTGAACAGGTCTGACCGTTATTTTGCAGTGACTGAGCCTATAACAAATACGGCTACCAGATTGTATATAATAGTGCTTACATGTCAACATTTGTAGCAATTGATTATACCACCAAAAAAAGAAACCACTGTTTGCACTTTCTTAAATGTATACGACATCAAAATGAATTAATATACAGATTGATGTGTTTCATTTTTTCTCCACTAGAGAGCATTCTTACAATATTGCGTTCCTTTGGCAATAAATAGTATGATCTGGTTGCAGTGATAAACAAAAGAAGCAGTAGAAGCGTAGGCTACCTATCGTTTCTCATTAGTTTTCAAACATCACCGTTTACTTTAAATATAAAAATATTTTTAAATAACTGTAGTTAAATAATGATTTGTGAGTAAACAGCTTTATTTTATTCGTTAAATAGTCCTAACAAATGCCACTCTTGATTTCCAAATTCTCTAGATAAATTCACTCCTCACTTCGTGAGTCGTGAATTTATCGATAATTTGGAAATCACTCGTGGCATTACTTATGAATATATGATTTAATTACAGCCGACTTTGGTACTCAGTGTCGGACTATACCAGTGACATCTTGCTCCCTAGAGGTAACATCGCTCTTACAAACACCCCGTATATTCTGAACCCCATATCGCATCTGACTTTCAATATTTCAATATAATTCAATATTTTCTTATTCTATGATTTTTATTAGACAGTAAACACCAACCTGTGTACAATTTTTGTCCATAATGTTTTTTTCGAAGTCCATGTGTACACACTTAGACAAAAAATTGAATCATTTCTTGAACGCACATTTCTTCGAAGTCTTACTCGGCACAGCGCTGTGTTCAAACTAGAAAACTTGTCACAATTGTGCAGTCCCTGAGCCACTGTTTTATGTGGCATGAACTGAAGACACTCCTACGTGTTCTGTTAGGTCAGCGGTAAAGCATGCAGTTACTGTTTCTGTTAATGAAGTCGCAGGTTCGCGTCCTCAAAAATGCAGTTTTTTTCGTGATATTTGTATTAAAGTGTTTTATGAATTAAATACAACATTTTTATTTTGACATTTGAATTAAATCAATATTAATGTCGTTATTGTAACAATTATATTTACCACATTCAGGGTTTGTTCTAGGTAATTTCAATATATTGACTTCAATAGACTGTGATGCGCAGACGTCTGCGCAAAAGCAACAGCCTCTAACAAGTTTGTTTATAATGAACCATACCGAGTTTTACCATGGCTCAGCACACACACAAGGACATAGGCACAAGGCAATCTCAATGCCCCGCAGATTGAGGGCGGTAATAGATGCTGAGGGTTCATATACACGAGATACTGATTTTGTTTTTGTTGAAATTTTCATTTTAAAATATATTATTTTCCTTCCTCATTTATTTATTAGAAGAAGATTTTAATGTATGTTTTTTCTGGGTTTTGTGTGTGCATTAAAGTCATAAAACTCAAATATAAAATTAAATATGAAACTATATTACAGGCGAAATGCTATTCTAGCATTCAGTTTAAAAAAAAAGAACGAGAATCGAACCTATGTGGTTACGAACGCAGATGATGTCTGTTAAACCTCTCGATCACAGAAACACTATAAGCCAAGCTCTCTTTCATGTTGTTTAAGTGTGCACTACGTTAACTAGCAAACAACCCAGTACAATTACTGGAAACGTGTTGTGAATACGGCTTCTGCGAGCGCTCACGAAGTTCCCCGATCGATTGATAGAATCTACGGATGACTCATTTGTTTGTGCCCAAGGATGTACATTGCAAGGATTGAGGTTTTATGGATAAATTGAAAAACGAATTCGTAAATTATTTTTAATCATTGCAACTAACAATTTTATTTCATACACTTTATGATGTCAATATTTTAAATAAACAAATACATATTAATACGAAACAACCTCCAGGATACGAGTGGAAAATACGAACAAATAAAATAATTAAATAATCAATGTACCTTCCACAAGGTAAGTAGATCATCCAATAGATGAAGCAACTGAATAAGGATATTACAATGAACAATAATGAGATTTTTGTTTTGGATCTACGAGACATTTCTCTCCACATCGTTCTGGGCTAAAATATTCCGCTCTACACTCTATGATCACGCACACATACCCAGTAGGACAGGGATTAACATCAAATTCACAGTCTCTCAAAGGTTTTTCGTTCACCGCTACTCCATATGGAGGTCCTCCATACACATCTAAAATTGATAATTTATTACTTACAATTATTTAAAATACTGAGGGAGATGGCTTTAAGAAGATTAAAAAGTAGCTTGTAATAAAATAATTTATATCTGTGATTCTTTCTAATTAAATGACACAAATACTCTATGTTTTTAAGGATTTTAAGGATTTAAGATTATTATATATATATAATATATATATATATATATATATATATATATATATATATATATATACATATGAAGGCAAATATGACATCAGAAGAAAAATAAATGCCTTAGTCGGGATTTGAACTCGAGTTTTTAACTCTGTACGTTTAGCACTCTAATCATCTGCAAGGATTCCTTACTATCTCAGATGATTAGAGAGCTAAACCTATAGAGTTTAGAAACTTGGGTTCAAATCCCGACTCAGGTTTCTTCTTTCATGTTATATATATATAACAATATATTTGGCAATGAAGGCAAATATGACATCAAAAGATAAATAAATGTCATAGTGGGGATATGAACTCGAGTTTATATATATATATATATATATATATATATATATATATGACATGAAAGAACAAACCTGAGTCGGGATTTGAACCCAAGTTTCTAAACTCTATAGGTTTAGCTATCTAATCATCTAAGATATTCAGGAATCCTTGCAGATGATTAGAGTGCTAAACGTACAGAGTTAAAAACTCGAGTTCAAATCCCGACTAAGGCATTCTTGTAAAGACAGGAATCCAGATTCCATTAGTTTTTCTATGTATATTAACTCCTACATCTATTGGTTTTAGAGTATAATAGATGGCAGCTAAAGACTCATCGTACTAGAAAGCAAGCATTTACAAATGTTCATGAAGATCGGTTGACGGGTTTAGAAGTATATAAAGACAAGGCATTTATTTTTCTTTTGACGTCATATTTGCCTTCATTGCCAAATGTTAAAAATATAATTATAACATCTAAATAAATAAATAAACATATATATGGTAATGAATGTTTAGATATCGTAAAGCATTCAGTCCAGATTAATTTGTGTATAATATTGGATTTAGACCATAGCATACTTATAATGAGGTATGGTTTTCTCAAGCTCTGTGATAAATAAGACACTGAAATACAAGCAGTCATATATATATATAACAAGTTACACAATGTTTCACAACATATTTCTGAACTAGTACTGTCATTTTTCCTCCATATCTCTCTGCCACTCCAATCTCCATCGCCCAACCCTTTTTCCTCTCGTACTGCTCAAAATATCGTCAATCTATCTTGTTTTTGGCCTTCCTCTTCATCTTTTACCAGGTGCCATCCATTCGAGTATTCTTCTTGGAAATTTGTCTTCCGTCATTCTTATTACATGACCATATCATTTTAATCGCTTGTTTTTTATGAAATCTACAATTGAAGTTTTATCATTAATATTTTCTTTAATTGCACCTGTTTATTTTATTTCTTCTACAAATTCCAGATGAAACGCTCGAAAATATTCATTTCTACAGAATTGGATTTACTTATTGTTCTACATTATTGATGACGTAACAGGTGTTAATCTCTGTGGATTTAGAAGAACAGGTCTACAATAAATCAGATTTTTAGTACCATACAGATGTTATGAAAAGTGCGAATATAATGACACAGAGGTTCAAATGTACGTAGACTTCAAAAAGGCATTCATTCAATTAAGAGGAAAAAGTTATATAGTAACCTTCTGGAGAGGACTCCTAAAAAGTTAAACACATTCGAATGTGTCTAAATGGCACAACGAGTAGAGTGCGTGTAGCCAAACAGTTTTCGGATACTTTTGAAATTCACAATGAAATAAAGCAAATATATGCACTATCTCCTCTCCTATACATTTTTGTACTAGAGCATGCCATACAAATTTTAGAGGATGAAGAAAGCTTACAACTCAATGATATTAATAAGGTATTATATTATTCTGTGCTACTTTGTCAAGCAGCGGGCCCGGGTTCGAACCCCGGTCGGGGCAGTTTTTCTAGGTGAGGTTTTTAGGGGGGGTTTTCCTTACCTGTAAGACAAATGTCAGGAAAACTTTAAGGCCCAAACGTCCCCGAAATCATATGGCCGTCATCATCAACATCCTTATCATTATCATCATCTTCATCCTTCACCGGTGTGGAAAGAAACGGGAAGCTACCACACCTACAATTCGCCAGTAAAGCTCCAAGCATAGCATGAAAATGCTATTGCAGTGAAGGATCTGCCATCGGGCAGAATTACTATGGATGGATAATGACAGGTATATGAATATTCAATTATGTCTGATTATCTACATGTTGAAACTTGTAAATACATTTGAGTTTACTTAGGACGGCTAAATATTCCAGAGGATAGACATTACGAGTTTAGAAGAAAATACATTTTTGGAAAATAAGTGGCTTACCAGCAGGCTATTGGCCTGGTATCCACATGTGTTAATCATGATGGAGGATTATCCAGCCAATATAGGGGTGATACGTGGTTAGCATATCGGCTCCCCCAAACCGTTTATAGTTGATTTTGTCAATCTGAACCTGCTGCGTAGCTACCATAAGAAAGTATCCCCCTTGGAGACTCAACAGAGCTAGTCTCGTAGCTCTGCACTAAAGAATGATGCCTTAAATCGCTCAGAAACAATAAGAGAGACAAAAATTACACATTCTGTTTTAAGCATTAGCTATTTTTTTTACAAATTTTCTCTATTTGAACTTAAAATGAGAAAGTCTTAGAGATTTCAATTATTGCTATTAGGACAGTTACGCTGTTTATCTTCATATGAAACAAAGATCAAATAAATATAGGAGGAAGTTTGGTATATAATACGAGTAATTATAGGGTATGGAATATTTGGTTTATTTATCGAAATATTTTCAAATATCAATTGATTTATCCTACAATAATTTCAACGTCTTTGGTGAAATAATTTGGCGACAATCTTCAGAGTATAGTCTGTCTTGTATTCCACATTTAATTTTCTCGTAATTATTTGAGATCAGGTCACTTCCTTTAATAACTATGTTCAAATTGGATCCAAATATCTTAACTTATAGCCTGTATAGCCCACTCATAAAACCTTAATTCAAAATGTTATATTTGTAACATACGTAGTCTTCTTTATCTTTAGTGCAGATCTACAGCACTGACGTGGATATACAGTTAACCTGTACAGCTCGAGACCAAGCTCTGTGTGATTGCGGGGAGAAGTGTGGGGAGTGGGAGGAAGTACACTTCTATGCTTCTCATATACTAACAGCTGAGTCAGCAAATTCCTATCAGACACACGGAGCTGGGTTCCGAGCAGTAAAAGCGTAGATCTACTTGTAATAAAAGATTTTGAGGTAACATTGTTAAAAATTAGCCCTTCTAGCCTCCTAAAAATCACAAGAAAGCATAAATTCCATATAGTAGACCAGATGTAAATAAATAAAGTACAATACAATATAATTCTGAAGGAAATACTGCGATACATGAAATATATTGAAAATCTCGCTTTCCTGCAATATTATTTTACAAATTTCGACCTCATGGACAGAGGATTAATAATAAGCAAATTGAAAAGTATCCTAGGAGAGGAGAACACGTGGACCTAAATCGTTACATCAATAATGAAAGAAAATAGCATAGTTATATCAGATGGTCTCTCAAATTCAAAAACTATACTGCAGACAAATGGGATACTGCAAGGAGACCCATTGAGCCCACTACTATTCATAATGGCAGCCGAAGAACTGGTAAGGAAAATAGAAGACCTAGGAGAAGAAATTTTCGTATATGCATACGCAGACGACATCGTAATCGGATAAACGTATATAAGTAAACTTCAGAACGTCATAACAACTATGGAAGAATGGTGTAAAACCCACAGCTTTTATATAAAAAGAAAAAACAGAAATGATGGTGTTCAGAAACGGAGGAAAGATCCCTGCCACAACAGAAATAAAACTGGACAAAGATAACATCAAAATAGTAAAGGAGTGTAAATATCTAGGCATTATTTTACAACCCAGTGGAAGAAGCTTCACAAAACACATAGCAGAAAGATCAATGCAAGCAACAATGGCAATAAATTATATACGCAACATACAAGCTCTAGGCCTGGAATCAGCGATGAAACTATTCAATGCAAAGATCCTCCCAATAATAACTTACGGGATAGAAATCATATGGCCACATCTTACAGAAGCTAATCTGAACACACTGGAAAAAGTGAAAACTACATACATAAAAAGAGCAATAGGAGTATCAAAAACGACAAGAAGCCGTCTAGTGTACCTACTGGCAAGGGAGACTTTCCTTATCGAGGACTTGAAAACAGCATACCTACTACCAACCACAGAACCCTATGAACATGCGCTACAAAGAGTACGCAGGAAAAGACAGGAAGTATGGCCGGAATTCTTCAGCACCGGAGCGATGATAGACAGGAACTGGACGAAGCAAATTTCCAGATACGACGCGTCATCACAAGACTAAGCGTACATGGATTCCATCACCTAATGTGTAGAGATAAAACATTCCATGACCCGAAGACGTCATGCATATGCGAAGTATGTGAACAGAAATGCGAATGATATCACATCGAAACACGTACATGAAGAACAAAAACAATTTGTGATTACGCAAGACAAAGTTAAAGTGTTAGTGATTGTTGTGTTGTCATCTTTGCACATTTGTGCGCAATCCATTTATATATAATTATTTTACAAATATTTTATGGAATATATAGTGGTAATTATTTTTGTTAAATACACTGAACCGATATACACCAGTACACAATCGAAAAAATAGTGATATATTTACAGTAATTATTATTTTAATCCCGATATATCGTTTCATAAAAAAGACAATGAGAGTGAGATAAGTCTACTGAGAATGTCAAAGCATTTTTCAAGTCTGGATCTTATCGTTTAGGCTCAAAAACACACATTTATCAACGACAGGCCTACCGGCTCATGAAATATACATCTAATGGATAGGAGCGAATCTACGCATGTTGTACACCAAGATATTCCAATCATTATCTTCGCGGTTGGTTATGAAGGCCTGTAGGCGATATCTAATAAATAAACAAATATATGTACATACATTATTTATATTTACATTCTACATATTTTATTGTTGTATCTGCATATTTTAATGCAGGATGTGATTAAATTTAGGTTTAAAAATATATTTATTTCATATAAACTGTTAACTAATGTGCTTCATGAAGAAATGTTTTACTAAATGTAGTACAGGAGTTTCGTCATATATTGAGTAAAGTTTCTTGAAAATTGAAGTTACTCAGTAAAGTGTACCTAATAATGTGATTTTTAAGAAATTGTTTATAAACTAATTTACACTGACAACTAAAGAATTCATTACCTATTCTTAATGTTAGATGCACTCTTACTTAAAATAGACATTTTAACATTGGTAGCCATTTAGAATTAATTTTTTTTATTGTGAGCTACTTTTTACTTATCTTCTAAGCCGTCTCCCCTTAACATAAAATAACTATAAAAACTAGAATCATAAGCAAAATTACTATTATTTACCTGCTAACAACATTAGAAACAAAATTGCGTAAAGAGGTTTCATTCTGTGTTCGAATTCCAATTGTTACTCCTAAGCTACCAGTTTTCGACTGTTTTAAAATTGGAGAGCCCCCTGATTATAAAGTAAAACAAAATGAGGACAAGGACTATCACCAATTGAAAAAGTAGGATATTTTTTTTAATAAATGTAAGTTTTGACAACTGCACTTTTTTTTCTAAAAAGAGAAAGTTAGATTAAAAAATCGTGTATCTTATTAAAAACTACCCTAATCTTTTACTTCCGGAAATATCGAAAATAAAGCTGATAAAGGGTTAGGTTATTTATGTAATGAAAGATAAGATTAAAATGCAGGTAGTATGTATTATTCACCTGTTTGTGTGTGAAACCAAAACAAAAGATAGTCATAAGTCTAACTTCTCATTATAATTTTCAGCTGTTTATATCTGAAACTAAAACAAAAGACGTCATGAGTCTAACGTCTCATTATACTACGTTGCAATCTAACTTTTAGTACTTAAAAGTCCTAGCCCTACATGATAGCCGTGAGACTCCAGAACAAACGAAAATTAAAAAAAAAAAAGTTTTATGATACTGAAACATATATAAAACTAACGAAATATTTTATTTAACACTACATATCCAAACAGTACTTTAATTTCAGGCAAAACATTCTGAAATCCATAACACAGAGGCTGAAAACGAATTAAGAACTCAAAAATTTTTATTTAGATTAATAAGAGTTCCAGAAAAGTATTTAAGATAGGAAACTTAGGATTTATGGCAAAGAATATCTAAACCCAAACTGATTATCTGCTAAACAAGCAGTTTTGTTTTGCAAAAAGTTCATTAATCTTCCATTTTGCTTTTTTAATTGTTTTACCTTGGTAAGAGTTGTATGAGCCTGATGGCTTGAATGAAAAAAAAAGAAGGAATATCAGATTTATTATTAGAAACCGGACGGGCACGGACAATAGGAAGGCCCAGGAATTGATTATAGGACTCTGCAGTGAATGATATAAAAATGTAAGATCAAGAAGAGGGAGCAACAATTAAATAAAGACAGAGCAAGCTAGAACAGGATTATTAAGGGGACGAGGGCTTATATTGATAAATAGACTAAAGAAACTAATACTAGATGGCTGATAATTTTCACTGCATTATACTATATTTAATTGCTATCAAATTATAAAATATAATATCTGACTCGAAAAAATCTCGTATGTTCTACTAAACGTCTTCAGTGCTTAAGTTAAATTATGATATATATATATATATATATATATATATATATATATTTGAGTTTAATGGATGTCTAAAACAAGGTACTTTTTAACATATATATATATGAATGAATGCCATTGTAAAAGACTTTAGAGAAACAAAACATGGAAGTATCACTATCAATAGAAATTTAAAATTAGATATAAAATGTTTGCAGATGATCTTGATTTACTAGCAACATCTGAAGATGATTTACAATGGTCAGTACATAATTTAAATTTGATGGCCCAGAAATATTCAATGGAAATATCTACCAATAAAACTAAAATAATGGCCTTTTGTAGAAAATCCCCAATACCAAGCAAAATTTGTATAAATAACAAAATTTTAGAGAGAGTTAATGAGCTTACTTATTTAGGATATAAACTCTCTTTTGTTGAAAATTTGGATTTACCAGAGAAAATTGTGAAATTCAACAAATCAATGGGAAACCTTCATTAGTGCAAAAAATCAACTCGTACTCGTCTTTATCAAATAATGGCTCGACCAGTCCTATGTTATGGGAGTGAAGCGTGGACTATAAGGACGAGAGATGAAAGCAGACTAACAGCTTGTGAGATGAAATTTATGCACCGAACAGCTGGCAACACCAAATGGGATCGAAAGAAAAATGTAGAAATCCTTCAAGAACTTAATGTGTCACCAATACTGGACTACATCTCCAGATATCAGCTAAACTGGAAGGAACATGTCTCAAGAATGGCTAGATCCAGGATCCCCAAGGCAATAATGAACTACTGTCCAAATGGGAAACGGTCACTTGGTCGACCTATGAAAAGATGGCACGAAAACCGCTTTCTCAGGCCGTAACAATTCTTCTAGGACTAATACCTGGCAGGATGATGATGATGATGATGATGATAGAACAAGGTAATATTAATTGTCAAAGTAAAAGTCCTTGGACTCCAAATTTGGGGTCATTATGTGAGACCAAAATTAATTTGGAGAGCTATAATTTTATTTTTGTTATATGAGTTGTCGAAAATATTAAAATTATTTATATTCTTGCAAAACAAATTTTGAGCAAATTTTATGACTTAAAATGAAGACCTGTATCTTACAAAGTGCATCACGTAATTTGATTTCATAATATTTCTTTGTAGTCTGTAAATATATAATTTGCTGAAATTTAATTATTACGAATTTAAAAATATTATATACAATTTTGTAAAGCAACTGATGCATTTGTCCGCTTCCCACATAAAATCTTTCCTACTGCAGACCTAGGAAATTCAGTGAGAACTTTTTTTTCTTCATATATACTTAATGTTTTCACATTCACTTTTAAAGTACTCATGAATTCGAAACACTATAGTATATTGCGATACGAGTGTGGTAAACACCTGATACAGATCGGGGAAATGTTTAAAAAAACGAGGCGCCTGCGCCCAGTTTTATTTTTATTTTAATTTCCGAGATTCCGTTATGTGTTTCAGCACATGAGTATTGCATACTGTTTTTTGCACTATGTGTATTTATTTTAGTAATTAAAATATTAGCTAAAATATTAATAGATATAATTGAAGATAAAAGTTAGATTTCAGAAGGTGCTATGGAGAAATAATGTGTATTGTTAGTCATGTCGCCATCTTACATTTGTTAAAACTGTAAAACCAATTTGAATTGGGAATTATTTCTGATTATGGAGAAAGTTTTAGATGATGTGTGCAGTGGTGATGAAATAGAAGAGGCGTGGAGAGCTGGATGTGATGGATATTAATACCGAAATTAATACAAATTGCAGTATCACTACCAATGTTTCAAAATAAATGTTTTTATTTACCGCACTAGTGTTTTTGGTCATTTTTAAATTATTGAGATTTCTTTTGTTTTGATAACAAACAAGATTGTATGCGGGAATATCAAATTACGATGCACATCAACAATAACAGTAAGTATACAATACTAGTTACATAGTGCAAAAATTATTTTATGTCCGCGCTTCCAAGTAGACAAACATTGATAACGAAATAAAACAAAAACAAAAAACAAAACTAAGATTAGCAGATAAATTCTGACAAACATTGATAATGAAATAAAAGAAAAACAAAAAACAAAACTAAGATTAGCAGATAAATTCTGACAAATTGTAAATATGTGACACTTATTTAAATTAAATTATACTTCTGATATTTTAATAGAAAACCATATATACCAGCAAACAGTCTATCAGTTGAGAGGAACTGAGAGTCTGCAACGTCTCAAGAGGTTAAATAAATGTGTATCTAGTTGAAAGTAGGCTTTCACGGCCGGTAATCATAATATTGAATGATCCCGGGATATGTGGTCCTGGTCCATTACTGGTGTTCTTACCAGACGTTTCTCCCTCAACTGTGGAGGGTATTTTCAGTGGCGAGTATTTCTAAGTGTTGTTTCCTGGTCGGAGGCTCGTGGTCCACGGCCACATAGCCCGGAATCACTCAACATTATAAATATGTATCTCCCTGTAACGGAACTATAGGTTAGTGTTCACTGTCTACTCCCTTTCCTCGAAGAGGAAAATTCAACATTTTGGCGGGTGAAATCCACTAACTTTGCAAACGTACTCTAATATAATTGAATTGTACGCATTCTTTATCATCTAAAGTTTTGATGGCATCATCTAGTACAAAATTCAATAGTAGAGGAGATAGTGGATCTCCTTGTTTTAACCCACTGTGGATTCAAAAATATCTGAAAACTGTTTATATACCCGCACCCAACTCTTTGTGGCATTTAGACACAATCGAATAAGTTTAACTTTTCAGGAATTCCTAAGCTGTGCAGGGTTCTTATATAACTTTTCCCTCTTAATTTAATCATATGGCATTTTGAAATCTACATATAGTATATGTTCAGTGCATCATATTCACATTTAATTTCTAAAAATCATTCTTATAAAAAAAATCTGATCTGTTGTAGACATATTACTTCTAAATCCACATCGTTGTTCTCCTAATACATCGTCAATATAGGGTGTACGTCTGGATACTAATGAACTGTTTGCATTTTTACGAAGTTGGAAATAATAAGATGTCCCTGTAGTTGTTGCAATCGGTTATATCTCCTTTCTTATACATTGGTACGATAAACTATCATTTCATTAATTTTGAAGAATATCTTTTACCCAAATTCTGCTAAGCAACCGATGTATCGTGTGCATCAATTATTCTCCCCCTAACTTTATCAGTTCTGCTGGGATCCTATCTGAACGTGAAGCTTTTTACATATTCAATTTTTCAAACGTCATTTCAACCTTTAATGCTCTTGGCACTGTGACTAATATTTCTGCTATCTGTAAGTCATCCCCTTCAATATCCTATTCTGCATTTACATTTAATGGCTGATTAGAGTGATTTGTCCATACATTTATTATATTTCTGGAATTGCAAACTTATCCCCATTATTATTCCTCATTATATATGTATACATACTCAAGCCTGAACCCCTAGTCTATCTATTCTACTTCCCTGACATCTGATGTGTCCATTTTTTTGCATTCATTTCGAAATAATTCATCTCCTCTCTTAAATGTTTCCTTTTTACCCTTTAAAACCTAGATGTTTCCCGTCTGATACAACCCCATAGGAAACTAAAAAAAATTGATTATATTTATATTAATACGTATTTAATTTCTATCACAAATTGCTTCTGTAGTGGGCGAAGACTTTGGATTAAAAATTCCTAACCATTCATGTTGTTATAAAAATACTACTGTTAATGGGAATAACGCAATGGTTATTTGTACAACTACGTTAAACCCTTCCATTTTTATTAGCGGCATATATTTTACTTAAACATATGTTCCCATTTTATTTTGTTGAATAAAGTGAACTTCTGATATATTCTACTTCGAACTTTGAACTTCACTTCGGAGAAAGAGAGAACTCTACAACGTAAATTGGTCACACTGTCCGTATAATTAGGGACCTATATGAAATACTACCAATGTGTACATATTACGATTATATTGATATGTAGTATAACAGAGGTTTTGTTAAAGATTAATCGGATGATATATTTTCAAATCACAATAAACATTACATTATTTGATTTGTTGATTTTACATCTAAATATAATAATTCACCATATAAAAAGTTATATAATTTTGTCTAAGATATATTTACTCTAGTTTATCATATATAAAAGAAACGATTTCATATTTACACCTTTTCAGGAAATGCAGTTTCTTTTCAATTTAGGGCGTAATTTTAAAGAAAACATAAAAAAATTGGTTTAGTCTATTTCTAGAATGCATTTGTCTGCTTTATATAACAATGATTTCCTATATGTATACATAGGTATTAATTTTTCAATAGTATTTTTGCACATTTCCTTAAAAGTTGTAAAAATGGTTTATGTTTTAAAAATAACTTTGGGTCAAATCAATAACAATTTAGAGTTATTTACAACTTTATTTAAGTATCAATACATTTTAAGTAACTTTATCCGATGTTCTCCTCAATCTAGCACACTACGTTATATAAACACACTTCATACCGCATCTACCAGGATCATAACCATCTTCAGTACAATCTATTGCAACACAAATTCGAGACCCTGTACATTCGCCATTAACGCAGTCTTCAAGACCAACTGGTGTTGATGTTGTTTCTTCAGTCTGCGAGTCAACACATTTCATTCCACATCTGTCAGGATCGTACTCCTCTATAATGCAATCAATAGCAATACAGGTTTTACCTGCAGAACAAGTACCACCATCACAATCTTCAAGAGCTTCTTGTTCTCCTGTATCTGGTTCTTCAGTTGGTGAATCAACGCATTTCATTCCACATCTGTCAGGATCGTACTCCTCTATAATGCAATCAATAGCAACGCAGGTTTTACCCGCAGAGCAAGTACCACCATCACAATCTTCAAGAGCTTCTTGTTCTCCTGTATCTGGTTCTTCAGTTGGTGAATCAACACATTTCATTCCACATCTGTCAGGATCATACTCCTCTATAATGCAATCAATAGCAATGCAGGTTTTACCCGCAGAACAAGTACCACCATCACAATCTTCAAGAGCTTCTTGTTCTCCTGTATCTGGTTCTTCAGTTGGTGAATCAACGCATTTCATTCCACATCTGTCAGGATCGTACTCCTCTATAATGCAATCAATAGCAACGCAGGTTTTACCCGCAGAGCAAGTACCACCATCACAATCTTCAAGAGCTTCTTGTTCTCCTGTATCTGGTTCTTCAGTTGGTGAATCAACACATTTCATTCCACATCTGTCAGGATCATACTCCTCTATAATGCAATCAATAGCAATGCAGGTTTTACCCGCAGAACAAGTACCACCATCACAATCTTCAAGAGCTTCTTGTTCTCCTGTATCTGGTTCTTCAGTTGGCGAAGCAACACATTTCATTCCGCATCTGTCAGGATCGTACTCCTCTATAATGCAATCAATAGCAATGCAGGTTTTACCCGCAGAACAGGTACCACCATCACAATCTTCAAGAGCTTCTTGTTCTCCTGTATCTGGTTCTTCAGTTGGTGAAGCAACACATTTCATTCCACATCTGTCAGGATCGTACTCCTCTATAATGCAATCAATAGCAATACAGGTTTTACCTGCAGAACAAGTACCACCATCACAATCTTCAAGAGCTTCTTGTTCTCCTGTATCTGGTTCTTCAGTTGGTGAAGCAACACATTTCATTCCACATCTGTCAGGATCGTACTCCTCTATAATGCAATCAATAGCAATGCAGGTTTTACCCGCAGAACAGGTACCACCATCACAATCTTCAAGAGCTTCTTGTTCTCCTGTATCTGGTTCTTCAGTTGGTGAAGCAACACATTTCATTCCACATCTGTCAGGATCGTACTCCTCTATAATGCAATCAATAGCAATACAGGTTTTACCTGCAGAACAAGTACCACCATCACAATCTTCAAGAGCTTCTTGTTCTGTATCTGGTTCTTCAGTTGGTGAATCAACACATTTCATTCCACATCTGTCAGGATCGTACTCCTCTATAATGCAATCGATAGCAATACAGGTTTTACCTGCAGAACAAGTACCACCATCACAATCTTCAAGAGCTTCTGGTGCTGTAGTAACTTCTATATTTGGATCTTTAAGACATTTCTTTCCACAACGATCTGGATCGTATTCCACACAATCAATAATTGCACACACATATCCTGTGGGACATGTATTATCTTCACCTTCGCAGTCCAACAGGGGTGCCTCCGTTGATTCATTTTCGATTATTTTAGCTCCTCCAAGACATTTCATGCCACAATAATCAGGATCGTAACTTTCGATTAGACAATCTATAGCTGCACAAGCATAACCTTCTGGGCATTCCGTACCATCGCAATCTAGCAATGGTTCTCGTTTTGTGGAAGTTTCCTCAACACTTTCCTCGTCGACAGGTCCACCACGACATTTCATACCACAAAAATCAGGATCATACTTGTCAGGAAAACAATCTATAGCAGCGCATGAATACCCTTCAGGACATTCCAAATCGTAACAGTCAAGCAACGGTTCTCGTTCTGTTGTAGATACTACTTCTTCGACTGGTCCTACACATTTTTCTCCGCAGACATCTGGGTCATATCCCTCTATGGTACAGTCAATGATTGCACAGGCATAACCGGTGGGACATTCCCCATTTGTGCAATTTTCCAATGATTTTGCGCCTAAAATAAAAATAAATTATCTTAGTTCAAATATAATTTTTATTAAGCCCACTATGAAATTTCATTATGAATGAAAAACTTGTGTGTGACAGATGAAGATTAAATAATAGTGTCATGATAGCTCCGAAGAACCAAACCTCCTGAATTGACTGTTGGGATGCTAGTAAAATATTATACCAAGACAGGCGGTCCCAATAATGATTAGGTAATATTCATTTAGGCCTTTTAAAATTGTCTGTACATTGTGAAGTGCAGGTATCAATATTTCCTTCTTGGTAATTAATTCGTTGTTGGGGTTTTATTTTAATTTTAATTTTAAAAATCTCAAATACGAATTATGAAGGACAATATTTGCATGGAAGTATGGATATTTTAAATTGGATCTAAATGAAAAAAATGAGCAAGGACTTATAATAAATAATATATGTACCGATATTTCATATGTCTTGGAGCACATTCATTTTTTTAATGTTACCACCTGCTTCAGAAAGAAATGAATCATATTGCCGTCAAATGGAGCTACTTGTATTCCTATGGGAATTACATTTCTCCAGTAATGAAAAAACATCAAGATCCATCTGGAGGGAAGCTGTCACATGAAAATCAGTTGGAGGGAGAACTTGGCTCCAGATGACTCTGAAACTTTTTTATTAAATTTACTTCTATTTTTTACAACTGGAGCATTACAATATTCATATGAGAAAGGATTCTCGGTTTTACTGTAATAAAATTTTATTTGAAGCTGACAAGTGGAAGTGAAGTTTTCATATATATTTATCATAAGTAATATCACGAGTGATTTCGAAATTATTGATAAATTCACGATGTCGCGAAGTGAGGAGTGAATTTTTCTAGAGAATTTCGAAATCAAGAGTGGCACTTCCTAGGTCTATTTAACGAATAAAATTAAGCTGTTTACTCACAAATCATTATTTAAATATAGTTATTAAATATATATATTTAATGTAAACGGCGATGTTTGAAAACAAATGAGAAACGTTTGTTATACTTCATTTGTTTATCACTGCAACCAGATCATATTATTTATTACCAAATGATCACAACATTTTAAACCCTAGTGGAGAAAAAATTAAACATATACTGTTTATAACCAACATTATATGTTATTAATTAATTTCGGAGGTTCTATGATGTAAATAGAACTATTATATTTTTCTGGAACGTTATTACATGGGAAATAATACGTTTAAGAAAGTGCAAACAGTGGTTTCTTCTTATTGCGGTACAATGAATTGCTAGAATTTTTTTTCCTATTATATCCCGCAAGCAGTATCTGCTTACACTCGTGCACTACATATACAATCTGGGAGCCATTTGCGTTCGAGGATTCTTACATCTTAATAAATAAATTGCTACATTCAACGTATTTCTTAGAGATTCACTGCAAAATAATGCTCTGGCCTATCCAGAATGTTACAAAGGAGGAGCTTTCTTTAATATGATAAACTTATTTGATAAATTCTAGCTGAAACACGACTGTGATTGGTTGTAAAATAAAATTCATTGAAACGCGATTGGTCATTGACCCCATTTGGGGCATGAGTTAAATAGACAACATAAATTAAGTAGTAATACCCATCCCAGTTTTTAAAAAATAAATAGAAACAACAATATATTAGGTTACAGAAAGCATATGTGGACTAAATGTGATCGTGGTCTCATCTTATTCTGGGGTTCAAGACTTCAAATCCAGCCGGAGCCAAGTGATTTTTTTTATGGTGTAAAAACTATAACTGAGGTTTCTTTTGGAAGGGAAATAAAAAATTTAACCCATATCAAATAACTTCAATTCTGAAGTGAGTCCCTTAAGAAAATGCTCTTTCACTCCTATCTTTGAATTGCGAACTCTATAAAATAATGAAGTAATTATTTAAATAGCGCCCTTAAATAAAGTAATCAAAATCGATTAAAAACATAATAGAAAAACAGAAAGATTGTAATAACAAAGTTATAAATGTATTCTCAGTCGATAATTTGGAAATATTTAAATTATGAAGAAATGGTGCAGCTTGTCTCGTACTTGCAGTAAGTGTAAATAGTGGGTAATTTGATCGATTAATTAAATTTTAATTGGAAAAGTACTATTTTTGGCCACTCTTCCATAGTAAACTTTTCTTCTTACAAAATTATAAACTGTGGAATCAAACTTCAGAGCGCGATAGATCTACAAGGTTCTTGGCCTAACAGCCTCACATCCACATATTTATCATAAGTAATGTCACGAGTGATTTCCAAATTATCGATAAATTCACGACTCACAAAGTGAGGAGTGAATTTTGTCTAGAGAATTTGGAGATCAAGAGTGGCATTTGTTAGGACTATATAACGAATAAAATAAGCTGTTTACTCACAAATCATTATTTAACTATAGTTATTTTAAAATATTTATATATTTAATGTAAACGGCGATGTTTGAAAACAAATGAGAAACGATTGGTACGCTTCATTTGCTGCTTTTTTTCGATCACTGCAACCAGATCATAATATTATTTATTGCCAAAAGATCGCAATATTGTAAGAATTCACCCTAGTGGAGAAATTTATAACCAACGTTATTGGTATTAATTTCTGATGTCCTATGATGTAAATTATATTTTTCTGCGTAATTTCTTGGAAAATAATTCGTTTAAGAAAGTGCAAACAGTGGTATAATCAATTGTTACAAATGTTTTTATATTATCTCTCGTATGCGCTACGTGTTGACATGCATGCACTATATACACAATCTGGTAGCCGTATTTCTTAGGGAGTCAGTCACTTCAAAATAATGTTATGACCTAATCAGAATGTTAAAAAGGAGGTGCTTTCTTTATTATGATACATTTTAGTTGGTAAATTTTAGGCGAAACACGACTGTGATTGGTTGTAAATAAAAAATAATTGAAATGTGATTGGTCATTGGCTCCCATTTGGGGCACGAGTTATATAGTCACAGAGTTATACTATTTTCCATGCAGTGTACGGGTGTCATGTGGCTAGCATTTCTGGTACCCAACGTTACAGCTGGTTTTCTCAACCTGGAGCAGCTACTTGTTGTAGCTAGTCAAAATCCTCACGATTCTGGGTGGTCACCGATACCGTACTGGCCAAAATTCCATGATAGAGTAACTCGAATGCTTATGTAAACATCTGCCGCCTCCATACGGTACAAGCATGCTTGCAAAATTATTAGATTTTGTTTAGAATATATCAAATACGGACGAAGATTTACTCAGGTTAATGTTATCCTCCCACCTCATGCTTGGCTTACCTATTGGGCGCTTTCCCTCTGGTTTCCCTACTAGCAACTTAAGTGCCTCTCTCCCATTCCCTATTCGTGCCACATATCCTGTACTAAACAGTCTACGAGATTTAACTGTTATATTACATCTGTCTTCTCATACGCTAAGATCACTGATACTCGTACGCAGTCTTCCTCATTCACCTCCAGTTCGTCTCTCTATGGTCCAAAATTCTTCCCAAGCAAGACCTTTAGTTTCAAATACTCTTATATTTTCTCCTATATTAAAGGAAGTGTCATTATTTCCTATCTATATAATATAACTGGGAGAATAACAAATCCCTGAATGGAACCTAGATTTAATTTCTTTCTATATCTAAAAAAAGAATGAGATTATTTATAATACATTCAATTGTCATCAGCCATTAAAGTATATTATACAAAATTGATTATTCATCGATAATTTCCGTAAATACAAATCAAACTGAAATTTCATTTAAGCCCTCCGTGAAAAATCTTGGTGCATATTTCGACCAAAATCTTAGTTGGCAGGTTCATTGAAGAAAAACTTATAAAAATATATAATCCATCTTTCATTTCCTAAAACCTTTGAACAATTTCTTTCTTTTTTTTTTCATTGAAAAACGCAGTTGTCTCTACTTTGAATATGGCGCATTTCGATTATTGTGACTTACTCTTAACTTACATGAGTATCACATTCGGACAAAGACTGTAACGAGTTCATAATGCTTATGCACGTTATACATGCAACCTCCGTAAATCAGACCACATAACTCCAGTATTTCAAATGTTGTCTTAACTCCGATTGGAAGATATGCAAAATATACAATACCTCTGCTTCTTATACAACACTTTGTCCACCTCATCACCCCTTTATATTTCTACTCGCTTTCATTCGCTATCCTCCCACCATGACAAACACACGATGGAGAGAAAATTTAATCCTAGTTGTTCCTCTACTTCAGACATCTCACTATTCCTCATCCTTCCTTGTTTCAGCCACACTACTATGGATTTCCCTCGCCTCGTATATCAAGGATTGCTCGACTCAAAAACAGTTTAAATTTAAAATAACTACATATTTCCTTAGACAATGTAATATATAACTGTGTTCTATGTATACTTTTATTATTCCTTTATATTTTAAAGTTTTTTACCAAGCCATTTACTTAATCTGATATAGGTTATTACTATTACTATTATTATTATTATTATTATTATTATTATTATTACTATTTTTCTTTCCTACCCTTGTCAAATTTATATTGTGTAGTCTGTATCTATGATGTATCATTAATCATAATTATTATTTTATGTACAATTTAACTCTGGTGAAGTGGAAGAGAAGACGTTACGATCTTAACTCCATCAGGTAAAATAAAATAAATGAATAAATAAATTCTTATGGCCTACATTCGTTAAAAGTGAGATGAATTTACTCCATGAACAAAAAATGTAAATTTGCACATATATTTACGTATAAGCATAATACACATATGTGTCTCTGAAGATGCTAAAACCTGCATTTTAGCATTTATGGTATCATGGTGTATCTGTAAGTTCTACCATGAGCTAAATAGACTATTAGGGAGTTCAACTCTTTCAGGATTTATTTTTTGTTGGAGAAAAGACAATTGTTACGATTAAAATACAATTAAACTCCATAATGTGTTTTTATGGATTATTGGATCTTTTAAGGGTCATCGTTCCATGAATAAAAGTCTAACATATTTCTCTGATTACTCCTAAAAATAGAACGTATTAATTGTATAAATAGACGCAGGTAAAATACAATTATACACAGTAATTAGCTTATTAGAAACAAAAATGTATTCATGTTCATTACAATGGTTCTTAGGAAAATTTCTGGGTCAAAAAGAGATGAACAGATATGCGAATGGAAAAAACTACATAATAGTGAGATAAAAAGATATGTACAGGAAGCCAGATATAATAAGAACAGTTAAGTCTCGCAGACTACAATGGGCAGGACATGTGGCATGTATGGAGGATGAAAGAGGTGCACGATAGCTTCTTGTAGGAAAACCAGAGGGAAAAGGCTAGTTGGTAGACCAAATATGAGGGTGTAAAAATAAAATTATCCATGATTTGAGGGAGTTGGATTATACAAGGGGTGATGGGAAAGCATTGGCTCAGGATAGGTATCTATGGAGTGTTTATGTCTGCGCGGCCATGAACCTGCGGATTCGATAGAGCCAGAGAGTTAGTTAGTCCATTACAAAGGCACTGAGTTTCGACCAGATGTCTTTTTTTTATAAATCAGAGTATAATTTCGTTGCTCATAACAGAACCAAGAGTGTAAAATAAAGACACGTAGGGCCTATAGTGTGACTGAATTCCACTTACCTGCCAAAAGCGTAAGACATATCAGGATGGCTTTAAATGTCATTTTACTGCCTTCTAGATAGAAAACCATACACTGTGTAAAGATCCTATGCTGAAGTGCAATTTATTTGGAGATAATTTCAATTGAGATAATGAACGATCACGTTAGATAATTATAACTTATAATCAACGCAATCGTCAAAAACACGAAAATATAAATTCAAATACAAAGATTTTAAAATCGGAGTAAATTATTTGTAAGAAACAATACAAATATGATAATTTATAGATATACATCATGACAGATAACGATACCAGTATCAATAGAAAAAAATATGCTCAAGAGTTCATTGAGGTGTTGTCAAAGTACTAACAGTTGTGAAATTAAAATCATTCTTTTGAAAGAAAGTACTTACATATATTATTTTAAAATAAGATATTATAATAAATTCGGATATATCTAATATATATATATATATATATATATATATATTGCAAATGCCCCAGGTTGTCGTTCGACATTCCCGGTATTCTCTCCTGACATAGTGTACTTGTAACATACGTCCGAGGTTGGGGCGCCTGGAAGGCAGGGTTATGTTGCCCCGATGATATGAGTGATGATGATGATAATGGTGCGCCAGGAGAGTCCCTAATCCTAAGCTTAAACTAAGATGAATATGAATGATGATGATTGCGATGGCCATATGATTTCGGGGACCGTTTCGGCCTTAAAGTTTTCCTGATATTCGTCTTACACGTAAGGAAAAACCCCGACAAAAACCTCACCCAGAAAAACTGTCCCGACCGGGGATCGAACCCGGGCCCGCTGTGTGACAAATCAGCACGCTACCTCGAGACCACAGCGGTGGACATATCTAATATATAAAAATAATTGTTTGTTGCTTTGTTGTTCTTTCGCACTTTATGCGCGGTCATACCGTTGATCCGATTGTGTTGGGGATTTTTGCAAAATGTTAAGGGGATTCCCGAGATGAACATAGGCTACACAAGAGTTGTCATACTCAACTGCTACACCCTTAAAAATCGCCATTTGTAGTGGAAAACGTGAAAAAAAATAGCTTTTTGAACGCTTAAAAGGCTTACGCTGCCTAAACCATAACAAATACACAAAATTAATGTACACAGAATTTAATATCTCAAAAAGCTCTACAAAAAAGTCCGCTACAGCATATGTTTATCTTTTACGGATAACTCACAATAACCAATTTTGTCTTTCATTGATGCCAAGAAGATCGAGATAAGTACGTAGATTTCTGTGCAAGCATAGCAGAACCTGGCGAGTATTCTTTTACGGATAAGCCACAATAACGAATTTTGTCTTTTAGCACATTTATGCCAAGAAGATCGAGATAAGTAAATTCCCGGGCTACACCGGGTAATCAGCACGGTGGAATCTTAATAGAATTAATCCATAAATTGACACTGTATCCTATAATATATATTGGTTTAATCTACTTACTAGTTATACATGCTTTTTTCACTTAGGTATGATAACTGGCTCGAAAAATTATATTTCGCCAATTCAACGCTTAAGGACATTTCACGCAGAATATATGAAAAATTATATTCAAGATTGCATTAGCGAAATTGCTTTCCAGAAGTCATAGTGCCGTATTATGACGTGGAAGACGATTAAAGTGGAAAATTGTCAGTAAATATTCTGTGAACTTTAATCAAAGAGTGTGCTAAATGTTTTTTTTATTTCAAGGCCGATGCAAGAGACATGTTTCAAGTAAATGATCTAATACTTATGTAAGATATAAAGACATGTGATAAAAAACTCAACAACAAGTACTTTATTTAAAAAGGCGATTTATATATATCATAAGAGGCATTTTAAATAATGAACCTATCAATTAGAAGATGAAATGCACTTCTGTTAATATATTAATCGACGAAGGACCTTGAAAACAACCAATAAATAAAATAATTGTTACCTCGTAGAAACAAACTGCTATAGACAAAAAAAATCTGGTCACCGCTGTGCTTCTGTGTAAGGTCCCCAGACGCTATAACCTGTTTTAACAACCTGCAGCCAATACTTACTCTAGCTACCCAAATTCCTGACGATCCTGGGTAGGTACAGCACGCATACTGGACGGATATCCATGAAAGAAAGAAATGTATGTTTCCAATGGGGCTCGAACTAGTGCATGTCCCTTGTTTAGATCTGAGTGAAGTCGTGAAACTCTTAATCATTCGGCTATAGCGCGGAACATTTTACGAACTATTTAACTCA
Source organism: Diploptera punctata (assembly GCA_030220185.1). NCBI lineage: Eukaryota > Metazoa > Arthropoda > Insecta > Blattodea > Blaberidae > Diploptera > Diploptera punctata. Next base: position 1,182,453 of record JASPKZ010009358.1, read on the forward strand.
TGCCCCAAATGGGAGTCGATGACCAATCACTATTCAATGATTCTTGTTTTACAACAAATAATAGTCGTGTTACACCTCGATAATTATCGACTTCTGTTTATCATGATAAAGAAATATTTTTATATTCTATTTTTGTATTTTAATATTCTGAACAGGTCAGACCATTATTTTGCAGTGACTGATTTTGCAACAAATTTCTTGAATATAGCAAATAATGAACAGATCTATTCGAACTACACATTTGATACTTGTGCCTTCAATAATTGTTGTTTTTAAATAATTATTTCACTGATTTGTTTCCTAAAAAATAATTAATAAGATATAATGTTGGTTATAATAGACTACACAGTTTAATGTCTTATTTTTTTCTCCACTAGGGTGTATTCATACAATATTGCGATCCTATTTGGCAATACATAGTAAGATGTAGTTGCAGTGATGAACAAATGGGACATAACCGAACATTTCTCATTTGTTTTCAAACATCGCCGTTTACATTAAATATACAAATATTCTTAAATAACTATATTTAAATAATGATTTGTGAGTAAACACCTTAATTATTTTCGTTAAACAGTCCTAATAAATGCCACTCTTGATTTCCAAATCTTCTAGATAAATTTACTCGTCACTTTGTGACCCGTAAATTTATCGATAACTTGGAAATCACTCGTGGCATTACTTATAACTAGGGCTAGGATTTTTATGTAATAAAAGGTACGGTTGCAATGCAGATAGTATATATTATTCAACTGTTTGTGGGTGAAACCAAAACAAAAGACAGTCAGAAGTCTAACTTTTTATTATACTATTCAACTGTTTGTATGTGAAACAAAAATAAAAGACAGCCGTCTTCGCATTATACTACGTTGCAAATCCTAACTTTTAGTACATACAAATCCTATCCCTACTTATGACTATTTAACTCATACGCCAAATGGGAATCAGTGACCAATTACATTTCAATGATTTTTTATTTATAATCAATCACAGTCGTGTTTCACCTGGAATTTATCAAATAAGTTCATCATATTAAATAAAGCTCCGCGAAACACTTTTTTTCTTCCAAATCTATCTTCTCAGTCCTGGTCTTGGCATTTTTTTTATTCATCTCTTTCTCTATGTTTTGTATCCAAGCGTTTTTGGTCTACTTTTGCCTTTCCTTACTGCTGTAATCTAATACAAAATTCTTCTTGGCAACCTTTCATCATCCAGATCTCTAAATACTAACAAATATAAAAGACTGCGATTCTTCAATTTATTAAGTCCAATTTATTTAATTCTATAATATAAGTAGTTAACTCAATGACACTATCAACGTAGCTTCATGGTGGCCTGGATATAAGCTCTCCATGCGTCCCTATTCTGAGCATTTTTTTTAATTATCCCCTGTGTAATCTACTTCTCTCAAATCGTGGTTAATATTGTTACCCTAGCTCATTCTTGCTACCTACTGGGCCCTATCCCAGGAGTTTCAAAGCCTATTTTTCATTCCCCATTCATGCCACATACCCTGTCCATCGCAGTCTACTTGTGTTAACTGTTATTATATCAGGTTTCCTATAAAGAATATGTAGCTCACTCTTATGTAGTCTTCTCCATTCGCCTATCTATTCATCTATCTTTATTTCAAATATTTTCCTAAGAATGTTATTATCAAATACTCGTAATATTTTCTCCTCCCTTAATGAAATATTCCACGTTACGTACCTGTATTTTTTTTTTGTATTGCAAGCCTATGTTTTCCTTTTACAGATATTTAGGCGCTCTCCCTCTACAGGGAAGAATTTGAACCATACTAATTTAGTTACACTTGTTTTCGTATAGATGTCATTTTGAGTGGTACGTGGTCAGCGTTCCGCCTCATACTGACATTAGGAAACCAAGGTAGTACAAGGACGGGAAAATTCGGTAAATTTTGCTTAGAGGCTTTTTGATTCAGGCTTAAGGATTTTTTACGAGCCTGAAAATCTTCAGACTCGGGACCCACGGCTTAAAGTCCCTCCCGGAGGACTTGCTCCTTGGATTTTTCCATCCTAAAAAATCCATCGACCCCGGCCGGGTTTGAACCCGCGACCCTTGGGACCAGAGGCAAGGAGCTTAACCGCTTGTCCACCGCGGCCGACATCTATATTATATAAGGGAGAATAGCAGTTTTGTATATTTTCAGTTTAATGTTTTTGAGAGAAGCTGGGACGACACGAGTCCCTGTAACGCATAATAGCCTGAATTTCTATAATTTTGCATAAATCTAATTTCTTTATGCACCTCACACTTGATTGTAATTACTGTCCCTATGAATTTGAATTCAATCATTTCTTCAAATTTTTCCCCATTTGTAATTAGCTGAGTGTCTCCAGTATATAAAGCATTTCTATGTGTGGTCATTTATTTAGTTTCATTGACGCTGAAAATATTCCAAGTAATTTGTTTACTTTTATCAGACTGTGGCATGTCATGTTTTTTTGTTATTATATCACTACAAAGGTGAAATTTTGAAGGAAGACTAGTTTGCAACGACACGATAATACAACAAGCGACATTCTTTCAAGTAATTCAAGTACTTATCTATGAAATATCTTTTCTTAGAATTATTCCTATTTGCTACCTGCGTTGCGATTATGTTGCTATCGCCTGGCATTCCCCTCCGGCATATTTCAATTGTCTCACTTTTCTGGTGTGTTCCAGGTAGATACTCATTTTCTGATGTTTCTTGTTTCGTGACAAATACATGAATATTTTTAAAGTCCCTTTCATTAACTCCAAGTTCTCTCTCTACTATGTTAACATTAGAACATATATTTTCTACTTTATTTTCATTTTGCCCGATACTAGCTGCTGTGGAGTTAGCTACGGTTTCTATCTTCTCGCTTATCTGACTACAATTTTCATTAGTTTGACCAGTTTCTATAAGCTGGCCTCCATTTATTCTCTCACTTGTTTCAGAGATTTCAATACAATTTTCTATATTACCTAATTCGTTAGTTTCGTGCTCTTCACTGCCTAACCCTATTTCATCTGCTGAATTTATTTCCACAATAGAAATATCTGTGTGTAGGGCCCTAGTATTTTCTTTGTTTTCTGCTCTTATATCGATTAACTCCCTATCTGCTGTGTCTGATATATTGATAGTGGTTTGCATGTTTGAGTTTAACGACTTTATATCTGTCGTTATGTCTTTTATCAACTGATATAGATCGAATAAGGAAATGTTTGGCTCCTGATTCCTCAATGCTATATCAACATGTGTACTTTCTGCTGAGGCTAATGGATCCTGACCACGTGCTCCTAGATCTACAGCAGCCATTTTAATTTTTTTAGCACTTCAAAAATTTAGTTTACTTATTTACTCACTTTTTTTAAATAGTGTTGATTTACTGGTGTCTTGCGAGCTCCAATCGTTGTTTCTGCAATCCCTTGCTCACCATTCATCGGCCGTAGTAAGATGATTCATCACTGTAGTTGCCATGTGCTGCTCACTCGGTTTATATTTTCACAATAATTCATTCGTTGGCGAACGTGTGCCACTATTAAATTAATTCGAACCTACCACGTGGGCGCCATGTGTGCCGGTTCGCTCAGGGTACAATATGATCACTCAGGGATGTTTTAAATTATACACTTATTATTTTATTTTATTGGATACATTTATATGTACAATTGTATATATTTTAATAACTCGGAGTGGAGTTGATGAATTACTTCCGCCCACGTGTTTTAATATCACTTTCGCGAACGGTAACTGAAGAACTTGTAGAACTGTAGAACGTAGGAGCGTGAGAGTGTTTTCACACGTGTCCTCTCGCCTTATAAGGGCGATGACTCCTCCCATAAGTTGCCAACCCCTCTCCGAGTGTATATGTTATTCATTATAGCTTAGAAAGGTAGATACCATTCGTTTAGGTTTCTATGTTGGTAATAGACTCGTGTGCACGTTTTGTGCGCCTTCCAGTTATTACTATTAATGGTACGTTTTAATACTCACGAGTCTATTACTTCTTGCCACAACTTTTATAAATGATTAAAGCAGAGTGTAAATTACCTTGTTTTAGACAGCTCATCAAAAACTGACTTTCTACTCTGCAGGTCTGGCTTCTTATCCGCATTTGAGAGGTGTGTGGTGCGGCAAGAGGGCGAGTACCAGGTACTGCCAGTAACTACCCTCAGTTTTAATAACATAATATAGTATACTAGCGTACCCGGCAGACGTTGTCCTGCCCGAACGTTCAATTCTCATGTCATGGGCGGACGATAAAAATATTACTTTTTTACCATAAAATTCAGCAATTAGGACATAATTAGATATTATTAAATAAGTTCGCAAGAAAACCTCTTACAGACTTTTGTTGTGGCTCAAGAAATGTGAATGATGACGTCATAGGCCCTATAGTTATGTCAGAACATAACGATAATGCAGATGACTACGCATCTGACATAAAAAAATCCTATAACCCGATCGCCGCGCCACCTACCAAGTACAATTGTGATCTAAACCATCCAGGGAACCACTCAAACACACACAAAAAAATCAATCAAATCGGTCCAGTCGATATACAGGAGTTTTTAATTTCGGATTTCAAGTAAACCTCCACTTCTAAATTGTACCCTCCTTTGCAGATAAGTTACGAACCGTCATATAACAATTATATTAGAGTGAAAAAAAAAGATAAATTGATGAGAGCGAGTGAAAACAGTTTTCCCCCCAGCTATATTTCATTTCTGACCCACTGTGCACCGGCCTCATACTGGCCGAAATCCCATGAGAAAAATTTCTTCCCCCGTAGAGACTCGAACCAGCGTAAGTCCCGTAGTTCTGCGCCAAAACTTCTTGCCTTAACCACTCGGCTACTGCGCGAGACTCTTGGTATCAATGAAAAACAAAAATGGTTTTTGTGAGTTATCCGTAAGAGAGAAACATATGCTGTCGCGGACTTTTTTGTAGAGCTTTTCGAGATATTCAATTCTGTGTACATTAATTTTGTGTATTTCTTATGGGTTAGGCAGCGTAAGCCATTTAAGCGCCCAAAGAGCTACTTTTTTCACGTTTTCCACTACAAAGGGCGATTTTTAAGGGGGTAGGAGTTGAGTATCACAACTCTCTTACAGCCTATGTTCATCCCGGGAATCTCCTGAACATTTTGCAAAAAAACTCATCACAATCGGTCAACGGTATGGCCGCGCATAAAGTACGAACAAACAAACAAACATTAAGTTTTATATATAAGATTTGGCTTAACTTGGCAAAGAGAGAGATGGAGATATAAGTTAGATCCTTGACCGCTTTCGCCCAGTTACAAAAGAAAGAACCCACCCTGTTGTCAGTTTTCGTCTTCCTCTTACCCCTATTAGCATCTGGTCAAGAAACACAGACAACGATGGTGCGAGTGAGAGAGGCGAGCACAGCTCTCTTTCTACAAATTTCTTGTAAAGTTAAGCCAGACGAATAATAGTTACTACACGTTGAATTTTCTTATCTACAAGTTCTGTGTTAGTGAATAGTTGTGTTGTCTAGTAAGTCGAAGTGTTCATTATAGAATAGCGTTGTTTTTATAACAATTTATGTATTATGATTATTAATATTGTCAGTAACTACCCTCAGTTTTAAAAACATAATATAGTATATTTGGCTTAACTTGGCAATGAGAGAGATAGAGATATAAGTTAGATCCTTGACCGCTTTCGCCCAGTTACAACTGTAAGTATAGTGACTTCATATTCTAATTTCTTTTCAGAACCTGTCTGGGTTTAAAAAAATGCTATTAATGTATTCTATGTTAACTAATTCGAGATCTATAAGTTTTTAAAGCTTTGTGCGGGTTGCAACCTCGCTCTCAGCTTACAATTTGTGCGGGTTGTATAACTACTATTGATAAACCACGCTCTGCGCAACCATTTGTGCGGGTTGCAACCTCGCTGCCTGCTACCTTTAGGTGCTGAGTGGATCGTCTTTTGATTCCGTTGCTTCTACTAGCGTAGATGTTATTACATCCAAGGTTATAAATCACAAAGCTTTTTGCCCCGGGCCCATAGGAGGCAAAGATTGATTCATCTTTCTTTCCTAAGCACTTAAGCATAAATCAATAATAGTTCTCAAAACACCAGAGTAACTTAAAATGAATGTTTTCACTATAATTATTAATCAGGAAAGCTAGACAGAAAAATAAAGGGAGCTAGAATGATCTCCTAAATAAGTGAGTTTCCGTACAGGAATATCAAACAGCAACTTGCACATGAATCACTTGAACATTAAATTGGATAAGTATAAAAATTATATTTAATGTAAACAAGAAGTCTGAAGTAAAAACATAACAAAGATAAACATTTGATCATTCAACAAAATTAAATAAATAATAATGCTTTTACATGACAAAAAACCACATCATACCTCACACCACATTCATACTAGAGTCGAAGCCAGGGTGGCTTTCCCCGGTCTTCAGGACCAACTTAAACTCCGCCGCTCGCGTCTCCAGACGACCTTGTCCACTTAAAGTTCCGATCGAATGAATGAATGATAACGTTCTCGCTGTGCATAACGTATTTGAGCGTTCCGAGGTAGAAGGGGAGATGCGCCGTAGAAACAGCGCACCAGGAGAGGTAAAGAGGGAGAGTGGGGGGTAGATGCATAGAGAGAGGATATTGGCATAGTTCACGAATCTTACTGTCCAGGGAGGATTACGACACTACAGTAGTGAACCGAAAATCACACTTTCGGTTCAGCTTTGTTAAATACATATTCAAGTTTTTTTTGTTAAATAAATTATTGCTTCTGTAAGGAATTTTGAAATTGTGACAAGTTGCAAAGGAGTTGAAGATAAATTTTCAATACATTAAGATAACAGTATGTTTTTAAAGAATAAAATAAAACTTGATGTAAATGAAGAAATCTATTTTGAAATATATAGTTAAATCCAGTTTAATTAACAATAAATAAATTTCACAACATAAAGTGAAAACTGGTACCTGTTACTCATCGACTTACTCAATTTGAGGGCATTTTGTAATTAACTAAAATACTTTATTCTATTTCGCAGTTCCTTCCTTTGTTTGCATGCCGTTGATCTCAGACCTAATGGAAACTTGTTTACTACAAAATAATCGGTTATCTTATCTCTAAACCACCAAGGTTCTTAAGGTTTGTATAAAAGTTTTAAATAAACACTTGACATAAATAAGCTTTAACTCACTGTGAAAGCCTCTCTGAAGATATCGAAATGAAGTTGCTGATTTTCATTGTTGCTTCCGTTTGTTTGGCAACGCTGTTCCAAAGTAAGTTTAAATTAATATAAACTATCTAATACCCGGCGTCGGCTGCTACGCCTAAATAAATGAAAATTAATGTGTTTTTATGTTTAGTTGAATAAGTGGAAGGAAGAATGATTATAAATTTATATTTTTTTAGATACCCCGTGCTGATTACCCGGCATTGCCTGGGAATCTACTTATCCCAATCTTCTTGACATAAGTGAGCTGAAATACGAAAGTTAATGTATTTTATGTTTAGTTAAATAAGTAATACGAAAAATGTATATCGTAATTATTTTTAGATACCCCGTGCTGTTTACCCGGCGTTGTACGGGAATCTACTCATTCCGATCTTCTTGGCATAAATGAGCTAAAAGACGAAAATTAATGTACGCCTACTTCTTATGATTAGTTGAATAAGTAAAATCGAAAATAATTTTAAATGTATATCGTAATTATTTTAAGGTTCCCCGTGCTGATCACCCGGAGTTGCCCGGAAATCTATTTATCTCGATCTTCTTGGCATAAATGAGCTAAAAGACAAAATTCGTTGTTGTCAGTTATCCGTAAAAGAATACCCGTCATGTGCTACTATGCTTGCACAGCAATCTACGTACGTGTCTCGATCTTCTTGGCATCAAAGAAAGACAAAAATAGTTATTGTGAGTTATCCGCAAGTGATAAACTCATAGTTTGCTGCCTTTTTTGTAGAGCTTTTTTAGATATTCAATTCTGTGTACATTCATTTTGTGTATTTGTTATGGTTTAGGCAGCATAAGCCATTTAAGGGTCCACAGATCTACAATTTCACATTTTCCACTACAAAGAGCTATTTTAAGGGTGTAGGAGATGAGTATCAGAACTCTCTTATAGCCTATGTTCATCCCGGGAATTTCCTGAACATTTTGCAAAAAGTCTGATCACAATCGGTTCAACGGTATGGCCGTGCATAAAGTATGAACAAACAAACAAACAAACAAACATACATTCATTTTTTTATACATTAGATTATATATACGTCCACCGCTGTGGTCTCGAGGTAGCGTGCTGCCTTGTCACGCAGCGGGCCCGGGTTCGATCCCCGGTCGGGGCAGTTTTTCTGGGTGAGGTTTTTATCGGCGTTTTTCCTCACCTGTAAGACAAATGTCAGGAAAACTTTAAGGCCCAAACGGTCCCCGAAATCATATGGCCATCATCATCATCACCGTCCTTATCATTATCATCATCATCATCCTTCACCGGTGTGGAAAGCAACGGGAAGCTACCACACCTACAATTCCCTAGTAAAGCTGCAAGCATAGCATGAAAATGCTATGATTGCAGTGAAGGACCTGCCTTCGGGCAGAATTACTATGGATGGAGATTATATATGACCTACATAAAGTTAGCACAAATTATTAATTATCTTTATCTCTAAAGGCAGTATCTTAGGAATCATTATTCTGTTCGTTTTGATAGCTGTTGCAAAATCTGTTGCATCAACTAAAACAGTCTCCCATGGTCTTCCTCTTAATTTGTTCTCAAAAATGTTGTCTTTGATCGTTCATTGCTTTAAGGTAACTATTTTGACGGAGTACATGGCAAGAAAAGTATGTTGAAGATAGATGTTACAATTGCTTATTTAATCTGGTACTTGGTTCTATTCCCCTTCTGTCCAATTTATCTTTTCTATTCGACTCCATAACCACATTCCTGTTGCATCGAAACTCTTCACGTCTTTATTTAAAAAAGATACTCTACCTTCGATTTTGAATATGAATGCCATCATTTTACATTTCATGTGGTACATGTTCATTTGATTTCTTGCTGTCCAATTTATATCCACTGTCCTTCTTCTCAATCACATTCCTGTTACGTTATTATAGTCTACGTAAAACATATTTATATTTGTCAAGACTGTGATATGTAATATTCTAAAATTTTAAATATGAAAATCAAATAAAACTACGTTTTATTTTTATTTAATTAATAAATATGCATTTTCATCAAGTAAACACCAACTTAATTGTTTATAAAATTTTAAATTTTATAGACATATTTTATTTACTTATATATACTTATATATTTCACATATTTTATTATTTAGTAGTACATTTGGTATTATTTAGTAGTACATTTGGAGTATTTCTTACAAGCCTGGAGATAACTGACATAAAGGAATGGATGCTTCATAAATATGGTCAAGGAGACATTAACAAAGACTATTTAACTCATGCCTCAAATGGCAGTCAATTACCGATCACATTTCAATGAATTTTGATTTACAACCAATCACAGTTATTTTTCACCTCGATTTTATCACTTTCATTTCATCAAGTAGCTCCAAGATTGTATATATATATATATATATATATATATATATATTGCATGAATGTAACCAGATTCTGCTTGCGAGATATGATAGAAAAACATTTCTAGCAATTGATAATACTACAATAAAAAGAAACCACTGTTTGCAGTTTCTTAAACGTTTTATTTCCCAGGAATTTACGTTCCAGAAAAATATAATTGACATATTTACTCATAGGACATCAGAAATTAATCAATAATGTTGGTTATAAACAGATTGATGTGTTTCATTATTTCTCCACTAGGGTGCATTCTTACAATATTGCGATCATTTGGCAATAAATAATATAATCTGGTTGCAGTGATAAACAAGTGAAGCATAACAAACGTTTCTCATTTGTTTTCAAACATCGCCTTTTACATTAAATATATACATATTTTAAAATAAATATATTTAAATAATGATTTGTGAGTAAACAGCTTAATTTTATTCGTTAAATAGTCCTAACAAATGCCATTCTTGATTTCCAAATCCTCTAGATAAATTCACTCCTCACTTCGTAAGTAGTGAATTTATCGATAGTTTGGGAATCACTCGTGGCATAACTTATGATAAATATTGGACAGACAAAACAAATCAACAAACAGAGATTAAATGAAAAAAGATACGCCATTAGTCTTCAATTATACGAAAACACCAGAATAAGAAAGATAGTTTTGGAAGAAGCAACAAAAATTATATATCAATATTATAAATAAATGGAATATGTAGCTATAACAAAGAAATCGTTTGTCTAACAAAGCATTGCCTTTAAAAGATATTTATGATAAAACCTTATGCTTAGAGGCGCTGAATCTAATATATAAAAATTAATGTCCGTTTGTTTGTTCGTATTTTATGCGCTGCCAAACCGTTAATTTGATTGTGATGGGGTTTTTTGCAAAGTGTTCAGGAGATTCCCCGGATGAACATAGGCTATAAGAAAATTGTGATACTCAATTCCTACATCCTTAAAAATCACCCTTTGTAGTGGAAAACTTGAAAAAAAAGCTCTTTGGACGCTTAAATGACTTACTCTGCCTAACCATATCAAATACACAAAGTTTGAATTAGAAAGTATTTTAGGGAAGCCTCTGTTGTAAAAATATTATTATAATAGTGTACCCAGAATTGAATATGTCAAAACGCTCTACAAAAAAGTTCGCGACAGCACATGTTTATCTCTTACAGATAACTCACAATAACCATTTTTGTTTTTCATTGATGCCAAGAAGATCGAGACAAGTACGTAGATTCCTGTGCAAGCAAGCAGCACATGACGGGTATTCTTTTACGGATAACTCGCAATAACGAATTTTGCCTTTTAGCTCATTTATGCCAAGAAGATCGGCATAATTAGATTCCCGGGCAACACCTGGTAATCAGCACGGAGAATCTTAAAATAATTATGGCATACATTTATAATTGTTTTTCCTTTTACTTATTGAACTAAACGTAAGAAGTGCATTAATTTTCGTATTTTAGCTCATTTACACCAAGAAGATAGGGATAAGTAGATTCCCGGACAACGCCGGGTAAACAGCACGGGGTATCTAAAAATAATTACGATATAATTTTTTCCATGTACTTATTTAACTAAACATAAAACACATCAATTTTCGTATTTCAGTTCATTTATGTCAAGAAGATCGAGATAAGTAGATTCCCGGACAACGGAGGGTAATCAGCACGGGGTATCTAAAAATAAAAATGTATACTTATTTTTCCTCTCGCTTATTGAACTAAACATAAAAGCACATTAATTTTCATGTATTTATGCGTAGCAGCGCACGCCGGGTATTAGCTAGTGTGCAATAAAATTTCCCCGATACATTTTCAAATAACTATTATCACGTAATCTATACTGAGTGATAACTTCCCATTTAGGCCTATGTGAAATATGTAAAACACTGTTCAAATTTTAAGAAGAATTAAAGTTTTAGAAATGTGCTACCGTACTTTGAATATTGCTATTTAATAATTTTATTATTATTATTATTATTATTATTATTATTATTATTATTATTATTATTATTGCTATTATCTGAATGGGAAAATTATTTTAAAACGTTACTATCAGAAAACAGGGTATTTAATTTAGATAACGTTCAAAATATTCCAGAAATAAATGAAGATAAACATATACAATTGGACATAGAGGATATTAAAATGAATGTTCAATCATTAAAAAATAAAATATCTAGTGGTCCAGGAGGCATTCTAGCAGAACTATTAAAACATGGATCTGACCAATTATTTGAACGACTGAGAAAATTATTTACAAAATTTATAAATGGTGAAAAAGTTCCTGAAGAATGGAAACTAGGATACATTTCGACAATCCATAAAAAAGGAAAAAAAGACCAATGTGAAAATAATAGAGGTATAACAGTGACAAGTACTATGAGTAGACTCTATGGACGTAGGCCTATACCAAAATATTATTTGGAAAAAAACTATAGTGATATGGAATTAGAAGAACAGTCAGGATTTAGAGCAGGGCGTTCCACAACCGACAATTTATTTTGCATTACTCAAGTAATAGAAAAGAAAATGCAATATGGACAACCTTTGCACCTACTATTTGTAGATCTAGATAAAGCATACGACAATGTCCCTATAGAGAAACTATGGATTTGCTTTAAGACGTATGGGAATTAAAAACTATAACAATTCAAAGCTATATACAAAATTTATATGACAGTTGCATATCTAAAATTAAAATTGACAGTAAATTGTCTCAAGGTTTCACGATAAATAAAGGTCTTCGTCAAGGTTGTTGTCTGTCACCGACTCACTTTAAAATATATGTACATGAAATATTAAAGAATTGGAGGAGAAAATGTTCAAGCATGGGAATTCCTATTTCAAACAACAAAACTTTATACAACTTACATTTTGCAGATGATCAATTGTTAATTGCACAAGATTATGAACATTTAGAATATATGACTAGAAAATTAATAGAAGAATGTGAAAAATGGGGATTAAATTTGAACATGAAAAAAATTAAATATTATCAATTGGTGAACCAGAACAAAATTTAATTTTGGAGACTGGAGAAACAATAAAATGTTGTAGTGAGATCACATATTTAGGAATTAAAATAAATAAAAATGGGAGTTATGAAGAGGAAATAAGAAACAGAAATAATTAAGGAAAATTTGCAATTGCTTGCCTCAATGGAATATTGTGGGATAAAAATATAAGTAATAAAAATAAAATGAATATATATATCATACAATTGTTAAAAGCATCATTACTTATGGAGCAGAACTTTGGCCATTAACAACAAAAACAAATAAGTACCTTTTGGCAACGGAAATGGATTTTATACGAAGAGCCGCAAGAATTTCAAGAAGAAAAAAATTAGAAACTCAGTTATAAGGGAGAAAATGAAGATTGAAGACACTATTTTAGATTATATTAAAACTCAGCAATTAAGATGGTACGGACATGTCCAGCGAATGGAAGAGGATCGACTACCAAAATCTGTTTCGGAATGGAAACTTGAGGGAAGACGAAGCAGAGGAAGACCTAAAACCTCCTGGAGTCAGGGAATGTGTTTATATATGAAGGAGAAACATCTACAACCAGGAGATTGGATGGACCGACAAAATTGGCTATTAGGAATCGGACGATGTCAAATATATTAATCAACCGATGATCTATCTATCTATCTATCTATCTATTATTATTATTATTATTATTATTATTATTATTAACAAGGCATACGATTCAAATAAGAGGGAGAAGTTATATAGTATCCTGCTGGAATTCGGAATTCCTAAAAAAGTTAGTCGGACTTAAACGAATGTGTCTAAATTACACAAAGAGTAGGGTGGGTGTAGGTAAACAGTTTTCGGATACTTTTAAAATCCACAATGGGTTAAAGCAATCAGATACAATACCTCCTCTATTATTTAATTTTGTACTAGAGCATGCCATCAACTCAATGGTATTAATAAGCTGTTAGTTTATGCTGATGATGTAGTACAATTCGGCGATAGCGAAGAGATACTAAAGGCCAACACGCACACACAATTGAGCAACACTAAGGAATTGGGTCTTGGAAGTAAATATCAATAAAACTAAATATATGGTTACACATAGTAATATATCCATCCATCCATAGTAATTCTGCCCGAAGGCAGGTCCTTCACTGCAATCATAGCATTTTCATGCTATGCTTGCAGCTTTACTAGGGAATTTTGTAGGTGTGGTAGCATCCCGTTGCTTTCCACACCGGTGAAGGATGATGATGATAATGATAATGGTAAGGATGATAATGATAATGATAAGGATGATGGCCATATAATTTCGGGGACCGTTTGGGCCTTAAAGTTTTCCTGACATTTGTCTTACAGGTGAGGTAAAACCCCGATAAAAACCTCGCCCAGAAAAACTGCCCCGACCGGGGATCGAACCCGGGCCCGCTGCGTGACAAGGCAGCACGCTAATGGAATTGGACAGCTAATGATAAACGAGGGAAATTTTGAGGAAGTGGCTGAATTCAAATACCTAGGAACAATAATCACAAATAGGAATGAGATGCACAAAGAAATTAAACATAGGATCTATTCTGAAAATGCATGCTCTTATGCACTGCAGAGACTCTTGACGTCCCAACTCCTTTCAAAAAACATTAAACTGAATATATAGAAAAATATTATTCTACCAGTTATATTATGTGGATGCGAAACATGGACTCTCACTTTAAGGGGGGAAAGGAGATTGCGAGTTTTTGAGAATAAAGTTCTTAAGAAATGTTTGGACCAAAGAGAGATGAACAGACAGGTGAATGGAGATATCTGCATAACAGTGAACTACGTGATCTTTATAACAAGCCAGATATAATAAGAACACTTAAGTCTCGTAGATTGCAATGGACAGGACATGTGGCCCGAATGGGGAATGAAAGAAGTGCATGGAAGATTGTTGTAGGAAAACCAGGAGGAAAACGTCCAGTTGATAGACCAATAATGAGGCGGGAGAATATCATTAAGTATGATTTGTGGGAAGTAGATTATAAGGGAATGATTGGAAAAACATTACCTCAGGATAGGGACGTATGGGGAGCTTATGTTAGTGCCAATGAGTAAGTAAGTCAACAGTTTGATTATAAACGAGAACGCACCTAGCACACACAATCCTATTCATAAGATCATCACAAATCAGTCAGTAGCTGATCTTTAATCAACAACCTTCTTCTGAGGATGGGATTGGTCCCAAGAGACCTACACTGTTGTAATATGTTTAATAGTTGGGGAGACTGCATATGTGTGGTACAAAAATTATAACTTTTTTGTATTATACAGAATATCTCAACCGATTTTTATCATGAAATATATTAGTATTAATTTGACACCTATTTGAATCATATCTAGCTATTCATTTTCCCTTTACTTTATTTGAAACATTAAATAAATGAAACAAATTATCTTATATGATAACATTGTCTATTTAAGTGTTCATTAAATTGAATTATAGGCCTATGCTTTCTGACGAAGCAAACATTGCGGTTGCTAGAGTCAATTTTTAATTTCTAGGTTCAGTTAAACCCCCACTTGTAATGGTAGGATTGAGCTGATTTTTGGAGAATATCTACTTCGAATTATATTAGTATAATTTTCAGAGTGTTGTGAAGCATCGAACATTATAACCGCAGAACATTTTTTTTTAACTTTCTTTTCAGGTGAAATTCAACGCCTAATGATACTATTTTACTGGTTAACGACTCGATCTTCTTTTTTAATTACCATAATTCCTCTACGCCAATTTGGTTTCGATTAAACAAAAATTGTTGCGGCCGCTAGAGCGGTAATGGTCACACAAACACACACACAAACAAACAAATACACAAATAAACACAAACACACACAAACAAACACAAACAATCAAACACACAAGCACACACAAACACACAAACAAGCACACACACAAACAAAGAAACAAACACACAAACAAGCACACACACAACCAAGCGCGCACACAAACACGCACACACGCAAACACACAAACACGCAGACATACAAACACACAAACACACACACACACGTAAACACACACGCAAACACACAAACACACACGCAAACACACAAACACACACGCAAAGAAACACACAAACACAAACATGCACACAAACACGCACACAAACACGCACACATACAAACACACATGGAAACACACAAACACACATGCAAACACACAAATACACACGCAAACATACACACAAACAGTCAAACACTCAAGTAGTCAATCACTCAAACGCACAGACGAACAAAAACAAACTCAAACACACACACACACACATTATATATATATATATATATATATATATATACATTTTTTTCATAGTCATTTTCAATGTCTACTAAACAGGATTGGTGGAGATTTGTAAAAATAACCTCAAAAGGCTTCACACCTCCGGAATTTGGTAATACACGAAAAATTGATAAGTGCATAATATCTGGCGTCGTATCTGAGTTGTCTGAGGCATCACGCTTTGACACATAGCTATGGGACATGAGTTGGTCGAGTGTTCACGAGAAAAAATATTTTACGTAATTTCGGTTAGTATGGGACCGGCATCCATTCGGCATCACAAAAATTTGGATAACTATAAGTTGTTGCTCCAGATTTAGAAAACCGGCTAGATTATGATGAATACGTTATGCTATTGTCTGTCCAGCCTAAGAAACACACTTGAGAAAAACAAATGGACGGGAAATCCCCGAAGTACACGACTGCTTCGCTTACTGAGATTCGTTCATAGTCAAAGCACAGTACAGCGGAAGCGAAAAAGTAGATCATGTATTCCATTAATATAAATTATGTTCTTGAAGCTATTTATGTTACCTAAACGTTTCTTCGAAGGTCGGAGAGTAACTAAAAATTCACACTTTGATTGAAACCGATCGATTCTTGAGAGGAAGTTGAATGTCAGTAACAAATATGGTGTCTGTCGTATAGTTTATGGTAACTTACTCGGTGATAAAATGAGTGAACAAAATTATAAAAAGCGCCCTAATGGGATGTTATGAATACATAGGGTATTTTATATAGATATTTAATAATTTTATAGATTACTTTAATTATTCAAGCAAAGTCTGTTGAAATAAAGTTTTTGACATGATATAGTTCAGAACATAGTTTTCCTTGGCTAACTGTAAATCTCTACATTTAGTTTATGGAATGTACTACTGTTAGGGCTGTGGTATTTAGTACAGTTAGACAGTGGAAAGAGGTCAAGTTGAGTATATGATCCTTGGGAAGTGAGGGTCTCGTGTCTGCCTGGCTGTGAGTGAAAACCAGAGGTGCCGATGGGTGAGTAAGCTACCATTTTTCTTAATATGTGTCCTGGATTTTTGGAAGGGAATCAAGTACAATTAACTATTTTAATACTATATTTCAAAAGGGATATAACATTTTTAAACATGTAGATTAGGGTAGATTTATTATCCCACATCTCCCGCTCTCAAACTCAAGGAAGTTAGATATAAGGTTTTATAATATAAGCTAGATTAGGTATTTAGGGCTAGACACTTAGGTTTAATTGTAATTTATTCTCTAGAAATAAAATAGTTAAAATAAGAATCAATTGGTTTATTTCAAAACACGTATGCATATATAACTGTACATCCTCATACTAACGCTCGGCTAGTAAAACATGCTACCAAATTTTGCAAGTCCCGAAGGTCCTTTAAGCCTAAGAAAACCAGCGGTTCGCAATAAGGGAAATTGTTAAAGAGTGGTAAAAACAGGTGCTGTTTAATGTATTTTGTAAGTTCATGGGGGAATAATCCTGGCACTGTAGTGAACGATATAGTTAGATGAACTGCAGAATACACTGATGTGTCGGAGAGTAGTGTTATATGTATTGGTAAGGAATTAAAACAAATTGGTAACATCAAAACGCCCAACAACAAGAGGAAAAGACCACAACCTGTTTTAGGAGTGGCGGACGAATTTTTAAGTGTGCAGTTCGTTATAAAGTGCACAGGTTTTACTGTAAATAGGCCTACAGTTACTTTAATTCGAATGTTTGATTTGAATTAATTTGTATAATATTAAAAATGATAATTTAATTTTTTTCGATATACCATTGTGTGTTTTAATACAAACTGCAACATTAAAAATTGAAGTCCACCGTTGTGGTCTCGAGGTAGCGTGCTGCCTTGTCACACAGTGGGCCCGGGTTCGATCCCCGGTCGGGACAGTTTTCCTGGGTGAGGTTTTTAAAGGGGTTTTTCCTCACCTGTAAGGCAAATGTCAGGAAAACTGTAAGGCCCAAACGGTCTCCAAAATCATATGGTCATCGCAATCATCATCATCATCATTCATATTCATCTTAGATTAAGCTTAGGATTAGGGACTCTCCTGGCGCACCACTATCACTACCATCACTCATCATATCATGGGGGAAACGTAACTCCGTCTTCTAGGCGCCCCAATCTCAGAAGTGGGTTACAAGTGTGCCATGAGAGGAGGGAACACTAGGAATGTCGAAAGACAACCTGGGGCATTTGCAAAAAAAAAAAAAAAATTCCAACTATTGTTGTGCATTAATTTATCGGGTTGTAACAAACAGCTGACGAAGGTCGCATGAACTTATACACGTGCTGCGCGGAGTAATACATTCGGAAGTTAAATGTCAAAGTGTGTTTCTTAGGCTGGACACACATTAGCAGTCGTCCACCTCTGTAAATAGTAAAGTGATCCCACAACAGGCCCGGAGGCCCTTGGGGTAGTAGGAGGTTAAGGCTCCCACTTTTTCTAGACAATCGGCACTTTATGTCAGCCGGGTTGTCAGCCCTGCGTGACGGCCGCCTTTACCCCCAGAACAAGCGTCTGGTACTCATTTCCGTTAGAGGCTGATTCGACCCCAGGCCATAGTGCCGCCAGAGGGTTTGGGTCAGTTTAAAAATCCTGACCCCAACGGGACTTGAACCCTCGACCCTCCGGCTTGTAGCTCAGTGCCTTAACCACTACGCTACGGCGTGCCCTCTGTAAATATATCATGTGTATGTGGGTTACTAACCGGTTATATAAACACACATGGCGGTAGGCCTTCTTGGCCTGTCCGGCATTAGAGTTTCAGTCATTAGCAATATTGTTCTTGATTTCAAGTGTCACGTATCTGAGCCATATGTAATTGTGTTTATGACAATTGAATTTATAAATATGATCGTTTTTGTTTCTACTGACGGTATTAACATCTTTAAAACAATTTTCAGGTATCGTTGATGCTGGCTCCATAGACGATGAATGCTTGGTGGAAGCTGACAGAAATACAACATGTTCAGCTCTCTGCAAGGCAAATTATGTTTGTAAATGTATTACTCCGCCTGGAATTTACTGCTTCCTTCCGCCATGTTTGTTCCCAACATGTGTGTCTGAAGGAGTGTGAAATTTTCATCATCTTAACATACAAATTCAATTTTAATATTGTAAAATAAAAATAAATATTTCTACTAAAGTTACGTATTTTCACGACTGTTTATTTTCTGAAAAAAACTTTCAAATTTTGTGAAATAAAATATTCTACAAGATCAATTTTATAGTTTCTATTGCAAAACGGCTAGCATATATCACTACTGCCCCAGATTCAATTGAACCTTGTTAGAATAATCAAATAACTATTTTATAATACAAATTGCAAAATACTATTAAGAAAACTGAAATTAAGATATTTCATAAGGTTTAATTGATCCGCCTTCTGCTTGAAACCAATCCAATCCATCCTGTCTTTTTGTGGTATCGTGCCACGGATTTATAATACGAGTATTTTAAAATTTAGTCAATTTTCTTTTTCTAAAAAAAATACACAAGATAATTTTAAAAATAGGCCTACCATTAAATAAACTCATGAATTTACCAAACATCAGCTTAAAATATTTTAGTAAAATATTGTGATAATTTTACGCTTCTTTGTATTATGATAACAGTTTTGTAACACAAAAGATTCAATTCCTGATTTCTTTATATACCAAATCCTGCCCTTACTACTAAATGCTCTGTTGCAGGAAATGACACCGAATACTACGAAATAATGTATCAACAATGAGGGGAATTATCTTAACATAAAATCTAGATTTCAGTCAAATCATTATAGACCAAATCAATCTTCGTGTACGGAAATAGTTCTTAGAAAGAACTATCACGACAATCCACATAAAATAATGTGACCGTTATTTTTCCTCTTCTTTACATTTAATATTTTTTCCTATTTTCAACTTTATACTGCTCTTCATACAAGGTTTCACCACTGATATATTTATTTATTTATTATTAAATCAAATAAATAAATACATACATTTTCACAAAAATGATTTAACCCATGAGTTTGGAACAAGAAAACGCAGCAACACCCCCTTCGACTTTATAACCAAAGTGTACCGGATATTTGGTATCTGAATTATAAGCAGGAATGTATGCTCTGCCAGATTCCCAGATCTGTGATATGTTATTTATGGGGAATACTAAAAATAAACTTTATAAATCTAACCTCCATAGTGTAGTTTATTATGCTAAATGAATATATTATTAAAGTATTGGAATTATTGATATTACTTACTAGCTAGTACCCGGCGTGCGCTGCTGCGCCTAAATAAATGAAAAGTAACGTGCTTTTATGTTTAGTTAAATATGTGAAAGGAAAAATAATTATAAATTTATATTTTTCAGATACCCCGTGCTGATTACCCGGCGTTGCCCGGGAATCTACTTATCCCGATCTTCTTGACATAAATGAGCTGAAATACGAAAATTAATGTGTTTTATGTTTAGTTAAATAAGTAAGGGAAAAATGTATATCGTAATTATTTTTAGATACCCCGTGAAGTTTACCCGGCGTTGTCCGGGAATCTATCTCTATCCTCTTGGCATAAATAAGCTAAAAGACAAAATTCGTTATTGTGAATTATTCGTAAAGAATACTCGCAATGTGCTGCTATGCTTGCACAGGCATTTAGCCTACTTACTTGTCTCGATCTTCTTGGCATCAATGACAGACAAAAATGATTGTGAGTTATCCGTAAGAGATAAACATATGCTGTCGCGGATTTTTTGTAGAGCTTTTTGATATATTCAATTCTGTGTACAATAATTTTGTGTATTTGTTATGGTTTAGGCAGCGTACGCCATTTAAGCGTCCAAAGAGCTACTTTTTTCACATTTTCCACTACAAAGGGCAATTTTAAGGGTGTGGGAGTTAAGTATAGCCTATGTTCATCCCGGGAATCGCCTGAACAATTTGCAAAAAGACCCATCAAAATCGGATCAACGGTAAGGCCGAGCATAAAGTAAGAACAAACAAAGAAAAAAACATTCACTTTTATATATTAGATTATTTATTTTTTTAATTTGTATATTAGTGGGGTAACCTTTTTGAACTGCACAATAATATATTCAATGCAATTTAAAATCCTAATTCTTGGATGAACTGGATCAATACATTGAATTATTACTTCCATTTAAATATAATAACTTACTTATGCTTAAAAATGAAAATTTTGTGAGCTGTGAGACATACGTAAGAGAAAATGGGCAACGTGTACAGCATTTTCTGTGAGTAAGGCAAGTATCAAAATATGTGTAATGGAAAGTGTGTAAGTTTGTAACAATTTGGAAGAACAGGTAAGCTCACTTATTGGGAGACTTGTGGCCTCGCACTCGGGAAACAGACGGGCGACCTTCGCGACAAAATAAATAAGACCAATTGTATATCCATGTTCGTACTCCCAAGGTCAATCTAAACAAACGAACATCGTATTGTATGAAATTGATTAGCGACCAATGGGCAATAGCTATATATTATATCGTTCTTTGGTCAGAAGAAAGTAAGAAAAATAGCGTAAAAATAGAATTCGAAGTGAAGATGGAAATAACCTAAAAAAGTGGTACTAAAATAATAATAAAGAAAATGAGGCACAATATTCTGCATGTAGAGTACGCTGTATGTTATCGTAATTGCAAATAACAGAATTTTAGACCCATTTTAAATATAAGGTTTCTGGAAAATGTAGTTTTACTAAAAAACTTCAAATTTATTAGAATATGTTTCAACTCATGCAATTAAACTTAAGAGTACACTAACTAGCATTAAAAATGATCGATTCCACCTTGAGTAATTACTCAATTCGCAGTAGGCTGGTATCACTAGACATAATAAAGTACTTATAGGCATAATCGATAAGAATTTCAAAGAAATAGATTGGAAATAAAATACTTGGTAAGCTGGGGCCCACAGGATGCATATGTTGGCAATATGAGATGTAATCCAAGATTTATAAATTCAAGATTACGATACAATTATTAGGTATTTCATATATAAACTTCATAGCAAGACAGGCCTAGAAGGCCTTTGGCCTACCAGTCACTGCTCCCTTCACATTCACATTTGCCATTTATAATCCTTCGTAAACACGCAATAACAGGACATGGTTGATGCGACTATTGTATATGATGTCAGAGGGAAAGTTTTGTGTACCGTCTGGTTACAGCAACCCTTGCTAAATGATGATAATCTTGAAGATTTTCGGGCTGTAGGCTGTGGTCGTGAGGCTTGTAGTTCCCCAACGTTTCGTCAGATACTGCGTCTGGCATCCTCAAGGGTTGTCTCTGGCGAAACGTCGGGGAACTAAAAGCCTCACGACCACGGCCTACTGCCCAAAAATCTTCTTCAAGATCATCATAGCAACTCCGGCCGTGAAAGTCTACGTCAATACATTGCTAAATTACGTTGCTTAGTAGCCAGATTAACGACTATACATTAGTTATACTGTCCACCGCTGTCGTCTCGGGGTAGCGTGCTGCCTTGTCATGCAGCGGGCCTGGGTTCGATCCCCGGTCGGGACAGTTTTTCTGGGTGAGGTTTTTATCGGGGTTTTTCACTACCTGTAAGACAAATGTCAGGAAAACTTTAAGGTCCAAACTGTCACCGAAATCATATGACCATCGCAATCATTATCATTCATATTCATCTTAGCTTAAGCTTAGGATTAGGGACTCTCCTGGCGCACCATTATCATCATCACCCATCATATTATCGGGGCAACGTAACCCCGCCTTCCAGGCGCCCCAACCTCAGAAGTGGGCTACAAGTACGCCATGCCAGGAGAGAAACCAGGAATGCCGAAAGACAAACCTGGGACATTTGAAAAAAAAAATTAGTTATACTTCAATCTAGATGTTCCGGACAGTCATGCGTAACTTATATGTTCCACCGAAGCATATTTTGTCTGTAAGTCTGAAACCTGCTATAGTTTACATTTGACCACTGTTCAGAGTGACCTCTACTGTATTGTTGAAGTTTATTCAACCTCGCGTCATTGAAATGAGAGGTTTCATTTGCACTAATTAAAGGAAATTTGAAACAAATCTAACTGCTGGAAGCTGAGATTTGGTACACTTTATAAACAAAAATGCAATCTTATGGAAAATAACAGCCGATGTTTTCAGAAACTCTCAGCTGTACATTCCTCACCTTCTTGAAAATCGTCCTCCAGTTTCATTTTTAACTTGCTTCTATTCTACCTACGTTTTTTTTCTCCAGGGCATTTAGGGCTCAGAGAGTATCGGTTCACGTTCTGCATCGCTTTCACAGTATTCATTCCGACGCTTCCCATAAACCGCAGCAGATCTTCACATCTTAATATACTGCCGTCGTTCAAAGTGATTACAGCTTCATACATTCTAAGATGTTAATTGTAATTGGATACAAACACTGTTTTAGGCAATTTTAACCATACAACACTGTTGAAACTCTCGTTAGGAATTTGGGTATTCCCATGGAGATACTTATTCAACAGCTCTGGATCGGAGAGCTCTTGATAACTTCCACAATACTATGTGACAACCTGTACTTACGTTTGAAGCCTTCACCTACAACTTGGGCTCTGTTATACTTGCACCAGCAATTTTCTATAGGACTCAAGCCATGATTTTGTGAATTATCTGTCGACGACATGTGAAATAAATTAGCGAAAACTGCCTTTATCATAGTTTTTAGGCTTTGAGCGATTCGTCCATTCCGTAATAAAATTGAATTTAATAATTTTTTAATATAGCATGTACATTCAATCATTGTGTCATTTCCATAAATCGTCAGTTATTTAACAGTCTTATAAGTGAATCGCCATCACAAACATAGCTCAAGTATCTTACATTTTTTAAGTACTGAAAGAGTTTGACACTACCTCCAACTTCAATACCACCATCCTACTATAATTGGCTGGGAAATATTATAGATGTTTGTCTTTTGATTTCTCGGGCCACCTTACAATACCTGGTCATAACTGCCACATCCACTACAAAATGTCTATACTGGTGGCTCTTACAATCCCGTCTGAGAAATGTGTCCTTTTCTTTGCCACGTTTCATCAAATTGTGCAGAAATGTCCTGGGTGTCAGCATTTTCAACTACTGCTTCCTCAGTTGCAATTATTATGGATTCAGTAGTAAGATCTTCTACAACGTCACCCATCCTCATGACACATTTAGTAAATTTTTCATGAGATGGAGGTAAGTTCATCACCCCAGATATTACGTTTCCTCCAGTAGCATCCTTACCTGTATAGCCTTTAGTCAATATACGTATTAGTGTTTGATCTACAGAGAAAAGTTTTGTTCCAACTATTTCGTTAATACAAGAAGCAGAGTTATAAAATACTTGAGAAAGACCACAATGGGATATCTAAATTCAAATTATTTAACTAACCTAAATATTTGTTTTGTTTCTAGTTGTAAACCAGTTTCATTAAACTATATACAAGCTGTGAAATTTAGGAAAATACCACTCTATATATTCATATCAAAAAACTCTTTCATATCACTTTCCTCCTATCCTTTCACGTATTTTTCACTGTTATTATTCAAATCTTCCAGTTTTTAGACTTTCTCACATTTGAACAATTTGAGATAATTTCTCCCCATACTTACAATCAACTAATAACTGCATTTCGCTAGAAATAGATTAATAACTAGAACATTAAAGAAAACGAGAATGCATTCATAATTCATACACTGTAAAAAATTCAAATTACGAAGCGAAACTACAAATTATCTGTTCGAAAATAAAGAAACAGTAATTTATGGATACTAGTGACACCTATACAAGTCTGCCAATACATAAAATAATTCCCCAAAAAGAAAATTCCCTCTAATGCGGCTAAATCAAACACCATTCCGACAGCGACAGATATAAACACCTTGAACAGCTATAATTTTGGGAACTCAACGGCTATGCTCATGCAGTATCGTACATAAAATTGTTTTAATTGTGTTTCCATAGCAATATTGCACATAAATGATATACGATTGGAAAGAGAATATTCAGAGAATTTCTTTCCAATATAGGAACAAAAATTGACAAATTGACCATATAACAAGGTATCCGGTCCCTATAACGGATCATATGCAGATTATTTTCGATGTCAAAAAAAGTTAGGGAACTTATTGGATTGTATATTATGGAGGTTGAGCTGAAACTATTCTCAACAGAGTTGAACGATCGTTGCAGCGAAGGCATTATCGCTTCACTATGATGGTTGTCCGTTTACATAATAGCGGGTGCCGCGCGACAATGCTTGACAATGATTAACGGCGGCAGTCGGCATCTTTATATTTAATTATACAGGGTGTTTCATAAAGGATGGCGCAAACTTAAATGGTTGAA
The DNA here is from genome assembly GCA_030220185.1 of Diploptera punctata. Classification (NCBI taxonomy): domain Eukaryota; kingdom Metazoa; phylum Arthropoda; class Insecta; order Blattodea; family Blaberidae; genus Diploptera; species Diploptera punctata. Next base: position 1,207,703 of record JASPKZ010009358.1, read on the forward strand.
AGTATACGATAATAGAAGCAACAATGTCCCAATAAACATGGGTCCGCAAACGAGCTGTTTGCGAGATAATTACGAATGTATGGTTACAAGCAGCCACTGACTTCATTGTAAACATCGTCCTAGTTAGTAGAAATGTATTTGAATTTAGACTTTACTATTAATTTTTCATCTCATTTAGTTCACATTTCACAGTTCACTTCACTTATGGGTTACCTGTTAAAGGAGATGTTAAAGTGTCTTCCTTGCATCTGGATGCAATACTGAGCTCGTCTCTGCAATGAATGTCGAATTCTTTCGAAAACCCCTGGATCATTTCTGAATTTTTGACAAGCATGTACAACTCTCTGCTCCAGTTCTTCAATTGTGTTAACGGGTGTGCTGTACACTTCGCTTTTGAGGTGACCCCAGACATAAAAATCCAAAGGATTTAGATCAGGTGATCTTGGAGGCCAAGGTACAGATCCGCCTCGACCTATCCATCTTTGGCCGTATCTGCGCGTTAGATGCCGTCTCACAGCAGCAGCAAAATGTGAAGGAGCTCCATCATGCACGTACCACAAACTCCGACGTTGCTGAAGGGAAACATCCTCAAGCAATCCTGGAAGATGACGCCGCAGAAACCTAAGGTACCTCCGTCCATTAAGTTTTCGTGGACGAATGTGTGGCCCAATGAGATAATCGCCTAGTACGATGTTACAAACAATGACGCCAGTGGCGCTTTGTAACCATACATTCGTAATTATCTCGCAAACGGCTCGTTTGCGGACCCATGTTTATTGGGACATTGTTGCTTCTATTATCGTGTACTTCCAACCATTTAAGTTTGCGCCATCCTTTATGAAACACCCTGTATATAACAGCTGCGGGGAAACAAAGCGAGCCGCAGGACAATCATCATAGTGAGGCTACATTTTAAAACATAGGCCTATAATGAGTAGATTCCAGATTTTAATATAATATTAATCTCCAAATATATTCATAAATATGTAGTAAAAATAGTCAAAATATGTAATATTACGTTTTTATTATAGAGTATCAAAATTTATGTTATAATAAATACTGTATTATTTATTTGTCCAAGCATTGTTATGACAAGAATGTCTCTTAAAATTCAATAATTTTATAAGCAAATTGGGGTTAATATATTTATAATTTCGATCCCCGCTTGGGGCAGTTTTTCTGGGTGAGGTTTTTATCGGGGTTTTTCCTCACCTGTAAGACAAATGTCAGGAAAACTTTAAGGCTCAAACAGTCCCCGAAATCATATGGCCATCATCATTATCATTATCATCATCCTTCACCGGTGTGGAAAGCAACGGGAAGCTACCACCTACAATTCCCTAGTAAAGCTGCAAGCATAGCATGAAAATGCTATGATTGCAGTGAAGGACCTGCCTTCGGGCAGAATTACTGTGGTGGTATATTTATAATATTGATAATAGAGTAACAATCCAGAAGCATTTTCGGGTAAAAGGGTATAATGATGTCCACCGCTGTGGTCTCGAGGTAGCGTGCTGCCTTGTCACGCAGCGGGCCCGAGTTCGATTCCCGGTCGGGACAGGCTCCTGGGTGTTTTTTTTTCCGGGGTTTTTCCTCACCTGTAAGACAAATGTCAGGAAGGTTAAGGCCCAACGGTCCCCAAAAATCATCCGGCCATCATCATCATTATCATCATCCTTCACCGGCGTGGAAAGCAACGGGAAACTACCACACCTATAATTCTCTAGTAAAGCTACAAAGCATAGCATGAAAATGCTTTGATTGCAGTGAAAGACCTGCATTAGGGCAGAATTACTATGGACGGATGGGTATAATGAATGAATTTTAGACATAGGTCCTGAACCTAAATTAAGATATATAGGCTCTAATATTACTAAAAGAACGACACATTATAACAGAGTGGAATGTATTAACTACAGTTTGTCACATAAATTTACTTAATCTTTTAGATGTTTAAATTGCTTATGTACAACACTTAGTTTTCTTGCACTTCAACAATTATTTGCTGCATAATGTTCTGCAAGGTTTATGGGACTACAACACTATTTGCCGTATGTGGTAAAAACCGTCATAGACCGATTTTTTAAAGATAACGGGTTCGACAGTGCTGTGAGTTAATTAGTTAGGGTCATTATTCACAGTGTCTTGAAAAACTACACACTTGCTATAAATAATGTTAGTATATGGAGCATTATAGAGACAAGTTATGTTTAAATAAGGCTCCAGAAAAAAAAGGGGAGAATGATATTTACAGCAGTTGAACCAACATCATTGTTAATTTCTACAACTAACTAACTAACTAACTAACCAACCCATTGGTACACTTAAAGCCATAGGTCCATGGCCGTGCGGACATAAGCTCTCCATACATCCCTATCCTGGGCTAATATTTTCCAATCATTCCCTGTGTAATTAACTTCCCTCAAATCATAGTTAATGTTATTCTCCAACCTCATTCTTGGTCTACCAACAGGGCGTTATCTCTCTGGTTTTCCTACAAGAAGCTTCCATGCATTTATTTAATTCCCCATTCGTGACATATGTCCTGCCTATTGCAGTCTACGAGACTTAACTTTTCTTATTGTATCTGGCTTCCATGTAGTTCACTGATGTATAGTCTTCTCCATTCACCTGTCTGTTCATCTCTCTTTGGTGCAAAAAGGTAATGCGGGTTATTAATATTATAATATTACAGTATATATGTCCACCGCTGTGGTCACGAGGTAGCGTGCTGCCTTGTCACGCAGCAGACCCGGGTTCGATTTCCGGTCGGGACAGGCTCCTAGGTGAGATTTTTTCGGGGTTTTTCCTCACCTGTACGACAAATGTCAGGAAGCTTAGGGCTCAGAGGTCCCCGAAAATCATCCGGCCATCATCATGAAAATGCTATGATTGCAGTGAAAGCCTGCCCTTGGGCAGAATTGCTATGGATGGACAGTATATATAAGTTGTAATGCGAGTTATCGGTGTTATGGTATGTGTTGTGAGTTGACAGTGAATATCACTGCAACCAGATGGTAGCAGCAGTTTAGAGTTTTTGGATTTCCTGCGATAGCGCTCTCGGCTGACGTGGAAGATATCAGTACTATTTGAAGGTCATGGTTTCGCTAACACAACTCGTTACTTGATAACATATTATGTTTTGTCCGCAGTTACTTTTGTAACTGTGACAGATAAATAACTGTGACAAAGTAACTGCTACGTTATTTTTCAGTCATCCCTAATTTATTAACTTTCGTTCTTAAGAAAGTTTATCGGTAACGTTCTCTTAACACCCTGTAAAACCAATATAAGAACTGTTGTCGCAATTAAAAGGTAGAGAAAAAACAAATCGAGTCCCCTTTCTCTGATGTCATATACCATGAACGCGACAACCTTACTCTTAATTTATTGTTCATGAAAGAATTGTTTGATCTCTGAATGTATTTAAATTCTTCCAAAACGTTTACCTAGACAGTAGAAGGTATGAAATATTTGCTAACTATACATTTAAATTCTCTTCTTTTATGAATTAGTAGCGACAAAAGACAGGTTAAATTTGGACATGAGAAGGTTAGAATAAAATTCTTCTTCTTTTTCTTCTTCTTCCTCTATGCATGAAAGCTGGCAGTTTGTTGCTTGTTCATTCACTACAGGTCCGGGATATATGTGACATCCTTCCATCGTAGTTGTGGTCTTCCAAATGGCCTTTTCTGCTGAGGTGTCCAGTCGCTTACTTTCTTCACTAATCTACTGTTCTCCCTTCTATCTATGTGATCGTTCCAATTTAATCTTCTATAATTTATCCAAAGGTTCATAGGTTCAATTCTACATTCTTCTCTAATAACAGAGCTGCGAATTTTCTCTCTCTGCGATTTTCCTACGATTTTCCTTAAAACTTTAATTTCGGTTGTTTCATTGATTTGTTTTGTTTTTTGAGTTTCTGTTTGGCATTCACAACCATATGTTAGAACTGGTCTTATGACAGATTTGTAAATTCTTACTTTTGTATCTATTCTTAAATTTTTATTTTTCCAAACAGTATTGTTTAAACATCCCGATATTTTGTTTGCATTATTTGCTTGATGGAGGATTTCATATGTTATTCTGTTGCTGCTATTAATTTCTACTCCTAAATATTTTAATTTCATGACTTGTTCTAAACTTTTCCCTTCTATTTCTAATTTAACACGTCGAGGGTCCTTGGATATTGACATTGATTTGGACAAATAGAATAAAATTGATTATTATTAATACTAAATTTTCTTTTATTTCAGATTCGCTCCCATCAGTGGAAATTGTAAAAGCAGCATTTACTTTCGTGAAATGTGACCGCGCCTCCGGCTGAATTAATTCATTTTATTTCAACATTTAGCCTATTGCACGAGGCGGTTTTCAGGAGACCATTGGAGATGGTACAAAGAATTTAAACACACACACACACACACAAACGCCTTTTCTATAATTCGTCACAAAAAAAACGCTTTGCGACAGCGTATTTGACTTTGGTATACAGAAATACTTCTTCCAAAGTTCTCTATCACATCTATTCTAAAATAACAGGGCACATTATACACATCCATTCAGTGAATTAGAAATATTGCAAGTTTAACATTTGAGGAGCGTTTGTGGAAAGTGTTAATTTAACTTTTTTTATCAATTAAATCAATAGGCTAAAGCATAAAACATTTACTTTTCATTTTAATAGTAATTAAATAGGCCTATTACACAGAAATTCTTGATTTATTTTATCTGCACTTGCATGCAGTTTCCCATAAACATTTACCAACATTATCATCTATAAATCCATAAGGCAAACTTTCTCACCTGAGTTCAAACATTTTTACCAGATATTTTGAATCCGTATTTGCTTAAATATAGGCTTAAATGTAGAGATAGGTAGATACATAAATGTTATTTATGAGCTTGAGAGGACCAACGTCCCGCGCCGTAGCCGAGCGGTTAAGGTAGGAAGCCTTGGCGCAGAGCTACGGGACTTGCGCTGGTTCGAGTCTCCACGGGGGAAGAAATTTTCTCATGGTATTTCGGCCAGTATGGGACCGGTGCCCACCCAGCATCGTGAGGCAATTGGGTAGCTACAATAAGTAGCGGCTCCAGGTTGAGGAACCAGCTATAACGGCTGGGGGACTCGACATGCTTACCACATGTCACCCCTACACTGGCTGTTGATCATCTACCTCTGTGATTGACACATGTGGATGTGAAGGGCCAGCAGCCGGCTGGTAAAAGGGCAACCGCTGAAAAGTGGAAAGACCCTCAATCGGAGAGGACCAACAAAAATATAGTTAGAGCCTCTTATTTCAGTTTTGAATCTTTGTAACTTCCTTAAATCTACGACACGGGATATGAATTTATTTCCCTTCCAGAGAAAGCCATATAGTCATCATTTTAGCGCTGAAAAATTAAACGAGAACGACCAGTTTTTAACCCGCGAGCGTTGTAACCCAGGACGAGCTGGCAATCACAAGTTCACTGGGACCAACTGCTTAAATGTAGATCAGGCCTAGTAAGATTTTAATTATGTTGATTTATAAATTGACTCAAGTAGCCTATTTTAATTAATTTTTCATTATTCATTATGATATATTTAAACCTGTACGTGAATTAAACATATTGCATTAATTTTTTTCATTTCGAACTCCGTCGCGCAGGAACTGCGTAAATTAAGCGAAATCTTCAGCAAATCGAAGTTTTGTTCAGATGTCACTGGTTTACGGAATATATATTTATTGTATCAAATTTGAGAAACCCTATTTCTTAATTTAACTTATTTAAATGTATCGGACTGAACATAGCAAAACCTTCGGAAAATTATTGTATAATTTGACACAAATTTAAATATATTCTACTGGTTCGTTTTTCTATTACCTTGTTCTTCTTCTTCTTCTTTCCAAGTATTAGGCCAAGGCCTGTTACGATCCTATAGAAAATTTTCCCTCCAGCGTTTCATAGGACGGCCCAGTGATCTTCGTCCTCTTGGTATATAATTATAAACAGCTTTGGGGATCCGATTTGAACTCATTCTTTCAAGATGGTGTTTCCAATTTAGTTGGTACTGTTTAATATATTCCAAAATTGGCGTAGTCTTCAATTCTTTTAAGATATCGGTGTTCCTTTTCCGATCCCATCTGGTGTAACCCGCTGTTCTGCGCATGAATCTCATTTCACAAGCCGTTATTCTGCTTTCATGTTGTTTTTTTAGTGTCCATGCTTCACTACCATAAATATATTAAATAAATGAATCTAAAATATCTTATAGGATACATTATCAATCTAAGGGTTAATAAAATTATATATCGATACATTTGTCAAATTTACATAACGAGTGCTCGAGCGATTTTTTTTTAAATTTCGGAATTTAGGTAACCCCCACTTCTAAAGGTCAGATTTTTTTTATATTTTGATAATATATTACCTTCTTCTGCACCCAATTGTCCTATTCTGCTGATTAACGAAGTTGTACTTATTTTTTTAAATTCATTGCTATATGCCAAGTTTGGTTTTGATTAATAAATGTTGCGGCCGCTAGACTGTTAACGTACAAACACACACTCACACACAAAGACACACACACACATAGGTTTCAGGTACAATAATCCAACAAAGTTTATCTATAGCTTTCATGAAATTTTTCATTATTCCTAATTTAATATGCAATGGAGGTAAATATGTTTTTAGGATTCACTAAAAATAAATGTGACACATTTTCTGACAGGGATAAAAGATTCGCGTTTAGGCCAAGATTTTCTAATGTAGTGAGATTGGCACATCAGAATGCCAGATTAACATGTCTGGGCACGTCAAAACATGAATGATGAACCTGCATAGTCTTGTGTTTTGGTGCTTCAGCTTGATATTATGTATAATTTCCTTAAATGCAGATTAAATAAAATCGCTACATATAAGGTAAAGGTTCCTATGACAGGTCAAAGAGAATGCTAAAATCAGATTTTAAAATGTAGTTGTCACACAAAAACTGTGCCTGATGGAAATATTCTAACTACATTTCTGAATTCACAATAAAAAAATGCACTAGAGTCACTAAATTTCTTGTGAAGAAAATCTTGTCAATCAGTGTTATTGAACAATACTCAAAGCATTGTGTTTATTTGTAATAAGGCCATTAAATTTTACCGCTATCATAAAACGTCTTTCCCGTAACAACATTTCTCTTCCAGTAAACTTAACTACCGAGAACTTCTTACCTTAAGTTCTGCTTCAGCGCTTCGCCATCAGATTCATCTGGAATGAAATTATATCAGATTAATAATTTATTCTACATTCTATTAATAAATGTGCATTATTAAGTATTTTAGAATGTTGTTGAATTACTTAAACGAAATGTAATTTAGTATTTAATAATACAGCACATTTTAAGTAATGGAGGGTTTTATCATAAGTAATGCCACGAATGATTTCCAATTTATCTAGAGAATTTGGAAATCAAGAGTGGCATTTGTAAGGACTATTTAACGAATAAAATTAAGCTGTTTACTCACAAATCATTATTTAAATATAGTTATTTCAAAATATTTACATATTTAATGTTAACTGCGATGTTTGAAACAAATGAGAAGTCTTTGAATAAAATTAAGCTGTTTACTCACAAATCATTATTTAAATATAGTTATTTCAAAATATTTATATATTTAATGTTAACTACGACGTTTGAAACAAATGAGAAGCGTTTGTTATTCTTCATTCGTTCATCACTGCAACCAGATCATATTATTTATTGTCAAAGTATCGCAATATTAAAAGAATGCACCCTAGTGGAGAAAGAAATGAAACACATCAAACTGTTTATAACCAACATTATAAGTTATTAATTTCTGGTCTTAATGTGGATTACAGCGCATAAGAAGAAGAAAAAATAAGAAAAGAAGCATTGAAAGAAAATAAGAAATATTTGCTCTAATCGTAGATACATTACATTCCCAATGACATTATTTGAAATGGTAACTTAATATCACATTTCGAAAGATAAATCTGTGCTTCCGAATATTTAAACATGAGACAAGCCTCATGTGCTAGTGGTCAACGTGTCTGACTACAGTTCGTGAGGTCCCTGTCTGATTCCCGGTCAGACCACAGGAATTTTTCCTTAGAGGGAATTATTCCTGTACTTACCCATGATCTGGAATTTAGGTTAAGGACTTTCTGGGCGCTTCATTATCATTTATCACCCATCATATCATCGGGATAACGTAATACCGCCTTACAGATGCCCCAACTACCATTTTTGTCTTTCAGGTCCTTGATGCCAAGAAGATAGGAATAAGTTGATTCCCGATCAATGCCAGGTACGATATAAATGTACAATTATTTTTCTTTTTACTTATTTAACTAAACATAAAACACATTTCATTTATTTAGGCGTAACAACGGACGCCGGGTATTAGCTATTAGGCGTATCATCATAAAAGGAGGAATAATGGCCTCAAATTAATGCATTTATAAATATATTTTTAAAAGTATATTACAACTCCACCATTTCCTGGAAGGAAGCCAGAAATATAACAAAAGGCAACCTGGTGGCATGGGACAAAAATATTAAACATGGGAAATTAGGTGTAATTTGTTATTTAAATATATATGAAACTTTATCCGCTATGTTCAATTAGTTCAAATGTTTTGTTTAAAAAACATAAGTTTCATAAAAACATTTGTATAGGTCTAAAATTACGACTTATTGTGAAATAACAAAAACTGATGACATAATAACTAACGTTACCAAGCAACGCCACTGAAGGGGAAATTGAAAAATATTATAATTGAAATTAATAGAACATTCATACTTCACAAGAGCAATCATTTTCTTTAAACCATGTTCAAAGTTAGCACCAAGGCAAGCTATAAGCTATTTTTAACCCAGAAATAATGGAATACGAAAATTTTACTTATCAATGGATTATACAGGTGTTATTATTTTTAGATCTACCAATGGATAACGTTTCTTCTATCGGTAAATATTCAATACATTTTCAATACCATAATCATAATCTTTAAATGCTTCTTAATATGATAGCACGTAACATATTGTATAATTGCACACACGCACACACACACACACACACATATATATATATAGTCCACCGCTATGGTCTCGAGGTAGCGTGCTGTCTTGACACGCAGCGGGCCCGGGTCGATCCCCGGTCGGGGCAGTTTTCTGGGTGAGGATTTTATCGGGGTTTTCCTCACCTGTAAGACACATGTCAGGAAACATAAAGCCCAAACGGTCCCCGAAATCATATGGGCATCATCATCATCCTTATTATCATCACCATCATCATCCTTCACCGGTGTGGAAAGCAACGGGAAACTACCACACCTACAATTCCCTAGTAAAGCTGCAAGCATAGCATGAAAATGCTATGATTGCAATGAAGGACCTGCCTTCGGGCAGAATTATTATGGATGGATATATATATATATATATATACTAGCTGGCCCGGCGAACGTCGTATCGCCTTTAAATATTTTTACGTTAATTTTTCCGATGTTTTAATAGTTATCTGCTATTCGGGGCGGAAACAAATCCAACAAGTCAAAGATCATAAAAATCAGTCCAGCCGTTCTTCAGTTATAAATAGTGTAACTAATCCGAATTTGTTATATATATATATATATATATATATATATATATTATGTTGTAGCAAACTAAGTGAGAAATCTAAATCAGAAAGTTTTTGCTTTACACAATTTTTTAGTTCTGGTACGTTAATTACACCCGGTATAAATATGGGTGGTGGTTTATGTGGAAGTGGTTTTGTTGACTTAGATGAATTTATGTTGTCTGCATTCTCAGTATCATCCATAAGTGTGTCATATGGATTATATACATTTATTGATGGAATATTTTGAGGTGGTTTGCTGATTTCATTATACTTCTGTTTTTTTTCTACGAACTTGTTGGCAGTTTGGATTCTCATCATCATCAAGAAGTATCAGTATAGTAATATCATCTTGTGATATATTGTAGTCATCATGTTTTTCATTTAACTGAGGCATGGATATTGTTTCTGTAATATTAGGCATATTATTATAATTAACATACTTACTTACAGTTCTGTTATTCCGTTCCTTGGGACCTTCATATGTTTTTAAATTTACATTCTTCTTAAATGTAAGATTTATGTCACATAGGCCTATACCAATTTGCGGAAATTCACTTGATATCTTATCATTCATGGTCTCTACAACTGATTCGCCATATTGTTCAATGTCCCTTCTCAGTCCAGTTAAATTTAAATTAAGTTGCTGTCTTTCAGCCAGATTACTTAAAACTAATACTTACACACGAAATTAATATTATTATCAACATATTGAAAATAAAATAAACACAAACACACTTAAATTATGAAATAATCAATATTTGTAATTCAATTGAAATTCGCGGTTGCAACAAAAAGTACAGCCACCTGGTTAAATAATAATCCAATTACCTTACACCGTCATCTGTTAGAATCGTATGGAACTCACAGATAATTATAACTCTTTGTTAAATAATAAACAAATAACTTGCAATAAAAATAATGCTAGTATAAATATATTTATAAACAACCGTAGGTCTCAAGTTGGATCAAACAGCACACAGTGTGCAAAATTTTGTTAAAATCGGTTCAGTAGTTTAGGATTCCATCGCGGACAAACAACGTGACACGTAATTTTTATATATTAAGATATATACATATGCATCTGAATCTAATTAATTTATCTATTATAAGAAATTTTATTTCTAAAATTACAAATATTCTGTTTTACATCCTTAAGGATGAAACTTTGTTAATCTGTTTTAAAATTAAACTCCTCCAATCTTTAAATTAAAATAAAATCCATGACGCTACTTTGAGACATTTGGTCTAATAACTGGTTGACCACTTGAGTCACTTTACAGAGGGAGACGATAATCTGGACGGTACATGGGTGATATACGGTCAGCGTGTCGAGCCTCCTAACCGTTATAGTCTCTATTTATTAGAAGAATCCAAATTCCTCAATATGCTGGGTGGGTATTGATTCGATATTTATTGATATTCGACCAGAAAATATTTGTTTATCATAAGTAATGCCACGAGTGATTTCCAAATTATCGATAAATTCACGACTCACGAAGTGAGGAGTGAATTTATCTAGAGAATTTGGAAATCAAGAGTGGCATTTGTTAGGACTATTTAACGAATAAAATTAAGCTGTTTACTCACAAATCATTATTTAACTATAGTTATTTTAAAATATTTATATATTTAATGTAAACGGTGATGTTTGAAAACAAATGAGAAACGATAGGTACGCTTCTACTGCTTCTTTTGTTTATCACTGCAACCAGATCATTCTATTTATTGCCAAAGGAACGCAATATTGTAAGGAGGAGCTTTCTTTAATATGGTAATTATAACACTGATAAATATTTGGTGAAACACGACTCTGATTGGTTGTAAAACAGAAATCATTGAAACGTGATTGGTCATTGACTCCCATTTGGGGCATGAGTTAAATAGTCAAAGGTAGTCGAAGCAGCGTATGCACCGTAGCTCTCGTCTAGACATGATACTTTAGATCGCTGTGTATTATTTACTGTATACATAAACAGTTATGTGCAGATATCCACGTCACTTATTCCTTACGTCAATTGATTGTTTTTTCATAAACTCGAGGTTATTTTCTATTGAACGTTGAAATATCGATTTCAATAACTCTATTTAACAGTTAATATCATTAGCGTCGCAATTATAATCGAGGCTTTGAAAGGACTAATAAATTTTGTCAGAATACTCTTCTTACAAATGTGATGTTCTCGTATGTGCAAGAAATCTAGACAGGGACCTAGCTATTTATTTCCTTCCAAAGGAACACATAACCAAGATTTTTACGGCTTAAAAATCCAAAAACCTCGGAAATGTTTGATCGCGTAAATTTCGGAATCAGAGGTGAAGTATTAAATTTGAAGAGAAAAATATCAGCCTAAATCGGAATTTGAACTCAATATCTCTGGTTCCGAACACCGGTTCTTTAACGATCTAAGCTATTACGCATCTCGATTTAAACATATTTTTCTCTTATACTAATACGATCCCCGTGCGCCAGATAGGAGTGAACTTTTGTTCCACTAACGCCATCTAGCGGCCTCTTAAATAAGAGCACTTTTAAAATGTAAATCACATTACATTTCTAGCAAGTAAAGCTAATATTCGATATTTTAATAATAAATTTATCACTTCTCACTCAATGACAAATTAAATTGTAAGAGAAAAATTGATTAAGGGGACCCGGAAGGCCAGATGTGATGAAAAAATGCACTTTCATTTTTTATCAATTAAAATACTAGAAAGATTCCTCTTTAATATGGCATAATTATCTTGCCTGCATCTTGTTTCTAAGTGTGTTTATTATTTGTTTTAAATATTCCCCGTCCTTTTAAAATGTGGGCGTAAGTCGTTAACTCTCTCCCATAGTTAGCATTCATTTTTTCAATATATAAAGAACATTTTCTTCTAAATTATTGAAGCTAGAGACCTGAAATTTTCAGGGCTTCAATGTAGTGCTCATATACAATTTTTACCATACTGATGTTGTGATAGATCAGTAATTAAAGAATTTAGGTTGCAAAATACAGTGTAAAAAACTGAAACAAAGCATTTGTAAAGAAAAAAATGATGGTTGATATAAATGCATATCTATATAAATCCTTATGATAGAAGACTGAATATATTATATACTTTTCGGCTCAACTGCACTTCTACTAGCGCTTGATTTTCTTGTAAACTGCAGCTCTTCTTCTGTATTTATTAACATTATTTAATATTTTAAACTTTTTTAAACAATTTTATAACATTATTAGACAATTTTGAAGTATTTATTTAAATATGCAAATCACAATATTATGACACTGTTAGACAATATTGCGATGCTGTTATTTTCTCCACAGAGTATATTACTTAGTCCATGATTTTTCTATCGCTGTTTTGGGTTCTCGCTGGTTGGATCTGCGTTAGGGAGTGATTAAGTTTACACCCATTTTTAATAAATGTTTGGTAATTTTAATATTATTAATATATTTCTTTAACATAGATTTGGGGGTTTATTGCAAATATTGGTAATTTAAATTTCATAGTAACGGATAATAATCGAGTATGGTAATCGATATGTAGTTCGATTGTGGGTTATAGCTGGCTCTATAAACTGTGGCGCATGTGCACTGCTGTTCTATAGGACTTTGAAAATATTTCACGCTAGTTTAAGTGCAGTTTCTTCCAACTTTTCCACTGTAAAAATTTCAACTTGATACGATTAACAGTTCAGGAGAAAATGTTCCTTACGTTTAACATTATAAGTATAGGATGTTCCGGGTCCCCTTAAGGCTTAAACAGTCTAATTCGTCTGTCAATTAGCCAGTAATTACCAGTAATTAGTCAACATGTAACAGTCAATTTATAGGCCTACAGCTGAGATATGTAAATCGGCCAAATGCTTCATCCAATAGTAAATATTACATGCATTTTGAAATATCTCATACATAATCGTTTATTTAATTGTAAAGGTATCACCCGATATCACTGTATATACATATTTATATCGTTTTCTCGACCAGGAGCCGGTATTTATTAGAATCACTCAGATTCCTCATGTTGCGTGTTTTTCTGTGGGCACTGCTCCGGTCCCATACTGACTGAAATGCCATGACGTTTGTTTTTCTCATATGACTCGTCTCGTAGCTTTAAATCAAGGCAATGACTTAGATCGCTGCAGTATTATGTTTCTGTATCATTTATTAGGCCAATATGAAAATTTCCGCGTCAGTTATTTTGTTCCGTCAATTGGAAGTTTTGTTCCTAAATTTCGTGTTATCTACAGTGTGATTATAAAGTCCCAGTACATTTTAAAGAAATCGCTTACATATCGTATTTCTATTACATCCATTCGAAAGATACAAATATGTTCACCATTGAAGAGTGGAAGAGATTGTTGCTGCGCGTTTAAGAGGCCAGTTGTACGAAGAAGTTAGAGACTGATTCCAAAGGAAACCCTCACTGGAAACGTGTATCTTGATATGTTGCAACTTTCCTTACAGCCACAGTTACAGCAAGATGGTATCATTGATACAGTGCTGTTGCAACAAGATGGAGCACCACCACACTTTGCTCTGGCTATACGCAGGTATCTCAATGACAGGTTTCCCAAAAGGTGGATTGGGAGAGCATCTCCTCGTATCTGGGCATCTCGTTTGCCAGACCTCGCACTCCTGGACTTTTTTGCTTGGGGGTTCATCAAGCAACAGGTGTACAGAACCAAGTTTCCTAATCTGCAAGTGCTGAAAGAACGCATACGCCAAGCGACTGAAATGATTACAGAGGATATGTTGGTGCATGTTTTCCGGGCGATGGTGCGTTGTTGGGAAACATGTTTTGAGATTGATGGAGGTTATGTTGAACACTAACTTGATAGTTGAAACTACCTTATAATTTTTGTTTTATTTGCGCTACGTTATCCACAAAATGTACTGGGACTTTATAATCACACTGTATTTGAAAAGGATTATCGATTTTATGGAGATTCTTGGAATATGGAACACAGGCATTATTTTCAATAAATTAACCGAAAACACACAGAATACTTATAAAAATTACCTGAAGAATGCACATGTTTCTCTCTCCTCACCCCTAAAAAGTCCTCAATCTGCCTTATAACTGAATGACAAGTTTACTTACTTACTTACTCACTGAGACTATCGAACCCGTAGGTGCATGGCCGCGCGGGCAAAAGCTCTCCATATATCCCTATCCTGAGTTAATGCTTTCCAATCATTCCCTGTATAATCTACTCTCAAATCATAGTTAAAGTTATTCTCCCACCCCATTCTTGGTCTACCAACTGGGCGTTTTCCCTCTGGCTTTCCTACAAGAAGCTTCCATTTAAGTCTTTCACTCCCCATTTACTTAAACATATCATAGAAATCACCATACTATTGTAGCAATGTGGCTTCATGGACAAATATATGTTTCTGTGCAGGCTATTCATATAGATGAAACTGTATCTAAAATACTCAAATACCAAAGATCAGTATATATCACACGGCAGTATTCACATATAATAATATAGAAAATGAATATTGCTCTATACCACAGATAAAAAAATGTTATCGGAAATTCCACCCGGGCACAGAAATACGATTTTCTACCAATCTAAGAAAAAATGTTTGCATTGTTATCAAAATACGCTAAGCTCATGAAATTAATTGCATACATTCTATCCTATGTACACTAACTCGCCCATTCTGTATCTAATTTACTGTTTTCTCAACTAACAAGATAATCGAGTACATAAAATGCAATCTGAGGTCAGAATTCTAACAAATTGTCATCAATATATGCGCATTAAATTTCCTTTTCATCAAACATGAACGCTAAATTGCGTCAAGCGGAAACTTGAGTACAACATTTTGCTATAGCGGAGTAGCGATAACTGTCGGTATGTTAAGTAACTAGTGGTTCGTTTATTTCTTCTTCTTCTTCTTCTTCTAAAACTTAATTTGTAGGATTTTCATCCTGTTTATTTCCAAAATCACTCCTCGGAGGAAGACGTATTGGATGTGCATTCACTGTCTATCCATCTCTTGGCTGGTCTTCTTGTTCTTCTCCCGAATATTGGTCTATCATCTTTAGTTCTTTTTGCAAGCCGGTTTTCTTCCATTCTTTCTATATGACCCTTCCAATATTTTCGTCTATCTATAATAAACTTGGTTATGTCTTGAATATGGCATTTGTCCCTAATTTTTGTGTTGTATATTTTATCAAATAATGTTTTCCCCTGAATAGTTCTTAAGATTTTCATTTCGCATGTGCGTATTATTTCTTTAGTTTTTGTTGTATCAGCTCTAGTTTCTGCTCCATATACGATAACTGGTCGAACTATCATTTCGTATATGCGGGTTTTGCTTTCTATTGACATATGTTTGTTGCGCCAAATTAAATCTTTCATATACGCTGATATTTTGTGCTGCTTTATCAGCTGGTTTCTTTACTTCTTTTATTAAAAGTTTAGTGTTTGTTATTAATACACCGTTTCAAGTTACATATTTGATTATAAATACAAGATAGACTGATTTTATTAATATAATTATTTCTATTAATTTTCAATTATATAGAGTTTTGCATTTAAATTTTAAGTTACTTCTTTGGATAGATCAACTCTCATATTCTAGGTCTAAATTAAATGTTTTCAAAATAATCGATTTTCACAAAACATAATGAAGGAAAAACTGCACTTAAACTTATGTGAAATATTTTCAAAGTCCTATAGAACAACAGTGCGCATGCGCCAGAATTTATAGAGCCAGCGATAACCCACCATCGAACCACATGTCGATTATCATCCTCAATTATTATCGATATCGCACTTAAGTTCAAAAATCTTATGCTAGATGACAGCACATCGCTATGAAAATTAAATGACCACTCTTTTCAATAAATCCCAAAACCTGTTACTTATTTTAAGTATTCACACTATGAGGTATATTCATTTAGGTAAAATTTTGTATCACTCACCTCATAGTATTCAATAATAATAATAATAATAATAATAATAATAATAATAATAATAATAATAATAATAATAATAATACGAGGGCGGATCGGAAAGTAACGCACAATAATTTTTTTTTAAAGTTTAATAGTAAAAAAAAAGGAAAAAAATCACAAATGAACTTGCATCTTTTACCTACTTTTCGACATAGTCACCAACTTTCTCAATACATTTTTCCCATCGTGTTACCAGTTTCAATATGCCCTGTTCGTAGAAGTCCGTTTGGTTGGAGTGTAGCCATCTGCGCACTGCTGATTTCACTTCCACATCTGTCTCAAAGCGTTTGCCGGCCAGGAATTTCTTCATGGGACCAAACAGACGAAAGTCCGATGGTGCAAGATCCGGACTGTATGGTGGATGCTGGAGCACCTCCCAACCAAATTCGGCGATTTTCTGACGAACGACAGCAGCAACATGGGGGCGAGCATTGTCATGAAGAAGTTTAACGTTAATGTTGTGACGTTTGTCACGAATGGCACGACGCAACTTCACCAAAGTTTTAATGTAGGCCGCAGCATTCACAGTGGTCCCGTGTTCAGCAAAGTCCACCAATAAAACACCATGCATATCCCAGAACACTGTCACAAGCACTTTCCTGGCAGATTGAGTCACTTTGAATTTTTTCTTTACTGGGGAACCAGCATGTTTCCACTCCATTGATGCCTGCTTTGTTTCGGGCGTGTAGTGGTACGCCCACGACTCATGACCTGTGACGATTCCTTCCAGAAAGTCATGTCCTTGTGCGGTGTACCGCGTTAAGTGGTCCAAGCTTGCCATCATTCGCTGTCCCTTGTGGTCGTCTGTCAGGTTCTTAGGCACCCAGCGAGCACTAACTTTACGGAATTTCAAATTTTCATGAACAATATCGTACACCGCACTATAGGAAATGTTGAACTTCTGCGATAAGGCTCGCAGTTGCACACGCCGGTCGTTCAGAATTGCCGCCTCAATGCCTCTGACATTCTGCGGGATTGCTGCTGTTGTCGGCCGGCCGGAGCGTGGCGAATCACTAAGGTTCACGCGTCCCTCTTGGAAGAATGTGCACCACCTGGAGACATTGCTACGGTCCATACAATCATCCCCATACACGCCACGCATGTCCCTGTGAATTTCACTGGGTTTATGCCCTTTGGCCCACAAAAATCGAACAACACTTCTCTGTTCCTCACAGGTGGACGACTGTAGCATGCGCGCCATCTTTGTTGCATAGTTCAAGCTTCTCTCGCAAGAGCTGCACCTGAGAAAAAATACCATCTGTAGTGAAAACTCCAAACTATGTCTCTGTGAAATTTCAACATTCTAGCTGCAATACCAAGGCAGAAAAAAATTATTGTGCGTTACTTTCCGATCCGCCCTCGTAATAATAGTAATAATAATAATAATAATAATAATAATAATAATAATAATAATAATAATAATAATAATATGAGGTGAGTGAAAATATTTCACCTGAGTTTAAGTGTCGTTTTTCCGGAATTTTTATCAAAGTCCTATAGAACAACAGTGCGCATGCGCCAGGATTTATAGAGCCAGCGATAACCCACCATCGAACCACATGTCGATTACCATCCTCAATTATTATCGATATCGTACTAAAGTTCAAAAAGCTTATGCTAGATGGCAGCACGTCGCTATGAAATTTTAATGACCAATCTTTGCAATAAATCCCGAAATCTATGTTTAAAAATACATTAATAATATTAAAATTACTAAACGTTTATTAAAAATGGGTGTACACTTACTTATCAATCCCTAACGCTGATCCAACCAGCGATAACCCAAAACAGCGATCGAAAAATCATAGACTAAGTAATATACTCTGTGGAGAAAATAGCAGTTAGCATCACAATATTGTCTGACAGTGTCATAATATTGTGATTTGCGTATTTAAATAGTACTTGAAAATTGTCTAATAATGTAATTAAAATTGTTTGAAAAAGATTAAAACATTAAAAAAGGATCAACTGCACTTTTACTAGCGCTTGATTGTTCAGTTATATTATTGCAAACTATAGCTCTTCTTCTGTATTTACTAACATTATTTAATATTTTTAACTTTTTCAAACAATTTTTATAACATTTTAGACAGTTTTGACGTACCGGTATTTATTTAAATATGCAAATCACAATATTATGACACAGTTAGAAATATTATGATGCTAACTGCTATTTTTTCCACAGAGTATATTACTTAGTCTATGATTTTTCGATCGCTGTTTTTGGTTTATCGCTGGTTGGATCAGCGTTAGGGAGTGATAGTAAGTGTACACCCCATTTTAATAAACTTTGGTAATTTTAATATCATTAATATATCTTATTAACATAGATTCGGGGATTTATTGCAACTATTGGTCATTTAAATTTCATAGCGACAGATAATAATCGAGGATGATAATAGATATATTATTCGATTGTTGGTTATCGGTGGCTCTATAAACTCTGGCGAATGCGCATTGTTATTCTATAGGACGCCAGTTTAAGTGCAGTTTTTCCATTAAAAATGTCAGTAAATACAGAAGAGTTATAGTTTACAACAATAAACTGAAAAATCAAAAGCAGTAAAAGTGCAATTGAGTCGTAGATAGAATTAGTTTACAAATTATGTATTTCCATTACAAGGTTTGGGAAGCCCTTGGCATAGCATAAGTTAAAGCTCGCACCTTTTTAGACCGACGTTCACTAATTCCATAACATTTATTCTTCTACCTTTATTTTCAGTTCAACTGCACTCAGCGCCTTTATATGGGCATTAACCACTTATACACCAAATATTCCGTTACCACTACGCCATACGCACTCGGATACCACCTTACTACTGGGGTGTTCGTAGCTCGATTGTGGGCACGTTTAAACATGAACGGACAATGTACTGCGTACTGATGACGTATAATCGATATATTGAACTTCATATAGGTCGATTATGAGTTCTCTTCAACATGAAGGAACATTGTACTGCTGATAACGTATAACAGATAGATAGATAGATAGATTTAGCCTGGTGGAGTTAAAGCCATGTGGCCTTCTCTTACACTCACCAGGAGAAACATATGTTACATATAAATACAAACAAATTACAATAATAGTCATACTAAACAATTAATTATCTGTCAAATTGAATAATAATGAAAATAATGTCTAATAATACAATACAATTAAATACAATTAAAATTAAATTAATGATAGAATGAATACAGAAAGGAATAACAGCTCGAATCTACTATACATAAAAAGAAAAGAAAGAAAGAAGAAATACAAAGAAAATAATAAACTACAATGAATTAATCTATGCTTTTTATACAAGGCATTATGTAAATATATTAACGAATCTTAAATCTATTTTTATTAAATAATGAAAAGGCACATTATTAATTTTTAAAAAGTAATATTAGTGAGTTGTTTCTGTTAGTAATTTTATTTTCAATTTGTTTCTGAAAGATGGTAAAGTTTGGCAGTCTCTGACATAGGGTGGAAGGGAATTCCATGTTCTAGCAAGAGAAATTGTAAAAGATTTCGAATAATAGGTAGTGTGATGAGGAGGGATATAAAGGACACTGCGCTCCAGGGATCGAAGGAATCGATTTTTTATTGGTCGGTATTAGAGACATTCAAATACGATAATAACACAGAAAGTTAAAACATAATTTGTGTCCACCGCTGTGGTCTCGAGGTAGCGTGCTGCCTTGTTACGCAGCGGGTCTGGGTTCGATTCTCGATCAGGACAAGTTTCCTGGATGAGGTTATTTAACAAATGTCAGGAAACTTTAAGGCAACGCGGTCCCCGAGCTTGATCTGGCTATCATCATATTCATCTCATTAGATTAAGGCCTCTCCTGGCGGATCATTACCGTCATCATCATCACCCATCATATCACTGGGGCAGCGTAACCCAGCCTTATAGGCGCCCCAAACTCAGAAATGAGTTATAATACACCAGAAATGTCGATTGCAATATGGTGGCAATGAATATATATATATATATATATATATATATATATATATATATAATACATATATTAGGAAAATGTAACGATTTAGAATATTAGATGCATCAGTTATTACCGGAAAGATTTCTAAATTCAAATCGTGAAAGATTGGCATGCTACGAGTTACTGGTAAACCCAGAAAATTGGATAAACTTGGGTATATTTCTGGACAAAACGCGGAAAATAAGATCAACAACACTTATTCAGGAATAAATAAATATGTTAAATTGAAATACCATTAATTCTTAATAATTCTACATAACTAAGTTAATGTGTAATGTAATTGTATTGATATCTAATTGTAATATTATTGTGTTTTCTTTCTTTTTTTTTGTTATAAGTATATTATTACCAAACATCAACTTATTGTAACGGACTGTCATCAGCACGTACGGCTTACTGTCCGTGTGCTCCATATTGTAAACAACATTGTATGTATCTTACTTTTAGTTTAATAAAGTCCTTATGTATGAACTTTATATATATATATATATATATATGTCCACCGCTGTGGTCTCGAGGTAGCGTGCTGCCTTGTTATGCAACGGGCCCGGGTTCGATTCCCGGTAGGGACAGGCTCCTGGATGAGGTTTTTTCGGAGTTTTTCTCACCTGTAAGACAAATGTCAGGAATCATAGGGCCCAACTTTCCCCTAAAATCATCCGGCCATCATCATCATCCTTCACGGTGTGGAAAGCAACGGGAAGATACCACACCTGTAATTCCCTGTTAAAACTGGAAAGCATAGGATTGAATGATATGATTGCAGTGAAAGACTAGCCCTCGGGTAGATATATATACATACATCATAGGACATCAGAAATGAATTAATGTACAGTTTGATGTGTTTCATTTTTTCTCCACTAGGTTACATTCTTACAACATTGCGATCCTTTGGCAATAAATAATATGATCTGGTTGCAGTGATAAACAAGTGAAACATAACGTTTCTAATTTATTTTCAAACATCGCCATGTACATTAAATATATGAATATTTTAAAATAACTACATTTAATAATGATTTGTGAGTAAACAGCTTAATTTTATTCGTTAAATAGTCCTAACAAATGCCACTATTGGTTTCAAAATTCTCTAGGTAAATTTGAAATCAATCGTGGCATTACTTATGATAAACGAAAATCTAGCCATTACGGTATGATCGATATGTGGTCAGCCTCTCCCGTTTCCCAGGTGTTATACCTATCTGCTTTTAAAATTCTGTAGCCGCTATTTTTTATAATCACACAAATCCTCTCATGATGCTTGGTGGACACCATTCCAATTTTGTCAGAAAATCCATGAGAAAAATTTTCGGAGATTATTTGGGCCTTAAAATTAATCGATATTTATCTTACAGGTGAGGAGAGACTCCGATATATTCCCACTAGGAAAGTTGTCACGATCGGATATCTAATCCGATTCCGCTGCATATGAGGTAACGACTCTACCCAGAGAATACACAGGTGACCCAAGAATACATAAACTGTATTAAAATGAAAATATATTATCTCTTCCATTATATTTCTAGGCTTTGACGCATAAAGTGAATAGCTCAATTTTTATATAAGTTTGTTTTAAAATGAAGCTTAGACACATCGAAGATGAAAACATGAAAAACAAATTGCGAGCCACCCAGGAACAAACAAAGAAAACAATTTATAAAGTACTACTTTCTACGTTATCTCAATAATGCTGTGGACAATGTGATTGTGATGCCAGTTCCGATATTCAGATGTTAGTCCAGGATTGAAGCTTGGTTAGATGTTTTATTTAGTGGAGAGACGAAATAGAATAAATATTTATTTTAATAAAATTGCAGTCCTATGTTTCCAAAATTACATTAAAATAAATTAAATTTTAAGAAAATTCACTTCAACATCTCGACGAATCTTGATAAATGTCTGTTAATTGAATCGATTTTAGATAATAATATATACATCATCGAATTATGGCCTCACTATGAATGTCTTAACAATGATAGCTTTGATGTTGAAACGCGTTGACTATTTTATTTTATTTTGTTTTTGGGATTATAATGACTATTTAACTCATGCCCCAAATGGGAGTCAATGACCAATCACGTTTCAATGATTTCTGTTTTACAACCAATCAGAGTCGTGTTTCACGAAATATTTATCAGTGTTAGGATTATCATATATTAAACAAAGCTCCTCCTTTTTAATATTCTGAACAGGTCTGACCGTTATTTTGCAGTGACTGAGCCTATAACAAATACGGCTACCAGATTGTATATAATAGTGCTTACATGTCAACATTTGTAGCAATTGATTATACCACCAAAAAAAGAACCACTGTTTGCACTTTCTTAAATGTATTTTTTCCCAGGTAATAATCGAGAAAAATATAATTGTCATATTTACATCATACGACATCAAAAATGAATTAATATACAGATTGATGTGTTTCATTTTTTCTCCACTAGAGAGCATTCTTACAATATTGCGTTCCTTTGGCAATAAATAGTATGATCTGGTTGCAGTGATAAACAAAAGAAGCAGTAGAAGCGTACCTATCGTTTCTCATTTGTTTTCAAACATCGCCGTTTACATTAAATATATAAATATTTTAAAATAACTATAGTTAAATAATGATTTGTGAGTAAACAGCTTAATTTTATTCGTTAAATAGTCCTAACAAATGCCACTCTTGATTTCCAAATTCTCTAGATAAATTCACTCCTCACTTCGTGAGTCGTGAATTTATCGATAATTTGGAAATCACTCGTGGCATTACTTATGATAATTTATAATAACTTATATATATAATTATATATATATATAATTTTCTCTTTAATTTGTTTACTTGTTATAGTCGGCTACTAGGTGGCAGTGAAGACCGAGTTCTCGCGACATCTAGTAATAATGGATAATATAATATAATATATATATATATATATATATATATATATATATATATAAGAAAAATAAGGGTTTGAATTGGATTCGCCTGATGGTAATGGATAACAGGCTGGGGTACCGACCCAGAGTTCCGGGTTCGAATCCCGTCCAGGCATTTATTTTTCTTATCATGTCATATATATATATATATATATATATATATATATCAACATCACGAGATCGTATATATTAATTATATTGGTACATTTGCCATAGTGTTGTTTGTTGCTATAAGAGAGAAGTTCTTTATACCACAAGTATCTCTTTTCTCTAATGCCACCAGGTTGTCTTTCATGACATTTTTGGCTTTCTCCCCCAGCATTGGCTGAATTCTAATCCATTTCACAGGTTGGGATAATCTTATCCATTCACACTCTATTTGTCATAGTTGATACATATCTTACTATTATAATCCTAGACATCAAAGAAAATTTAAAAAATCAACGCGTTTAAATAACAATGTCACTGTTTTACTAAAACTAGTATTATTGCTAGCCAGACTGTTATGGTAACTGTAGTAACAAATTGTTGGATGATAACTACTACATAAAATATAGCAACACATTTGTTTGGAGAATAATTATTCCACAAATCACATATCGATATGTTCTGTAATTGCTTTTAGGGGAGAAGGTACCTTGTATCTCCGCCATGTTACATGTACTATTTTTAATGTTACTTTTCAGAAGAACTGTTAACAGAAGAACATTATTTTTTCTCACTTATACATACACTATATGGCAATAAAATTACACTTTTTCCAGAACACAGTTTTGGAAATTAAACAGTAAGAATTTATTAAAAACAATGCTATTTTTTTTGGTGCATTTTGAAAAACAAAATCATTGCTGCCTTAATAGGAACGCTAAAATGTTGACAAAATGCCAAGTTATGCCTAAGTACAAGACAAATAGCCTGTGTAATTTTCATTTCTCTGGAATGAATAGTTTCAGAGAAAAGGAACATAAGGCTCGCAAAAACAAAAATAGCGGGAAATTGAGTTTAAAGTTTTACATTACTCACAGTTCTACCCTGCATCATGCCCTTTAAACCCACACTTAGGACCTTTAAATAAGTTTGTAGTGCAAAACCAATTTATATTCATATAAAACACACTTCAAGGTATGAATATGATAGAGAAAACAAAAATTCAAATTTTGCCCATTTATAAGGTAT
Organism: Diploptera punctata; assembly: GCA_030220185.1. Classification (NCBI taxonomy): domain Eukaryota; kingdom Metazoa; phylum Arthropoda; class Insecta; order Blattodea; family Blaberidae; genus Diploptera; species Diploptera punctata. The sequence continues at coordinate 1,232,362 of JASPKZ010009358.1, forward strand.
CTTCTCCCCTTAAGAACTGAATTGTATTCCGTAATAATGTTGCAAGAAGTGTATTAATGAAATGGAAAATACGAGTATATTATAAATAGTGTCCGGGTTTAGAAGGGAAACATATTATTAAAAATATACGAAAAAGGTAAGATTTTTGAAACTCTTAAAAGGGAGTATAAGGGGAAAAAAAGTAAAGGAATGCATAACCAATCCTACCTTCATTTTACTGTATACTAAAAAAAAGTCGAGTGGTTAAGGAAAGAGACCTTGGCGCAGAGCTGCTGGACTTGCGCTGGTTCAAGTCCCCATGGAGAAAGAAATTTTTTCATGGAATTTCAGCTAGTATGGGACCGGTGTCCACCCAGCATCGTGAGGCATTTGGGTAGCGACAACAAGTGGCGACTCCAGGTTGAGAAGACCAGCTATAACGGCTGGGGACCCGACATGCTGACCACATGTCACCCGTACACTGGATCGATGATCGTCTACCTCTGTGATTAACACATGTGGATGTGAGGCCAGCAGCCGGATGGTAGGCCAAAGGCCATCTAGGCCTGTCCCGCTTGGAGTTTCTTATATATTAAAAAAATTATACCTAATTATATTATTTTTTTAATGTGATTGGAGGTTAGATTCCATTCCTTTATTATTTAAAATGCCTTCCTCGCGTTCTGTTGCACCTTATGTATTCATGTGCAATAAAAGAACATCGCTCAGCGTTGCATTTTCGATATCAATTAGATGTAATGTGTACTAAACTGATGGAGGCGGATCGTGAAGTAATTCTTTACAAATTGTTTTTCAGATTTATATCTGGTTGTTTTGTAATATTTTATGTTTTATTGTTGGGCATGTCTAAGTTTAATTTTAAAAAGCAAAATTATCTGGAAATTCAGATATACACTTTTTGCACCGTAACCTACTTCTAGATATATATTCAGCATTATATCAACATACATTCCTTTATTTACTTTGAATGGTGAACTATAGTCGAGTTTGAGGAGTAAGTAAAGGTTGAGTGAGAGGTTAAAATTTAACCTATTTAATAGTTTCTACTATTTCTAACTATACCAGGTTATCCAAACAGGAAGCTCCATTACACCCTGATGTTGTTGAAGATAATTCTTTTAAAATTGAATAAATTTTAAGAATATAAATAATATTTTCCATTGATTGATATTATGGGGTGGAGTGAGGAATATCAGGACAAAACACAAATATGGTGAACGAAATTAGGTGTTGAATAATCTGATTTCGTCTAACTATTTTCAGTTCTTTGTTTTGACTTAGCAGCGAGGATGGATTTAAGGAAGATGCTGCAAACTACACAAGTGTCGCAACCGGAGGCTTGCTGCGCAAAATAGAAATGATTGGAGACAGAAGTTAAGGGTGGCCAAAGCTCGAATTTGAGCCAATCAGCCATTGGATGGATGGATGAAGGTCTACATTGCTGTGATTCAAATTCAGTCAACGCAGATGAAAATTATTGCGACTGCCTCATCGTATTCTGCCAAAAAAATATTGGTCATCCATAACTATCGATGATGCCTTTTATCACAGACGGTAAAATAGTGTCGTAGGCCTAGACACCTTATACACTATGCAACAGATAATTTGTTGAAGTGCAAGAAAAATGTAAGTACTGTATTTCGAGATTCTACATAAATAATTTAAACATCTAAAAAAATAAGTAAATGTATGTGAAAGTAACTGTAAAATTATATATTCCGCTATGTTCTAACATGACTTTCTTAGTAATATTAGGGACTATATACATCTTGATTTAGGTACAGGACCTCTGTCCAAAATAATTCATTATACCCTTGTACACGAAGATACTTGTGGATTGTTTGTGACTTTATTATCGGTAATATATTATCCTCAACGTTTTTTTATAAATATGGTGAAGTTTATGAGAAAAAATATAATATAAATATAAAGCTTGGACAAAGAAATAACACATTATTTCATTAAAACATAAATTTTGATTCTTTATAATAGAAATGTAATATTACATATTTTGAATATTTTTACTACATATTTACAGAGTAATAGGCCTATTACATAAATATCCGGATTCTACTTATAATCAGAAATTTTGTTTTCTAAAGTTCTATACGTAATTTTTCTAAGATGTCTTCATCTTTTTTTGATCTAGTAGTGTGTATCCAGCACTCGTTTGAAGACAAAAGGGAAATTTTATTATACCGTAGGTTAAAATATACATTGCATAATTAGACTTGTTAAATAAGATAAATTACATAAAGTAAAACTTCAAAATTATTCTAACTCTATAAACTATATAAGTGTAAATAATATCTTTACCGTGTAATATTATGTTCTAGCGTTTATTGGATCATTATAGAAGATAATTGTACGTGCAACACATTGTGATAAACACTAGCAGGACCCTCAACAAATAATTATTATCTGTTTTCTTCGCCGATTCAGAAAGCATCTCAATTGAAGAGTATGAAGGAAACTTGGTGAAATGATTCATTCTCATCTGGTGAAGTATCGTCAATTTGCAGCACTTCAAATCTCTAAACCTTAAACTGCTTATAGCATAATCCCTAAAGTAATGACTGATAAATGTAGTTTCTTACAATTTTACTCCAGTTAAGAATAATGTATGCATTATAGTATAACAACATTTAAAAAAATGTTAAAATATGTCTTTCTTAATATTACAGATTTTATCTTTAACATTAATCGAGATTATTGGTAAAATAAATCATTACGACTTTCTTAGCACAACATATTGTATTCAGTGTCACGACAACGTTATAAATGTATATAATTTAACGCCCTGATTTTCGGTAAACTTCCCTTTATAATTCGCATTCAGATTAATGCGGAAGTTTTCAAAGCAGTACTTAGTTTCACAAGGTCCTAATTCATGACACTGTCGCTAACACAAGACTAAACACAACCACGTGATGGGAAGATGTTAAGTTGATGTAGATATTCTGTAAGTAGGCCATGACCAGTTATGATCTGAAATGCTGCAACTGATTTTTTCCTTGACATATTTGGTACAATGTGGCCTATTTCAAGAAGCGTGTTCCAATTTATTTCCAAACTGATGTTTCTATAGTGTTGGTACATATTTGTGTTTACATTTCTATTGACTGCAGCTACAACGAGTTGATGTAGTTCTATGATTAATTGGGGGTCATTCTTGGCTAAAGTATATGTTATTTCATTACCTTGTATTCCACAACGGGAAGGAATCCATTGAAGTTTAATTATTTTGTGGATGTTTTGGAAGTATCTGAATAAGACTTGAATTATTGATACATGAGGAAATGATGGTCGTTTATGTCGCAAAGCATATATTGCTGATTTTTTTTAATCACAGTAGAAGACTACGTCTTTGAAACTTTTTATCTGTCTTTATATTGATGAAGGGCAACACATATGGCTTAATTTTCCATCTGAGTTGATACAGTAATTTCCAATTGTCTAGAAGGAGAATACTGTGCAGTATACACCGGCTCCAACATTACCTTCAACCACTAGCTGAAATCCAATATGCGTATATTCATTTATATCATCATCTTCTACTTACGAACAATTTAAATGCCCAAATCCTGTAACGGTTTCAGTGAAGCATTCTCGGTCTACCTTTCTAAGACATCCCAAAGATCTCTGCCCTTGAGGACGGTATCGAAGCATGACATTACATATATATATATATATATATATATATATATATATATATATTTAAGGCAAGGTTGCAGTTTATCTCCAACTCTACTTAAAATTTATCTCGAAAGAGTACTAAGAGACTGGAGGAAAAAATGTAAAAAAAATGGGCATACCCATCCAAAATACACATGTATATTCACTAAATTTTGCAGATGACCAGGTATTAATATCACAAGACCACGATGACATAGAATATATGACTAAAAAACTAAGAAGAATATGAAAAATGGGGACTTTATATAAACATTGAGAAAACTGAATACCTGAGTATAGAAGAAGAAATGGAAAATATAAATTTCAACAATGGAGAAAAACTAAAACCTAGTATTGAATGCACTTATTTAGGAACAATATTAGACCATTCAGGCGATAACACAGTGGAAATTAAAAATAGAATCGCACAATCAAAACAAGCAATAAATGCTTTAAAATCTGTTTGGTGGAGCAAAAATATTACAAAAAAATAGAAAACTACAAATATATCAAACCATAATTCAGAGCATTTTAACATATGGTGCTGAAGTCTGGCAAATTCCTACCAGGGAAATGAAAAGAATTTTAAGTACAGAAATGGATGTTTTAAGAAGATCAGCTGGAAAATCTAGAATGGATAGAATACCAAATAAATAAAAAAGGGAAATTATGGGTGTACAAGAGGAGCCGGATATCATAGACATTATAGAAAAGAAAAGATTACAGTGGTGTGGCCATGTCAAAAGAATGCCAGAGCAAAGATTGCCAAAAATTGTTATGGAATGGATCCCAATGGAAAGGAGGAAGAGAGGAAGACCGAAGAAAACTTCGATAGAAGGGGTACAAGCAGCTATGAATATCAGAGGAATGGAGGAAGATCAATGGAGGGACAGAGAGGAATGGCGTTTGGTTTCCGGAAGACGGCGGCAGCTGCCATGATACCGGATGATAATGATGATGATAGTACTCTACGTGCGCTGCTACGCCTAAATAAATGAAAATTAATGTGCTTTTATGTTCAGTTGAATACGTGAAGGGAAAAAAAATGTAAATTTATATTTTTTAGATACTCCGTGCTGATTACCCGGCGTTGCCCGGGAATCTACTTATCCCGATCTTTTTGACATAAATGAACTGAAATACGAAAATTAATGTGTTTTATGTTTAGTTAAATAAACAGGAGGAAAAAATTAATTCGTAATTGTGCGATTCTATTTTTAATTTCCACTGTGTTATCGCCTGAATGATCTAATTATGTTCCTAAAAAAGTGCATTCAATACTAGGTTTTAGGTTTTCTCCATTGTTGAAATTTATATTTTCCATTTCTTCTCCTATATACATGTATTTAGTTTTCTCAATGTTTATATAAAGTCCCCATTTTTCATATTCTTCTTTTAGTTTTTAGTCATATATATATATATATGTATATATATATATATATATATATATATATATAATGTCATGATTCAATACCGTCCTCAAGGGCTATGAATATCAGAGGAATGGAGGAAAATCAATGGATGGACAGAGAGGAATGGCGTTTGGTTTCCGGAAGACGGTGGCAGCTGCCATGATACCGGATAATGATGATGATGATGATGATGATATATATATATATATATATATATATATATATGTATATGTGTGTTTGTGTGTGTGTGTTTGTGTGTGTGTGTGTGTTTGTGTGTGTGTGTGTGTGTGTGCGTGCGTGCGTGATTTAGAAGGTTTTCTTGGGTTTCCTTTCTTAATCATACCTATATCCGCGAAAATCTGCAATATAATTTATATATATATATATATATATATACATTCATCTTAAGGAAACATTATGTTAACATTTGGAATGCAGGCTTTCACGAATCATAATGTTAAAAGATTCCTGGCTATGTGGCTGTGGTCTATTACTGATATTTCTTCCAGTTGAGGGAGAAACGTCTGGAAGAAACACCAGTTATAGACCACGGCCACATAGCCCGGAATCTTTTAACATTATGTTAACAGTTCTCAGTACCGTTGTTTTAGTTTCATGTTTCCTAGCATCTTGTGATAATATTAGCCTGTAACATCCATAGTGCGTGTTAAAATTAGAGTCATGTCCAGAGCCATGTATTTTGTTTCTTTCCGACACCCACAAAACGCAACAAACTCGCTAATCTACAGGTAAGTTTCAAATAGATTAAAATTAGTGACAGTACTACCAGCAGTTAAAATTTCTTCGAACAATTAAAAAATAAACACTGTACAATCTAACACATATACATTAATAACTTGTTAAAGCAAATAATGTTTTTATTACTTAATTTTAATTTTCAATCAAAATGTAATGAAAGTGATATTAAACACAGTAATTTAAAAAATGATTTGAAGTTAAAGATAAGATCTGTAAAACTTTAAGAATTTAAAAAATACGCTCAAAATAAGATTAATGGAAAATGTATATATGTATATATATATATATATATATATATATATGATATGATATGAAAAGAAAAAAGAATGCTTGAGTCGGTATTTGAACTCGAGTCTCTAAAGTCTGTACCTTTAGCGCTCTAACCAACTGAGCTACCCAAGAATTCCAATACAAGCATACAATTTTCTTATACATGTAGTATTCTCAATTCACACAAGAGGTAGCGGAAATTTGTTCCAACTTCCATCTCGCGGCTAACATAACAGTTAAGCAAATTTTTAAAGAGAATATTTACTTTATAGCAGTAACGCTTATATATATATATATATATATATATATATATATATATATATATATATCTTCCCCTCATCAAACAATTCTGTAAATATTATGCAACATATAAAGTCAGTGTTTATAAAACAAACACATTATCATCTCTATGTACATTTAGTAGCAAAAAAAAAAAGAAAAATAATGAGCCGAAACTTTATCTCGAACATTTCAAGATTTAACGCGCGATTCACACGAATAAACTAATTACACAGTAAAGCTACAACACGTTCTCCTTCCTCCAGAGCATTATTGTATGCTTAGCAAGGCAAAGAAAGCTTAGCTCGGTGTCTTATGGCTTGCTTCGTATGTGAGAGGTCACAGGTTCGGTTCCCGATTAGGTTAATTTTTAAAAATTGTAACAATGCTAACTATTTTATTCTGTCCATTCTCAAAAAAATGTAACTATTTGGAAGTATTATTATTATTATTATTATTATTATTATTATTATTATTATTATTATTATAATTATTATTGTTCATTATCTATGGACTATTATTTGGCTGGACGTGACCTACTGTATATGAAATATTTAAATAAGGGTGAAACGTTTTCCTCACTAATACGTAATAAATAAATACATAAATATATGAAGATATATTAACTTTTATTACGTGCTTTTGTAGCATTATTATTAAAACTTGATACTGCATACACAATTAAAGTTATACCGGTAGCTAAATTGTGTTATAGAGTTTACTTAATATAGTGTAAAGTAAATGTAGGAATTAAATGTTGTACGATGAATTTTACGGAAATGCAAATAAACAACAAAAATCATTGCCGAGGGATTTGAAACCTGCCTCTCATATATATATATATATATATATATATATATATATATATATATATATATAAAAAAGTCAGCCGGGTTGTCAGCCCTGCGTGACGGCCGCCTTTACCCCCAGAACAAGCGTCTGGTACTCATTTCCGTTAGAGGCTGAGTCGACCCCAGGGCCATAGTGCCGCCAGAGGGTTTGGGTCAGTTTAAAAATCCTGACCCCAACGGGACTTGAACCCTCGACCCTCTGGCTTGTAGCTCAGTGCCTTAACCGCTACGCTACGGCGTGCCCCATATATATATATATATATATATATTTCACTTTCTCCTTATTGGTTTAACGATCTACGCTACTCGCACGTCGGATAATTGTCATCTAAATCCTGGTTGTCGTCTTTAGTTTTACACAATGCACGATTGTTGAAGTTTATTCGAAATGTAATTTGAGTAACATTGTATACGTCGAACACTTGAATATCTAGAAATATGTCTCCTTTATTAATCTTTAACTATTTATGACCACTGAAACCAAATACATTTTATTTAAAAATTTAACGATGCGTTACCTCAGATTAAACTCAACGAGCATGCATAGTGGGTCATAACAGGGTCGGGTTTTGATGCCAGTCTATTTTTTCTTTTGCTAATTGTACAGTTTTCTTTATTTACTGGACATTTGGATATTATGTTAGTATTCTTATTTTAAACACACATTTTTTTTAGTCAAAAACTTTGTAAGATTTTTGTGAGAAATGAAAACAAAAAGGTGTTATGTTCTTATGTATATATTCTTGAACACCTGATATGGTAAAAAAAAAAAAAAAAGAAATTATTCTTATTCCAGGCATGGCGCTAACGAAGATAGAAGTGCTGCACAGTGATCCATGAAGATAGAAGCACTGCACAGTGATCCATAATACGAAAAATAAATCTAGAAATCACTATTAGGCTCCCAAATTCATCCACACGCGTAAAATAAAAAATTATAGGTGTATATGATTTCCTGGCTCATAATTGATGCAAGGTCTTTTAATTAGTTGTTACGTGTAAAATATTAGTTAATAACTGATTTTAACAAACAACCTATTTGCGAGATACTTCAAAACAATGTATTAACATATAACATAGATAGGCTTATTTACTTAGAAAAAAATATTATTATATATTTATTTAGAAATTTTTAATATTTAGGCGTCTTCCTGTGCTTAAAGGTTTATTGTCCTTCTTCATTCGTCTTTATCCTTTCACCCCATAACGTTCAGTCTTTTGTTCTCATTATTTCTTGTTTCCGTTGTCTTGAAGAATCGCAAAGTCTGAAAGTCTGGCGCAAGTCTGGCGAAGTCAACGGGGGAATCAACGTGTGAAGTCAACGTGTGAAGTCAATGGCGGAAATCTACAGCGGAAGTCCGGCGAAAGTCTGGCGGAAATCTACAGTGGAAGTCCGGCGAAAGTCCGGCGGAAGTCTGGCGAAAGTCTGGCGGAAGTCTGGCGAAAGCCTGACGGAAGTGAGGCGAAAGTCTAGCGAAAGTCTAGCGAAAGTCTGGCGGATGTCTGGCGAATGTCGGCGAAAGTCTGGCGAAAGTCTGGCGAAAGTCTGGCGAAAGTCTGGCGAAAGTCTGGCGAAAGTCTGGCGAAAGTCTGGCGAAAGTCTGGCGAAAGTCTGGCGAAAGTCTGGCGAAAGTCTGGCGAAAGTCAGGCGAAAGTCAGGCGGAAGTCAGGCGGAAGTCAGGCGGAAGTCAGGCGAAAGTCTGGCGAAAGCCTGGCGGATGTCGGCGAAATACTGGCGGATGTCGGCGAAATACTGGCGGAAGTCTGACGAAAGTCTAGCGAAAGTCAGGCGGAAGTCGGGCGGAAGTCAGGCGATGGTCAGGCGGAAGTCAGGCGGTGGTCAGGCGGTGGTCAGGCGGTGGTCATGCGGAAGTCTGGCGGAAGTCTGGCGGAAGTCATGCGGAAGTCTGGCGGAAGTCAAGCGGATGTAGGCGGATGTCAGGCGGAAGTCTGGCGGAAGTCTAGCTGAAGTCTGGCTGAAGTATGGCTGGAGTCTGGCTGAAGTCTGGCTGAAGTCAGGCGGAATTCAGGCGGAATTCAGGCGGAAGTCATGCTGACGTCAGGCAGAAGTCACGAGGATGTCAGGCGGCAGTCAGGCGGAGGTCAGGTAGAGTTCAAGCGGATTTCAGCCGGAGTTCAAGCAGTGGTCTTGCGGTGGTCAGGAGGTTGTAAGGAGGTTGGCAGGCGAATGTAAGGCGCAATTCAACCGGTAGTCTGGCGGAAGTCAGGCGGAAGTCTGGCGGATGTCTGGCGGAAGTCTTCCCGAAGTCTGGCCGAAATTTGGCCGAAGTCTGGCGGAAGTCTGGCGGAAGTTTGGCGGAAGCCTAGCGGAAGTCTGGCGGAAGTCTTGCGGAAGTCTGGCGGAAGTCTGGCGGAAGTCTGGCGGAAGTCTGGCGGAAGGAAGCCAGGCGGAAGTCACGCGGAAGTCGGGCGGAAGTCATGCGGAAGTCAGGCGGAAGTCAGGCGGATGTCTGGCGGATGTCAGGCGGTGGTAAGGCGGTGGTCAGGCGGTGGTCTGGCGGTGGTCAGGCGGTTTGTCAGGCGGTGGTCAGGCGGTTTGTCAGGCGGTGGTCAGGCGGTTTGTCAGGCGGGTGGTCAGGCGGGTGGTCAGGCGGTGGTCAGTCGATGGTCAGGCGGTGGTCAGACGGTGGTCAGGCGGAAGTCTGGCGGGTGTCAGGCGGATGTCAGGCACAAATGTCAGGCGGAAGTCTGGTGGATGTCCGGCGGAAGTCTGGTGGATGTCTGGCGGAAGTCTAGCGGAAGTCTGGCGGATGTATGGCGGAAGTCTGGCGGAAGTCTGGCTGAAGTCTGGCTGAAGTCAGACAGAAGTCAGGCGTAAGTCATGCTGACGTCAGGAGTAAGTCACGCTGACGTCAGGCGGAAGTCACGAGGATGTCAGGCCCAAGACAGGCGGAGGTCAGGCGGAGTTCTGGTAGAGTTCAGGTGGAGTTCAAGCATTGGTCTTGCGGTGGTCAGGAGGTTGCAGGCGGATGTAAGGTGGAAGTCAGGCGGTAGTCAGGCGGAAGTCTGGCGGAAGTCAAGCGGAACTCTGCGGGATGTCTGGTGGAAGTCAGGCGGAAGTCTGGCGGAAGTCAGTCGGAAGTCTGGCGGAAGTCAGTCGGAAGTCTGGCGGAAGTCAGTCGGAAGTCTGGCGGAAGTCAGGCGGAAGTCTGGCGGAAGTCAGGCGGAAGGCTGGCGGAAGTCTGGCGGAAGTCAGGCGGAAGTCTGGCGGAAGTCTGGCGGAAGTCTGGCGGAAGTCAGGCGGAAGTCTGGCGGAAGTCTGGCGGAAGTCAGGCGGAAGTCTGGCGGAAGTCTGGCGGAAGTCTGGCGGAAGTCTGGCGGAAGTCTGGCGGAAGTCTGGCGGAAGTCTGGCGGAAGTCTGGCGGAAGTCTGGCGGAAGTCTGGCGGAAGTCTGGCGGAAGTCTGGCGGAAGTCTGGCGGAAGTCAGGCGGAAGTCAGGCGGAAGTCAGGCGGAAGTCAGGCGGAAGTCTGGCGGAAGTCTGGCGGAAGTCAGGCGGAAGTCAGGCGGAAGTCTGGCGGATGTCTGGCGGAAGTCTGGCGGAAGTCTGGCGGAAGTCTGGCTGAAGTCTGTCGGAAGTCTGGTGGAAATCTGGCGGAAAATTGGCGGAAATCTGGCGGAGGTCTGGCGGAAGTCGGGCGGAAGTCTGGCGGTAGTCTGGCGGAAGTCTGGCGGAAGTCTGGCGGAAGTCTGGCGGAAGTCAGGTGGAGGTCAGGCGGTGGTCATGATGTGGTTCGGCCGGTGGTCAGTCGGTGGTCAGTCGGTGGTCAGGTGGAAGTCTGGCGGAAATCTAGCGGTAGTCTGGCGGAAGTCAGTCGGAAGTCTGGTGGAAGTCTGGCGGTAGTTTGGCGGAAGTCTGGTGGAAGTCAGACGGAAGTCAGGAGGGAGTCTGTCGGAAGTCTGTCGGACGTCTGGCGGAAGTCAGGCTGAAGTATGGTAGAAGTCTGGTGGCAGTCTGGTGGAAGTCAGGCGGAGGTGAGCGGTGGTTAAGCGGTGGTCATGATGTTGTCAGGCGGTAGTCACGCGTTAGTTAGGCGTAAGTCAGGCGGATCTCAGGCGGAATCAAGCGGAAGTAAGTCGGAAGTCAGGCGGAAGTAAGTTGGAAATCTGGCGGAAGTCTGGCCGAAGTCTGGCCGAAGTCTGGCCGAAGTCTGGCCGAAGTCTGGCCGAAGTCTGGCCGAAGTCTGGCCGAAGTCTGGCCAAAGTCTGGCCAAAGTCTGGCCGAAGTCTGGCCAAAGTCTGGCCGAAGTCTGGCCGAAGTCTGGCCGAAGTCTGGCCGAAGTCTGGCCGAAGTCTGGCCGAAGCCTGACCGAAACTGGCGGAAGTCTGGCGGAAGTCTGGCGGAAGTCTGGCGGAAGTCTGGCGGAAGTCTGGCGGAAGTCTGGCGGAAGTCTGGCGGAAGTCAGGCGGAAGTCAGGCGGAAGTCTGGCGGAAGTCAGGCGGAAGTCACGAGGATGTCAGGCGCAAGTCAGGCGGAGGTCAGGCGGAGGTCAGGTAGAGTTCAGGCGGAGTTCAGTTGGAGTACAAGCATTGGTCTTGCGGTGGTCAGGCGGATGTAAGGCGAAAGTCAGGCGGAAGTCTGGCGGAAGTCTGGCGGGAGTCTGGCGGAAGTCACGCTGAAGTCGGGCGGAAGTCGGGCGGAAGTCGGGCGGAAGTCGGGCGGAAGTCGGGCGGATGTCAGGCGGATGTCAGGCGGATGTCAGGCGGATGTCAGGCGGATGTAAGGAGGATGTCAGACGGATGTCAAGCGGTGGTCAGGCGGTTTGTCAGGAGTGGTCAGGCGGTGGTCAGGCGACTGTCAGGCGGTGGTCAGACGGTGGTCAGGCGGAAGTCTGGCGGAAGTCAAGCGGATGTCAGATGGATGTCAGGCATAAATGTCAGGCGGAAATCCGGTGGATTTCTGGTGGAAGTCGGGCGGAAGTCTGGCAGGTGTCTGGCGGAAGTCTGGCAGGTGTCTGGCGGAAGTCTGGCTGAAGTCAGACGGAAGTCAGGCGTAAGTCATGCTGACGTCAGGCGGAAGTCACGAGGATGTCAGGCCCAAGTCAGGCGGTAGTCAGGCGGAGGTCAGGTAGAGTTCAGGCGGAGTTCAGGTGGAGTACAAGCATTGGTTTTGCGGTGGTCAGGAGGATGTCAGGCGGTTGTAAGGCGGAAGTCTGGCGGAAGTCTGGCTGAAGTCTGGCGGAAGTCTGGCGGAAGTCTGGCGGAAGTCTGGCGGAAGTCTGGCGGAAGTCTGGCGGAAGTCTGGGGGAAGTCAGGCGGAAGTCAGGCGGAAGTCAGTCTGAAGTCTGGCGGAAGTCTGGCGGAAGTCTGGCGGAAATCTGGCGGAAGTCTGACGGACGTCTGGCGGAAGTCGGGCGGAAGTCTGGCGTGAGTCTAGCGTGAGTCTGGCGTAAGTCTAGCGGAAGTCTGGCAGAAGTCTGGCGGACGTCAGGCGGAGGTCAGGCCGTGGTCATGATGTGGTGGTCAGTCGGTGGTTCAGGTGGAAGTCTGGCGGAAAACTAGCGGTAGTCTGGCGGATGTAAGGCGGAAGTCAGGGGGAAGTCAGGGGGAAGTCAGGCGGATGTCTGGCGGAAGTCAGGCGGAAGTCAGGCGGAAGTCAGGCGGAAGTCAGGCGGAAGTCAGGCGGAAGTCAGGCGGAAGTCGGGCGGAAGTCAGGCGGAAGTCTGGCGGAAGTCTGGCGGAAGTCAAGCGGATTCAGATGGATGTCTGGCGGAGTCTGGTGGATGTCTGGCGGAAGTCTGGCGGAAGTCTGGCTGAAGTCAGAGGGAAGTCAGGCGTAAGTCATTCTGACGTCAGGCGGAAGTCACGAGGATGTCAGGCCCAAGTCAGGCGGTGGTCAGGCGGAGGTCAGGTAGAGTCCAGGCGGAACTCAGGTGGAGTTCAAACATTGGTCTTGCGGTGGTCTGGAGGTTGTCACGCGGTTGTAAGGCGGAAGTCAGGCGGAAGTCTGGCTGAAGTCTGGCGGAAGTCGGGCTGAAGTCTGGCGGAAGTCGGGCTGAAGTCTGGCGGAAGTCTGGCGGAAGTCTGGTGGAAGTCTGGCGGAAGTCTGGTGGAAGTCTGGCGGAAGTCCGGCGGAAGTCTGGCGGAAGTCGGCGGTAGTCGGGCGGAAGTCTGGCCGAAGTCTGGCGGAAGTCTGGCCGAAGTCTGGCGGAAGTCGGGCGGAGGTCAGTCTGAAGTCTGGCGGAAGTCTGGCGGAAGTCTGGCGGAAGTCTGGCGGAAGTCTGGCGAAGGTCTGGCGGAAGTCGGACGGACGTCTGGCGGAAGTCTGGTGGAAGTCTAGCGGAAGTGTGGCAGAAGTCTGGCAGACGTCTGGCGGAAGTCAGGCGGACGTCAGGCGGTGGTCATGATGTGGTTCGGGCGGTGGTCAGTCGGTGGTTCAGGTGGAAGTCTGGCGGAAAACTCGCGTTAGTCTGGCGTATGTAAGGCGGAAGTCAGGGGGAATTCTGGCGGAAGTCAGGCGGAAGTCTGGCGGATGTCTGGCGGAAGTCTGGCGGAAATCTGGCGGAAGTCTGGCGGAAGTCCGGCGGAAGTCTGGCAGAAGTCTGGCAGAAGTCTGGCGGAAGTCTGGCGGAAGTCAGGCGGAGGTCATGCGGTGGTCATGATGTGGATCGGGCGGTGGTCATGTGTGGTTCGGGCGGTGGTCAGTCGGTGGTTCAGGTGGAAGTCTGGCGGAAAACTAACGGTAGTCTGGCGGATGTAAGGCGGAAGTCAGGCGGAAGTCTGGCTGAAGTCTGTTGGAAGTCTGTTGGAAGCCTGGCAGAAGTCGGGCGGAATTCTGGCGGAAGTCTGGCGGAAGTCGGGCCGAAGTCTGGCGGAAGTCGGGCTGAAGTCTGGCTGATGTCTGGCGGACGTCAGGCGGAAGTCAGTCTGAAGTCTGGCGGAAGTCTGGAGGAAGTCTGGAGGAAGTCTGGAGGAAGTCTGGAGGAAGTCTGGCGGAAGTCTGACGGAAGTCTGGCGGAAGTCTGGCGGAAGTCTGGCGGAAGTCTGGCGGAAGTCTGGCGGAAGTCTGGCGGAAGTCTGGCGGAAGTCTGGCGGAAGTCTGGCGGAAGTCTGGCGGAAGTCTGGCGGAAGTCTGGCGGAAGTCTGGCGGAAGTCTGGCGGAAGTCTGGCGGAAGTCTGGCGGAAGTCTGGCGGAAGTCTGGCGGAAGTCTGGCGGAAGTCTGGAGGAAATCTGGCAGAAGTCTGGCGAAAGTCTGGCGGAAGTCGGGCGGAAGTCTGGCTGGAAGTCTGGCGGAAGTCTGGCGGAAGTCTGGCGGAAGTCTAGCGGAAGTCTGGCAGAAGTCTGGCAGAAGTCTGGCGGAAGTCAGGCGGAGGTCAGGCGGTGGTCATTATGTGGTTCGGGCGGTGGTAAGTCGGTGGTTCAGGTGGAAGTCTGGCGGAATACTAGCGGTAGTCTAGCGGATGTAAGGCGGAAGTCAGGCGGAAGTCAGGCGGAAGTCAGTCGGAAGTCAGGCGGAAGTCAGGCGGAAGTCAGGCGGAAGTCAGGCGGAAGTCAGGCGGAAGTCAAGCGGAAGTCAAGCGGAAGTCAGGCGGAAGTCAGGCGGAAGTCAGGCGGAAGTCTGGCGGAAGTCTGGCGGAAGTCTGTCGGAAGTCTGTCGGAAGTCTGGCGGAAAACTGGCGGAAGTCTGGCGGAAGTCTGGCGGAAGTCTGGCGGAAGTTAGCAGAAGTCTGGCTGAAGTCTGGCGGAAGTCTGGCAGTAGTCTGGCGGAAGTCTGGCGGTAGTCTGGCGGATGTCTGGCGGAAGTCTGGCGGAAGTCAGGCGGAGGTCAAGCAGTGGTCATGATGTGGTTCGGGCGGTGGTCAGTCGGTGGTTCAGGTGGAAGTCTGGCGGAAAACTAGCGGTAGTCTGGCGGATGTAAGGCGGAAGTCAGGCGGAAGTCTGGCTGTAGTTTGGCGGAAGTCTGGTGGAAGTCAGACGGAAGGCAGGCGGGAGTCTGTCGGAAGTCTGTCGGACGTCTGGCGGAAGTCAGGCTGAAGTATGGTGGAAGTCTGGTGGAAGTCAGGCGGAGGTGAGCTGTGGTTAAGCGGGGGTCATGATGTGGTCAGGCGGTAGTCACGCGTAAGTTAGGCGTAAGTCAGGCGGATGTCAGCCGGAGTCAAGCGGAAGTAAGTCGGAAGTCAGGCGGAAGTAAGTTGGAAATCTGGCGGAAGTCTGACGGAAGCCTGATGGAAGTCTGGTGGATGTCAGGCGGATGTCAGGCGGAAGTCAGATGAAAGTCAGGCGGAAATCAGTCGGAAGTCAGGTGGGAGTCTGTCGGAAGTCTGGCGGAAGTCTGGAGGAAGTCAGGCGGAGGTGAGGCGATGGTTAGGCGGTGGTCATGATGTGGTCAGGCGGTAGTTACGTGTAAGTTAGGCGGATGTCAGGCGGAATCAAGCGTAAGTAAGTCGGAAGTCAGGCGGTATCAAGCGGAAGTAAGTCGGAAGTCAGGCGGAAGTAAGTCGGAAATCTGGCGGAAGTCTGACGGATGTCTGGTGGAAGTCTGGTGGAAGTCTGGTGGAATTCAAGCGGATGTCAGGCGAAAGTCAGGCGGAAGTCAGACGGAAGTCAGGTGGGAGTCTGTCGGAAGTCTGGCGGAAGTCAGGCGGAAGTCAGGCGGTGGTCATGATGAGATCAGGCGGATGTCAGGCGGAATCAAGCGGAAGTAAGGTAGAAGTCAGGCGGAAGTAAGTCGGAAATCTGATGGAAGGTTGGCGGAAGTCTGTTGGAAGACTGGAGAAAGTCTAGCGGTAGTCGGGCTCACTGGTTCACGGGCTGTCTGGCTATCGGTTTATCGGGCTCTGTTCAATGGTATGAACGCATAAGTATTTTTAACACAAATATACGAAGTGAGTGGCATTAAAATAATTATTAGAAAAGTTGTTAATAATTTGAACAAAATATGTAATAAAAAATCAGTTTGTATAATGCTCAATTTAACGGCCCGAGAATTAGGTCTAATAATTAGTATAAACGTTAATTCTTTAGCAAATTGTTACATCGTCTACTTTTCTTGAAATCTGTTCACATTTTTCCCCTTTAACAAAAAGTAAAAGTTATTATATTTGCCGGTTCTTTGATATTTTGGATCACTGTGCACTGGGCGGCTGGATTAGCGGAACCAAATGCGACAGTAGTCAAGTGAGCGGCAGGTGAGCAATTCCACGTATGGATATCTAATTTCAATAAATCTTTAGAGCAAACTCGTTCTATTTAATATATAATTAATATTATCTGAGTTAAAATTTGCTGGAGATTAAGTTGATACTGAAAAAAAAATATCGGAAGTAAATTTTACATTAGATATTTGCTATTAAAATTACTGGCACTGACATTTTTATAAGCAATGTTTATAACTTATATATTACTTTCCCCAGTTATATAAAACTTTATTCTAGAAAAAATTTTAAAAAATCATTTAGAAGAGGGATCTTCAAGTTTAAATATGATCTTATAAAACGAAAAAGTCTAATATTAAAGATGTTAGGAACAAAACGTAGTCCGTGAAAATCTGACATTATCTGGACTATACAAATAATATACTACCAGACTACTGGAGATATATACGAGTATATTACATGGGGTCTACATCATATGTAAAGTCGATATTTATTAGTTATACTATTCTCTCTTTAAACTAATTACTGTGAACATAATAAAATGTAACATTTCAAATATATTCCTTAGTATGATGTATCCACTGAACTGCTCAGGAACAGGGACAGTCGGTGCGCGATATCAGTTATGCCATGGAGGAAGCAGATTTTTGGACTTTGTTGTGAGGATGTGTACGGGAAAAGTGATAACAGCAACTGGACAACTGTTAATATTACCTATATAGGTAAAGTTTATATTTTAATTATTTCTTTTTAATTTACCAATATTTACTCATAAGTCAATTACTGCTTTAATACTTATTAAAAATATGCATAAGAACATAATTAAAATCTTTCTGTTTTGATATAATATAAAGTTTTCTCTCTGTCAAGTACAGAATGTAACAAATCAATGTAACAAATCTTGAATATATATTTTCTGAACATTGTTAGAGACATAATATCCAGCAAATCATGACGAGCATTCGTAGAGTTATAAATGAAAGTATATATGAATAACACTTTATATTTGCTACTAATATTTACAGACCTCAGACAATGTGATTTTCTGTTTCTTTTCTCGAATAAATCAAAGATTAGTTAAGATATTAAAATATTAATTTTAAAATCAAACTGAGGTTTTAAAACATAGGGAATACTGAATAAAAAATGTTTCGTTAGATCTATAAACATATGTATTTACATTGTAAAACTGGAAATAAATTATTATTATTGTTACTGAATTTCATATTTATTTTTATTTTTGTTGTTTTACCCGAAGAGAACCAAAGCTGACAGCTGCTGCTTTATAGCTCAGTGTTGATTCTCTAAAGGCTAGAAGAAGACAACCTCGATGACCAAATTACCTGGTGTTCCAGATTGGATAATTTAGCGATTGGCCAGCTCTCTGTTCTAGATACACACACACACACACACATATATATATATATATATATATATATATATATATATCCTACAATACCAAAAGAGAATACAGTAGGACTGAATTAATCTGAACAAAGTTTCAGTTGTGGAATGTAAACAAACCTGATGTATGGATTGCGTTTTCACTGGTCGAATAACTGTTTACATTTAAACGTTTAAGAAAATATGTTTTGCTTTCTAACACTGGAATAAAATAATAACAATATATATTAGGCGTACCTAGAACATGTCTATATACGTTATACATGACAGGAACCATAATGATTTTAACAGATGCTACTTACCTCTGGTCCCGAGGACCGCGGGTTCAAACCCGGAAAGGGTCGATCTACATTTTTTTGGATGAAACAATCTAAGGAGCAAGTCCTCTGGGAGGAACTTTAAGCCGTGGGATCACAGTCTGAGATTTTTAGGCTCGTAAAAGATCCTTAAGTCTGAAAAAGTCCTCTAAACAAAATTTACCTAATTTTCCCATCCCAGTACTACCTTAGTTTCGTAGCCGTCACTATGAGGCGGAACACTGACCACAACCACTCAATGACATCTATTCTAAAACGAGTGCAACTAAATTATTATGGTTCAAATTTTCTGCTGTAGGGGAGAATTTACAGGTAAGAAAGCGTTAAGCATATATTCTGCTTGTTGACCTAATGACATTGGAAATATAGGATATCTACCTACACCATGGAAAAAGTATAAACGTATGGTTTGTTAGAACCATATACCGGGCTTCCAATATAAACCCGGACCGACCTCACGGGGTTTCACCCGTCAGGCAGCGCTCTCTCCTCGTCCGCATTTCACTCTGCCAGCCGCTCGTCCTTGAACTAGTCAGTTTACTATCGTTCGACAAGATGAGACGTCAGCTGACATTAGAGCAGCGCATTTATGTGTGTAAATGTTATTATAAATACGAATCAGCTCGTCGCGTTCGCGAAGAATTTATTCGGAACTTCCCTGGACAATTACCTCCTTCCAGATCGACAATCCACGATCTTGTGACTAAATTTGAGACCACTGGTTCAGTACAAAATAAGAAACACACGCGAAGGCGTACGGTTCTCACCGAAGAAAAATTAGACGAAATTGGCGAAAATTTGAAACGTTCACCACAAAAATCATTACCGAAATTAGCACAAGAAGGGCACGCCGTAGCGTAGTGGTTAAGGTACTGCGCTACAAGCCAGAAGGTCGAGGGTTCAAGTCCCGGTGGGGTCAGGATTTTTAAACTGACCCAAACCTTCTGGTGGCACTATGGCCCTGGAGTCGACTCAGCCTCTAACGGAAATGAGTACCAGACGCTTGTTCTGGGGTAAAGGCGGCCGTCACGCAGGGCTGACAACCCGGCTGACATGAAGTGCTGATTGTCCAGAAAAAGTGGGAGCCTTAGCCTCCTACTACCCGAAGGGCCTCCTGAGGCCTGTAGTGGGATTTTTTAGTTGGGATTTCAGTATCTTCTGCACATACAGCAACAAAATTGTTAAAACTCAAACCTTACAAGTGTACACGTGTTCATTGTCTAAACCAAGGTGATCCTCCCATAGCACGTGTGCGGGAGGACAACATTTTCAGCATTTTCTATAAGGTAACAAACAGTTCAAGGACGGGTGGCAGGCAGGGTGAATTGCGGGAGGAAGAGACAACACTGTGTGCCGGGTGCTCCGTGAGGCCGGTCCGGTTTTATATTGGAAGCCCGTTATATGTTTTTGTCATAAATAAATAAGATATGGAAGTTACTAATAATTGGTACCATCTCGTCTTGTATTCAGGCTTATTTCTCCTAGTTATACGAAATAACCAAAAAAAAATATTCTATCATTGACACTTCCGTACACTATTGTCATTTGACGGGTAAAAGTAACACCACGGTTCGGACAATAGACGGGGTCGGCGGAGTAATATCTTAAGCAAGTTTTTTTACAGTACAACTGGAACTTAGCTCGGATACAGTACAGCAGTTAATGAACATTGAATGTTGTGACAATCACGGGATTTCAGACAAGATTAATGTAATTCCGAAAATGAATTTTGAATGGAATGCTGAAACTAGAGGGAGAATAGGAAACCCATAAGAATAATGGATGGATGACATCAGGAGAAGTATGAAGAGAATGGAATTAGCAGAAGAAAATTCGAAAGTAATAAAATATAATCACAATAGGATGAACTCGAGCCCGTTGCTTCATATCCGCGATGATATAAGCTTCCATACATACCTAACCTGTTCTAATGTTTTCCAATACAATCCCTGTATAATCTACTTACTTCAAATCATGGCTAATATATTTTCCCATCTGATTCCTGGCTTACCTACTGATCATTTTCTCTCTTTTTTTCCTATAAACAATTTGCACGACCTTCTGTCATTCCCCATTGGTCCTATATGTCCTGCCCATCGCAGTCTACGAGACTTAATTTTCTTGTTATATCTGGCTTCCCGTAAAGATAATGTAGCTCAACTGTTACTTTGTTTTCTATATCCCACCTCCCACTGATCATTTCTCTCTTTTTTTCCAAATTTTTTCTTAAGAACTTTATTCTCAAATACCAGTACTCGTAATTTTTTCTCCTCCCTTAAAGTTAGAATCCATGTTTCGCATCCATATAACTAGAATAATAACAGTTATATATATATATATATATATATATATATATATATATATATATATATATATTCATTTCATAATTCTTCAATAGGAGTTGAGAGGACGAAAATCTCTGTAATAAATAGTGTAATAGCATTTATATGCATACTGTATTTCAAACGAGTTGATAGAGGTCCCCTCTTCACTCACTCCACTAGCAGATACAAGCAGCCAGGAAGCGGAAGGTAATATTCTCTGTTGAAAAAAAAAATCAGTTTCACAAGTTATGAAAATATAGGTCTACTTAATTAGATTTATTTATTTAATTCTCTCTCCCTCTCTCGCCTTGTAGGTAATTTCACATCCCCACGTCACCCCTAATGTTTTACAATCATCCCTGGACTATCCATTTCCTTCAAATCATAGTTAATGTTATTCTCCTATCGCATTCTCGGTCTGCCTACGGACTCTTTCTCTCTGGTTTTCCTACAAGTTTCCATGCCCCTCCTTCATTCCCCATTTGTGTCACATGTCCTGTCCATTGCAGTCTATGAGATTAACTATACTTATTATATCTGCATTCCTATAAAGATCGTGTAGCTCATTGTTATGCAATCTTCTGCATTCGCCTGTCTGTTCACCTCTCTTTAGTCCAAACATTTTCCTAAGAACTTTATTTCCAAATTCCCGTAATACAGTATTTTCTCGTCTCTAAAAGTAACAGTCCATGTTTGGGATCCATACAACTAGCAGAATGACACATATATATATATATATATATATATATATATATATATATCTTCTTCTTCTTCTGCCTTCCAAGTATTAGGCCAAGGCCTGTTACGATCCTATAGAAAATTTTCCCTCCAGCGTTTCATAGGACGGCCTTCCGGGAAATTCTCGTATAAGATTTGAAAGCATAATAATAGTCCCTTCGATTGGTTGCTGGCCAAAGGAAGGCAAGACCAGTGATGGGGCTGCCATCTTATAGCCTCTGGTCAGGCTTTTCTGGAGAAGAAAAGAAAATAAAGGAAAGAAGAAATGGAAGAAAGGAAAGACTCCCTAGCCCTCGGATGCCCTAATAGCGTCGGGGTCGAAAAAACAAGAGTTAACCAAGAGAGGTTAGATAGTAAAGTTAAAAGAGAGCAAAACACAAGTAAGTGGAAGAAATGTTTTGCACAGCTTGGGCACCTTGTGGTCGCCATCCACATATCCCCTAGATGAGGACCCCTGAGGGTATATATATATATATATATATATATATATATATTCATATGTATACTATAATATACTAAATTTTAAATATTTTGTTTCTTGTAACTATCAAACAATAACTAAACACTAAATAAATATTGTACATTCTAACGGAATATTCCGCTGTTGAACAAGGCACAGTGTACCGAGAGAAAGATGCATGTTTTCTTTGCTGTCAGTACTGAACAACAGATGACTTAGCACCGTCCCTCCGCCCCGCATAGAGTCTACTTACTGTAGGTAGAGGGAGAAAGAAAACACTTCGTCCTAGATCAACTCTTTTGGAATATGATATAGGAAAGATTGGTGCTGCTAAACTTGAAGCAGTGCTTGAAAAATGTCTTACTCCACACTTTCAAAAATTATTAAATTTCTTGTAGGTAAGACCAACATTATTCTCACTTACATCAAACTATGAGATATAGTGCGATACTAGTATGATTCCATAATATCGTGTGATGTGGAGCATATTTTTTTCATTGTACAAATCAATTCTGACAGACAGTCTTTATATTATTCTATCATAAAATATAGAATAATCTTCTCACTGTGTACTACAAACAGAATTGATAATTGGATTGTTCAAAGCGCAAGTAGATCAAGACTATAGATTGTGCTAGACCCATTTCATAAAAAAAATAATGTTAAAATAATTCTAAATAGATTTCACCATGTTCACAGTTCATGATTAAATTTAACTCTAATTGCAAAAAGAGTTTTGAAACACTCCTTATAATTAATTGTAGAATAATTTTTAGCATATAGTTTCTTCAAATCCCCTCCATGGTACATTTACCTTGTCGTGGTGGAGTGGCTTGCGTGCTTAAATGATCCTGAGAGCTATGCCGGCGGTAGCATTGCTGCCGATAGGGTTACCCATGCCGGACTGGTCGAAGGTGATAAGCCAGACGAAAAAAGTACCTTGGGCAAAAGAGTGACGATCTTTCACCGTAAAAATACAACCGTCAAGAAATGCGGACATGGGTTCAACTGGGGTAAAATTTTCCGGAGGTCAAATAGTCCCCCATTCGGTTCTCCGGGCGGGGACTACTTCAGGGAACACATGCCAAAGGCTCAAACATAGGGACATGTTCCTAGGAACATGGAATGTTAGGACTTTATACAATAGTGGGGCACTGAGGGAAGTAGATTATACAGGGAATGATTTGAAAGCATTGGCTCAGGATAGGGATGTATGGAGAGCTTATGTCCGCGCGGCCATGAACCTACGGGTTCGATAGTGCCAGTGAGTAAGTAAGTAAGTTTCTTCAAATATGACATACTGGACTTGTCAACGTGTGGTTCTGAACCATCCAGTTTAATGTTGTTATATTTGCATCTACAGAAGTTCAATATTTTTAAGCTACGTAAATAGCAACAATCCAAACTTTACTCACTTTCAATTTTCATCACCATAATCATCTCCAAGATACCATGGTTTGAGAATAAAGTTCTTAGGAAAATTTTTGGACCAAAGAGAGATGAACAGACAGGTGAATGGAGAAGACTACATAAAATGAACTACATGGTCTGTATAAGAAGCCAGATATAATAAGAACAGTTAAGTCTCGTAGACTGCGATGGGCAGGACATGTTGCGCGTATGGGGAATGAAAGACGTGCATGGAAACTTCTTGTAGGAAAGCCAGAAGGAAAACGCCCAGTTGGTAGACCAAGAATGAGGTGGAAGAACAACATTAACTATGATTTGAGGGAAGTAGATTATACAGGGAATGATTGGAAAGCATTGGCTCAGGATAGGGATATATGGAGAGCTTATGTCCGCGCGGCCATGAACCTACGGGTACGATAGTGCCAGTGAGTAAGTATAATCATATCCAAGGTATGGGCCTGTTGGCTCGTTCCGCTCCCTGGTGCACTATATGCTGCAGGTGTAGGTCGTCCTTCCAACGTCGTTTTGGTCTTCCTACATTTCTTCGGTCTTAGGGTTTATAATGAATCATCTCTTTTGATAAATGATTATTTGGCATTCTTTGTACATTTTCATACCAATTACGTTTATTGCTGTATATTCTCTCGTTTATATTATATATTTATAATTCTTCTCTGATATCTTGACTTCTCTTTTGATCTCTTAAAGATAGACCTGCAACTGATCTCAGAAATCTCAATTCTATTATCTCGATTGTATGTCTATCAGAGATCGTTATAGACCAAATCTCAGACCCGTATGATAGCGTTGGAACGGCTACTGGTTTGAAAAATTTCAATTGAGTTTCCCTTGTGGTCTTATTTCTCAAATATCGTCTCATTGAACCACATATTTGCTGAAATTCCCCTAATTACTTCTCCATGTCCAAATTTTGCAGGTACGATGTCATGCAATCCAGATAATTCAAACAAGTTACTTGTACAATGATGTTTGCTCCAATTACAATATTTGTCCTTTTATGCTGAGTTCCAATAAATGCTATTGACTTTGTTTTCTCTGTTGATATCTTTAAATTATAATCGCTTATTAGTTTCCATAATTTAAAAACTGATTTTTATAGCTGATTTTCCGAGGAAGCTACATAGACCTGGTCATCTGCGAATAAATACAGTTCATTTTCATACCATTTATAATAAAATGTTCATCTAAAAGAGTTTGCCATGTACTAATGATATCTTCTAAATATATATATATTAAAACATATTGGCGAAAGACTTTAAATTTTGTCAGTGCTATATGCTTCATAGAAGCTTGTATGTTTTGGTGACCACGTTTTGTTTCTTGTATATGTTTGGCTTTCGTAATCGTTGAATAAATTAATTGACAGTAGTTTGTATATATAGAACCTCCCAGTATTGATTTATTAAGATAACGTGATCTCACTGTAGGCTTGGGAGACTCTTGGGGTAGTGGAGGTTGAGACTCCCATCTTTTTAGACAATCGGCACTAGATGTCCGCCTGGTTTTGGCCCTGCGTGATGGCCGCCTTTGCATCCAGAATATACATCTGGTACTCATTTCCATTAGGAGCTGAGTCAACACCACGGCCGTGATGCTGCCAGAAAGTTTGATCATTCGAGATTCGAATCCACGTCCTTCACTCAAACAACTGCACTATGGCATTGCCTATTAAAATTCTTTCAAATAATGGATATCATATTTTCTATTGGGTCAGAATTAATTAAAAACTAATTAAAATGGAAATCCAGGGTACATTATGATTTCTTCAGGAACAAATAAAGTCTACTTGCCTCATTTATGTGCTGGTATGTACGCCCATAAATTATACAGGGCCTAAGTACATAAATATATGAAATGGTTTAAACAATATTTTTGTGTCATAATTTTCATATTTTGATATAATGTTATATTTTGGAATAATTTTCTTCATACAATTCCTTGTTCTAATTATGAGAATTTCGGCCCATCATTAAGACAGTAACTGACAACACAAAATAACAAAAATGTAACATACTGAAAGGTAAGTTAGATATACGAAATGTTTAATTAATAACAAACCAAAAAAAATCTACGACCCTCAGGGATTCCATGACATTGACGATAGTGGGAGTTTTACGCGTTTAAAGATCCCAAGGCCTAAGTCAGAAGTAGCGTGTCAGGGCTACCTTTACTAGAAAAACCCTGGGCGAGATACAAAATAAATAATTAATCCCGAAGAACGTGTGAAACTTCATCAATGCGGAAGAGAAAATATGACTTTCCAACGAAATATGACAGAAGAGAGATCAATGGACGGAGGAAAATGTTAGCCGTAGAGATGATAATCTTCTACGGGATATAACATTAAATAAATTCTAGTGTTCCAAGTTGGAGTTCGGATGTTAGAATTCACTCCAAAAATATTCAGACAAAAGAAGCTACACTACTTATAGTCCAAAAAATTAGTTTAGAATGTTAAATTATTCTTTATGTGTTAAGAAATTATTTCTATTTGACGACGATCTTTAACATCTAAGATCATTACTGTCATAATTAAAATTTGAGTGAGAAAGGATAAACGAATTTTGTTCCGAGTTATATTTATTTAAACGTTATGTTATTTTACTGGTGTAAATATATTCAGAGGAGCGACATCAATGATAAATTTGCGACGGGACCGGTGCTCTGTATTCTTGCGCCCTGAAAATCCACAGATCCTGGCGAGTTTGAACTCGTGACCCTGGAAGCCTGATGCACGGATGGTAACCTTTAGTCCATAAAGATTGTTAACAATGTTCAAGAAGAAGAAGAAAGAAACAATGGACAAGGATAATATATTTGTATAACTGTAGGCAACAGTCTACCGTTTTTGGATTTTTTAGTAATTCGAAATCAAGACATGACACTTGGACACAAGGTATACAGGAAAAAGACTCACACAGACAGATACCTACATAAGCGGTCCAACCATCATCCCAGACAAAAAAGCGGAATAATTAAAACCCTGGTGGAACGAGCCAAAAGGATTTCGGAACCACAGTATCTACAAGAAGAAATTATTCATCTCCAAGCAGCGTTTCAATTCAATGGATACAGCAAAACAGATTTTCGCCGAGCCATAAATTCCAATAAATACAAATCCGAAAACGGGAACAAGGAGGAGGCAAAGGGTAAGGTGTACCTACCATATATCAAGACAATAACGGAGAGAATTGGTCGAATATTAAATAAAAATTAACATATCTACAACCTACAAGCCAACACAAAAAATCAGCAATATACTGCGCCCAGCCAAAGATACAAGAGATCCGTTAAGTACTGCCGGTATATATCGCATCCCTTGCAGTTGTGGACAGGTTTATATCGGCACAACAAAAAGAATGGTTACCACAAGATTGCAAGAACACAAAAGGCATTGCAGACTAAGACAAAAGGAAAAATCAGCCGTAGCGGAACACTGGATGATCAACCAAGAACATATAATAAGATTCGAAGAAACACAGGTATTGTCCCAAACATCACATTATTACACCAGACTGTACAGAGAAACCATTGAAATATATAAACACAAAAATTCCTTTAACAAAAAAGAAGAAACCATGAAGATAAACAAAATCTGGATCCCGGCACTGCACAATACGACAACGAAGCCTATGACTTCTGCTAGCGACAGCCTGGACAAAACAGCACGCAACACGGACCGCGCAGAAAACCGCCTCTCCACCAGGGGCGTGCCTATAAATAGGGAGGGAGTTTCCAACGACCAGCCAGTCTGCAGCCGACTGTTGAGGAGTTCACAGAGAGCACGCAGTATCTCCTGAAGATGTCTACCGCAGCAGTAGACGAAACGTCGAGTAGAAGAACGACTGGACCACGGCCTATATGCCCGGAAGACGAACCTAATAGGGGTAATATATTTGTTCTAGTTTCATGAATGTTACACGACCGATGTCAATTTGACAACATTTTAACTCAATGTCACTTCTTTATGAAGTTCATGCTGCATTTCGTGAGTTTTTAAACAAGATGTTCCACGAGAAACTAAATGCAGTTTGTTATTTAATTTGGGAATTTTTCGCTACGTATAGTTATTTTTTTTCCATTCCATTCCTCTCAGCTTGTAAGTATTTTTACGTGCCACTCGCCACCCAAGCCTTCCAGTGGCACGACCTGTCGGGAGAGGGATTTTAACTATGGATCACAAATATACTTTATGTGCGATATTGCGTTTTGTCCTAATTACCAGCAATGGCGATCACTATTGAAAGTTCAACTTCCTACATTTCGGGGTTGCCAACCTAAAAATATCTAAACTTTAGTATTATATTTACACCCACATGCGGGAAGAGAAACCACTGACCTCTATGTATACTACGTACAATGTATATACAGAAAATATCCAAAAGGTAGTGTTACAAATCACTGCATTTTAAATAAGCTGTACTTTACTTAAAACAATATAAAACAATAAGTAAAGTACAGTTTATTTAAAATGCAGTGATTTGTAACACTACCTTTTGGATATTTTCTGTATATACATTGTACGTAATATACATAGAGGGCAGTGGTTTTACTTCCCGCACGTGGGTGAAGATATAATACTAAAGTTTAGATATTTTTAGGTTGGTAACCCCGAAATGTAGGAAGTTGAACTTTCAATAGTGGTCGCCATTGCTGGTAATTATGACAAAACGCACTACCGCAAAAAAACAATATAAAACAATAAGTACACCGCTGTGGTCTCGGGGTAGCGTGCTGCCTTGTCACGCAGCGGGCCCGGGTTCGATCCCCGGTCGGGACAGTTTTTCTGGGTGAGGTTTTTATCGGGGTTTATCCTCATCTGTAAGACAAATGTGAGGAAAACTTTAAGGCCCAAACGGTCACCGAAATAATATGGCCATCGCAATCATCATCATTCATATTCATCTTAGGTTAAGCTTAGGATTAGGGACTCTCCTGGCGCACCATTATCATCATCATCACCATATCATCGAGGCAATGTAAACCCCGCCGTCCAGGCGCCCCAACCTCAGAAGTGGGTTACAAGTATGTCATGTCAGGAGAGAAACCAGGACTGTCGAAAGACAAATCTGGGGCATTTGAAAAAAAAAAATATACATACAAAACAATAAATACGTACTTGCGGCCATGTTATCTATGATTGTTCTCAAGGCCTCCTGTTGTTTCAACTAATAAATATTGGCCACACTGTTAACATTAGTCAATTGTTTATAATGAATGAAAATATTTGCAACAAAGAAGTGATTATTTTACTATTATTTTGAAAACACCATCTCGCAAAAAATAATGTACAACGCACGTCTGTGAAGTGTTTTACAGAATCGAGGAAAAATATTTAAAAACCGAGCGATAGCATCGTAACATACTTTTTTGATCACACAAGAAGATGGTGGGTCTCTTCGAGTGAGTCATCGGCTCAATGTCAAGGCCTCTTTCAAGACAACACACTATAAAACGAAACACACCATTCACACACCCATTCATACGAAACATGGCGAATCTGATAATGATGGCTGGATGATGTTAGGGGACAATTTTAGCCCTAATAATTTACAAATAATATAACTTACGTTAAACAATTGTATAAAATGCGCCTTATTGTGAATAACAAAAATTACGTAATAACTTACGTTACGTAGCAACGCCACTACATGTGAAATTGAAAAATGTTTTAAATTAATAGACTATTTATATTTCACAAATTGGATTTAAAACTGTTTTATCCATGAGTTTATACAGCTAAGAATTTTAGATAGGCCAATGATCAACGCGTCTATCAGGTAAATATAAATACATATTCAGATACCATATTTCATCATCATCATCCGGTATCATGGCAGTTGCCGCCGTCTTCCGGAAACCAAACGCCATTCCTCTCTAACCATCCATTGATCTTCCTCCATTCCTTTGATATTCATAGCTGCTTCTATCCAAGTTTTCTTCGGTCTTCCTCTCTTCCTCCTTTCCATTGGGATCCATTCCATAACAATTTTTCCGAGGCATGTTGTTTGGTATTTTAGCATTTTTTTCCTTTTTATGATGAACGAGGAGCTGGCCCGATGCATCAACCCCCAACCTGGGGGACGGGTAATTTTTGTTCAAAGTTTTCTTCCTCTAGCCTTTGATAGTCCAGTATCTTACTGCAAGGCAGCAGCGCTAGTTTTGGTCCGCCCTGGGTATTTTATTTCCCCAGTACCCGCCATATCAGGTGAGCATTCCCCTAACCGCCACCTGGGGAGGCGTCCGATGGGAGACTGGCAACTACGCACGGATTTATCATCGTTCAAATTGTTGACATATCTAGCTCATTCAGTAAAATAACAAATTTAACTCTAAACTTACAAATATTCTATTCTACCTTATTTTACAAAACGTTTTGTTATTATGCTTTAAAATTAAGTCATTCCTTTCTTTAAACTAAATTGAACTCATGGAGCGATAAGTGTGCAAGGTACTTGGTGTAACAGCCGCAGTCAACTTGCATTTTAGAGAGGTAGACGTTATAGCTATGTGTGATAAGTGGTCAATCGTCGGGTTCCCAAAATGTTACACACGGTATAAACTACTACTGTTCAAATTCCTCACAACAATTCTAGGTGGACACCGTTCCACACTAGCCGATATTCAGCGAGTAGATTTCTTCCACACTCTTCTCAGACTTCAATATTATACATCAAGTAGTTTCCCTCGATCATTACAATCGATTAGGTTAATTTAATGTAATAGTTTAAAAAAATGAAGTTTATAAAAAACACAATGAAATCTCATGAAAAAGTATGTAAAGACATACACGTGTTTCTCGAGATAAATTAGGTAAAATACACATAATCCCAATTTATATCACGGCTAGTTGCTATAAGTGGTGTAATTTATCCTACTGCAGGACTTAGGAAGCCCTAGGGACATTGGGTAGTTAAGGCTCACACCTTTCCAGACATTTGGTGCAAGATATCAGCCGGATTGTCAGCCCTTCCCAACATCTTTACACTTAGAACTTATGTATAGTAATCAATTGGTTGAAACGCATATTCAAACTTAGAACAATGGGCTGTGATTATATTCAGGCTAGTTAAAAATATATATTATGAATACGTCTTTTCAATTTTTGAATCCAACTATTTTGTAACGTTAGGATTTATGATTCCTTGTAATGGTTATATGATATCTTCAGGAGAAGAAGATCCTGTGTGAGTAACAATACCTATTCGGGAATCGAATCCACAATCTTTCGGCTTTTAGCATATTGTCTTAGCAATTACGCAATGTCCCCGGTCTAATTGTTTCAGAATATTATAATACATTTTCACATTGTGACCGATGATGGTACTTTTATTTAAACCACGTAATTATCCTCTTGTTTTCAGGCTCTTTCACTAGCCTATTTTTGTATATGTGCCCCACAAAGAACTTAGAAATTATTTTTTTTTTAATACACAAGTGATCTTTCTTGGTGATATAATATTAAAATATATATGTAGTCAATATGCCCATTTCACCAATTAATGTTTTAAAATGGTCAACAAGTTTCTACAGCCAAGCTGTCATTCTCAAGACCAGATATTGACTGAAGACAGAATTGATAATAAGTAAAGAAACAAATTCAGTTAAAAACAAACTACGTCACATGACGCAATCATTCATAAGTGAACAATAAAACATACTAAAACTAATCCTCTTTTGTTTCAATTAGAGAAAAGAGGGCGCTGTACGGAATAGGGCCCTTGTCTTTATTCATTATTTTATCCTTATTTTTATAAATTTCCAAACTTTCAAGGACGTTAAGGAATTTGAAATCCATGACCGATTGGTGAAATGGGCATATTGACTACATATATATTTTAATTAGAAATTAATGTTTTGGGCGGATGACATGAGACTGTGAAACATTAAATTAGTATTTTCGTGAATGACCTCGCTGGTTCCATCAGCTCAGGATAATACAAAATAAAAAACACATAGGCCTACCTAGATGTAAGTTAGAGAGAGGGCATTATCAATTAATAACAAGTAATTTATATATAATAAGAATATATTACGTAAATATGAAGAAACTTTATATAAATCATGAAAAAATAAAGGGACAATAAATGAACTACTACATTTTTCTTCTTCATTTGAACTTAAGCTAATTCAGAATTTCTTTAAAATAAATTAAACTCGTGGAGTTACAAGTGTGCAAGGCACTTGGTATAACAGTTGCTGTCCAGTGTCATTGTAGAGAGGTAGAAGTTATGGCTGTGGTCAACCGTCGCATTCCGAAAATGTTATAGACGGTCTATAGTACAACTCAAATTCCTCTTAATTCTAGGTGGATACCGTTCCACACTAGCCGACAATCAGTGAGTAAATTTCTTCCGCACAGGGACTCGAACCAGGGCAAGTTCGGTAGCTCTGCGACAAGACTAATGTCTTAGACGCTGTATTTTTCACTTTCAACATTATCATTATATGAACATTTCCGCACCAACAACTCTCTTCCATCCATTGCTTATTTTTTATAAATTCTAGGTTATATCCATCCATAATAATTCTGTCCGAGAGCAGGTCTTTCACTGCAATCATAGCATTTTCACGATATTCGGAACATTTCAAAAATTTTATTAAGAATAAAAATAAATCAAGTTTTGCCAAACATACATTCGAAACAGTTCATCGATTTGAAAATTCGTAACTCTATGCCAATACTACACAAAGAGTGTAAGAACATTATCAGCATCCATGAAGACATAGAGATTCTGAAAAGAAGCAAGGAATGAAGACCTGCTCAACGAGAACATAACGACAGACATAAATCCGTTATACAACCTATACAACACCTCAGCCATCAGTTCCAGTTAAAACGCAGAAGATGAAACATTGTTTTCGAAAGGCCTCCATATTAGAATAACTTGAAGTTTAATAACTTAGTTGAGGACGACTGACTTACCAGGTAAAAGCATTATGTAATTAACATCTTATTTCATAACCTCAACGTGCTTTAACATAAATTTCAAAAATGTTGATATTCCTAAGTATTTTAAATACAACTCTCACCATGGTTCTCAGCGAGATTCGAACCTTGGACGTCTGATCTACTCCTTGAAAGTCTTGGCTAGTTAGCTACGTTGGAAAACTAATATTTTCATTAGCCTTATATGTTATGGTTTTGTTTTCAGAATATTAAAAATAAATTTTAATTTTTTTCACGAAATATACGTAATTTATTCCTAGTATTGAAAAATGACTAAATATAAAATAGCAAAGAAAGTCCAGAAATATATATATAAACTCGTGACGTATTTATTACGTCATTCCCATTGTTTGTCCTCGACATTCATATGTTGCACTTATAAAGGAGAAAGAACAATTCTTAAATTTTATGGTCTAAATTAAGAAATATAAACATCTAACTGATATGTGACTTAGTAACCAATGTTAAACAGAAATCTGATGTTAGTGTGTGTTATTGCAGTTTTTTTTTCCAATTTTCGACCAATGTTTGTTAATATGAAGAAATCCTCACACTATTTGAATGGTTAGTGTAATATTAAAAACTTAACAGAAATCTGGATCTTACTAATAAACCAACGCTGGACAAAAAGGACTACGGTTAATGTAAATTTATCTTTGTTAGCTTTTTAAATTCAAGACAGACATGTTGATATGTGGTATATAAATTAAATACTATTAATAAATGATTTGGAAAAAATGTTTTAACATATCACCTCACAAATTTGCGTGTCTTTACGAGACCGGTTTCAGAAGTATAGTATTACTTCCATCTTCAGTCAAATTCCAACTGTTGAAATTTCGTCGTTAACATCAGTTTCTGAACTGTCATCTGGTGCAGATTTTATGAACTTGGAGATTAAATTATTCTCGTTGGGGATATCGAAATTCATTGCTTTATATTTAATCTTCTGAATGTATATATTTCCCCAAAAATTGTTAATTCCAAAGGTTTCGCCAAATGTTTCAAGAGTTCGGTGCCTTTTCCGATTTAATGATTTTCCAGCAAACTATGAGCTGCAATTGCCCATTTTTTAATTTCACCATTTTTAATATTTCTAAGGTGTTATTTTGTACGAATTTCTAAATTCCTTTTAGTTTTTCCTCTATATATTCTTTATTGCAGTCATTGCAACTGATTTCGTAAATTCCAGATTTTTACCATCTGGGACATTAACTTTCTTATTGGTTACTAGTAGATTATACAGGATAAATTTGTTAATCGGTGCTAATGTAATATCAAATTTGTTAAATATTTGTTTTAATTTTCTGTGTGTTTCAGGATGGTACGTAATTTTCTTGAAATGTTTATTTTCTTTTGAATCAGGTTGTAAGGTGGTGTATTCTTTAAGTCTTTTTTGTTGTTGGAATCTCTTGAACTTACTTATTATTACCTCCTTTCCAAAAGCATTAGACATAGCAATGTTTAAAATGTGACTGAATTCCTTCTTATTTTTTTTTTCACTTCGCTTCCGAAGGAACCTAGTCTAAGGAATTTTTACCCTGAAAATTCATACTAACTGGCCGTGTTTTAACCCTTGCATTTTTAAATCCAGGAGCAAGTACGCTAACCACTATTCCACCAGTATCGATTACAGCACACATGATGGGGGAAGAGAGAGAGAGAAGAAAACATTGTGCTCTAATTATATGCACATTTCATGTCTTTTGTCAAATTATGTAATATTACAACAATGCCACATTTTTAAAAGTTAAATTTGCCATTATAAATATTTAAACGAAGAAAACCATGCATAATCTATTATAATGGCGTAGCCCATTGTTCAGTCATAGCCTCTCCTTTTGTAAGGAGTTACTAGTCAAAGTTAATTTTTAGTTACCTTATTTGCTGATAGGTGTCATGGATGGCATGTGGTCAACACACCGACACAATGAGACATCTAACAGGCAACTAATGTATTACTAGGATGTTGAAGTCGGTAAATTTTGCTTAGAGGCCTCTTTATTCAGGCTTAACCCTTAAATTCGTAATGTATCCTTTTAGATACATCAGTTGGTTCAATTATTTTAATATTTAAAATAAATCAAAAGAAAACAAACACAAATAAACCACTTAAATGTGTGTCTAATTATACAATATACCTAATAATAACAGTTATACAAGATTCCGTTTTCACTGCGGTCCGCCACATTTAAATATCTAACAGAAGAAATTTGTATTTTGCCAATTTAAGGGTTAAGGATCTTTTACTAGCTTGTAAATTATACAGACTCGGGACTCACAGCTTAAAGTCCCTCCCGGAGGACTTGCTCCTTGCAATTTTCCGTCCTAAAAAATCCATCGACCCCGGCCGAATTTAAACCCGCGACCCTCGGAACCATAAACAAGGAGCATAACTACTAGTCCACCGCATCAAAACTATATATAATAACCATTTAAATTTATAACGAGATTTTTCCCCTAAGCACAATTAACATATTTATTAAAAGAAGATTGATTTCATAATAATTTGGACAATATGCGCCTTGTTGCATAGCGACAACACGAATGATACAATAGCCGTAACGTTACGAAGCAATGTCATTCAATATGAAATAGAAAATTACGGTTTTAAATGATTTTAATAAAATATTAATATTTTACAGATTGGATTCAGAACTGTTTAATCTGTGTAGCTGAGATTTGCGGACAACGCTTCCTCTATCAAGTAAGTATTAAATACATTTTCAAATATTTCATTTATCATAGTTTGAATGCTCGTTATTATGATATATCGTGATGTGTATAAGGCATGTTAATTGATATTATAACAAATTTTGCGCATAAATTAGAAATATTATATTTTATATAATTTCACATGATATTGCGTTATACTGTTTTTATTAAAGTTCTCCGTTCTTAAACCCATGAAAAACTTCTTGGTGCGAGAGGGCTGCAACTAACCACTTTAGGCCTATTATATTTTTTCAAAGAAGTCGATAATCTAGATAGTATATGAGTAACATGTGGTCAGCCTGCCGATCTTACACTATTTATAGTTAGTTTCCTCAACCTGGAGCCGCTATATTTTACAGTTACCAGAAATCCTCATGATGCTGATTGGGAATCGGTCCCAAACTGGGTAAAATTGCATCAGAAAAATGTTCCTTGTAGCGAATGGAACTAACGCACGTTCCGTAGCTCCGCGCCAAGGCATGGTGCTTCATTCCGATCCATTTTGAATTTTCTATATTATTAATTATATGAAAATTTCTAGATCAATTATTTTTCTTCCGTCAATTGATTATTTTATTCATAAACTCCAGGTAATGTAATTATTTGAGATATCCATATTTTAACATAATTATTGTCATTAGTAATTATATCTTTGTAGGTTTCTACCGTTTTCCCCGTCCACAAATTTCAATTCAGAATTTCTCCACACTCATCTCATACATTTCGTTCATTCGCCTCTGTGACGTAGCGTCGACCGGCACACTTGTCGTTCACATACTTACTAGAAATATAGGGGCTTCATCTCATCTCATCCTTCATCCCGACCCTAAGTTGGACACAAGTCGAGGATATTATTATTATCTTTATCAAGTTAGGCTAATGCTCAATGATTATTATTTTGTCATCAGACTTTAAAATTGTACATTGTTAAGTTAGGTGCCTACGTATAAATTGTTATTTTTCAGATTTACATATAGATGTTCTGTAATGTTTCATGTTTTATTGTTGGACATGTGTAAATTTCATTTTAAAAGCAAAATTATCCCCAAATTCGGATGTACAATTCTCCAGATGGCAAAACTCGAAACCAGATAGATCACGTATTAGTGGACAAACGCTGGCACAGTAGCATCATCCATGTTAGATCAGTTCGAGGAACAGACTGCAATTCGGATCATCACCTGGTCAGGGTGAAAATCAGACAACGTCTGTCGCTAATGAGAGGAACAAACGCTAAAGATGATTCTGAAAAATTTGATTTAAAAAACTTGAAAAATGATGAAATGCAGCAAGAATACCAAATTAAAATTGCTAATAGATTTGAAGTACTGAAATCTTCAGATGATAATGTGGCAAACGAAGAAGAAACTGATATAAATAGAGAATGGGAGGCTATAAGAGACACTATTAAATTGTCAGCATCAGAAAGCATTGGTAAGTTAAAAAAGAGGCAAAATAAGAAATGGTTTGATGAGGAATGTGCCGACATTGTAAAGAAATGTTTAATAGGCTATGGTAATTTTTATGGCAAAGAAAAGTGAATTATAAAACACAAAGTGCTATGTTTATTTGTAGTCTTCTGCTCTTGACACAACAAAATGTGTGCATTTTCATATTATTACTGTATAATGTTACTTT
Organism: Diploptera punctata; assembly: GCA_030220185.1. Classification (NCBI taxonomy): domain Eukaryota; kingdom Metazoa; phylum Arthropoda; class Insecta; order Blattodea; family Blaberidae; genus Diploptera; species Diploptera punctata. The sequence goes on from JASPKZ010009358.1 coordinate 1,268,700, forward strand.
AAGTGATTGTTTCGTCGAATTTTCTCCTTCAAAAACAATACAGTACTACAAATTCTCATATATATTTTAAGGAACAATTGTTAATTGTGAGGAAAGTTACGCTTTTGAACTGGTGAAGGCTATTCTAGCCAATTGAACATCTATGAATATTGCAACATACCACTAGTTATCAACTGTATTTATAGTTATCGAAAGTTGCCAACATGATTGTTAAATTTTCAGCTACAGCTAATAGCCAAAATATTAATTTAGTTACGTTTGTTAGTGTAGATTATATTAGTAGGTAGCACGATCGGTTACAGTCTTTTATTTCGTTTACACGTTCCTTATTTGTTAGGTACTCTGTTTTACAAATCATAGATATGATCCAACGATATCTACATTTACGTTATATCTACATCAACCAATGATTTAATTTCCAGGTATTTTCGCGATTCTTGAAAATACACATGGATAGCTGATGTTGTTACTTAATAACATATATATATCCATCCTTAGTAATTCTGCCCGAAGGCAGGTCTTTCACTGCAATCATAGCATTTGCATGCTATGTTTTGCAGCTTTACTAGGGAATTTTAGGTATGGTAGCTTCCCGTTGCTTTCCACACCGATGAAGGAAGATGATGATAAGATGAATATGAATGATGATTATTGCGATGGCCATATGATTTCGGGGACCGTTTGGGCCTTAAAGTTTTCTTGACATTTGTCTTACAGGTGAGGAAACACCCCGATAAAAACCTCACCCAGAAAAACTGTCCCGAGCGGGGATCGAACCCGGGCCCCCTGCGTGACAAGGCATTACGCTACCTCGAGACTACAGCGGTGGATAATATATATCCATTTTTAAATACTTATAATAATTAATGTAGACAAGGATATTGTACAAGAGATTCAAGAAATCCAATTAAGGTGGTATGGACCTTTAATGAGAATAAGGGACACGGAAACAAACGAAGTATTGAAATTGATACCACCTGGAAAAGGGAAACGTGGTAGACCAAAGCCAATATGCATAAAGGGTATTCAAGACGACATGAAGAAGATAAATATGACAGAAGCAGACACGCATGACCAGGAAGGTAACAATTGTATATTTTGGGTTGAAGATACCAGTGTAAATAACAGAAACAATCTTGAAAATAAAAAATAATAAATAAATAAATAATATTTATATAACTTCTCCCATTTTGAGTCAGCTTGAAGACAAAGCACTAATATAAAAACGAAAATACTGCGTGTGAATATAACAAAATAATTACAAAAATTTAAATGTAATACGTAATCAGTTGTAGACGTATGAATGAGATTTTCTATGTGGATGATTCCGTAAGATTTACAGACATTCACGAACAACGGTGATAGATAGTTCTTATCGAGTGTTGTTTGTTGGGTACAGAACTTTACAGAAGGTAATATTCTTAATCAATTTAAATATCTTGGATATTATCTCTCTATCTGGGATGAAAAGGATATCCCTGAAAAAGTTACTAGTTATAATAAAAGTTTAGGAATTATTAATCAAGTTATGAAACCATCCCTTGTACAAAAAAACACCAGATTACGTTTATATAACACTTTGGCTAGACCAGTGTTGACCTATGGTAGTGAAGCATGGATACTAAAAAAACAACATGAAAGCAGAATAACGGCTTGTGAAATGAGATTAATGCGCAGAACAGCGGGTTACACCAGAGGGGATCGGAAAAGGAACACCGATATCTTAAAAGAATTGAAGACTACGCCAATTTTGGAATATATTAAACAGTACCAACTAAATTGGAAACACCATCTTGAAAGAATGAGTTCAAATCGGATCCCCAAAGCTGTTTATAATTATATACCAAGAGGACGAAGATCACTGGGCCGTCCTATGAAACGCTAGAGGGAAAATTTTCTATAGGATCTTAACAGGCCTTGGCCTAAAACTTGGAAGGAAGAAGAAGAATATTCTTAAATACGATTCATAAAAAAAACTTAAGTTTAGATCAAATTATATAAAGTACCACAACTTTGTCACAAACTATAACCCTAATATACCTTAAAGCGGAATAGGATTTATATACGTTCAATAATAATAAAATAATATTACTTGGCATAACTCTCACTTCATTGCTTAAAATTGCCAATAATGCCTTAATTGATCTTCCATCCCCGTCCAATATTAGAAGATGATGAAATTTTGGATCTAAATTTCTGTGTTTTTCATTTTACTCGAATCTATATAGTGATCATCTCTACGTATTACAGGGACACCCGTAACTGCAACTTCTCTAAAAAAACATTAAAATGCAAACAAATACAACAAATATTCTCATAATAATATTATATCGATACAAAACATAGACACTTTCATTCAGGGAGGAGATAATGATACATATATTAGAAAATGAAGTTTTTATGATTTTTTTTGGGCCAAAGAGAGACAGACAGACAGGTTAATGTACAAGACTTCACGGAAGAGAGCTACATGACCTTCGTGAGAAGTCAGATCTATTAAGAAAATCTCGTAAATTGCAAAGGGCATGGCTTGTAGAACGGGCGGGGAATGAAAGAGGAAAACTATGCATAAAAAATAAGAATGAGGTGAGAGAATAACAAACATTAACCACGAATTAAGTGAGGAAAATTGCATATCAATGACTCAAAAACATTAGTTTGGGATATGGATATATGGAGAGCTTATATTTGCCCGGTCATGAATCTACGGATTCTGTAGTGCCAGTTAGTTAGTACATCATCTCGTGTAGAACACCAAACTAATTTTAGTTAAGGATACCAAGATGACTACCTTGTTCTACGAACTCCGTTCCCTTTACTATAACACATAAAATGCTTAGTTTCGGCTCACATTTTAAAAAATCAGTATTTAGTTTAAAAGCTAACTAAAATGAATAATTCTATCTCCAACTCCATGGCGCGACAGGCACAGAAGGCCCTTGGCCTACCAGCTGGCGGCTGGCCTCACATCCGCATGTGTTCATCACAGAGGTAGACGATCATCCAACCAGTGTAGGGGTGGGTTGTGATCAGCGTGTAGGGTTATGGCTGGTTTTCTCAACCTTGAGCCGCTACTTACTGTAGCTACCCAAATGTCTCACGATGCTGGGTTGGCACAGACCTCATACTGGCAGAAATTCTATGACAAAGTGTCTTCCTCCACGAAGAATGGAACCAGCGCAAACCCCATAGCTTTACACAAGGCATCCTATTTTAAGCACTTGGCTACGGCGCGGGACACAAATGACTCACACAAGCTTGATATTTGTCTTTTTTATGTAGCATACGCTATTTGTTAGGCTGAATTTTAGTCTGTTTAGTCTCGAAAAATTTCAATTTATTATAACTTGATCGTTCATAAGAATCGTCACTAGAATAACATTAATAATTTTATGTTGTTATTTACTGAATTAAACTAGTTCAAAAGATGTACATTCTACATAATTACCAAATCATTATGAAACGCATTAACTTACTTTCAATTCGTTGGTTACGTTAATTCTAGAATTATAGTGCAGATGACTTGTTAATGTTTTCAATTTGTTTAACTGGCTTGTAACTGTGTAATATTATGTTCTAGTGTTTATTGGATCATCATACCTGCAAGATATTGTGGTAAACTCTAGCAGGACTCTCAAAAAATAATTATTTGAAGAGAAAAATTATGCGCTCAGACCGGGACTTGAAGCCGGGACCCTTGGTTTCTCTAGACCAAGTGCTCTACCAACTGAGCTACCTAAGCAAGTACCGATCTAAACGCAAATCTTTCTCTATATACATTGTAATTCCCGTCCACCAAATGCTATGAAGCCATGCTTCTACTTGCAAATGGCGGCTCCTTTATTAAGAAGACATATTTGGGAACTATACATTACAGCCAGTACGACTTTTTCCATGTTTTTATTATTGATTTCGTACATCTCAATGATGGATAAATCATATTTGAAGAGAAAAATTATGCGCTCAGACCGGGACTTGAACCCGGGACCCTTGGTTCTCTAGACCAAGTGCTCTACCAACTGAGCTACCTAAGCAAGTACCGATCTAAACGCAAATCTTTCTCTATATACATTGTAATTCCCGTCCACCAAATGCTATGAAGCCATGCTTCTACTTGCAAATGGCGGCTCCTTATTAAGAAGACATATTTGGGAACTATACATTACAGCCAGTACGACTTTTTCCATGTTTTTATTATTGATTTCGTACATCTCAATGATGGATAAATCATATTTGAAGAGAAAATTATGCGCTCAGACCGGGACTTGAACCCGGGACCCTTGGTTCTCTAGACCAAGTGCTCTACCAACTGAGCTACCTAAGCAAGTACCGATCTAAACGCAAATCTTTCTCTATATACATTGTAATTCCCGTCCACCAAATGCTATGAAGCCATGCTTCTACTTGCAAATGGCGGCTCCTTTATTAAGAAGACATATTTGGGAACTATACATTACAGCCAGTACGACTTTTTCCATGTTTTTATTATTGATTTCGTACATCTCAATGATGGATAAATCATATTTGAAGAGAAAAATTATGCGCTCAGACCGGGACTTGAACCCGGGACCCTTGGTTCTCTAGACCAAGTGCTCTACCAACTGAGCTACCTAAGCAAGTACCGATCTAAACGCAAATCTTTCTCTATATACATTGTAATTCCCGTCCACCAAATGCTATGAAGCCATGCTTCTACTTGCAAATGGCGGCTCCTTTATTAAGAAGACATATTTGGGAACTATACATTACAGCCAGTACGACTTTTTCCATGTTTTTATTATTGATTTCGTACATCTCAATGATGGATAAATCATATTTGAAGAGAAAAATTATGCGCTCAGACCGGGACTTGAACCCGGGACCCTTGGTTCTCTAGACCAAGTGCTCTACCAACTGAGCTACCTAAGCAAGTACCGATCTAAACGCAAATCTTTCTCTATATACATTGTAATTCCCGTCCACCAAATGCTATGAAGCCATGCTTCTACTTGCAAATGGCGGCTCCTTTATTAAGAAGACATATTTGGGAACTATACATTACAGCCAGTACGACTTTTTCCATGTTTTTATTATTGATTTCGTACATCTCAATGATGGATAAATCATATTTGAAGAGAAAAATTATGCGCTCAGACCGGGACTTGAACCCGGGACCCTTGGTTCTCTAGACCAAGTGCTCTACCAACTGAGCTACCTAAGCAAGTACCGATCTAAACGCAAATCTTTCTCTATATACATTGTAATTCCCGTCCACCAAATGCTATGAAGCCATGCTTCTACTTGCAAATGGCGGCTCCTTTATTAAGAAGACATATTTGGGAACTATACATTACAGCCAGTACGACTTTTTCCATGTTTTTATTATTGATTTCGTACATCTCAATGATGGATAAATCATATTTGATCGGTACTTGCTCAGGTAGCTCAGTTGGTAGAGCACTTGGTCTAGAGAAACGAAGGGTCCCGGGTTCAAGTCCCGGTCTGAGCGCATAATTTTTCTCTTTAAATATGATTTATCCATCATTGATATATACGAAATCAATAATAAAAACATGGAAAAAGTCGTACTGGCTGTAATGTATAGTTCCCAAATATGTCTTCTTAATAAAGGAGCCGCCATTTGCAAGTAGAAGCATGGCTTCATAGCATTTGGTGGACGGGAATTACAATGTATATAGAGAAAGATTTGCGTTTAGATCGGTACTTGCTCAGGTAGCTCAGTTGGTAGAGCACTTGGTCTAGAGAAACCAAGGGTCCCGTGTTCAAGTCCCGGTGTGAGCGCATAATTTTTCTCTTCAAATATGATTTATCCATCATTGAGATGTACGAAATCAATAATAAAAAAATTATTATTATCTATTTACTTCGCCAATTAGGAAAACATCCCAATCGAAGAGCTTGAAGAAAACTTGGTGAAATGCTTCATCTTCATATGCTGAATTATCGTCAACTTGCAGCACTTCAAATCTCTACACCATAAAATGCTTATAGCATAATCCCTAAAACAATGACTGAAAAATGTAGTTCATACAATTTTATTAGAGATAAGATTAATTGATGCATTATAGGTTAACAATATTTAGAAAATAGTAAAATATGCCGTTCTTAATATTACAGATTTTATCTTTAACATTAATCGAGTTTATTGGTCGAATAAATCGTTAGAACTTTTATCGCACAACATACCGTATTCAGTGAGTAACTTTACAGATTTATATAATTTAACGCCCTGACATTAGGAGCAAAGTTATCTCTATCTATCTATCTATCTTCGGGTTTTTACAGCTGCTGCCGTCTTCCCGTGCCAAACCTCCAAAGCCTACGGTCTTGGGCATCTTCGATGCTTAGCCCTCTAGCTTGCAATACTGTCTTCATGTTTTTCTTCCATGTTAACCTTGGTCTTCCTCTTTTCTTCTTTCTGTTAGGATGCCATTCATATAGTTGCTTCGGCCATCGCTCATCTTCCATTCTTAAAACATGTCCTAACCACTTTAATTCCTTTTCCTCAATTCTTTCAATTATGCTTTCTTCTGCTTCCATTTTGTTTCTAATTTCCTTATTTGTGACACGTTCTAATTTAGACTTTCTGGCACTTCTTCGTAAATAATCCATTTCTAGAGCTATTAGTCTATTCTTGTAGTACTTATTGATTGTCCATACCTCACTTCCGTACATTGCAACAGATTCCACCAATGTTTTACCAATATATTTTTTTGTGTCTTTCCAAATATGCTTATCCCACCATATGGAATTTAATGATGATATTATTTTGCTACTCAATTCAATTCTATGTTTTATGTTCTCTTTGCCTATACCTTCGATGTTATCCATAATCATTCCCAAATATTTAGTTTGTTTCACTTGCTTTATTTGGATTCCATCTTCCAATACTAAGTTTTCTCTTTCATTGCTATTTATTGCCAGATATTCTGTTTTTTGTAAATTTACTGTGAGACCCCATGATTCATATGTGCTTTTCAACCTTTTTATCATGAATTCCATATCAAAATTGTCTTGCGCTAAAACCAGTTGATCATCGGCAAATTGTAATGTCAGCAAAAATCTATTGCCTATTGGGATCCCCATACCTTTGCAGCTTTGTTTCCATTTCGTTAATATAAATTCTACATAAATATTAAATAAAATTGGTGATAGACTGCACCCTTGTTTCAATCCCTTTGAGGTGTTTATAGGATTAGACATTATATTTCCCATTTTAACATAAGCGGAGTTATCTTTATAGGTTTGTTTAATAATTTCTATTAGGTTTCTGTCAATATTGTATTTCTCCAATACTTCCCATAATTTGTTCCTCGGAATTGAGTCATAAGCTTTCTCTAAATCTATCATTGTAGGAGCAAAGTTACTTTACGTTAAACTTCCCATTACAATTCGCCATCAGAATAAATTGGAGGGTTTCAAAGCAGTACTTAATTTCATAAGGTCCTACATCATGACACTGTCGCTATGACAACACAAAACACAACCATGTGATGGGAAGATGTAAAGTTGGTGTAGATATTCTGCAAGGAGGCCATGACCATTCAAGATTTGAAATATTGCAGCTGGTTTTTTCCTTGACAATTTTGGTACAACGCAGTGTGGCGTGTTGCAAGAAACGTGTTCCATTGTTTTCCAAGCTGATGTTTCTATAGTGTTGGTACATTTTTTTTTTGTTTACATCTCTATTGACTGCAGCTTCAACAATTTGATGTAGTTGTATAATTAATTGGGGCCTTCGTTTGCTAATGTGTATGTTAGTTCATTACCTTATATTCCACAACGGGAAGGAATCCACAGAAGTTTAATTTAATAGGACGGCAATGAAGCATGACATAACCTATATACATATAAAACCATTTATCTTATGGAAAAAATCTCTTAAGAGTTCTCAGTACCATTGTAGCAGTTCCCTAACATCATCTGCCAATATCAGTCTGTAAGAGCCATAGTGAGAGTTAAATTTAGTCATGTCCAGAGCGATGTATTTTATTTCTTTTCGAGACCTATAAAACTTAACAAACACACAATTCTACAGATAAGTTTCAAATAGATTAAAATTAGTGATTGTGCTTCTATCAGTTAAAATCTCTGTGAACATGTAAAAAAATTAAGTCTGTACCATCTCATATTTATTCATTAACACCTTATTAAAATAAAAGAATACTTTTATTTCTTCATTTTTAAATTTCAATCAATATAAGACTTTAGTCTCTGAACTGATAGAACCCAGTTATTTAAAAAAATTGATGTGAAGTTAAGGATAAGATCTGTAAGACTTTAAGAATTAGAAAAAAACGCTCAAAATAACATTAATGGAAAATGTATGTTCATTATTTCCTCTTTCACAACGTTCTGTAAATATTATACAACGTAAAAAGTCAATGTTTATAAAACAAGCACATTATCAGCTCTATGTACACTTAGCATAAAAAAAGACTGAGCGGATTCTACATTTTTTTTTAGGAAAATAAACCCAATGGGTACAACTTGGACACTACATACACCCAGTCCCAAGGTTGAGATTTTAAAAATCCCTTACCCCGTCGGGAATCGAACCCGGGTCGCCGGAGTGGAAGGTAGGGACTCTACCGACTACGCCACAGCGACGGAAAGTTTTAACGAGCGATTCACACGAGTAAACTAATTGCACAGTAGAGTTACAACACGTTCCGTTTCCTCCAATGAATAGCATTAGTTTATGTACAGTAAACCAAAGAACGCTTATCTCAGTTCTTTATGGCTTCCTTCGTATCCAAGAGGTCACAGGTTCGGTTCACGATGAGATTAAATTTTTCAATTGTAACAATTCTTTCTATTTTACTCTGTGTGCCCAAAAGAAAAAAACTAACTAACTATTTGGAAGTAATAGTATGTATTATTAATATAATTATTACGTTTGTTATCGTTCATCATATGTGGGCTATTATTAGACTGGACTTGACCTATATGAACTACATTTTTAAGTTTAAATGTGAAACTTTTCCTCAGTAATACGCAATAAATAAATACAAACATACATGAAGCTCTATTAACATTAATTGCTTACATTTATACCGTTATTATAAAAACATGGTACTGCACACACAACTCAATTTTTACCGGTAGCTAAATACTGTTATAGAGTTTACGAAGACAGGATTATTACCTCATATAGAGTAAAGTAGATGTAGATTACGTGGCTGGAATTAAATGGTATAGAATGAATTTTGAGGAAATAAAAATAAACAACAAAAAAACATTGTCGAGGGATTTGAAGCCTGGCTCAATATATATATATATATATATATATATATATATATATATATATTTATTTATATATTTCATTTTTTCGTAATTGGTTTAACGATCCACGCTACAAGCATGTCGGATACTAGTAATCTAATTCCTGGTTGTCTTGTTAAGTTTTGCACTATGCACGAGTATTGAATTTTATTACAAATGTCGTAATTTGAGTAATTTTTTATAAGTCGAACTATCGTAAATATCTATAAATATGTCCCCTTTATTAACCTTTAACTATTTTTGACATATGAAACAAATACATCATACTTAAAACACTTAATAATGCGTTACCTCTTGAATGATAGATCAAGCTCTTCGATCATGCATAGTGGGTCAAAACAGGGTCGGGTTTTGAAGTCATTCATTTTTTTTTCTTTTTTTTGCTAAGTGTACATTTTTCTTTATTTGCTGGATATTTGGATATTACGTAAGTATTCTTGTTTTAAACACAATTTTTTTGTCAAAAATATTGTAAATTTTTGTGACAATTAAAACAGAAAGATGTTATGTTGTTAAGTAGGCTATTCTTGAAAACCTGATACGGTAAAAAGAATACAAAGAATTTATTCTTGTTCTAGGGATGGAGTGAGAAACGAAGATACAAGAATTGCACAGTGATCCACAATCCGAAAAATAAATCTGGAAATCACTATTAGGCTAATAAATTCATCCACATACGTAAAATTAAAAAAATATGAGTTTATAAGAATATCTGGCTCATGCGAGGACATTTAATTAGTTCCTACGAGCAAAATTTTACTTAGTAACTGACTTTAAAAAACAACTTATTTGCCAGATACTTCGTTAATATACTAATCTATAATCATAAATAGGCGTATTAATTTAGAAAATAATAATAATTATTAAAATTCATATATTCCTAGATTTTTAATGCTTACACATCTTCGTGTCCTTAAAGTTTTAATTTCCTTGTGCATTCGCCTTTATCCTTCCACCCCATAACGTCCAGTCCTCTTTTTCTCATTATTACTTGTCTGTATTGTCTTGATGAATCTCGGAACTCTGAAAGCCTCAAAGTCACTATTAGGCTCACAAATTCATCCACATTCGTAAGATAAAAAGTTATAAGGTATACGAATTTCTGGCTCATCACAACTGAAGCCAGGATTTTCATTTAGTTGTTACATGGAATATATTAGTTAATGACTGATTTTAACTAAAAATATATTTGCGAGAAACTTCGAAAAAAATACATAGACTAATCATAGATAGGCGTATTAATTTAGATAAAAATATTATTATCCATATTATATATTTAGAGATTTTTAATATTCAAACATCTTCCTGTCCTTAAAGTTTTATTTTCCTTCTACAGTCGTCTTTATCCATTCACCCCATAACGTTCAGTCATTTTGTTCTCATTATTACTTGTCTCCATTGTATTGATCAATCTCGAAAGTCTCAAAGTCCGAAAGTCTCAAGGTCCGAAAGTCTCAAGGTCCGAAAGTCTCAAGGTCCGAATGTCTCAAGGTCCGAAAGTCTCAAGGTCCGAATGTCTCAAGGTCCGAAAGTCTCAAGGTCCGAAAGTCTCAAGGTCCGAATATCTCAAGGTCCGAAAGTCTCAAGGTCCGAAATTCTCAAGGTCCGAAAGTCTCAAGGTCCGAAAGTCTCAAGGTCCGAAAGGTCCGAAAGTCTCAAGGCCCGAAAGTCTCAAGGTCCGAAAGTCTCAAGGTCCGAAAGTCTCAAGGTCCGAAAGTCTCAAGGTCCGAAAGTCTCAAAGTCCGAAAGTCTCAAAGTCCGAAAGTCTCAAAGTCCGAAAGTCTCAAAGTCCGAAAGTCTCAAAGTCCGAAAGTCTCAAAGTCCGAAAGTCTCAAAGTCCGAAAGTCTCAAAGTCCGAAGGACTTTTCGGAGGACTTTTCAGAGGACTTTACGGAGGACTTTACGGAGGACTTTACGGTGAACTTTACGGTGAACTTTACGGAGGATTTTACGGAGGACTTTTCGGAGGACTTTTCGGAGGACTTTTCGGAGGACTTTTCGGAGGACTTTTCGGAGGACTTTTCGGAGGACTTATCGGAGGACTTATCGGAGGACTTTTCGGGGGGAGTCTGGCGGCAGTTTGGTGGGAGTATCGCAGGTGTCTGGGGGGAGTCTAAGGGAGTCTTGTGCTAGTCTGGCGAGAGTCGGGCGGAAGTATGGTGCTAGTCTGGCGAGAGTCGGGCGGAAGTATGGTGTTAGTCTGGCTAGAGTCTGGCGGAAGTATGGTGGTAGTCTCGCGAGAGTCGGGCGGAAGTATGGTGGTAGTCTGGCTAGAGTCGGGCGTAGTATGGTGGTAGTCTGGCGAGAGTCGGGCGGAAGTTTGGTGGTAGTCTGTATAGAGTCGGGCGGAAGAATGGCGGTAGTCTGGCGAGAGTCGGGCGGAAGAACGGTGGTAGTCTGGCGAGAGTCGGGCGGAAGTACGGTGGTAGTCTGGCGAGTTTCTGGCGGAAGGTCGGTGGTAGTCTGGCGAGAGTCGGGCGGAAGTACGGCAGAAGTCTGGCGGAAATCGGGCGTAAGTCTTTCGTAAATCGGGAGGTAGTTGGGCGAAAACATGGCGGAAATCAGACTCATGGGCTGTCTGTCTCTCGGTTTCTCGGGCTCTCGATCCCTCGGCTGTGTTATATAGTATGAATGCATAGGTCTGTTTAACACAAATATACGAAATGAGTGGCATTAAAATAATTATTAGAAAAATTGTTAATAATTTGACCAAAATGTTTAATAAAAATTCAGTTTTTATAATGCTTAATTTAACGGCCAGATAATTAGGTCTAATAATTAGTATAAAGGTTAATTCTTTGGCAGATTGTTAAATCATCTACTTTTCTAGAAAACTGTTCACTTTTTCCCCTTCTAATAATAAGTAAAAGTTTTTATTTTGCCGGTTCTTTGATATTCTTGGAACACTGTGTACTGAGCGGCTGCATTAGCGGAACCTTATACGAGAGTAGCCACATCGGCGACAGGTGAGCAATTCCACGAATAGATATCTGACAATTTCAATATACCTTTAGAACAATCCCGTTCTATGTAGGCCTAATATATAATTTATTTGAACTGTGAATTTGGATGTATTATCTAAGTTAAAAGTTTCTAGAGATTAAGATGATAATGAAAAAAACTCAGAAGGAAATATTACATTAGATATTTGCTATTAAAATGGCTGTGAATATCTGACATTTTTATACACAGTGTTTACAACTTATATATTATTTTCCCCAGTTATTACAAAATATTAATCAAAAACAGCTTCAAAAAATATCAGTTTGAAGAAGGCACTTCAAGTTTAAATATGATTATTTTAAAACGACAAATTTTAATATTAAAGATGTTAGGACAAAAATGTAGCCCGTGAGAATCAACATTATCTGGACTATGCAAATAATATGCTATCAGACTACTGGCTATAGATACATATATATGTAAAGTCAACATTTGTTATTTATACTCAACTCTCTTTAAACTTATTACTATGAACATAATTAAATGTAACATTTAAAATATATTCCTTAGTATGATGTATCCATTGAATTATTCAGGTACAGGGACTGTCGGGGAGCGATATCAGGTGATGTCATGGAGGAAGCATATTTTTCTACTTCGGTGTCAGGATGTGTACGGCGAGAGTGATAACAGCAACTGGACAACCATTAATAATATTGATAATACATGTATAGGTAAAGTTTATATTTTAATTCTTATTTCTTTTTAATTTACCAATATTTACTCATAAGTCATATATTGCTTTAATACGATTAGGCCTACTTATTAAAAATATGCATAAGAACATAGTTAAAATCTTTCTGTTTTGTTATAATGTAAAGTTTTCTGTATGTCAAGTACAAAATGTAACAAATCACTTTAACCTACACTTAAATATATTTACAGAACTTTGTTAGAAACATAATATCCAGCAAATCTTGACGAGCATTCGTAGAGTTATAACTGAAAGTGCATATGAACAATACTTTTTTCTTGCTAATAATGTTTACAGACCTCAGACAATGTGATTTTCAGTGTTTTTTCTCGAATAAATCAAAGATTAGTTAAAATATTAAAATATTAATTTTAAAATTCAACTGGTCTTTCAAAAAATAGGGAATACTGAATAAAATATACTGCATAATTTTGGTTATATCTACAAACATTTGTATATTTAATGTAAACCTGAAAATAAATAATTATTGATATCCAATTTCATATTTACTATTTTATTATTACGGTTGTTTTTACCCGAAGAGAACCAAAACTAACAGCTGCTGCCTTATAGCTCAGTGTTGATTCTCTAAAGGCTAGAAGAAGACAAAACCGATGAAAAATTACCTGGTCCTCCATGTTGGATATTTTAGCAATGGGCCAGCTCCGTGTTCTAGAGACATAAAATGTATATTCTTATAAGACCAAAAGAGAATAAAGTTGGACTGAATCAATCCGAGCAAAGTTTCAGATGTAGACCTACGATTAATGTAAACAAACCTTGACGTATGGATTGCGTCATAAGTACGGATTTATATTTAAACTTGTAAGAAAATGTGTTTTGCTTTCTAACACTGGAAATGAATAAAATAAAAATCATATATATTACGCCTACCTAGCACATGTCTATACACGTTATATGGGAGGACCTATAATAATTTTAATAAATTAAATAAGCATTGACCGCGGTGGTCTAGTGGATATTATGCTACTTGCCTCTGGTCCTGAGGACCGCATGTTCCAACCCGGACGTGATCGATAGACATTTTTAGGATGAAAAAATCTAAGGTGAAATTCCTCCGGGAGAGACTTTAAGCCATGGGATCCCAATTTGAAGATTTTCAGGCTCGTAGAAGACCCTTAAGCCTAAATTAAAAGGCATCCAAGCAAAATATACCGAATTTTCCCATCCTAGTACTACCTTGGTTTCCTAGATATCACTATGAGGCGGAACACTGACCACGGACCACTCGATGACATCTATCTTAAAACAAGTGCAACTAAATTAGTATGGTTGAATTTTTCCCCTCTATGGGGAGAATTTACAGGTAAGAAAAAATGGAGCATGTATTCTGCTTGTAGGTCTAATGACATTGGAAATATAGGATATCTACACTCATTAAATCGTATAAGAAATTGTTTACCGTTTTCTCTAAGAAAAATGCTAGTAGAAACACTTGCAATGCCCCATTTTGATTATTGTGATACTCTTTTTACTGACCTAAATACTGTTCTTACCCAAAGACTTCAACGTGTTCACAATTCTTGCATACGTTTTATTTGTGGTATACGTAGATTTGATCACGTTACACCATCTCTGGAACAATTGTCATGGCTTCGTCTTCAAGATCGTAGAACCATCCATTCCCTATGCCTTCTCTATAACATATTACACACAGCTTTACCTTATTATTTATCACACCGCTTCACTAAACTCTCTGATACACATAACTTAGATACCCGATCCCTTGTGCACAGTGTCCTTTATATCCCTCCTCATCATACTACCTATTATTCGAAATCTTTTACAGTTTCTCTTGCTAGAACATGGAATTCACTTCCACCCTATGTCAGAGACTGCCAAACTTTACCATCTTTCAGAAATAAATTGAAAATAAAATCACTAACAGAAACAACTCACTAATACTACTTTTTAAGAATTAATAATGCGTTTTTGCATTATTTAATAAAAATAGACTTAGGATTTGTTAATATATTTACCTAATGCCTTGTATAAAAAGCGTAGATTAATTCATTGTAGTTTATTACTTTCTTTGTATTTTTTTCTCTTCTTTTTATGCATAGTAGATTCGAGCTGTTATTCCTGTTTTTATTGATTGTATCATTAATTTAATTTTAATTGTATTTAGTTTCATTCTATTATTAGACATTAATTTCATTATTATTCTATATGACAGATAATTAATTGTTCAATGACTATTATTGTAACTTTTTTTGTATTCATATGTAACATGTTTGTCCTGTTTAATATGACTATTATTGTAATTTTTTTGTATTCATGTGTAACATATGTTTGTCCTGTTTTATATGACTATTATTGTATTTTTTTTTTGTATTCATATGTAACATATGCTTGTTCTGGTGAGTGGAAGAGAAGGCCACATGGCCTTAACTCCACCAGGCTAAATAAATAAATAAATCTAAAATAATGGAAAAAGTGTAAGCGTCTGGTTAGGTTGGCCCATATATAATTTTTGTCATAAACAAATAAGAAATGGATGTTACTAAGTATCATCATCTTGTCTTGTATTCAGGCTTATTTCACCTTGTTATACCATGTAACCAAAGAAAAATGCTTCTATCATTGACACTTCCGTACCAATTCAGTCATATGGCGGGTAAAAGTAACACCAAGTTTCCGCCAATAGACCGGGTCGGCAGAGTAATATCTTAAGCAAGTCTGTTTACAGCACAACTGGAACTTAGCTTGGATACAGTACAGCAGTTAATGAATATTGGATGTTAGGACAATCACAGGATTTCAGACAAGATTAATGTAATTCCGAAAATTAATTTGGAAAGGAATGCTGAAACCAGAAGGAGAATAGGAAACCCACAAGAATAATGGATGGATTGCTTCAGGAATAAGTATGAAGAGAATGGACTTAGCAGAAGAAAATACGTAAGTAATAAAATATAATCGTAATACGGATGATAAACTAATTGCCTTTCTCGAACCCGTAGCTTCATATCCGCGCGGACATAAGCTCTCCATACATCCCTAACCTGAACTGATGTTTTCCAATCAATCCCTGTATAATCTACTTCCTTCAAATCGTGCTAATGTATTTTCCCACCTCATTCCTGACTTGCCTACTGGTCATTTTCTCTCTGTTTTTCCTATAAAGAATTTCCATGACCTTTTGTCATTCCCCATTGCTCATATATGTCCTGCCCATCCCAGTCTACGAGACTTAATTGTATTGTTATATCTGGCTCTCCATAAAGGTAACACAGCTCAACTCTTACTTAGTTTTCTATATCCCCCCTCCTTCTGATCATTTCTCTTTTGTCCAAAAATCTTCCTAACAACTTTTTTCTCAAATACCAGCACTCGTAATATTTTCCCCTCCCTTAATGTTGGATCCTGGTTTCGCATCCATATAGCTAGGATAATTACAGTTTTATATATATTCAGTTTTTTAATGTTTTTAAGACGTTCAGAGGAATGGAAGGATATAAAAAATGGGGACTGAATATAAATTTACAGAAAACAGAATATATGTGTTTGGGAAAGGATGTGGATGACCTCATACTCAAAACAGGGAAAATACAAAAATGTAATCTTTTAAAATATCTTGGGTCAATAATTACAAGTTTAGGTACCTGTAAAAGAGATGTACAGACTAAAATTGCAATGGCAAAAAATGCAACTAAGACATTACATGGAGTAATTTGGAACAAAAATATTACAAAGGAAACTAAAATGAAAATTTATAAGAGCATAATACAGAATATTTTGTCATATGGAAGTGAAACTTCGTCTTTGACGGAATTACAAAAGAATAAAATTAGAACAGTTGAATTTGATTATTTTAGAAGAAGCCTCCAAAAAACAAGACAGGATAAAATAAGAAATTAATTCCTTTGGAGAGAAATGAATGCCACCACATCTGTTGTTAAGAGGATTGAAAATCAAACGCTTAAATGCTATGGCCAGGTACAAAAAATGGAAAATGAAAGATGTCCAAAAAATATATACCAATGGCCACCCCCTGGAAGAAATAAACGTGGCAGAGCAAGATGGAAATGGAAAACCTACGTCAGAACCATAATGAATGATAGGAATTTGGAAGAGGGAGATTGGAATGATAGAGATAAATGGGAACTGAAGACGGCAAACCTGTAAGTGGGGGAAAGCCGAAGAAGAAGAAGTTGAGAGGACGAAAGTCTCTGTAATATATGTTATGATGCTGGGAGGACACCGCACCGGTACCATACTGGTCGAAATGTCATGAGAAGATTTCTTCTTCCAAGAGGATTTGAATCAGGCCATTCCCATAGCTCTGCGATAAGGCATGATGCTTTGACAACTTGCTATGGCATAGGACTGAGAATATTTTACGTCCTGTTAATCTACGACAGATGACCCATAGCTTTACTTAGCATCCGAAGTGTATAATAATAATAATAATAATAATAATAATAATAATAATAATAATAATAATAATAATAATAATAATAATAATAATAATAATGTTTTATTTATTCTGGCAGAGTTAAGGCCATAAGACCTTCTCTTCCATTCAACCAGCACAAATATAAATAAATATTTTACAAATATAGATATACACTATACTAATTATAAACAGTTAAAGATACATTAAGGCTAGAATCTATCAACGCATTAGACCGTAAAAGTCGTTCTCTGTTGAGAAAGTTTTATTTAAATACGTTATTGCGTACTCAAAAATCTGTTCTAGCGATAATAATTGCTGAAATTCCTAAGCTACCTGGCGAGGTGACTTACGAGAGAAACGAATCGTGAGAATCCCGATGGTAACCGATGAACTTTGAAACCTTGCTGTTTTATCCAAGATGTCAGTCCTTGAAGACTTCGATCTTGTTTTCGGTATATGCGGAGAAGAGGAATTTGATAGAGTCTACCAAAGAATTCAACTGGAAGAACAGGAGAATCGGCGTAATATTGCGCGACGCAGACGTCGTTGTATACGGTATTATTTGCGGGACGCAAGCTTAAATGCGTTCCTCTAGCAGACGAAAATAACGGAAGTGGTTTTATCGCTGAGAATTCTGGGTAATTTCTTGCCAATATTACGAAAACGACGACTTTCATGCATGACCAGTTGGTGGGTAGCTAATTCGATCTTTGCACTTGCTCACGGTGAGTCGGCTCACCAGCGATTGGAAGCAATTTGAGTAGAGACTAATGTATTTGCATGCAATGTAAATTTCATGTACAAATAACATTTTATGCGATAATAACAATAATAGTACTTACGATAATAATAATAATAATAATAATAATATTATTATTATTATTATTATTATATTATTATAATAATAATAATGATAATAATAATGACAACATGTACGCAGGATTCTTGCACCCTAAAAACATCCATTGTCCCCGGCCGGGTTTGAACCCATGAACCTCGGAATCAGAGGCGAACATTCTAACCAGTAGCTCATTGATGCCAACTCACGTCCTTCGATTTGATTCAAAGAATCGAAGTCCTGTCGCACGCCAGCGTGTGATGTTTCAAGGTTCACAGAAAATATTTAACAGTAAAAAAAAAGTCATTACAATAAAATGTTATTTTAACGTCAAGTAACAGATTACGTCATTTTTATGAACACTTGCGATTATTATTTGTCATTTTTTACTCTATCTGTCAGGATCTCTGATAGAGGTGACTACAGCGCAATTTATTTTGCACCGGCAAATAATTGCATAAAAACCAAGGCCGGTTTGTATCTACAATCTATGAGATGTAATTACGCATTTTACATAGATACGTATTTATAAAATAAGCACTCGAACTGATTATATACGTCTGATATCATATAAAGTTAAAAAAAAGCACTCAAAATTGCTTTGAAGAATGATATCAGAATTCAAAGCAATTTCAACATATAAAATCTTTCATAATTCAAAGATCAATCAAATCTATGAGGAAATTAAAATTAATTTGTCATATTTGTCAATGTGGCACATAACAGATTGCAATATAAATAATTCTGAAGGTGAATAGAGAAAACGCCCAGTTGGTAAGACCAAGAATGAGATGGGAGAATAACATTAATTATGATTTGAGGGAAGTAGATCATACAGGGAATGATTGGAAAGCATTAGCTCAGGATAGGGATATATGGAGAGCTTATGTCCGCGCGGCCATGAACCTACGAGTTCGATAGTGCCAGTGAGTAAGTAAGAATAAGATACACGTACAAATAGCATTGATATTAATATTTTAGTGTTTATTACACGTTTTATATTAGCTTGACCTATATCTATCTATGTAAGGGAATCATTCAACGTGATTTTCACTCACTTAAGATCATTAGATCGACTTGAAACTTTGTATATACTTCTAAAGGACCAATAACAATACAATAATTTCATAATTTGTTTTCCAAAATCCAGGCCAGAATCATCAGAAAATTAAAAAAAGTGTATGTGTAATTATGTAACGGAATCTTTCAACGCCATCAAAAGCGTGGGGTGCTCTATATAAATTAACATGTTTGATAATAAACAGATATTGGTAAAAGTAGAGTCTCTAATAAGAAAATGTAAAAACCATAAAAAGCACCCCACGCTTTTGACGGTAAAATTATTTTTTTGTAGATAACTCTACTTTTATTCTAAATGTGTTGGAGATTTTTTTTTTGTTGACCACATTAATTTTATCCCAAGCGTGTTGGAAATTAAAATTATTTTTCACTTTTTAGTTCGGTTTTCTAACAAAGCGTGTTGTTTTAGTTTTTAAAACTATTATTTGTTTCTATAATCTTCTTCTTCTTCTTCGGCTTTCCCCCACTTATAGGTTTGCCGTCTTCAGTTTCCATTTATCTCTATCATTCCAATCTCCCTCTTCCAAATTCCGATCATCCATTATAGTTCTGACGTAGGTTTTCCATTTCTATCTTGGTCTGCCACGTTTATTTCTTCCAGGGGGTGGCCATTGGTATATATGTTTTGGCTATCTTTCATTTTCCATTCTTTGTACATGGCCACACCATTTAAGTGTTTGATTTTCAATCCTCTTAACAACAGATGTGGTGACATTCATTTCTCTCCAAAGGAATTCATTTCTTATTTTATCCTGTCTTGTTTTTTGTAGGCTTCTTCTAAAATAATCAAATTCAACTGTTCTAATTTTGTTCTTTAGTAATTCCGTCAAAGACCAAGTTTCACTTCCATATGACAAAATATTCTGTATTATGCTCTTATAAATTTTCATTTTAGTTTCCTTTGTAATATTTTTATTCCTAATTATTCCATGTACTGTCTTAGTTGCATTTTTTGCCATTGCAATTTTAGTCTGTACATCTCTTTTACAGGTACCTAAACTTGTAATTATTGACCCAAGATATTTTAAAAGATTACATTTTTTTATTTTCCTTGTTTTGAGTATGAGGTCATCCACATCCTTTCCCAAACACATATACTCTGTTTTCTGTAAATTTATATTCAGTCCCCATTTTTTATATTCTTCCATTAGTTTATTTATCATATACTTCATATCATCTTCATCCCCTGCAAAAATTATTTGATCATCTGCAAACAACAATGAATGCAGTACTTTTCCTCCTATAGGAATACCCAATTCAGAACATTTTTTATACCACAAGTTAAGATCCTGGTCTAAATAAATGTTAAAAAGAATTGGTGATAAACTGCATCCCTGCTTCTATAATCTTCGTGGAGTTAAAACCAAATGAACCTCTCTTTCACTCAACTAAAGAACATATGTTACAATGCAAATAAATAATAGTTTTAAAAAACTAAAAGAACACGCTTTATTAGAAAGCCGAACTAAAAAAATGAAAAATAATTTTAATTTCCAACACGCTTGGGATAAATAATTTTACCGTCAAATGCGTGGGGTGCTCTTTATACATTAATATATTTGATATAAACTGATATTGGCAAAAGAAAAGTCTCTAAGAAGAAAATGTAAAAATCATAAAAAGCACCTCACGCTTTTGATGGTAAAATTATTTATCCCAAGCGTGTTGGAAATTAAAATTATTTTTCATTTTTTTAGTTCGGTTTTCTAATAAAGCGTGTTGTTTTGGTTTTTTAAAACTATTATTTATTTTTTAGTTTTTAGTTTTAATATTTTACAGAATAAGATAAAAATGTAAATATCTTTAAATTCGATACCATTGAAGTATGAGCTAAAAGTAACAATCTTCTAAAAAAAACTCCCAGCCGGATTTGAACCAGCGACCTATGGATTACTGAAATTATATACTACTAGAGTTCACTGCTCTACCAACTGAGCTCTTACAACGATTGACTAAAAAGTCGAGAAGTCCGCAACCTATTATACCAGTTTTCATTTTTTTTTATTTTGTGATGATTCTGGCCAGGATTTTAGAAACACAATATGAAATTATTGTATTTTCACGGGTCCTTTACAAGTACACAAAGTTTCAAGTCGATCCAATGTTTCTAAGTGGGTGAAAATCGTGTTCAAAAATTCCGTTACATAGATACAAAAACACTTTTTTTTATTTTCTGATGATTCTGACCATGATTTTAGAAACAAAATATGAAATTATTGTATTGTCACAGTTCTTTTACAAGTATACAAAGTTTCAAGTCGATCCATTGATTTTAGGTGGGTGAAAATCGCGTTAAAAGATTCAGTTACATAGATAGATACAAGTCAAGCTAATATAAAGCGTGTAAAAAGAACAACGATATCACATTCGATTAGATAATATGTACATATGCAATGTATGTATATACCATATAGGTCTCTCTTGGAGACATGGGTGCTTCCTAGAGGTAATTTAAAGTCCAAGCTAATTTAGTTAAGCTTAATTTCCTACAGACATCAGTAAGTGACATGTAGTCTGATCAGCACATCGCTTCAGTGAGACATCTAGTGCGCAAATAAGGTATTACTTGACTAGTGAAGGCAGGTTAAATTTTTGCTCAGTGGCACTAATTTATGCTAGAGGTTCCTTTATCAGCCCGGAAATGTTCAGACTCGCAACCCACGGCTTAAAGTCTCTCCCGAAGAACTTGTTACTTGAATTTTTTCTACAAAAATCCTTCGTCCCAGGCCGGGTTTGAAAACATGACCCTCAGGACCAGAGGCAAGAAACATGATCATTTTACCTCCGAGGCCGACAATATGTACAGCCTTTTAAATAATTGGTGGCGCACAGATAATTTTAAGTCTCAGAACAAAGCCACTACGCATGATCAGAGATCAGCTATTTGGTTCACAAGTATACAACTATTTGAGAAACTAAAATCCGTTCTATTTCGTTATGTTTCGTGCAATGGAAAACAATTTCGTGTAAATAAGTAGTGCGGTAAATACTGAAAATAAAACAAGCAAAAGAAATGAAACATCCATAGTAATTCTGCCCGAAGGCGGGTCCTTCACTGAAATCATAGCATTTTCATGCTATGCTTGCAGCTTTACTAGCGAATTGTAGGTGTGGAGGCTTCCCGTTGCTTTCCACAACGGTGAAGGATGATGATGATAATGATAAGGATGATGATGATGATGGCCATATGAGTTCGGGACCGTTAGTGCCTTAAAGTTTTCCTGACATTTGTCTTACAGGTGAGGGAAACCCCCGATAAAAACCTCACCCAGAAAAACTGCCCCGACCGGGGATCGAAGCCGGGCCCGCTGCGTGACAAGACAGCACGCTACCTCGAGACCACAGCGGTGGGCTAATGAATCAAAAGAAAGAAAATTAATTGAAATAAGGACGAGAGAGAGAGAGAGAGAGAGAGAGAGAGAGAGAGAGAGAGAGAGAGAGAGAGAGAGAGAGAGAGGAGAGAGAGAAGCATGACAGCAGGATCGAAAACACATCATGCACGGTAAACAGACGCTCCCTCCACTAGACCACAACCATCTCTCCTAGTAATTGTCTGTATGAAGCGATGCAGTACTTCAGGACTTACTTGTGTAATGAAATTAGATATTAACTTAATTTAAATTAATCAGACGAATTTTGTATTGGTAATAGGAATGAATAGGAATATATCAATTTATTAAAAATGTTCTAAAAAATAACCTAAAAACTGAAGAAAAAAACGTAAAAAGTCAATTCAAATTAGGTAATAATTTTAATTTCAACTACATTCAATGAATATGAAAAAAGTTTAAGGGTCGCATGTTTGGACGCATTAGACAGTAAAATGCCTTCTCTGCTGAGCAAGTTGTATGCTAATACGATTTTGCTTACTCAGAAATCTGTTCATGCGATAATAATTGGTTAAATTTGTAAGCTACCTGCGGAGGTAGCTTAAATGAGCAACTCAAATTAAAATCCCGAAGGGAACCGATGGTAATCGATGTACTTTGCTGCTTTATCCAACATTTATCCAAGATGTCGGACCTTGAAGACTTCGATCATGTTTTCGGTATACACGGAGAAGAGGAATTTGATAGAGTCTACCAAAGAATTCAACTGGAAGAACAGCAGAATCGGCGTAATATTGCGTGTCGCAGACGTGTTTGTATACGGTATTATTTGCGGGATGCAAGCATAAATGCATTCCTCTATAGCAGACGAAAATAACGGAAGTGGT
Source organism: Diploptera punctata (assembly GCA_030220185.1). NCBI lineage: Eukaryota > Metazoa > Arthropoda > Insecta > Blattodea > Blaberidae > Diploptera > Diploptera punctata. The sequence continues at coordinate 1,292,236 of JASPKZ010009358.1, forward strand.
TTTGTCGCTGAGAATTCTGGGTAATTCGTTGCCAATATTACGAAAACGTCGACTCTCATGCATGACCGATAAGTCGGCCGTTAATTCGTTCTCAGCAATTGCTCACGGTGAATCAGCTCACTAGTGATTGGAAGTAATTTGAGTAGAGAGTAATGTTCTAACATACGACCCTAAAAAGTTATAAATTGTAGTAAAATGTAACATATATTGCGGAAAAAATTACCGAATTTTCCCATCCTAGTACTACCTTGGTTTCCTAGATGTCAGTATGAGGCGGATCGCTGATTACAGACCACTCAAATGACATCTCTACAAAAACAAGTGTAACTAAATTGGTATGGTTAAAATTCTTCCCTGTAGGAGGAGAGTGCCTAAATCTCTGTTAAGGGAAAACATGGGCTTACAAGACTTACAAGACTAAAATAATACTATCACTGAGGTGTATAAGTTAGTTTGCTATTAAATAATTATTTGGGTTGTTTTTTGAAAGATGTTATAGTTTGACAGTCTCTGACATACGGACGAAGGGAATTCCATATTTTGGCAAATGAGACTATAAAATATCATGAATAATACACAGTGTGTGTCCACCGCTGTGGTCTCGAGGTAGCGTGCTGCCTTATCACGCATCGGGCCCGGGTTCGATCCCCGGTCGGGGCAGTTTTTCTGAGTGAGGTTTTTATCGGGGTTTTTCCTCGCCTGTAAGACAAATGTCAGGAAAATTTTAAGGCCCAAATGGTCCCGTAAATCATATGGCCATCATCACCACCACCATCATCATCATCATCCTTATCGTCATCATCATCATCATCACAATCACCCTTCACCCATGTGGAAAGCAACGGGAATCTACCACACCTACTATTCCCTAGTAAAACTGTAAGCATAGCATGAAAATGCTATGATTGCAGTGAAGGACCTGTCATCGGGCAGAATTACTATGGATGGACACAGTGTGATAATGAGGGATATAAAGGACAATGTGCTGAGGGATCGAGTGTCAAGTTTATGTGTAATCAGATAGTCTGATGAAGCGGCTTGATAAATAATTAGGCCATGATGTGTGAACTATTTTATAGAGTTTATAGTGTGAAGTATTTTATAAGCAATAACTCATATGAAAATTCTAGACTGCTAGGAAAAAATAAGTAAAAAAAAAACATTTTACGAGGCAGTTATCTTATTGACTATTAACTCATGCCCCAAATGGGAGTCAATGACCAATCACGTTACAATGATTTTTTATTTACAACCAATCACAGTCGTGTTTCACCTCGCTCTTTATCGATTTCTCTTTATTTGCTCATGCTTTTGTGATAAAGAAAGCTCTTCGTTTTTAATGTTCTGAACAGGTCAAAGCATTATTTTTCTCCAACAAATACATTGAATATAGCAAATAATGAAAAGATTCCTTGATTTTACTGAGTTGTTTGCTAAAAAAATAAATGAATAACCCGTAATGTTGATTATGATATATAGTTTGATGTGCTTCATTATTTCTCCACTTGGGTGCACTCTTACAATATTGCGATCTTATTTGGCAATAAATAATATGATCAAGGTGCAGTGAATGAACATAACCTCACAGTTCTGATTTGTTTTCAAACATCGCCGTTTACATTAATATATAAATATTTTAAAATAACTATAGTTAAACAATGATTTGTGAGTAAACAGCTTAATTTTATTCGTTAAATAGTCCTAACAAATGCCACGAGTGATTTCCAAGTTATCGATAAATTCACGACTCACGAAGTGGGGGATGTTTTCTTTTTTACTATTCACATAGTTCGTGGTAGCCTTACACTCTCTTAGACCAAATGACAACTCCTTCCCAGCCATATTATAGCATAATTTATCTCTTTTTGACAATTTCCTAACATATACCCTTTTTTCATTATCAGCTTAGAAACATACTCGAATCTTAATAATTATCACCAAAGTCTCGTTATATAACATACTTTTGAAGCAAATACTTTAAGAAAATACTTAAATATTTTAAATTTAAAAATTAGAATTGACAATATGAGAAACAACTGGTATGAACACGTTATAAGAATGCTTGCAGATAGAGTCCCCAACTGTTATTAAAGTACAAACCAATAGGATACAGAAGTGTTGGACGCCCATTTACTACATGGTAAGGTTCATTTAATCCCACTTGATGTGAAAAGAAGACAAAAGGCTTAATTTCATGAAATATAAGAAGAAAAAATTAAAATGGTCGAAAAGGTGTGGCATTTTGTTCGTGTAATTTCTCCAGGAAGGCAACAAAAGGAAGGAAGTTAAAATTACTCAAATAACACAAAAAACGCAACAGAAACCATTTATTGCATTATTTCTTTAATTGAATTTAATCATATACATGAACGACAAGGTTCAATGTGAAATCATTCTTCGCTTGAAGACGATTCATCGCTTGAAGACGATTCATCCGAAGACGTGTCCGTTGTGTCCCCTGTCTCGGAGACGCATCTCAAACCTTCATTTCGGCAGGGATGGACGAAACAATATATAGCAGTACAAACAAAACCTTTGGCACATTTACCGTTGATACAACGAGGTAGTTCCTTTTCCTCAGCACGTGTACCTAATACCAAAATTAAATTTATTTCCTATAAATTAGTTATAGTAGTAATTCCACTTTAAAATAAAATTTAACAATAAATAAAAATTAAATTACAATTACAAAATACACCAATACAATAGCAGCGCAATTGGTTTGATATGCATATTACAAAGAAACACAACTTTTAAGAAATATTTCGATTTTTATCGATTCTCCTATTTCGACATCTGTTACTATAGGCTATCTGCTCTTAAAGTGATACTCACCAAAAAACACCACGTCATCTGCCCGCTTTCCATTGGTTATGGACACCAACGTACGATGTAGAACAATAAGTACACGAAAAAGTAGTTCCATTCATTAAATTAAAAATATGTCATATGAATATACTTGTAATTCTTCGTGAATGAAAATAATAATATTCAAAACACATCAAATATTCTAAAATATAGCTACTGAATAATTACAATTTAAAAAAGTTCATTATACATGGATTATGCATTTTAGTTGATGCTGATGCAACAAAATGGTTGAAGGTGTTGAATCTTCTGTTGCAATGACGCCATCTAAATTTTTAGAACTCAGATCTACAAACCTTTGTCTAGTGGTCAAAAGAACAGTTAGGTTAAATGTATTTCACAAGTTCAGTGAAAAATCTCGCCAGCTTATTTTTAATCTACGCCATTTAACGAGCACATGTCTTATGTAATTCACACATGCTCCCTGCCAATGTGACTAATTGTGGCGTGATTGGCGGAAGGATACATTTGTTTATGTTAGGATCACTCTAAGAGCGGATAAGGTATGCAAACACATCTTTAAATCACTTGATTTTTGGAAAAAATCAATGGATTGCAGAAACTAAGTATAAATCATTACGCGATTTTTCAGTGTTCTATTGTTTCCTTAACTATAAGAGTAATAATTGAAAATCTACAGAAATTGTTTAAAAAACAAGTCTGTGGTTCACAGTTTTGTTTTAGCAATTGACAATCGTGCATTTTTAGATTTTATGGTTGTTAGGACACCAAAAAATTTTAAAACCATACTCATGATTGACACCTTTTTGCAATCCACATATTATTTTAGCAATTAGTTCTGTGCCGTAGCTGAGCGGTTTAAGACATCATGACTTGGTGCAGAGATACGAGTAATGAGTCCTCGTGAAGGAAGACATTTTCTCCTGGAATTGCGACCAGTATGGGAACGGTGCCCATCTATGATCGTTGATCAATTTGGAAAGTTAGGTAGTGGTTTCAGTTTGTCAAAACCAGCTAAATGGCTGGGAGATCCGATATGCTGACCACAAGTTACCCCTATACTGGCTGATCGTCCATCGTTCTGCGATTAACACATGTGGATGTGAGGTCAGCAGCTGACAGGCAGGCTAACGGCCTTCTAGCCCTATCATGACATGGAGTTTATCTTCACTTTAATTTCATTTTACAATATTTTCCGTACTTTCTTTTAACTTAGAAGTATATATATATTCTATATAATGTACATACTGTATACAATGTAAATATATGTACTGTATATAATATAACTTACATATGTATTTCTCAGGTTGACAATAACATTCTAAAACAGTAATTTGTAAGTTTATTTTTTCTTTGTACTTTTTAATTGTTATATCAAGCCTTCTGCGCTAGAATCTACATAATTTATAATTTTTATCACATTTTTGTTTCTCAGTAGTTACAACTAGTCATAGCGAATTTATGATAATAATACACAAAATGTAAATAAATAAACTGTTACAACTCTCTGTGATACAATTTTATCATATTGCATTTACAAGCCCATGTCCAGAGACACTTCGTGTGCAAGATAATGCCATTTCAATATTAAGGTAGATGCTTGTAGGCAAGTAACGTCTATAACTCCAAGACTGTCGGTTAAGGTCTGTTTAAAATTAAAATATTTCATAATTTTATATTTTAATTTTGAATAATACCTCAACGGAACTTCATCATGAATCTTATTAATTATAACGTCTGTTTACTGCAAACACTGTAAAGTAATGCACGGCAGTCGCGCATGAAAAGCAAGATTCTTATGGAGACATAAAACCTTGTGCCACGTTTCCAAGTAGCAGCTGATATACTCCGGGACATGTTAGGAATATTTCCAACTGTTTGTCATCATATAATCAGGGAGTGCATAAAAAATTATCATAAGTAATGCCACGAGTGATTTCCAAATTATCGATAAATTCACGACTCACGAAGTGAGGAGTGAATTTATCTAGAGAATTTGGAAATCAAGAGTGGCATTTGTTAGGACTATTTAACGAATAAAATTAAGCTGTTTACTCACAAATCATTATTTAACTATAGTTATTTTAAAATATTTATATATTTAATGTAAACGGCGATGTTTGAAAACAAATGAGAAACGATAGGTACGCTTCTACTGCTTCTTTTGTTTATCACTGCAACCAGATCATACTATTTATTGCCAAAGGAACGCAATATTGTAAGAATGCTCTCTAGTGGAGAAAAAATGAAACACATCAATCTGTATATTAATTCATTTTTGATGTCGTATGATGTAAATATGACAATTATATTTTTCTCGATTATTACCTGGGAAAAAATACATTTAAGAAAGTGCAAACAGTGGTTTCTTTTTTTGGTGGTATAATCAATTGCTACAAATGTTGACATGTAAGCACTATTATATACAATCTGGTAGCCGTATTTGTTATAGGCTCAGTCACTGCAAAATAACGGTCAGACCTGTTCAGAATATTAAAAAGGAGGAGCTTTGTTTAATATATGATAATCCTAACACTGATAAATATTTCGTGAAACACGACTCTGATTGGTTGTAAAACAGAAATCATTGAAACGTGATTGGTCATTGACTCCCATTTGGGGCATGAGTTAAATAGTCATATTTATTAAAAGTTTATCTGTTTAATATTAACTAACTAACTAACTAACTAACTCACTGGCACTATCCAACCCGTAGGTTCATGGCCGCGGGGGCATAAGCCCTCCATACATCCCTATCCAGAGCCACATATCTTGCCCATCGCAGTCTATGAGACTTAGCTGTTATTATATCTGGCTTCCTATAAAGACCATATAGTTCACTGATATGTAGTCTTCTAGATTCACCTGTCTGTTCATCTCTCTTTGGTCCAAAATGTTTTTCCTAAGAACTTTATTCCCAAATACTTGTAATCTCCTTTCTTCCCATAAAGTAAGAGTTCATGTTTCGCATCCATATAATACAACTGGTACAATAATTGTTCAATATTAAACTCGATTTTATTTACGCTTTCTACAAATTCTACAGCTTTTCTTAACCAAATAACGTGTACATAACTCATTTATTCCTTGTTATGTATTGTTCTGTCTGTCTACACCCGTACACCCTCACGTAGGACAAGGATTCTCCCATGCCTGAGTTACTTAAGCTGCTAATATAGTTGTATCATCTCCCTATAGGTGTCAGTGAGTGACAAGTGGTTAGCTCATTGCCTCAAAGTGCCATCTGATAGGCAACTAAGGTATTACTTGATGGGAAAGGCCGATTTTTTCTCACACTCTAAGTTAGGTTTGAGGTTCTTTCACGAATCCGAAAATCTTCGTCACTTGAAATCCACGGCTTAAAACCATCAGAGGACTTGTCACACGACTTTTTTCATCCTAACGCTCTATCCACCCCGTCTGAGTTTGAACCCACGACCTTCGGAACGTGAAACAAGGAACTTAATCGCTAAAGCGCGGAGGTCGATTATGTATTGTTCGCAATCCAACATATCTACATTGTAGTCCTTTCTGTTCCACACTCCGTCTCACTTTCTAGTTTTCATTTGGCTTTCTTTCCTAGTTTTTCCTTATGATATTCATCATCTTTGACAATCTTTTTTTTAATGCCCCAGGTTGTCATTTTCGACATTTCTGGTGTTCTCTCCTGGCATGGCGTACTTGTAACCCACTTCTGAGGTTGGGCGTCTGGAAGGCGGGGTTACGTTGCCACGATGTTGATGATGGTATGGTGCGCCCGGAGAGGCCTTAAACTAAACTTAAGCTAATTAGGCGAATATGATATTGATGGCTAGATGATGTTCGGGGACCGTTTGGACCTTAAAATTTCCTGGCATTTATCTTACAGGTGATGAAAAAACCAGGAAAATTTGTCCCCACCGGGGATCGAACCCGGGCCCGCTGCGTGACAAGGCAGCACGTTACCTCGAGACCACAGCGGTAGACAATCTTCCATCCTGCATTCTTATTATATAGTCATGCTATTGTAATCTTTTTTTTTTATTTAGGGCCTATTTAAAACTACTCTTACATTGTCTGCCGCGGTGGACGAGTGGTTATGCTCGTTACCTCTGGTTCCGTGGGTCGCGGGTTAAAACCCGGCCGCGGTTGATGGATTTTGTTTAGGATGGAAAAATCGAAGGAGCTAGTCCTCCGGGAGGGACTTTAAGCCGTGGGTCCCTAGTCTGAAGATTTTCAGGCTCGTAAAAGATCCTTAAGCCTGAACAAAGAGGCCTCTAAGCAAAATTTACCGACCGATCTCAAACATTCTACTAATACCTTACTTGCCTGCTAGATGTCTCATTGAGTCGGTGTGTTGACCGCATGCCACTCATGCCATCTTTGGACAAATAAGGTAACTAGAAATGAATTTGCTCTATAAACTCCTGATAAAGGATAGGCTATATCACAATGGGCTACGCCCTCAATCGTAATTACTCTTACATTATTTGTCTCTATACGTATTAGATATTTCTACATGCTTTATATATTATACCTAATTCACTGGTTCTCAATTTATTTCATGCATTCCAATCATTTTCCAAGTTTTCGTCCATAAAGCATCAACATCTTCAATGTAGTAGTAGTAGTAGTATTCAAATGTTCTGAAGCTCTTGATTTGTCATCATTCGCTTGCGGGCTTCCCAATAATATTCAGCAATTTGGAATGGTGTTCCAACTATTTTCTGAAGATCAGCGCAGAACATCAAGTGATCCTTGTTCATTATCGTATTTTTGGTCTTGCATACTATGCAGTGTGGGGAGTCTAGTAGTTTAATTTTGTGTAGATGTGCTGCCAAACAATCGTGACCAGTATCAAGACGAAATGATGCAACAGGTATTGATCGGGGGCTGTTTGGTATTGTATTTGGTTCTATTAATGTCTTCCGTATCTTGGATTCACATTGGATTTTGTGTTGTTCAGTTATACGGGATTTTATTTTCATTTTGGTGTAGAGTTGTACTGATTTGTAAGATAGGTAATTGATCTTACTCTGTTGGATGAGTGTACCTTTTTTTTTTTTTGCAAGCATATCAGCCTTCTCATTACCTTCCACGCCACAATGTGCTGGAATCCATGGTAGAACTACTTTTTTTTTAGATGTTTTTAACATCTGGTGTAATTAACGTTAGGGATCCCTATCTAGGGGATATGTAGATGGCGACCACAAGGTGCCCAAGCTGAGCAAAATGATTGCTTCCACTTACTTGTGTTTTGCTCCTTTTATCTCTTCTTATATCTGAATTGGTATTTCTTCCTTTCCATGTACCAATTCCCTCTTTAAACTTTCCTATTCAGTCTCCCTTGACTGAACTCTTGTTTTCTTCAAACCCGATGGTATTAGAGTATTCGAGACCTAGGGGATCTCTTCATTTCTTTTCTCCTAAATATTTCTATAAACGAGTGTAATGTAGTTCACCTCCGCTGATAATACTACCGGGTGTACTCTGGGTCATGCAAAATGAACTACGAAAGATGTTCAATAAGCTTCCCATAGCAAAATAAATCTTCAATGTTGATTTATATATAATTTTCATTATGCATATTTTAGCCAAAATATTACAACACTCTAAAAAGAACTTAATATTCCAATAACATGTATATTGACAAAAGTATATCTGCCTAAGCTTCAGGAACAATTCTCAGACATTAGAAAAAAAGCTTAGTACTAGAGATATTAGGCGGCTCCGTGTCGCAAGCGGTTAGACGCCCATCTCTCACCGCTGGGGTCCCGAGATCGAGTCTTGTCACTCCATGTGGGTTTCGTGGAGGACGAAACGGAGCTTGGGCAGGGTTTTCTCGGGGTTTTCTCCCGTTTTCCCATGCCACAATTTCATTCCACTATTTCGCCATACTCATCTGATCCATTTCATTTCGTTCATCAACCCCTGTGATGGTGCGTCCGACGTGGTCGGCCGGCACCCTTGGATTCACAGACCTCTATATGTAGGGGTTCATCTCATCTCATCCCTCGACCCGATCCTAAGTAGGACACGAGTGGAGAATATTCACTAGAGATATTCATCATCATCATAAGGCGCGACAACTTCAAAAGTAAAGTTTTGGCCTTCTCAACAATCCTCCTCCATGCCAATCTGTCTCTTGCCATATTCAAATTAGTCCCTTTCGTTTTCTTTAGATCGTTCATTGTGTCATCCTCCCATCTGATCTTCGGTCTTCCAACTGCTCTACCTCCTATAGGTTTCCACTTGTAGAGTTTTTTAACCAGTCTCTGATCATCTATTCTTATCAAATGTCCAAGCCACCCAGTTCTGAGAGATCTTATATGGTTTACTACATTCTGATTTTTTATTAATTTGTTTAGTTCGTTATTTGTTTTGATTCTCCAACAGTTATCAGTTCCTCTATTTGGACCAAATATTCTTCTTAAAATTTTTCTTTCAAAAATTAATAATTTCATTGTTTCTTTTAGAACCCAAGTTTCACTTAGCTTATGTAACTACTGGTCTAATGAGTGTTTTGTATAACCTTATTTTTGCAGTTGTTAATATTCATTTGCTTTTAAATAAGGTTCAATTCGCAAAATAAGCGTTATTCCCATTTACCAATCTTTCCTTAATTTCCTCCTCTAATGCATTATGTCCGTTTACTTTGGTACTTAGGTATTTAAATGATTCTACTGTTTTAATTTGCATGCCATCAATTTGTAGATTTTCCGATTTTCTGTTGTGATTACTACATTTGAAATATTTTGTTTTATCTTGATTTATTATTACACCAAACTTTATTTGATTCCTCTTTCAGTTTTATGAAGGCTTCACGTAACGCTTGTTTGATACTTGCTGTAATCAGTATGTCATCTGCATAAGCTATACACTGTTTGAGTTTTGTTGTAATATTTCCCCTTAATTCCATTTTCTTAAATATATAATCAATGTTATTTTTGGTCTGGACATCTTACCTCAATATTAATGTTGATTTGTTCTTGGACATGTTTCAAAACAATTCTCTGTTTTATCTTCAGCTTTCCCAGACTGGTTTTATTTATGTTGCATTATGTTGCACCACCTGGATGTCGATGTCAGCTCCATCCTGTGGTTGGCCAAAGAACCTCCAAACAAGGTCACCCTCCATCGGAATATCAAAATTCATAACTCTGTTTCTGTTCTTCTGAATATAAATTTTTTCCCAAATAGTCAGCTCGTTTGTATTTTCTAACTGTTTTAATAATTTAGTGTCTGAATTTATATTATGTTTTTCAGACCAAACATGAGCAGCAACTGCAGATTTTTCAATTTCTCCATTTTTAATATTTCTTATGTGTTCTTTGGTTCTAATTTTTAGGTTTCTTTTTGTTTTCCCTATATATATCTTTTCACAACCCATGCATTCAATTTGATATATTCCTGACTTTTTATTTTTATCAGTTTTTTCATTTTTGTTGGTTTTTATTAGTTTATTTAAACTGTAGTTATTTTTTGGTGCTAATTTAATATTAAACTTCTCAAATATATTTTGAAATTTATTATGTACCCAGGGGTGATATGTGAATTTCCTATATTTTTTCATAGGTGGTTCTTCTTTTTCAAGATTACTTCTGTTTATTCATTTTTTGTTTTTTATACTTTTCTATCCTTTTATGTACCATTTTTTCATCAAACCCATTTTCTCTTGCTACTTTGATTATGTGTTTTTTCTCATGTTTGAAATCTTCTTCGTTTAAGGGTAAGTTTACCAATCTATGAGTTAAACTATTAAATGCTGCTAATTTATGTCCAATTGGATTGAACCCTGTTGATTTTATAAAATTTTCCGTATGAGTTTCTTTCCTATGAATCCTGAATTCAAATTTTTCTTTTTTCTTCGTTTCTGACCAATTTAAGATCCAAAAAAGGTATTTGTTTATTGTCTTCTATTTCTTTGGTGAATTTAATGTTTGTACTCTGTAAATGTTAAAGAAAAACATGTAGAAGATTCCCTAAAACTATTAAATTTACAGAGTACAAACATTAAATTCACCAAAGAAATAGAAGACAATAAACAAATACCTTTTTTGGATCTTAAATTGGTCAGAAACGAAGAGAAAAAGAAAAATTGAATTCAGGATTCATAGGAAAGAAACTCATACGGAAAATTTTTTATAAAATCAACAGGGTTCAATCCAATTGGACATAAATTAGCAGCATTTAATAGTTTAACTCATAGATTGGTAAACTTACCCTTAAACGAAGAAGATTTCAAACATGAGAAAAAACACATAATCAAAGTAGCAAGAGAAAATGGGTTTGATGAAAAAATGGTACATAAAAGGATAGAAAGTATAAAAAACAAAAAATGATAAACAGAAGTAATCTTGAAAAAGAAGAACCACCTATGAAAAAATATAGGAAATTCACATATCACCCCTGGGTACATAAAAAATTTCAAAATATATTTGAGAAGTTTAATATTAAATTAGCACCAAAAAATAACTACAGTTTAAATAAACTAATAAAAACCAACAAAAATGAAAAAACTGATAAAAATAAAAAGTCAGGAATATATCAAATTGAATGCATGGGTTGTGAAAAGATATATATAGGGAAAACAAAAAGAAACCTAAAAATTAGAACCAAAGAACACATAAGAAATATTAAAAATGGAGAAATTGAAAAATCTGCAGTTGCTGCTCATGTTTGGTCTGAAAAACATAATATAAATTCAGACACTAAATTATTAAAACAGTTAGAAAATACAAACGAGCCTGACTATTTGGGAAAAAATTTATATTCAGAAGAACAGAAACAGAGTTATGAATTTTGATATTCCGATGGAGGGTGACCTTGTTTGGAGGTTCTTTGGCCAACCACAGGATGGAGCTGACATCGACATCCAGGTGGTGCAACATAATGCAACATAAATAAAACCAGTCTGGGAAAGCTGAAGATAAAACAGAGAATTGTTTTGAAACATGTCCAAGAACAAATCAACATTAATATTGAGGTAAGATGTCCAGACCAAAAATAATATAATTAAAATAACCTCAAAATATAACTTCCTAAAATTAAATATTATATAATCAATGATTAAGCTGAAGTCCACAGCTGTGGTCTCGGGGTAGCGTGCTGCCTTGTCACGCAGCGGGCCCGGGTTCGATCCCCGGTTGGGACAGTTTTTCTGGGTGAGGTTTTTATCGGGGTTTTTCCTCACCTGTAAGACAAATGTCAGGAAAACTTTAAGGCCCAAACGGTCCCCGAAATCATATGGCCATCGCAATCATCATTCATATTCATGTTAGGTTAAGCTTAGGATTAGGGACTCTCCTGGCGCACCATTATCATCATCATCATCATCACCCATAATATCATCGGGGCAACGTAACCCCACCTTCCAAGCGCCCCAACCTCAGAAGTGGGTTACAAGTACGCCATGCCAGGAGAGAAACCAGGAATGTCGAAAGACAAACCTGGGGCATTTGTAAAAAAAATATTAAGCTGAATAAGGACTAGAGATATTACAATTACTATTACCACTACTATTTTTAAACGTTATACTATAATTATCAAGTCAATACCTTGCATTACCATTATTAACTCACTGGCACTATCGAATCCATATGTTCATGGCCGTGCGGGTATAAGCTCTCCATACATCTCTATTCTGAGCTAACGTTTTTCAATAATCCTCTGTATAATCTACTTCCATCAAATCAAGTTTAATGTTATCCTCCCAACTCATTCTTGGTCTACCAACTGGATGTTTCCCCCTGGTTTTCATACAAGAGGTTCCCTCTTTCAACCTTCATTTGTACTACACCGCAGTCTTCGAGACTTAACGCTTCTTATTATATCTGCTTTTCTATAAACATCATCGAGCTCGCTATTGTGAAGTCTCCTCCATTTGCGTGTCTATTCTCGTTTCTTCGGTCCAAATATGTTCTTAAGAAATGTATTCTCAAATAATCGCAATATTTTCTCCTCTCTTAAAGTAAGAGTTCATGTTTCACATCCATAGAATATACTATCCGACATAGCGCAACATTGACATGCTTTTTTGCGAATGATTTGTGAAGTAATTCCGTGTCATCCCGCGTACACTCGCTTCACGTCAGTCTGTGGCGTCGAGGAAACTTCAGTTTTTACCCTTAGAAGGCTGGGTAAGTGCTTCATTTACTATTTGTTACAAACTATACATGGTTAGTATTTACGTCCGTGCGACGCAGCAACATTGCTGCTATTACTGGAGGTAAACATTCCGCTGGTCGTATAATAACTGGGGAGAAAACAGTTACGTACTTTTTTCAGTTTAACGCTTTTGAGAGAATTTGGAACGACAATAATAAGCTGTTAGTTTATGCTGATGATGTAGTACTACTGGCCGATAGCGAGGAGATACTAAAGGCCAACACGCACACACTATTGAGTAACACTAAGAAATTAGGACTGGAAGTAAATATCAGTAAAACTAAATATATGGTCACACGTAGAAATACATTATATAATGGAAATGGACAGCTAATGACAAATGAGGGAAATTTTGAGGAAGTTGCTGAATTCAAATACCTAGGAACAATAATCACAAGTAGAATGAGATGCACAAAGAAATTAAACATAGGCTCAATTCTGGAAATGCATGCTATTATGCATTGCAGAGACTTTTGATGTCCCAACTCCTTTCAAAAACGTTAAGCTGAAAATATATAAAACTATTATTCTACCAGCTATATTATATGGGTGCGAAACCATGGACTCTTACTTTAAGGGAGGAAAGGAGATTACGAGTATTTGAGAATAAAGTTCTTAGAAAAATTTTGGACCAAAGAGAGATGAACAGACAGGTGAATGGAGAAGACTACATAACAATGAACTACATGGTTTGTTTATAGGAAGCCAGATATAATAAGAACAGTTAAGTCCCGTAGACTGCGATGGGCAGGACATGTTGCGCGTATGGGGAATGAAAGACGTGCATGGAAACTTCTTGTAGGAAAGCCAGAAGAAAAACGCCCAGTTGGTAGACCAAGAATGAGGTGGGAGAACAACATTAACTATGATTTGAGGGAAGTAGATTATACAGGGAATGATTGGAAATCATTAGCTCAGGATAGGGATATATGGAGAGCTTATGTCCATGCGGCCATGAACCTACGGGTTCGATAGTGCCAGTGAGTAAGTAAGTAAGTAAGAGTCTCTGTAATGCATAATAGCTTGAAATTCTAGAATTGAGCCTAGGTTTAATTTCTTTGTGCATCTCATTCCTATTTGTAATTATTGTTCCTAGGTATTTAAATTGAGCTCATTATTATTATTTTAGTGCGTTTGTACTTTCCTTATCAGTTCACCAATGAGCATATTGTGTGTTATTGATTTAATCATGAAAAATCTCTTCAACCCATTGCCGACACAGGGCGAGGCACGAGATTCGATAAAGCCCCTTCTGTTGAAGGACTGTGAATTATAAGGCCACCCACCCACGAGTGAGGAGATAAGTGTGGATTAACGGTGAATGAAATTTGTGGCAGGGGTAAACGGGAGAAACCCCGAAAAAATCTGGCCAGACTCCGTTTCGCCCACCACGAAACCCACATGGAGTGACCGAGATTCGATCTCGGGACCCCTTGCGCCACAGAACCCCCTATTTTAATAAAGGTCAATTCATAATACTGTTAATATATGTGTAATTAACTCTGGTGACATGGAAGAGAAGGCCATCTTACAGTCTCAACTCCATCAGGAAAATGATATTACTACTATTATTATTATTATTTTATGTTTTTTTAAATATATGTAGACATATAGAGATATATTATATAATGGAAATGGACAGCTAATGACAAATGAGAGAAATTTTGAAGAAGTGACTGAATTCAAACATCTAGGAATAATAATTACAAATAGGAATGAGATGCACAAAGAAATTGAACATAGGCTCAATTCTGGAAATACATGTTATTATGCATTACAGTGACTCCTGTCGCCTCAACGTCTCTAAAAAATAACGTTTAACCGAAAATATATAAAACCGTTATTCTACCAATTATATTATATGGATGCGAAACAAAGACTCCTGCTTTAAGGGAGGAAAGGACATTATGAGTGTATGAAAATAAAGTTCTTAGGAAAATGTTTGGATCAAACAGAGATAAACAGACAGATGAATGCGGAATACCTTCTTAACAGTGAACTACATGGTGTTTATAGAGAGCCAGAAAATAATAAGAAAAGTTAAGTCTCGTAGACAGAGATGGAAGGGCATTGGTACAAATGGAGAATGAAAGAGGTGCATGGAAGCTTCTTGTAGGAAAACCAGAGAGAAAACACCCTGTCGATAAAGCAAGAATGAGGTGCGATAATATCATTAAACATGATTTGAGGTAAGTAAATTATACAGGGATGTTTGGAAAACATTAGTTTAGGATAGGGATGTATGGACAGCTTATGTCCATATGTCCACGCGGCCATGAACTTACGGGTTCGGTAGTGCCAGTCAGTTAGTTATTATTAGATTACTATTAATATTATTATTATTATTATTATTATTATTATTATTATTATTATTATTAATATTACTATTATTATTATTATTATTATTATTATTATTATTATTATTATTATTATTATTATTATTATTATCATTATATTTCTAACATACTTTAAATTACTTTAAATATAGTTTTTTTCATTGAAGAATAAAGTGTGATTTGAACAATTAATTTAAAAAATGCAAAAAAAAAACATTTACCTGCCAACACCATAAGACACAAAGCTGTTACTAAGGTAATCTTCAACATTTTTTTCTTCAGAGACGTTTGTTCTCTACGGTTGATTATTGTTAAACTATCTGTTAGTCATGAATTACATCGGTTTTTAATGAACTGATGTGCTGTTGAAGGTCGAATAAAAATAATTGGTCGCAGGATACACAAACACTGGTTCATGAACAGGTGCTTCTCAAAGTTATGCAAACTGACTGATTAATAATATAATTATTATATACGATTCTTATTTAATCATAGAATATAGTCACAAACGAAAAAAAAGTTATATATACATATATATATATATATATCATTACCGATTTTAGAGAATTAATAGGCAATTAAATTTCCCTCGCAATCAAGCGACTTCGGTAACGGACCTCACTGAAAACTCTATGTATTTTATTATATAAGACCTAAACCTGTGACTCGAACTTATCATTCCTTGATAATGGCATGTGGGATCATGCCGAAACGTCGGAATCAGTGGCCAGAGGCCGAACTTGAATCCAAGACGCGGAAAACCCAAGAAAACGTACTTGTATCCGCGAAAATCTGCAATATAACATATATATATGTGTGTGGGTGTGTGTGTGTGTGGTGTGTTTGTGTGTGTGGTGTGTTTGTGTGTGTGTGAGTGTGTGAGTGTGTGAGTGTGTGAGTGTGTGAGAGTGTGAGAGTGTGAGAGTGTGAGTGAGTGAGTGTGTGTGTGTGTGTTTTTGTGTGGCGCGCGCGTGAGAGCGACTGTTAAGCTTTAGTGGCCGCAATTTTAATTTTGCAACAGAATCAAACTTGGCTTGTAGCAAATCAATTTAAATAAGTAAGATCAAGTTCGTTAACTAGCAAAAAAGAACCATTAGGTGTAGGAGTTTATCTGAAACGAAAATTAAAAAATGCAGTAGTAATTTTAGATTTTTTGCAACGAAACACGGTATATGTCATTAAAATGAAACAAGGAGGGTATTATCAAAACAAATCAGTGAAATTTGACCATTAGACATGGGAGTTTACCTTAAACCGAAAATTAAAATTCGCTCTTTGTTTTCACTACGGTCCGAAACTTATAAATGAACTGGCAACAGAAAATGAGCTTCTTCACTAGAATAAATGATATATACATTCCGTAAACCAGCAAAATTGGACAATAAATTCGACTTTCTGAGGAATTCGCTTAGTATAAGCAGTTCCTGCGTCACGAATGTATTTTATTTAATTTTTTATCAGGATTTAGCTAATACCCTGCGTGCTGTCCTACGCCTACATGAATGAAAAACAATGTGCTCTTATGTTTAGTTGTATAAGTAGAAGGAAAAATATTTATAAATTTATATTTTTTGGTACCCCGTGTTGATTACCCGACGTTGCCCGGGAATCTACTTATCCAAATCTTCTTGATACAAATGAGCTGAAATACGAAAATTAATGTTTTCTTTGTTTTGTTAAACAAGTAAATGGAAAATTTATATCGTAATTATTTTTAGATACCCCGTGCTGTTTAACCGGCGTTGTCCGGGAATCTACTCATACCGATCTTCTTGGCATAGGCCTAAATAAGCTGGAAGACATAATTCGTTATTGTAAGTTATCCGTAAAAGAATAGCCGACAAATGCTGTTATGCTTGTACAGGAATATACGTACTTGTCTCGATCTTATTGGCATCAATGAAAGACAAAAATGGCCATTGTGAGTTATCCGTAAAAGATAAACATATGTTGTCGCGGACTTTTTTGTAGAGCTTTTTGAGATATTCAATTCTGTGTTCTTTAAATATAGTTTTATATATATACAGTTAGGGAGCATAAGCCATTTAAGCGTCCAAAGAACTACTTTTTTTTACGTTTTCCACTACAAAGGGCGATTTTTAAGGGTGTAGGATTTGAGTATCACAACTCTCTTACAACCTATGTCCATCCCGGGGATGTCCTGAACATTTTGCAAAAAGCCCCATCACAATCGGCTCAATGGTATGGCCGCGCATGAAGTATGAACAAACAAATAAACATACATACAAACAAACATTTTTATGTATTAGATTTCACCTAAACAACTAAACCGAAGTCAAATTTTGTTCGTCAATTTGTTCTTTTTCCGAACAGTATTCTTGAACTTAATTTAATAGTCTCCATATTTGTTAAAAAGCTGATGTATAAAGTTTGAGAGAGAATTTATTTACATTACAATGTAGCAAAATGTCATTATTCAAGTGAATTGCATCGTTTTATCTTCTTCTTCATCCTAGCAAGTCTTAGGCAATAGGCCTGTTACGATCTCACTGATGAATTTTGTATCCAGCATTTCCTTGGACGGCCCAGAGATCTATTCCCTGTTGGACAATAACGAAGCATGGTCTTGTGAAATCTATCTGAAGTCATTCGTCACAAATGAGTCATCCAGTTGTTGTGGTATCTAAGTATGTATTACCCGTTCAAAGTATCTCTGCAGGCGGAAGAATCAGGAAGCTCTGTTTTTTTGGTACACGTGACGTCATATAAGGCATTGTACACTGTCAGCGTCCCACGTCCCATTCCCCTTTGCACTCGTAGATAGCAGTGTCACGTGGTCTATTCCTGCATAAACACGACTGCAGTGCCCTCCGTCAACAACTGCGCTTACTCCTTAAACGGGTAATATTCAATAACCGGTTCTAAACTTAGTTCCTTCAAGATATCATCATTGCGTTTGTGATCCTATGTGGTATATCCTGCTCATGAATCTCATTTCAAGTTATCCTGTTCTCTTCTCCTTTCCTCAAAGACTATGCCTCACTGCCGTAGCAATGTGCAGGTTTTGTATAACCGTATTCTGATATCTCTCTGGACTAGCGAAGGTTTCATTAATGAATGTATTATTCCCATTTTCTTAAAATCGATCATTTTATTTGCTATGTCTACTTAATTCAAATATTTTAATGCATATCCAAGGTAGGTAAATTAATTTACACTTTCCAGTATTCTTTAATCTATAGAAATTTTGCTATGTAGCCTACAGGATATTTTCCTTGAAAAGCCACTACTTTTCTGCATTGATTTTCGTGTTATATTTGATGGCTATTTTGTTAAAATTATATACCGAATATTGTAATTCGTCCTCTGACGCTACATCATCAGCGAAAATTAACTTACCCGGTATCTAATCTCATATTTCTATTCAAGTGTATATGTCCATGGTCCCGCGCCGTAGCCGAGCGGTTAAGGTAGGAAGCCTTGGCGCAGAGCAACGGGACTTGCGCTGGTTCGGGTCTCCATGGGGGAAGAAATTTTCTCATGGTATTTCGGCCAGTATGGGACCGGTGCCCACCCAGCATCGTGAGGCAATTGGGTAGCTACAATAAGTAGCGGCTCCAGGTTGAGGAAACCAGCTATAACGGCTGGGGGACTCGACATGCTAACCACATGTCACCCCTACACTGGCTGCTGATCATCTACCTCTGTGATTCACACATGTGGATGTGAGGCCAGCAGCCGACTGGTAGGCTAAGGGCCTTGTAGGCCTGTCGCGCCAGGAGAGTATATGTCCATGACGCTGTTCGCTCCATTCTCTATCTGATTGATATATATGCTAAATAAAAGTAGTGATAGAGGACATCTTTGCCTCACTGCTGAATGAATTTCCTGCCATTTTGGTAATGTATTGATGCATTGTTGTATACCATATTATCGGTATATCTAATGAATTAAATATCATAACATTCGATAATCAATGTACTCTTAGCACTGATAAAAAGAAATACCAGAAATGAATATCCCGCATCATTCGATAAAAAATAGTGTCAACATTGCGTCACCTTCAAAGTAGGTACCACTAACCCATGATTGTATGGTAAGTAAAAGTAAAGTGATCCCACTACAGGCCTCAAGAGGCCCTTCGGGTAGTAGGAGGTTAAGGCTCCCACTTTTTCTGGACAATCGGCACTTGATGTCAGCCGGGTTGTCAGCCCTGCGTGACAGCCGCCTTTACCCCCAGAACAAGTATCTGGTACTCATTTCCGTTAGAGGCTGAGTCGACCCCAGGGCCATAGTACCTCCAGAAGGTTTGGGTCAGTTTAAAAATCGTGACCCCACCGGGACTTGAACCCTCGACCTTCTGGCTTGTAGCGCAGTGCCTTAACCACTACGCTACGGCGTGCCCCCTGATTGTATAGTACGTTACATTAATTGATATAATAATTTACAGGGTGTGTTTCATTATATTTTCATTGCTCAGTAAAATGATACCTTATGCTAAGTTGACAATTTAAATTCTTACTCATGAAGTATGTCATAATGTAATCAGAGTATCCTACTCTCTACTCCAAAGACCTGTGTTCGATTCTCAGCGGCGTAGACGATTTCAAAACCCATATTGCGTTAGGTGTGTACCTTGTTTTATATGCTCTACGCTGCTTTTCGATATAACTGCAAACACAGTTCAAGGGTAGCCCGCCACTGTGTGTCGATCTAATCGATGATTGTAGAGTGTCTGCTGCCTTGCTACAGGTTATCCCGCCATGCCATTGCTTGGAAAGTACCTTGCGGAGCGGGCATTTAAATCCTACAATAGGGTGTTCATTCGTCCCAATTTTCCCGGAAAAGTCCTGTTTTTTGGAAAATATCCCGCTGTCCCGAAAGTTTTCTTGGGGAAGCTCAAATGTCCCGCTTTTAGGATGATGCTTTGTCAATGTATTTACAAATGGCGACTTTCGTTTTGTTCTTTACTGCGTAATTATAAATACGAACGTTAAAAAGCGCCAGTTGTATGACCACGATACACTGTTTGTCTATAATCTTCGTTTTTTTTTTACTCTCATATATTGGTAACTAGTACATTTTTCAAATTTTCAGTCCATGGTCAGTGCAGCCAATGTCGAAGATTTCCTGCTATTCTGTTACTTTGGCGGTGAAGAAATACAATTTTAACTTGCATGAAAGAGATTTAGTTAGTGGATTTTTATACCCCTTGCAGCAATAAATGCATATTTTTTTAAACGTTAATAAACAATAACTTTAATGGTTTTGGATTTGTGGATGGTTGATACATATAAGTTTGTATTGGCAACAGTGTCGTGGTAAAAAGAAAATAACTGTTTCCGGTATTCATTTTTCATAATTTATATGTGCAATTTGTATAATTTGTTTCATACAATTTGTGAACGTGACACAGCATTGAGAATGTCACAAATGTTGTGATGAAACCTAGGTCTGCAAGAAGTTATGAAGTATGAGGTGAGTGAAATAATAAAAAATAAACAATTCCTTCTATACTTTGTTAATATCCCACTTTTTTTTTAAAAATGTCCCAGGTTTTTCCTCTAATTTTTTGCACATGTCCCCTTTTACATTGAAAGTATTATGGGCACCCTACCTATAAAGAAGATAAAAGTAAAAAGGAAGACTCCATCCATAGTAATTCTGCCCGAAGGCAGGTCCTTCACTGCAATCATAGCATTTTCATGCTATGTGTGCAGCTTTACTAGGGAATTGTAGGTGTGGTAGCTTCCCGTTGCTTTCCACACCGTGAAGGATGATGATGATGATCATGAGAAGGATGATGATGATAATGTGATGGCCATATGATTTCGGGGACCGTTTAGGCCTTAAAGTTTTCCTGACATTTGTCTTACAGGTGAGGAAAAACCCCGATAAAAACCACACCCAGAAAAACTGCCCCGGCCGGGGATCGAACCCGGGCCCGCTGCGTGACAAGGCAGCACACTACCCCGAGACCACAGCAGTGGAAAAAAGAAGACTAGAAGACTACAATATGTGAATTCTCACAGATATGGTGCCAAATTAAATGCTAGGTTGAAGCATAGAAAGTCTTTACTTTCCATACCACCGACTAGATAGAGGTTTTTATATCTCTACCTTTGATCTGGATGTTGTCCCCGTCTTGTCTGTTGTGTGACCTCCGAAGGTGCCATTTAACATACGTATATACCATAAATCTGGAGAGGTACACTACTGTGAACCTGCATCGAGTGTTTTTCTAAGTTCCTGCTCTCTGCTTAAAGGCTTTCCGCTCTTAAAGTGATCGTCACGAAAATAAAACCATGTGACATGCTCGCTTTTCATTGGTTATGGACACCGACAAACCATGTAGAAGCAATAAGTACGCCAAAAAGTTGTTCCCTTCATTAAATTAAAAATATGTCCTCTCACTATACTTGTTATTCTTCGTGAATGAAAATAATATTCAAAACATAGAAAATATTCTAAAATATATCTAATAAATAAGTACAACTTAAAATACTTTATTACATATGGATGATGCATTTTAGCCATGCTTCAGTCGATTCGATGCAACAAAATTGCTGAAGGTATGGAGTCTTGTGTTATTGTGTCGCCATCTAAATTTTAAGACACAAGTCCTGCAAACCTTTGACTAGTGGTCAAAAACAGTTATTTTAAATGCACTTCGCAAGTTCAGTGAAAAATCTCACCAGCTTTCTTATAGATAATCTACCCCATTCAACGATCACATGTCTTATATACTTCACACGTGCTCCTTGTCAATGTGACAGTAATTGCGGTGCGAATGGCAGAAGGATACAATTAGCGTTTGTTTATGTTAGGATCACTCTAAGAGCGGATAAGCTATAGCAGTGACTATACAGAATACTTACTGTTAAGTAACACGGGAGGTCGAAGATAATAGAGTGTATGACAACTTATAATGAAAATAGGAAGTGCCCTGACACACCTTAAATAGTGTCTCCTATAGCTAATTAGCTTTGGAGCCAAAAATGCTGACAATTTGGCTTTCATTTATTATTAAATTCAAGCAACTCTACCAAGGTTTTCGGTGGTTTCCCTTGGTGTTAAGACAAATGTCGGAGTGGTCCCCTAGAGTCCACCACTAAAATATAAATGTCCAAGTAAAGTAAAGTGATCCCACAACAGACCCGGAGGCCCATGGGGTAGTAGGAGGTTCAGGCTCCCACTTTTTCTAGACAATCGGCACTTTACGTCAGCCGGTTTGTCAGCCCTGCGTGACGGCCCCTTTACCCCAGAACAAGCGTCTGGTACTCATTTCCGTTAGAGGCTGAGTCGACCCCAGGACCATAGTGCCGCCAGAGGGTTTGGGCCAGTTTAAAAATCCTGACCCCAACGGGACTTGAACCCTCGACCCTCCGGCTTGTAGTTCAGTGCCTTAACCACTACGCTACGGCGTGCCCCATATAAATGTCCAACAATTTTCAAAATTCTAAAATGTTCAATAGATCAGCTAAATCCAAAAAGAGCCGTTTCTGATTGGAATGACGATTTGTCTTCCCGCTCTTGCCCCTTTAGGGGCTGGCGGCTTCTGCGGCGGTGATGGTCTTCCTGTTGGCAGCTTGGAGTATCGGCGAAACAACTAGATCATTTGCTTCGACCAACGTCATCAAGGCTTGTTAATGTCCGAACACTGGATCTTTGACTCCCGGTCTGCGGCTGGTTATGGTCGGCACTAGGATATACGCTCGCTATCTACACTGACGATACACCAGAGGGATAAAGAGGGAACATAAATCCCTAAAATAGCCGGAAGTATGGTTCATGGACCATACGGTTCCTTTCTCGGTCGCCGAGGATGCATCCAGGAAATTGGATTCATCATTGGCAGGCTCGGGGAAGGGATACGTTTTGGAAAAGTGATCCACTTCCACCACAAAGTCTAGTCTAGTCTAGTCTAGAACGAAAACAATATATTTATCAAGTAGATATCTAAAACCTAATATTCAACTAGATCTCAAACTTACGTATTGATGCAAGGCCATGAAGTGCAGAAGTGTATTCACACCTACCTGAAAATAAAATATAATAATTTAGACTTTTTAACAGAATTTTAATCTAAACGAACAAAAATATTTCTAGAATAATTACAACCGATTAATTTTGTTACCACTAAACCACAGTGGTGAAATGCATTTCACAAATTAACAATCAAAACTTTTAAAATGCTTACGAAACACCGTTGAGGTCACTATATAAAATTTATTGTTCATCTTTTCCATAGTGCGGACAGGCCTAAAAGATTCTTGGCCTATCAGCCGGCTGCTGGACTCACATCCATATGTCAACCACAAAAGTAGACGATCATCCAGCCAGTGTAAGGGTGACATATGGTCAGAATGTCGGATCTCCCAGCCGTTATAGTTGGTTTTCTCAACCCTTGAAAGTTAAAAAACATAAGACTGGTAGCTGAGATCTCATTCGTCCTAATCTATATAATAATAATAATAATAATAATAATAATAATAATAATAATAATAATAATAATTCCATGGCGCGACAGGCCTAGAAGGCCCTTAGCCTACCAGCCGGCTGCTGGCCTCACATCCACATGTGTCAATCACAGAGGTAGATGATCATCTAGCCAGTGTAGGGGTGACATGTGGTCAGCGTGTCGAGTACCCCAACCGTTTTAGTTGGATGTCTCTACCTGGAACCGCTATTTATTGTAGCTGTCCAAATACCACAGAATGCTGGGTCCCATACTGGCCGAAATACCATTGAAAATTTCTTCCTCCATGGAGATTCGAACCAGCGCAATTCCCGTAGCTCTGCGCCAAGGCTTCCTGCCATAACCACTCGGTTGCGGCGCGGAACGTCTTAATCTATATAATAGGGTAGGACGGGGCATGTTCTGACAGGGGTAATTTGTGACACTCTAATTATTTCGGCTTCTAAGAAATGGCAACACTTGTCACACTACTGATAACATTCCTATTCATCCTGCCAGTGTGTAGACTGAAGCTGAAGGCTGACGTGTAACGGGTTTTCAAGTAGTATTGTTTGAAGTGTTTTTGACAGTTAAACTTAATTTTTCGTACCTGGATACTTTCTTACCTGCTACAAAATATAGTGAAGGTGAGTAAAAATGTTTTATAGAGACATAAACTACACATATTTCCCTTACATCTGCTATATAAAAGTTCACCAATCCACTTATGGTTACCTGTATAATGAGAACGAAACAAAATGGTAGCGGGAGGGGTTAGTTGTGACACAGGTCTGGGGGCAACTTGTGACACTGTCACAATTTACCCCGTACTGACGTTTTAAATTTTAAATTTACAGATTTGGTCCGAACTTATAAAAGAAAAACAGAGAGGGGAAATTCTTCTCTAGAAGACTATGAAAGGGCTGCGAAGGAAGTTGAATCTGGAAAATGTAGTTTAAGACAAGCACAAGAATTATTTAAAGTTAACAGAATGTCACTACTAAGGTACAAGCATAAGAAAAATAATTCTACACCGGAAATAAAATTGAGATGGGGTATCAGAAACCTAGGCAAATTTTCACCAATGAACAGGAACATCTTTTGAATGATTATGCACTACGAGCTTCGAAATATTTTATGGTATTACCCCATACGAAATGAGATCTTTAGCATATGAATTTGCTATTGAAAATAATATTAAGGTTCCTGAAAATTGGATTTCAAACAAAAGCGCAAGCAGTGATTGGTTTTCAGGATTTATGAAACGGCATACAAACTTGTCACTTAGAGTCCCTGAACCAACTAGCTTAAGCCGAAGCACTAGTTTTAATCGACACAATGTCAGCAGTTTCTTTGACAGCTTGGAGGGTGTTCTGGAGAAATGATATTTGGAACATCGATGAGACGGGGAAGGAATCGTACAGAAGCCGTGTAAAATAATTGCTCAGAAAGGAGAAAACCGAGTGGGTGGAATGACATCTGCCGAAAGAGGAACTAATGTTACCATGGTTTTCGGCGTGAACGCTATTGGTAATTCCATGCCCCTATGTTCTTATTTCCGTGGAAAACATTTAAAAGTTATTTCATACGCGATGGGCCAATAGGTTGTATAGGCCGTTTCAATTCAAGTGGGTGGATGACAGGCCCTGATATTTTGGCCTATATGCAGCATTTCTCTCGAAATGTGCGCTGTTCCATATCCTCTCCTGTTTTAGTTTTACTGGACAATCACATTTCACATTTGAACATTGATGTATTGGACTTTTGTAAAGCTAATGGAATTGTTTTGCATCCCTTTCCTCCCCACACCACAAACCGTCTCCAACCTTTGGATGTTTCTGTTTTTCGGTCCTTTAAAAAATTCTATAATAAAGCTGCTTGTGATTGGATGAAATCGCACCCTGGGGAGACGATATCAATCTACGACATCCCTGGGATTGTCAAGACTGCCTTACCGAATGCTGCAACACCAAAAATATTCAGGCAGGTTTTCGTGCTTGCGGTATTTGGGAGTTCAATAGGAATATCTTTACAGATGAAGATTTTCTATGTTTCTTCGGTCACCGATCGTCCGTTAGAACTTTCTGGACCTGGAGAAATTTCAGAATCTCAATTTGAAATCAGAACACCCAGAAGTGATGAGGAAACACAAATTACAACACCAGCGCGCAGCAATGTTGCTTCCACTAGTGACGTTGTAACGACTCCAGACGACCTGCGCCCACTGTCAAAAGCAGGAAAACGAAAAAATAAGAATTGTCTTAAGAACCCGCAAGGCAGCTGTTTTATTAGATACACCTGAAAAAGAAGGTCTCAGGGAAGAACAAATGCGTAGAGAGAAAAAAAATCCAGGGAAATGGCAAAAAAAAAGACTTTTCTCCAACAAACAATACAAAGAAAATAAAACGAAAAACACGCAGAGCAGTGACACAGAGACCGAAGATGATTGTCTATGTTTAGTGTGTCTAAAACCATATAAATAATCATCAAGTGGAGAAGAATGGGTGCAGTGCAGAGAGTGTGAAATTTGGGCTCATGTCAAATGCACAGACAACGATCCGTTTTTTGTGTGCATTAATTGTCATTCTGATATGGAACAAGAAACGGAAGATTAGATTTTAACAGAAAAGCAAAGGCAAAACTCCAGGAGTTTCTACACAATAATTATTTATAATAACTGGAATAGGTTTTTTTTATTTAATATCAAATTTTGTTTATTGTTGTGAGAGAATTTGTCACGTATTGTTGTGAGAAAATTTGCTAATTTTGTAACAATGACTTTATAATTTATAATTCTGCAATAAAATAATGCTTAACTCATATTCCATATAGCTTATTGTAATATTTTAAATAAAAAAAGTGTTGTCACAACTTGCCTCACATATGTAACAACTTGCCCCAGAGTGGGGTTAGTTGTGACACAATGCAGAGTTTAGAAAAATATATTGTATTATCAAATCGCGAAGTACAATCGGGTTCTTTTATTAATATTACATAATGTAAACAAAGCTGAACATTATACAGAAATTACCATTTCAAAAAACTTAATCAATTTCCTAGAAAAATCATTTAACTTAAAAGTGGAACAACGTGCCCCGGCCTACCCTACTGTGAAATATCGAGAAGTATTTTCGGAACATGTGTTCCATTTCCTACTTGTGTATTGGTACTAACTTATGCTTGTTAGAATTTTTGTAAATAGGGTTCAGGTCATTGGGTGTGTTCTCGTTAAATACGTGTGTGTTCTTGACTTCTTTCTGTATCTCGATTTCTTCGAGGACATTGATTTTCAAGTTGTTTTATTCTTTATGAATAATCGATATTTCAGAGCAATATGAAGTTGAGAACTACTGATATCCCAGGTACCAATTTCATGCTTTTAACTTTATAATTAAGAATGATTACATATCAGCACACATTTACAATATTAATTTAAACTACGTCGCATATGGTTTGAAAGAGATGCTCAATATGACGTCCATCCAACTCACATACATACATAATCTCACCATTGACAGTCATGGCAAAAACTCTCTAATTTTAAGGGTATGTATTTGCGGGATACAATTTATTTTAAGAAGATTTTTTTGGTGATATTATTTGAATATGGATAATATATGGTTTTAATCCCCACTAATAGAGGTGCATATGTTAATAAAGTATAAAACAATAAATAGATATCTCGATATCTTGAGGACATTGATTTTCAAGTTGTTATATTCTTTATGAATAATCGATATTTCACAGCAATATATAGGCCTACATATTTTCAGATATGGGGAGTGTTTACCGCTATCTGTAATTCTTCAAAATCATTATTAAGGAGTTTACCTGAAACGAAAATTCAAATCTCGCTCTAGCGTTCGCAATTTTCCATGTTTCACAAAGAAACTCAGTTTCTACTATTGAACTATTTTTTTTAATTCAGTAATTTACCTGAAATCCCTAATTACAATTTTACTCTAGCAAACACCATGTTTGTTTCATTTTCATACGCACGGGCTATCTAAAAATAATTAGGCCTACGATATAAATGTATAGGCCAAATTATTTCTGTTTTTACTTATTCAACTAAAATAAAAACACGTAGGCCTATTTGAGGACGACTGGTATCTCAGGTATCAATTTTATGCTTTTACCTTTTAATTAAGAATGATTACATATCAGTACATATTTACAATATTAATTTAATCTACATCGCATATGGTTTAAAAGAGATGCTCAATATGACATCCATCACATGCACACACATAATCTCACCATTGACTGTCATGGCAAAAACTCTTTACTTTCAAAGGTATGTAGTTTTACTGGGTATGGGTTGTGGATATGCAAAAGTTTTTTAATTTTATTTTTCCATTTGACATCTTCTGTCACGCGTTGGAGTTTCTCATAAAAAGAACTGAACACACTGTATTTTTCAATAATCTCTTATCTTGTAGATTTCTAAAATATTATTCAGACTAAGAAAATAATATGTATTGACACAAGTGCCTGCAATGCTAATATTTAACTGATAATTACTCATTTCAAGTGTTCATCATTTACATAAGTATGCAACTGTAGATACAAAACAAATTATTTTTACAAGTGCACATTTGTATTTGGTCTATTAGAAATTAAACACAAAACACAACAGACTTCGTCAATAAGTAAAATTAAAATATTATTTCAGTATAAATATTAATGTTTGTTTGTTTGTTCGTACTTTATGCGCGGCCATACCATTGGCCCGATTGTGATGGGGCTTTTTGCAAAATATTCAGGCGATTCCCGGGATGAACATAGGCTATAAGTGAGTTGTGATAAACAACTCCTACACCATTAAAAATCGCCTTTGTAGTGGAAAACGTGAAGAAAAGTAGATCTTTGGACGCTTGAATTGCTTACGCTGCCTAAACCATAACAAATACACAAAAGTAAAGTATACAGAATTGAATATCTCAAAATGCTCTACAAAAAAGTCTGCGACAGCATGTTTATCTCTTAAGGATAGCTCACAATAACCATTTTTGTCTTTCATTGATGCCAAGAAGATCGAGACAAGTAAGTATATTCATGTGCAGACATAGCAGCACATGGCGGGTATTCTTTTACGGATAACTCACAATAACGAATTTTGTCTTTTAGCTCATTTATGTCAAGAAGATCGAAATAAGTAGATTCCCGGGCAACATCGGGTAAATCAGCACGGGTAATCTTAAAATAATTACGATATACATTTGTAATTATTTTTCATCTTACTTATTCAACTAATCATAAGAAGTACATTAATTGTTTTCCTTAGTTCATTTATTCCAAGAAGTTCGGGATGAGTAGATTCCCGGACAACGTCGGGTATTTAAAAATAATTTCGATAAAAATGTTTCCTTTTACTTATTTAACTAAACATAAAAAACATTAATTTTCGTATTTCAGCTCATTTATGTCAAGAAGATCGGGATAAGTAGATTCCCGGGCAACGCCGGATTATCAGCACGGGGTATCTAAAAATATAAATTTATAATTATTTTTTCCTTCTACTTATTCAACTAGACACAAAAGCACATTAATTTTCATTTATTTAGGCGTAGCAGCGCACGGCGAGTATTACCTAGTTTCAGTATAAAAAATTCTCCACAAAAAGCATTATTAATCAAACTTCAAACATTCTTTGCACTATGCAACTACCGTTATTGTTGCTGTGCATCGTAATTTAACATTCCCACCAACAATCTTGGTTGCTATGAAAACAAAAGAAATATCAATACTGTAAAAATGACTAGAAGTACTAGTGCGGTAAGTAAAAACATTTTGAATTATTGATAATGATACTGCAATTTGTACAATTATTGAATGTAATTCCTCCATCTCCGCTCATGCTCTTTAGATAAAAATTGTTTTTATATATTTCTCCAGAAGAGGACGCTCCAACTATCTCTGCCAAAATGCTTTCACTATTATTCCCACTGTACAAAATATGGTCAGCATACTTCATTTTAGTTCGCAGAGAATTCTTTACATAACCCTCTGTCACATTAGATGATTTCCATCCTCCGTGCTGTTCCAGTGACATAAGACCGGCACCAGAATCTACGAAGAAAGTAGCAGATGTTCTTCTAAACGAATGACCGGTGTAAGATTTTGGATCTTCTAACTTCAGTTACATTGCTATTTTTGAAGGCACTGCGCCTATGCTGTTTATCCCCACTGGTAGACCAATACATTAACCATTTCGAATTGTTAAGAAAAAACGCTTGCATTGACAGTTTTCAAGCGCTCACTGCAATATACTTCCGGAAAATTTCAACGTAATCAACTTCCCAGGCCTTCTCAGTAATAGTAAAAGGTCGAGAAATGTTTTACAATTTGGGATATTCACCACAATAAATTAATTCCTATCTTCAACATCATAGGTCGTAATTTTAATCCTTAAATTGGCAAAACACTCGACTCGACTTTGTAATGGAAGTAGGATCACTTTTCAAATATGTATTCTCCTTCAGATCTCGTCAAGGAAACATCCAGTTTTCTGGAGGCGTCCTCGACAGCTAGGAAGGGAATCAAATCTAGTTAGTTACTATGTAATGGAACTTGTGTCACTTCTTGAACTTCCCTTTTATATCCATCGAGGAAAGCATCCATTTTTTTTTTATGAAAGTCGTCCTCGACCAATGGGAATCGTTCAATCATGACCTACAATTTCCAGCTATTCTTAGGGATTTCCAACCCTCTTTAGCCCTTGTGAGTTATTTGTATCTTCGTTGTTATTTATGATTTATCTTTTTCGAACTTATTTGTTCGTTTATGACTTTTTATAGTATATATCCTCTGCCAACGACGACTAGCCGTAGTCTGGTATCAAAAGCCTAGTGATAGAGCATTCCAATCCTGCAATCAGTTTCTGATTGAATTATTTAATTTGCTGTGATAATCTTTAGCACACTGAGACATGCAACAAGACATGACACCCCCTCTCAAGCTCTGGAGGTAAAAATTTTATGGTTTGATTTATTGTATATCAGAGGTATGTTTGTCTCATATAGTTGTATCCGTGTTATTATGATTCTATTGCAATTTTTTTTTCAATATATAAGTAATTGTTATTGCTTGAATATGTTAATAGTATAATTGGACTTATTCTGCTGATAACTTCATTTTGTTTGAATTTGATTTTCTATATTTATTTATTAATTAATTGGAGATTTTTGCTATTTATTTATAATGCTTTGAGTATAAATGCTGTAGTATTAATAGGTGCATTTTGAATTATGTTATTAATTTGTGGTCTATTCATAGCTCTGAGTTTATATTTTTGGCTGAGTTCTTTCAGATTTTTGGTAATTGGTTCTGTTTTAGTTATATTATGTAGTGGAATAACGGGAAAAGACTTATATAAATTCATGCAAATTCTTAGTGCTTACAAAATCTTCTGTTAGTTATTTGAATGCGGCGGACCGCAGTGAAAACGGAGTCTTGTATAACTGTTATTATTATGTATATTGTATAATTAGACACACATTTTTAAGTGGTTTATTTTTGTTCGTTTTCTTGAGATTTATTTAAAATATTTAATTAACTGAACCAATTGATGTATCCAAAAAGATACATTACGAATTTAAGGGTTAACCAGCTCCTCTCTTCGACAAGCCCATGCAATTCCCATTATCATTACTACCATCCATCCATCCATCCATCGATCCATAGTAATTCTGCCCGAGAGCAGGTCTTTCACTGCAATCATAGCATTTTCATAGGGAATTATACGTGTTGTAGCTTCCCATTGCTTTCCATACCGGTCAAGGATGATGTTGATAATGATAAGGATGATGATGATGATGATGGCCGGATGATTTTCGGGAATCGTTGGGCCCTAAGCTTTCTGACATTTGTCTTACAGATGAGGAAAACCCCCGAAAAAACCTCACCCAGGAGCCTGTCCCGAACGGGAATCGAACCCCGGGCCCTCTGCGTAATAAGGCAGCACGCTACCTCGAGACCACAGCGGTGGACATCATTACTACTTTCATTAACAAATACCTATCAGGAACATCATACAAAAACTTATTCACATCCTCCCTCGATAATACTTTTTATTTCTTCGGACGATGTCCAACATTTGCCTTTTCAAGAAGCACGCTAACTTAGTGAAACTTCCAATATCAACTCCATGATTTAACTTTATCATTGTTTTTAACATCGAAAATTCACACCACAGCTTTCCTGGAGTCATTAATCTATTACTCCTTAATACAAAATATGCTAATATGTCATTTTGATTAATATCCACATCATGTTCTTTTAACCATTTACACAATGAAACATACTCTGTTTAGATTTTTTCGGTATTAATTCATCACATCCAGCTTTCTACGCCTCTTCTATTTCATCACCACTGCACATATCGTCTAAAACTTTCTCCATAATCAGAAATAAATCCAAAATCAAATTGGTTTTACAGTTTTAACAAACATAAGATGGCGACATGACCAACAATGCTTATTATGTCTCCATAGCAACACATATAGCCAAATCACATTCTGAAATCTAACATTTATCTTTTATAAAATTATTTTTCACTGAGAGTAATTAATATTATAATTACAAATAAATAAACGTTATCTCAGTCAAAACATAAATTTATTGTGTCGACGTTTCAATCTTCTTATGTGAGATCATTTTCAAGACATGGTTGTTTATAAATTTATTGTACATAGTTACCATCACCAAGACAATTACTTTTTTATTTTTTTTATAAATATATGTATACAAATTTAAATGATTCAATTTAAAATTCCAATTTATAATTAAAATATTTTAGCAAGGAATCATATGTTCCACACCATTCATTTAAATCTTTTTGTTTATTTAATGCTTTATTTTGTTCTTTTTATATAGGCCATTTCTGTTATTAATTTTAAAGAAAATAATTACCAAAAAAGATTAATAGCAGAAATGGCCTAGGCCCTATATAAAAAAGAACAAAATAAAGCATTAAATAAACAAAAAGATTTAAATGAATAGTGTGGAACATATGATTCCTTACTTACTTACTCACTGGCACTATCGAACCCGTAGGTTCATGGCCGCACGGACATAAGCTCTCCATACATCCCTATCCAGAGCTAATGCTTTCCAATCATTCCCTGTATAATCTACTTCCCTCAAATCATAGTTAATTTGTTCTCCCACCTCATTCTTGGTCTACCAACTGGGCGTTTTCCTTCTGGCTTTCCTACAAGAAGTTTCCATGCACGTCTTTCATTCCCCATACGCGCAACATGTCCTGCCCATCGCAGTCTACGGAACTTAACTGTTCTTATTTTATCTGGCTTCCTATAAAGACCATGTAGTTCATTGTTATGTAGTCTTCTCCATTCACCTGTCTGTTCATCTCTCTTTGGTCCAAAAATTTTCCTAAGAACTTTATTCTCAAATACTCGTAATCTCCATTCCTCCCTTAAAGTAAGAGTCCATGTTTCGCACCCATATAATATAACTGGTAGAATAATAGTTTTATATATTTTCAGCTTAACGTTTTCTGAAAGGAGTTGGGACATCAAAAGTCTCTGCAATGCATAATAGCATGCATTTCCAGAATTGAGCATATGTTTAATTTCTTTGTGCATCTCATTCCTATTTGTGATTATTGTTCCTAAGTATTTGAATTCAGCCAATTCCTCAAAATTTCCCTCATTTGTGATTAGCTGTCCATTTCCATTATATAATGTATTTCTACGTGTGACCATATATTTAGTTTTACTGATATTTACTTCCAGTCCTAATTTCTTAGTGTTACTCAATAGTGTGTGCGTGTTGGCCTTTTTGTATCTCCTCGCTATCGGCCAGTAGTACTACATCATCAGCATAAACTAACAGCTTATTAATACCATTCAGTTGTAGGCCTTCCTCATTCTCTAAAGATTTAATGGCATGCTCTAGTACAAAATTAAATAGTAGAGGAGATAGTGCATCTCCTTGCTTCAACCCATTCTGGATTTCAAAAGTGTCTGAAAACTGTTTGCCTACACGCACCCTACTCGTTGAGCCATTTAGACACATTCGTATAAGTCTAACTAACTTTTTAGGATTCCGAACTCCAGCAGGATACTATATAACTTCTCCCTCTTAATTGAATCATATGCTATTTTGAAGTCTACATATAGTTGATGTACGTACCATTATATTCCCATTTCTTTTCTAAAATCTGTCTTATACTAAAAATCTGATCTGTTGTAGACCTGTTTCTTCTAAATGCACATTGATGATCTCCTAGAATGTCATCAATATAGGGAGTAAGTCTGCTTACTAATATATTTGTTAGAATTTTGTACGAAGTTGAAAGTAATGAGATGCCCCTGTAGTTGTTGCAATCAGTTTTATCTCCTTTCTTATAAATTGGTACGATAATTGATTCCTTCCATTCATCTGGAAGAGCTTCCTTGCTAAATTATTTTTAATTATAAATTGGAATTTTAAATTTATTCAATTAAATTTGTATACATATATTTATAAAAAAAGTAATTGTCTAGGTGATGGTAACTATGTACAATAAATTTAGAAACAACCATGTCTTGAAAATTGAGATTGAAACGTCGACACAAATTTATGTTTTGACTGAGATAACGTTTATTTCTTTGTAATTATAATATTTATATTTTATTTTTAATACCCCAAGTTGTCCTTATAAGACATTTCTGGTATTCTCTCCTAGCATTGGCGTAATTGTAATCCACTTCTGAGGATAGAGCGCCTGGAAGGCGGGGTTACGTTGCCCCGATGATATGATGGGTGATGATGATGATGATAGTGGTGCGCCAGGAGAGTCCTTTATCCTAAGCTTAATCTATGATGAATATGAATAATGATGATTGCGATGGCCTGATGATGTTTGGGGACCGTTTGGGTCTTAAAATTTCTTGACATTTGTCGTACAAGTGAGGAAAAACCCCGATAAAAACCTCACCCAGGAAACTGTCCCGACCGGGGATCGAACCGGGGTCCGCTACGTGAGAAGGCACCACGCTACCTCGAGACCACAGCGGTTCAATTATATTTATTAATATTTTAGATAATATCTTAATTACTAAAATAAATACA
Source organism: Diploptera punctata (assembly GCA_030220185.1). Lineage (NCBI taxonomy): Eukaryota > Metazoa > Arthropoda > Insecta > Blattodea > Blaberidae > Diploptera > Diploptera punctata. The sequence goes on from JASPKZ010009358.1 coordinate 1,327,045, forward strand.
CATAGTGCAAAATGTAGTATGCAATACTCATGTGGTAAACACATAACGGAATCTCGGAAATTGAAAAAAAATCGGCGCAAGCGCCTCGTTTTTTTAAACTTCTCCTCGATCCGTATCAAGTGTTTACCGCACTCGTATCGCAATATAATATTTCTTGATAGTAAAACAAACGACTGCGTGCCGTAATTAAAAAAAACATGAATTGCTTACTACTGTAGAATGCGTTTAGTGAATACATATATGTATATAAAGTATATAAAGTAAAGTGGTCCCACAATAGGCCCTAGGGCTAGTAGGAGGTTAAGGCTCCCACTTTTTCTAGACAATCGGCACTTTATGTCAGCCGGGTTGTCAGCCCTGCGTGACGGCCGCCTTTACCCCCAGAACAAGCGTCTGGTACTCATTTCCGTTAGAGGCTGAGTCGACCCCAGGGCCATAGTGCCGCCAGAGGGTTAGGGTCAGTTTAAAAATCCTGGCCCCAACGGGACTTGAACCCTCGACCCTGCGGCTTGTAGCTCAGTGCCATATATATATATAAAGTAAAGTAAAGTAATCCCACTACAGGCCTCAGGAGGCCCTTGGGGCAGTAGGAGGTTAAGGCTCCCACTTTTTCTAGACAATCGGCACTTTATGTCAGCCAGGTTGTCAGCCCTGCGTGACGGCCGCCTTTACCCCCAGAACAAGCGTCTGGTACTCATTTCCGTTAGAGGCTGAGTCGACCCCAGGGCCATAGTGCCGCCAGAGGGTTTGGGTCAGTTTAAAAATCCTGGCCCCAACGGGACTTGTACCCTCGACCCTCCGGCTTGTAGCTCAGTGCTATATATATATATATATATATATATATATATATATATATATAGGCCTATACACACATCAATTAAAAATAAATTTATCAACAAATTCGCTGGGGACAACTTTGTTAGGAGACAGGTATCGAACCCGAGAGTCGGTTAACTCAGATGAGGAAGGATTTTAATGTACGCCATTTCATTTACATATCAGCATAAAGGACAAAAAAGGCTCTATATCATATACATGAGGATGTAATTATATAACACGCAGTAATATATCATTTACAATGCGGATATGCTATTTTTTTTTTCACTACATGTGGTAGGTTATTTGGTGAATAGAAACCATGACAATTGCTAGTCAGTAAACCGAATCTTTTTTCTTTTTTTTTTTTTTACCTGACATGAACAAATTCGTGTCATTCATTTGTCAAAGAGTTAGAATTGACGCTGCAATAGCAACATGGAATTTACCTACAAAATATCGCTCACTCTTATAAATTTATGTAAGTAGTATAAGTATTATTTTTATATATTCATAACTTTACTTACTTATTTACTTACTCACTGGCACTATCTTACCCGTAGGTTCATGGCTCCGCGGACATAAGCTCTACATACATTCCTATCCTGAGATAATGCTTTCCAATCATTCCCTGTATAATCTACTTCCCTCAAATCATAGTTAATGTTATCCTTCCACCTCATTCTTGGTCTACCAACTGGGCGTTTTCCCTCTGGTTTTCCTACAAGAAGCTTCAATGCAACTCTTTCATTCCCCATACGTGCAAGATGTCCTGCCCATCGCAGTCTACGAGACTTAACTGTTCTTATTATATCTGGCTTCCTATAAAGGCCATGTAGTTCACTGTTATGTAGTCTTCTCCATTCACCTGTTTGTTCATCTCTCTTTGGTCCAAATTTTTCGTAAGTGGCACGCCGTAGCGTAGTGGTTAAGGCACTGAGCTACAAGCCGGAGGGTCGAGGGTTCAAGTCCCGTTGGGGTCAGGATTTTTAAACTGACCCAAACCCTCTGGCGGCACTATGGCCCTGGGGTCGACTCAGCCTCTAACTGAAATGAGTACCAGACGCTTGTTCTGTGGTAAAGGCGGCCGTCACGCAGGGCTGACAACCCGGCTGACATAAAGTGCCGATTGTCTAGAAAAAGTGGGAGCCTTAACCTCCTACTACCCCAAGGGCCTCCTGAGGCCTGTTGTGGGATCATTTTACCATACTTTATTCTCAATTACTCCTAATCTCCTTTCCTCCCTTAAATTAAGAGTCCATGTTTCGCATCCATATAATATAACTGTTAAAATAATAGTTTTATATATTTTCTGTTTAAATTTTTTTTGAAAGGAGTTGGGACATCTAGAGTCTCTGCAATGCATAATAGCACGCATTTCCAGAATTGAGCCTATGTTTAATTTCTTTGTGCATCTCATTCCTATTTGTGATTATTGTTCCTAGGTATTTGAATTCAGCCACTTCCTCGAAATTTCCTTCATTTGTCATTAGCTGTCCATTTCCATTATATAATGTATTTCTACGTGTGACCATATATTTAGTTGTATTGATATTTACTTCCAGTCCTAATTTCTTAGTGTTACTCAATAGTGTGTGCGTGTTGTCCTCTAGTATCTCCTCGCTATCGGCCAACAATACTACATCATCAGCATAAACTAACAGCTTATTAATACCATTGAATTGTAAGCCTTCCTCATTCTCTAAAGATTTGATGGCATGCTCTAGTACAAAATTAAGTAGTAGAGGAGATAGCGCATCTCCTTGCTTCAACCCATTCTGGATTTCAAAAGTGTCCGAAAACTGTTTGCCTACACACACCCTACTCTTTATGCCATTTAGACACATTCGTGTAAGTCTAACTAACTTTTTAGGAACTCCGAACTCCAACAGGATACTATATAACTTCTCCCTCTTAATTGAATCATATGCTTTTTTCAAGTCTACGCATAGTTGATGTACAGTACCATTTTTTAGTTACTTATATTAAAATATACTTTGAATATAAGATGTGTGGTAATTTTGGAGCCTGTGCTCCTACAACATCAGCTTGTAAATTGGTACTGTTGTTCGTGAGAGTCTTGTACTCCACACCCTACATGCAAAGTTGAGAGAGACTGAGATCTCAGGTGTCTGTTTTTATGTTTTAATATACAAGTGATCTCAACGGTGTTTCGTCATGAATTTTAAAAGTATTGACTGTAGTTACATACATAAAGTAAACAGTAGTGTACTGTATGTAGACTTCAAAAAGCATATGATTCAATTAAGAGGGAGAAGTTATATAGTATCCTGCTGGAGTTCGGAATTCCTAAAAAGTTAGTTAGACTTATACGAATGTGTCTAAATGGCTCAACGAGTAGAGTGCGTGTAGGCAAACAGTTTTCGGACACTTTTGAAATCCAGAATGGGTTGAATCAAGGAGATGCACTATCTCCTCTACTATTTAATTTTGTACTAGAGCATGCCATTAAGTCTTCAGAGAATGAGGAAGGCTTACAACTGAATGGTATTAATAAGCTGTTAGTTTATGCTGATGATGTAGTACTACTGGCCGATAGCGAGGAGATACTAAAGGCCATCACGCACACACTATTGAGTAACACGAAGAAATTAGGACTGGAAGTAAATATCAGTAAAACTAAATATATGGTCACACGTAGAAATTCATTATATAATGGAAATGGGCAGCTAAGGACAAATGAGGGAAATTTTGAGGAAGTTGCTGAATTCAAATACCTAGGAACAATAATCACAAGTAGGAATGAGATGCACAAAGAAATTAAACATAGGCTCAATTCTGGAAATGCATGCTATTATGCATTGCAGAGACTCTTGATGTCCCAACTCCTTTCAAAAAACGTTAAACTGAAAATATATAAAACTATTATTCTACCAGTTATATTATATGGGTGCGAAACATGGACTCTTACTTTAAGAGAGGAAAGGAGATCACAAGTATTTGAGAATAAAGTACTTAGGAAAATATTTGGACCAAAGAGAGATGAACAGACAGGTGAATGGAGAAGACTTCATAACAATGAACTACATGGTCTTTATAGGAAGCCAGATATAATAAGAACAGTTAAGTATCGTAGACTGCGATGGGCAGGACATGTTGCACGTATGGGGAATGAAAGACTTGCATGGAAGCTTCTTGTAGGAAAGCCAGAGGGAAAACGCCCAGTTGGTAGACCAAGAATGAGGTGGGAGAATAACATTAACTATGATTTGAGGGAAGTAGATTATACAGGGAATGATTGGAAAGCATTAGCTCAGGATAGGGATATATGGAGAGCTTATGTCCGTGCGGCCATGAACCTACGGGTTCGATAGTGCCAGTGAGTAAGTAAGTAAGCGTATTTGCAAGTTATGTACACAAGGTTAGTTTATAAAAATATGCTAATATGCTATTAAACAATTTCAAATGTTCGAAATATTCACAAATTGAACATATCAAGCAACTTTATGCATTTATTTTATTGCTAAAATACTATATTCAGAAATATAAATGGTAAATTAGATACATTATTTTCGTGTAATTTATTTATAAACTGGTAATAAGTATATATTAAATTAGATTGAATTAAAAGAACACTCTTAGCAAAAATAATAATTTTCATTTAATATTATCCTCTCAGGACATGTCTGAATTGTATTATTATCGATTAAAAAATTTAAGTAAATGGAGATCTACCATGATAAAAATTACAGAAATACAGATCATCAAAGAATAAACATAAGCAATAATTTTCATTAAATACTTAAAACATTCAGATATCTAGGAACACTATTAATAGATCAAAATCATATACATGAAGGAATTAAATATTACATCTTTCCGTCTCGGATTTTCCCTAAGAATCTAAATAATATAATTTATTTTAAAAAATCCTGCCTCTGGTACTCTATGGATATGAAAAATGGTCTCTTATATTGTGGGAAGTAAACAAAGTTATAATTATTAATTAAATAAAAATAAAACGTAGTTTTATTTTATTTTCATATTTATTATATAATTCAGTGACAGCTGTTTCGGTACACTGTACCTTCTTCAGACATGTTAACAAATTATGAACTGTGTTCCAACTGATCTAAGCAACAATACAACAATATGTATTTAATTTTTTTAATTTAACAAAGGGGATTCATTCAAATCAAGTTGAGAATTCAACAGTTTGTTACTACTTTTAAATTTATTAATTTCTACAGCCTCCAACAGATCTAACTTCTTACCCTTATCACAAACATGTAAAAGTTATAATTATTCGAAAATATGATAATAAAACTAAGGGATGAGAATTGAGAAATCTTCACAATGAGAAAATCCATAACTTAATAGAATGGATGCAGAGGAGACAATCATCGAACGAATTAAACAAAAACTGTTAAGATGATTGGAGCATGTGATGGAGAATGAGTCATGATAGATGACCGAAGAAAATATTCAATTGGCAACATCCTGCCAGAATTAAGAGAGCAAAACCAGGATATAATGGAAGGAAAATATGTTTAGAGGGATGAGGACCAGAGGACTGAATTTGGAAGATGCGTTGAATAGAGATAAGTGAAGACTTGGAGGGTAAAAGCGGCCACGGCCGTAAAAAAAATCCCTTTCTACATATCTATCAAGATTGGAATGACCATGTTATGTAGTTGGAATGTATGAAAGATGAAATGTTTATTTTTTATTATGAAATCTTCGTGGAAAAGATCGTTAGGTATTCCTATACGTAGGTGGAAGGATAATAATCGGATCGGTCTTAAAGAACTGAATATCGGAAATATAAACTGGATTCAGCTGTTTGAATTATAGTGACCAGGGCCTTATTTAATTAAGCACTGAAACTTCGTGTTAAATAAGTCAAAGAGTTAGTGAAACAAATAGTTTATAAATAGATTACACATTCAACTATAAACCAAGGCAATGATATTATTACTGTGATAGGTTGCAAATCAAAATTCATTGAAATGTGATTGGTCATTGACTCCCATTTGAAGCATGAGTTAAACCTAGTCATCGTAATTTAATATTTCATTTTTTTAGTGACGTAATCCCACTACAGGCGTTAGGAGATCTTTGGGGTAGTAGGAGGTTAAGGCTTCCACCTTTCTAGATTATCTGCACTGTATCTCAGCCTAGTTTTGACACTGCGTAGTATTAAATTTGTTTAGAGACTGAGTAAATCCCGGGGCCATAATGCCGAAGGATGGTTTAGGCTAATTTAAAAATCCTAGTCCCATTTTTATTTAATTTACATTATTGTCGTTCCATGAAGTCTTTCAATTTAGTAACTAAGAATATATGGAAAAAAGTGTCATTAACTAACAGCTTGTGAGATGAAATTTATGCGAAGAACAAATGGGATCGAAAGAAAAATGTAGAAATCCTTCAAGAACTTAATGTGTCACCAATACTGTACTACATCTCCAGATATCAGCTAAACTGGAAGGAACATGTCTCAAGAATGGCTACATCCAGGATCCCCAAGGCAATAATGAACTACTGTCCAAATGGGAAACGGTCACTTGGTCGACCTATGAAACGATGGCACGAAAACCGCTTTCTCAGGCCGTAACAGTTCTTCTAGGACTAATACCTGGCAGGATGATGATGATGATGATGATGTGTCATTAACTCTTACTAAAATGGTATGATTTGTTCTTTCTGAAACAAAATCTGTATTTTTTGTTGTTCTGATTAAGCTCTGGTGTTTTCATTAAGCTCTTGAAGCCTATTTTGTTTGTATTATAATTTTATAGTTGAATTAGATTTGTTGTTAACCTATTTCACAGCAGAACAGTTTTTAATCTAATATCATTAAATTAATATCAGCTGCAGGATGACAAACATATTTTTTTGCGATAAATATTGTCAGTTAAGAATCTAAACGTTGAGTAAGTCAGGTAGATACAGGCCCCGCACTTGGAAAATCAATGATTGATACTAACATGTTTAGCAAGTTTCTGATTGATAGCTTATCAGACAATCACGTGAAACTTTAGAATGTTCCTTGATCAGTTTCAATATGGATAACTTCATTACTTACGTATAAAACTGACACCGGACCACGCAATATTCTATATTTAAAAGCCGCTACATTGCACATTCATATTTTATTGAACATCGCTCTTTAAAAATTCAGGTCATGAGCTTTGCAATTCTAACGTGCGATCAGTATAGCATTGGACAGCAGACGCGGGGATTTCATTATGCACTACTGATGCACTCGCGGCGGGGAACGGACAGCGTAGGATCGCGGTGATACAACCATACACATTTTCGTAACTATTTTACAAATTGTCGTACTTACCAACTTTATTGAAGCAGGTGCTGGAACTGTTCACCTTCGTTGTCCATACATTTTTGACACCTCTTTATTAAATTTGTTGTACAGATTATGGATTGTTGAACGTGGCGGATTTTTACACCCGGGAATCGTGTTTCAAAAAGTATTCATACTTGGCTGGCAGACTGAGTTAACAAATACTTACTTACTCACTGGCACTATCGAACCCGTAGGTTCATGGCCGCGCGGACATAAGCTCTCCATACATCCCTATCCATAGCTAATGCTTTCCAATCATTCCCTGTATAATCTACTTCCCTCAAATCATAGTTAAAGCTGTTCTCAGGAGTTAACAAATATTGTTCATAAATAAATACACGTTGTTCAGTAGAAAAATTATTAGCCATTATACAGTTTACACTTTACACTTATACACACGTCATTCCGTTTACACTTATACACGCCTGTTTTATAAGATACAAATTTTAAAATTGAAATAACTAATACACACGCTATTCAGTACACAAGAAAAGCTAGCAGCACCTTATCCACTCGAAGCACATGATCTGACTGCCACCGTGAATGCGTGGGATCTGCTTGTATACTGCTGAGCCTGCGCACATTTCACGTCCCGTGTCTGCACGTGCAAACCTTCGTCACCGCACAGCACAAACCCCGCGTCTGCTGTACAATGCTATACTGATCGCACTGTATTAAGAAGTAAATGGGTAAGAAGTAAAGGTATTTTATAGACTTCAGGTTCCTTCTATTCTGACTAAAGGTTGTCCGCTCTTAAAGTGATCCTCATCAAAACAAAACCATGTGCCCTGCTTACTTTTCATTGGTTATGGACACCAACATACGATGTAGAAGCAATAAGTACGCGAAAAAGTAGTTCCATTCAATAAATTAAAAATATGTCCTCTCAATATACTTGTTATTCTTCGTGAATGAAAATAATAATATTCAAAACATAGAAACTATTCTAAAATATATCTCATAAATAATTACAACTTAAAATACTTTATTACACATGGATGATGCATTTAAGTCATGCTTCAGTCGATTCTCATGAAACAAAATGGCTGAAAATGTTGAGTCTTATGTTACTGTGTCGTCATCTCCCTGTCAAAAGTGACAATAATTGTGGCGCGAATGGTGGAAGGATACAATTGGCATTTGTTGATGTTAGGATCACTCCAATAGCGGATAAGTTATAAAATTAAGACACAGGGCCCACTTCTTTATCTCCATTCAGAAGGAAGATATAATCATGATTTTACGACCTTAAATATGTAGGGATACCGACCAGGTATCAACACGCGAACCTCACAACTTGAGGAATTCTCTGTAACGGAAATCCTCTTGGACCAATCATTCTGCAAGGATTACAACGTCACATGACTGGTTCTAATTATAACCTACTTCACTGGCACTAACGAACAGGGAAAGTTCGAACATAGTATGATAGGGGCCTATACATCCCTATTTTGAGCCAATTATTACTCCCTGTTATAATTCATATCCCTTAAAACCATGGCCAACGTTATTCTTACTGCCTACCTACTGAACGACTTCTCTCTTGTTCCCCTACAAGAAAATTCCGTTCCCATCTTTCATTCCCTATATGTGCCATATGTTCCATCCATCGCAATCTACGAGACTTAATTGTTCTTATTACTTTTGGTTTCCCACAGAAAACATGTATTTAACATTTTCCAGTACTGTTATTTTTAACACAGTTCCAATAATGGATCATATTATAATATTATAATGATATTGTGAAAATAAAAATGAATGCCTGAACCAGGAATCGAACTGTGGGCCTCTCGTATTCCGTACGTGTGTGTAAGACCACTACACCATTCGAGACATAGTACAAACATCAACAATTCTTTCCACATATACAAATCTATAATTCTCGTTTCGTCCGCTGTCAGGTAGATGTCACTACCAACGCCAACGGCCGGCTTCATTTAGAAGTATCTGTGTTTGAGAATACGAGAGGTCCACGTTTAGATTCCTGTTTCAGACATTAATTTTTCTTTCCACAATATCATTATAATATTATAATATGTTCCATTATTGCAACTGTGTTGAAAATAGCAGTATTGGAAAATGTTAAATAACATCGATTTCTGCTTATAAAAGTGGTGGTGTAAAATTCTCAACCATAGATACTTCTAGATTAAGTGGTCTGTTTGCATTGGTAGTGACATCTACCGGGCAGCGGACGAAACGAGAATTATAGATTTGTATATGTGGAAATAATATTGTTGATGCTTGTACCATGTCTCGAATGGCGTAGTGGTCTTGTACACTCGTACGGAATACGAGAGGTCCACGGTTCGATTCCTGGTTCAGACATTAATTTTCATTTTCGCAATATCATTATAATAAGATAACATATATCTCGATTTTATGTAGTTTTCTTCAATTCTCATATCTCTTCTTCTCTGTTTGGTCCAAAAATTTTGTTTCGTATATAAATACTCAACCGCTATGGTCTCGAGATAGCGCGCTGTCTTGTCACGCAGCGAGGCCCGGGTTCGATTCCCGGTTCGGACAGGCTTCCTGGAGAGGTTTTTCCCGGGGTTTTTCCACACCTTTAAGACAAATTACAGGTAGCTTAGGGCCCAACGGTCTCCGAAAATCATCCGGGCATCATCATTGGGAAGCTACCATACCTTTAATTCCTAGTAAAGCATGGAAATGCTAGTGATTGAAGTGAAAGACTTGTCATCGGGCAGAAAAGTATATATATATATATATATATATATATATATATATATATATATATATATTTGTGTGTGTTTGTGTTCTAATGTCGCACACTGCACTTTTCGTGATTCGAGCTCTCAGCTGGCGGATAGGTGGCGTTAATGTAGTCTACTTCCAATTTACGCACCACTTCGGTAGACTATTTTACGTAGATGATGTATTCTTGTGTTGAGTACAGAGAGTAGTGTAGGACGATATATGTGTATGTGCTCATGTAGTGTAAGAAGTGCTATATGAGGATTGATTATGATGAATAAAAGGGAGAAGGTGAAACCCGGTGCCGGCACATAGTCTACTCCTGTCAACAAGGTCTAAGGCGACCGCCAAGGCTTAACGTTCCTATCCGATGCATGAATCGCTATCAACAGGACCACATGTCTTGTAAACAAATGTGCTGCGGAGGGATTTTGTAATTTAATTTCTGGTACAGAATATTCCAATTAAAAATTGTGCACTGCCAAATATCCTGTCCCGAATTAAAAAAAGTTAACAATTAAATTAATTTCATTAAGATTATCTAAGTATTAAATTTTAAACTAGGAAACTACCACTGTGTGTTTGCAGACGATAAGAAAAGCAATTACAAAAAAGCCAAACTACTTGCTCAAGAAAACCATGGAGAAATATGATCTCAAGATTTCAACGAAGAAAACAAAAACAATGACCTTTCGGGGAAAATATGCAGTTCGATCGAAAATAGTTTTGAGCGATGAAATTATCGGACAAGTACAGAGTTTTAAATATTTAGGATGTCACATATCTTACAATTGAGAAAATGATATACATGAAAAAAATTATAAATTTCAAAGTATGTGTGGGACTATTAAAAGAACACTAGAAACAAGTGTGGGGTAATTGCAGTTCCCATTGTGACGTATGGATCGGAGAATTGGGCCATGGATAGATCAGACAGAAGATTACTGGAAGTATCAGACATGAAGTTCCTCCGACGTTGCAGGATATACTCTAGGAGACCACATTCCTAATGAAACAATTAGGCAAAAACTCAAAAATGTTTAACCTAAATGCTCTGGCTGCTCGAGCGCTGACGAGCGATCTCGCGCTTTCCCAAGCATGTCGACACTACCCTCTTCGGCGGCGAGTCAGACTGAAGTAGGCCGATTTAGGTTGATTTATTGATGTTTTTCAGATGTTTTACGCATTTTTATTACATGGAGGTTGTAGAGCAATCCTTCAAGAACAAAAATAAATTTGAACATTTTCTGTAGGACTATTATTGGTCATGTGGATTACATATTACTGATACACCGTTTTTACATTTTAGCAAAGTGTGCAGAATGTAGTAAATGGGTATAAAAGTATTAGTAAAGGAAGAACATTTATTTTCATCTCACCATTTTCAATCATTATATTTAACACGTTTACACAAAATGTTCATGGTGGATAGGCGTCAGTTTAAGTCCAGAAAAAACTCTACAACGATTATGGTCCTAGTAATTATACTCTAGTAACTCTGCCCGAGGACAGATCTTTCACGCTTTCTGTTTCGTAACATATACGTTGGATCTCTACTTCATGCTATGATTTGCAGCTTTACTAAGGAATTATAGGTGTGGTAGCTTCCCGTTATTTTCCACACCTGTGATGGATGATGATAATAATGATAAGGATGATGATAATGATAAGGATGATGATGATGGCCGGATGATTTTCGGGGACCGTTGGGCCGTACGCTTCCTGGCATTTGTCTTACAGGTGAGGAAAAAACCAAAAAAACCTCACCCAGCCTGTCCCGATCGAGAATCGAACCCGGGCCCGCTGCGTGACAAGGCAGCACTCTACCTCGAGACCACAGCGGTGGACATCTAGTAATACAACGGCAATAAATAACACCTTTTCATCATTTTTATGTATCTATTAATTGATAAATCGTTGTAAACTGATATTATCTGTTCAGGGCTCATTTTTTTCATATTTTTTATTGCTATGTATAACGTGATATTCTTTTTTTTTAACTTAGTTTTTTCTTCATACCTGAAGAGTGAAAATAGCATGTTTTAGTACCTTTAATCATTTTGCACCAAATTACCCACGCTTTCTGTTTCGTAACATATACGTTGGATCTCTAGTTCATTGTTTGCTAATTCTTCTTCTTCTTCTTCTTCTTCGTTTCATGTCATAGACCTAGTGGTCTGTTACGGTCTCAATCCAACGTTCGAAGGGTCTGCCCAAAGATCTCTTGCCTGGTGGCTGGTAATTTAAGATCTGACGTGGTATTCTTGTTCTTCTTGCAAGAGATTTCCACTTGTCTCTCTATTTTTGCACATATTCCATGACTGATTCTGTTTGTAATTCTTTGAGAATCTCAGAATTCCTTTTATGGTCTGTTCTTGAGCAGCCTGCAGTACGTCTCATAAATTTCATTTCTGCCGCAGTTAGTCTTTGTTCATCTACACTGCGAATTGTCCAGGCCTCACTGCCGTAACATAATATGGGCCTGGCCAGTGTTTTATAAATTCTAGTTCATGTGTGTTGCTGTACTGTGTTTGGCTTGAAAATATTATTTATAATTCCTATTACTCTGTTAAATTTTATAATTTTTTGACTAAAATCTTCTTCTTCTTCTTCGTATGTAACTTGGTATCTGAGATAGTTAAATGTGTTGGTTTGTTCTAATTGTTTGCTAATTATCGCGTTGAAAAGTAGCCATTTTAAATAGTCTGATTAACCTCGTCTATAGTGTCCTGAAACAAAAGAAGCTCAGGAACTATAACACCAAAGAAACAAAACCATACATTAAACCGTCTTAAAAGCCTTAGATTAAGACTGATTAATTTATTGTTTATATCAATAAGCTGTAAATTCAATGTTCTTTTTTTTTACAGGTGCATTATTAATTCTGGCAAATTCTCGACCTGAAAATGAATGCACTAAAGTGGAAAGGAACAGCTTGTGTGAAACGAATTGTCCTGATACAAAAGAATGTCGTTGTATCACACCGGCTAATGTGAAGTGTTTCATGGCACCTTGTCTTTTCCCCAGAATGTGTGGATAAGAAAACAGAGTGAAATAATCTACGAAATAATGGGTTGCATTCAATTTTAAATATACGAATTATCAAATCTAAAATGACGATGTCATTAAAGCCTTTCGTACTTTGAATAGCATATTTCACAACCTTTAAATGAAATCATATATTATTCCATGTGTCTTAACCTTCATGATAATGGCGTTGAGTGTTTGCGATTTTTTTTTCTTAAGCATACGATAATAAATGTGTTGTAATATTTCGCTAACATTTTATCTTTCTCACTTTTCAAGAACATTCTAAATATAAGGATTCCAAAATATCACTAATGTTATAATCTAATATTTAAAAATGAATGTTTGTTTGTATTCACGTAGACTTTCACGGCCGGAGTTGCTATGATGATCTTGAAGAATATTTTCGGGCTGTAGGCCGTGGTCGTGAGGCTTGTAGTTCCCCGACGTTTCGCCAGAGACTGCGTCTGGCATCCTCAAGGGTTGTCTTGAGACGCAGTCTCTGGCGAAACGTCGGGGAACTACAAGCCTCACGACCACGGCCTACAGCCCGAAAATCTTCTTCAAGAATGTTTGTTTGTTTGTATTTTATGCACGGCCAAAACCGTTGATCCGATTGTGATGGATTTTTTCTGCAATATGTTCAGGAGATTCCCGGGATGAACATAGGCTATAAGAGAGTTGAGATACTCAACTCGTACACCCTTAAAAATACCCTTTATGGTGAAAAACATGAAAAAGTCCCCTTTTTACCATTAAATGGCTTACGCTGCCTAAACCATAATAAATACATAAAATTAATGTACACAGAATTGAAATTCTCAAAAAACTCACAAAAAAACTCCACAACAGCATATGTTTATCTTTTTACAGATAACACACAATAGCCTTTTTTGTCTTTCATTGATGCCAAGGAGATCGGGATAAGTAGATTCCCGGGCAAGCATGTGCTGCCAGATTGTCATGGGGCTTTTTGCAAAATGTTCAGGATTTTCTCGGGAAGGTTATAAGAGAGTTTTAATGCTCAAGCCCTTCACCCTTAAAAATCACGTTCTGTATTCCAAAGTTATTCCAAAGTTTTAAATTTCATATTTTTTACATATTTCGAGCTATAATACATATTTCACACCATAGTACATACTTTTACATATTTTAATATTTTTTGCGGCATTATAAATTTTCGTCAATCCCATTAATTTTCGTTACATAGCAAGAAAGGAAAAACAATTGTTATTTTTACACGCGTTATATTAGCTTGACCTGTATGTATGTAACGGAATTTTTCAACGCGATTTTCACCCACTTAAAATCATTGTATCGACTTGAAACTTTGTATACTTGTAAAGGACCAATGATAATATAATAATTTCACAATTTGTTTTCTAAAATCCTGGCCAGAATCCTCAGAAAAACAAAAAAAAGTGTCTTTATATCTATGTAACGGAATCTTTCAACGCGATTTTCACCCACTTAAAACATTGGATCGACTTGAAACTTTGTATACTTGTAATGGACCAATGACAATAGAATAATTTCATTTTTTTTCTCTAAAATTCTGGCCAGAATCATCAGGCAATCAAAATAAAGTGTCTTTATATTTATGTAACGGAATCTTTCAACACGATTTTCGCCCAATTAAAATCATTGGATCTACTTGAAACTTTGTACACTTGTAAAGGACCAATGGCAATACAATAATTTCATAATTTTTTCTAAAATCATGGCCACAATCATCATAAAATCAAAAACATGTCTGTGTAAATATGTAACGGAATCTTTCAACACGATTTTCGCCCAATTAAAATCATTGGATCTACTTGAAACTTTGTACACTTGTAAAGGACCAATGACAATACAATAATTTCATAATTTTTTCTAAAATCATGGCCACAATCATCATAAAATCAAAAACATGTCTGTGTAAATATGTAACGGAATCTTTCAACACGATTTTCGCCCAATTAAAATCATTGGATCTACTTGAAACTTTGTACACTTGTAAAGGACCAATGACAATACAATAATTTCATAATTTTTTCTAAAATCATGGCCACAATCATCATAAAATCAAAAACATGTCTGTGTAAATATGTAACGGAATCTTTCAACACGATTTTCGCCCAATTAAAATCATTGGATCTACTTGAAACTTTGTACACTTGTAAAGGACCAATGACAATACAATAATTTTATAAATGTTTCTAAAATCCTGGCGAGAATCAGCAGAAAATCATAATAATAAAAACCGGTATAATAGGTTGTGGACTTATCAACTTCTTACTCAATCGTTGTAAGAGCTCAGTTCGTAGAGCGGTGGACTGTAGTGGTATATTATTTCAGTAATCCATAGGTCGCTGGTTCAAATCCGGCCCGGAGGATTTTTTTAGTAGAGTATTGCTTTTAGCTCATACTACAATAGTATCGAATTTGAAGATATTTACATGTTTATCTTATTCTGTAAAATATTAAAACTAAAAAAATGAATAATGGTTTAAAATAAATAATAGTTTAAAAAACTAAAACAGCACGCTTTATTTGAAAACCAAACTAACAAATAACTAATAATTTAAAAAACTAAAACAACACGCTTTATTAGAAACCCTAACTAAAAAATGAAAAATAATGTTAATTTCCAACACGCTTGGGATAAAATTAATGTGGTCAACAAAAAAATAAGCTCCAACACATTTAGAATGAAACTAGAGTTATATACAAAAAAAAGTAATTGTACCATGAAAAGCGAGGGGTGCTTCTTATGGTTTTTACATTTTGCTCTTAGATACTTTAATTTTACCAATATCGGTTTATTATCAAATATATCAATTGATATAGAGCACCCCACACTTTTGATGGTAAAATTATTATTTTTGTAGATAACTCTAGTTTTATTCTGTGTTGGAGATGATTTTTTGTTGACCACTTTAATTTTATCCCAAACGTGTTGGAAATTAAAATTATCTTTCATTTTTTAGTTCGGTTTTCTAACAAAGCGTGTTGTTTTAGTTTTTTAAAACTATTATTTATTATTATTGTGCTTCTCATGCATTGTCGTCAATCCTATACATTTCCGTTACATTTATAGCTAAATTGTACGAGTTCAATGCGGACAACAATGACTTGTTTTAAACATTTTTTCTTCATTGTTCCCAAACGTTTCAGAATTTATAACAGTAAGTTGCATTTAATTTAACCATGACACCGGTTGCGTCTTCGTTGTCTTCAAAGCTAAAAACGTGGATTTTTTTTGACAGTGCTATAATCACTGATGGTAAAACAGTCCTCTGCCAAACTTGCGATGAACGTATTCGGTGCACGATGAAATCTCAAATTGAACAACATTTACGAAGCAATCTGCATATTAAAAATAAACAAGAAGTTTATTAAAAGAAACAGGTACTACTTACACAATTGCAGAGACAGCCTACTTCATCTAATTGTGAATTTTACACAGAGGGCACGCCGTAGCGTAGTGGTTAAGGCACTGTGCTACAAGCCGGAAAGTCGAGGGTTCGAGTCCCGGTGGGGTCAGGATTTTTAAACTGACCCAAACCTTCTGGCGGCACTATGGCCCTGGGGTCGACTCAGCCTCTAACTTAAATGAGCACCAGACGCTTGTTCTGGGGTAAAGCGGCCGTCACGCAGGGCTGACAACCCGGCTGACATCAATTGCCGATTGTCAAGAAAAAGTGGGAGCCTTAACCTCCTACTACTCCAAGGGCCTCCTGAGGCCTGTAGTGGGTTCACTTTACCTTTTACCTTTACTGTGTATGGCGTTGGTAGCAGGGAGCATACCCTGGAACAAACCTCAGGTACATTTCTTACAAAAATACTGTAACTGCAACATTCCCGACGAGACCACTCTCAGGAAGAATTACTTGGATACTTGTTATGTTGACATATTAGAAAAAAATCAGGATTTACCTAGGCAACTCACCTATATGCATTTCTGATGATGATATGACGGATGCTGCAGGCCGTTTCATCGCTAATCTAATTGTGGGCAAGATGGACTCTGAAGCTGCATCAAACCCCTACTTAATGTATTGTAAAAATCTTTGGAGATAACAAATACTTCAACAATTTCTAGATTCATTAATGATGGACTTTAAGGTACCATGGCTAGATGGCGTAAAAGAAGAGAGGGTCTTACTGATGTAACTCCATACATGTTAAAAGCGGGGAAATCGCTTACTGTATTTTATCCAATCTTAGTGAATGTTACATGTACGGCTCATGCATTGCAACTAAAGATGGTTGTTGGATGTGACGTCCCACGTTGTAGATATATGATTGTAATAATTTAGATCACTGTTATTTGCCACGGCACTGATAACTCCCTTCAAGGGAATGAGGGAAAGTTTCTTACATGAACAAATTACGACACTTTGTTAACAGTTAAAGTAAATGTTATTTTATTACAGTTTTCACTTCTGTTTAGATGAATCTTGTAAATGATCAATAATTTAAGAGTCTGGCTTAAATTACTAAATTTCACTTATAGAAGATTATTACTTCATATATGTAATAGCTGACCATTTTCAACGGTCAATTTTTCATTCACTAACACTTTATTTTCACTTTATGGATTATTTATACTCCAGTTGAATTAAATGTATACTACAATATTATTTTTCATAACTTTAACACCATTTTGTCAACTAATATCAAGAAATGAACAATAATTCTCTTATTTCTTGATGAGCCGTTGTTTAACATATCTGACTTCTTTCAAGTATTGTAGCAATCTTGTTGTTCTGGGAAAAATCCCATTTCATTTCTGTTATAACCTGAAAGTTCTGATTGGTCCAACTGAAAAGGAAGGAGTACTACTGGCTGACTCCCATCCAATTCGTCCAATCCCATTTATTTGTTTATAAAAAAATATTAATTCAAATATTTAAAGTATTTTTATATATTAAATCAGTTTGAAATACATCTAACTGTGTTAACAGTTTTTATTGACCAGTTTGAATGTTTTATATACTTATAAAAATTTTGAATTCTCTAAATCAATCTTATTTCCATTCTTACTAGAAATAAATATAATTATATTTAAATATTAAATAAGAAAGCCCTTATTATTATTATATGGGGATAAATATCCGGTTTTACAACGAGTGGCAGAGACAGGCACGAATTCCCAGATGTAAATACACTGATATCAACAATAAAGAAGGTTTTCTTAAAATGTCCTTATCGTGTACAACACTACAAGGAGCAGCTACCTGATGTACCTCTGCCTCCGGAGCCAGTGATAACAAGGTAGGCAACATGGATCGAAGCTGTAATTTTCTACAGTAAGCACTTCGAAGCTGTGAAGGCAGTGACTGAGAGCTTTTTTTTTATGATCCTGCAGTGTGTGTGAGTGAATCTTGTAAGCATTCAACAGTTCCAAAGTGCTTAGTTCAGTTTCATACATCGCACACTTCAGCTAACTTCCCAACAGTATCAAGAAACTGTACAGGTATGCCTCTCCAAGAAGCTGTGGAAATAATGGAAGATGCAGTTCAAAAGGTCAGTGTTGTACCAGGAGAAGGAGTGGTGTAGTTACCACTAAACTGCTCCTACTGATGTACACCGAACTGTTTTTACTCTTTCTGGCTTATTTAATGGTGAAAATGTATAACCCCCTGAGAATATTATTCCTAGCACAAACACTCTCTATAAATATGCACCGTTTACATCTTGTGAAGTTGAGCGATCTTTTTCAATTTACAAATACAGTATTGTCAGACAGAAGACTGTGCATGACAACAGAACATTTGGAAAAGTATATTATAATTAATTGTGGACACCAATCCAATGTGGCTTAAATGCTTGAATGGTTGACACTTGTACTTCAGTACTGTACTTTGTAGCAGAAGTGAATTGATTAAAAATTAACATAGAGGTTTGTCTATATGGACTTATTTTTTATAGCAAAGAAATACCATTTTGGATTTTACATATAATTGCTTCATTGCATATTTCTTTGCAAATTTCACAATATTTGGTTACACATTTATGTACATATTTCTTAATTTATTACACAAATCCTGGCCCTAGTTATGACTATTTAACGAATAAAATTAAGCTGTTTGCTCAAAAATAATTATTTAAATACAGTTACCGGTAATTTAATTTTTTATATATTTAATGTAAACGGCGATGTTTGAAAACAAATCAGAAATGTGAGGCTATGTATATTTACCGCAATTTGATCATATTATTTATTGCCAAATAGGATCGCAATATTGTAGTGGAGAAATAATGAAACAGATCAAACTGTATATTATAATCAACATTATAGGTTATTCATTAATTTTTAGTAAACAACTCAGTAAAATCACGGAATCTGTTCTGTTCATTATTTGCTATATTCATTGTATTTGTCGGAGAAAAATACCTGTTCAGAACATTAAAAAGCAGGAGCTTTCTTTATCACAAACGTAGGAGCTGATAAAGAGAAATCGATAAATAGCGAGGTGAAACACGACTGTCATTGGTTGTAAAACAAAATTCATTGAAACGTGATTGGTCATTGACTACTATTTGGGGCACGAGTTAAAAAGTCAGAAGTAAAAATTTACCTACTGCAGAAATAAAGACTAGATCACTACCATGAATTATTCATAATTTAGGTTTATTGTTGTTGAAACGACAAAAGATTGTGAAAATGTATTTCTGGTTTAGAGTTTGTTTCGGTAATTGACTGATAGCGTCTTTCCTTTGTATAAAGTAATTTTAATTGATTATTTTATAATTGAATCAATGTTTATTAAATCTCAAGATTTCATGAGAAATGGGTTAATTAAGTCATTTGTCAATTATTAATTAAATATAAGTTTAAAAGTATGATTAGATAAAGAAAGAGGAAACAATAAACAACCGAGGAAATGATATATTATTTTAACCATATGACTAATATATTAAGTAACACCGTTCACTATCTAGAATAGTTGTATCAATTAATCATCCATCACCGGAACAAATGGTGAGCAAATGGAGTCGGAATATAATTCGTCAGTATTTGCGGGGTGAGACAGCACATGGATGACAAGTTAAGGAGAAATGTTGCCATGTATAACTTGACAGCACGGTGATGGTTCATGTACATAGTTCACATAAAATATTTGATTGTAGAACAAAATAATAGTGAAAAGTATTGAATTTGTAAGAACACTAACAACATGAATTACTTTTAATATTACTTTTATTTCTTATTATCAGAGATAAATGTTTATGTATTGTTGTTACCTTTCATTGTAATAGTATCAAGCTCAAAAAATGTAATTATTTTATATTCGTTAAACAAATTCTATCAGTAGGATCATATTAATTCTTAGTTTGTAAAAGTAACCAAATTAAAATATGTTATAAGATAATATTCAATAAAACTAATGAAATACTTATATTTCTTCTGCGATAATCGTCCTTATTCTACATGGTCAGTTTTTGGCGATCCATGCATATTACTTATTATGATTACACTGGTCAACAATGGTTTTGTTGCCCTATCAATGATTTTGGAATATTTCCTCTGTTTTTTTAACCTTTATTTTCATTTTACACTACAAAAATCGGTAATTATGAAAAAATGTAACAGATATATTTATAATGTCAATTGTTTTTTTGAAAAAATGGTATGCACTGACGTAAATAGAAAGAAAAATATCGAAAACTCATGTTATACTTCAGTGAAACGCCTTTTATAAGATTTTCTTCTATAATTTTTAGGGGACAATCTCGTTTTAAAGACCAGCAGTAATCTGCTATCATGTGACGGTCCCATCTACCCTGATACCTTTCCTCCATTACTTTTACATCCTAGTGAAAGCGCACTCCCTCTTCGTCGTTATAATTTCCTAAATTATCTGGAAATCTATCCAGGAGACTGTGGAGAAAGTGTAACTTTATACTCATATTTACTCCCAGAATCGTGAAGTTTATCAACATGTTTTGCACGATTTCTTTATAATTTGGTGCCAGGAAATTTTCTACTACCAATACAAAACCCTTCCAAGTTTCATTTTCCGGAACAGTCATAACATTGATAAAATTTGCATCTTTCGTCAATTGCCGAATTTGAGGACCATCAAATATTCTGCCTTTTAACTTTTACATACTGAGCTTAGGAATCTTTTTACAAATGTATTTGAAACATTTTCTTTCCTTGTCCAACGCTTTGACGAATTGTTTTATCATATCCCGATGCACGTCGTGAGTAGATTAATTTAGTCAAATAACTGAGATCACGGCCGATATGCGGAGTGACGGGTGTGAGAGTGGTGATCACGTGATGTTTGTATACGCGAAAAAATTCGCAGAAATCAAATCATGACTGGAAACATAAATGTTATTAGTAACAAGCGTTTACTGTTTAAGATATAAGATACGCAAAAATCATAAAAACTAGAGCATATTCAGCACTTTCATGAATATATTCGTAAACTGTGCACTTGAAAACATAGAAATTCGCTGAGATAACCAGGGCAACAATCTTTTTGTAGAGCTGTTTTGTTGTTATTATTATTATTATTATTATTATTATTGTTATTATTATTATTATTATTATTATTATTATTATTATTATTATTATTATTATTATTATCATTATAAGTAACTAACTCACTGGCTCTATCGAATCCGTAGGTTCATGGCAGCGCGAACATAAGCTCTTCATACATCCCTATCCTGAGCTAATGTTTTCCAATCATCTCCTGTATAATCTACTTCCCTCAAATCATGGATGTTATTCTCCCACCTCATTATTGGTCTACCAACTGGTCGTTTCCTCTGGTTTCCTACAAGAAGCTTCCATGCACCAATTGCATCCCCCATACGTGCCACATGTTCTGACTATATTATTATTATTATTATTATTATTATTATTATTATTATTATTATTATTTTACAAAATGACAAATGCAGTTATATGAAGTGCTGACAGACATCAAGCTTGCCACCGGGCCGAACGCTCTCTCGACCACGTATCCAGGTCGATGGATTGGCAGAGAGGGACCAGTCCCATGGCCTCCGAGTTAATCTGATCTTAACCCTCTCGACTACTTTTTGTGAGGGAACATGAAACAGTCAGTTTATCAGACTCCTATAGAGTCACGTATGGACCTTATAGCCCGCATCCACGCTGCAACACAAATAATTCAAACGAGGTCAGGCGTATTTGAACGTGTCCGCCAATCACTACACCGCCGATGTACGCTCTGAAATGAGATGGGAGGTGGATATTTTGAAAAAGTTGATGTGATTGTAACAGTATTGTCAAGTATTGAGTCTTGAAATCGAACTAACGGAACTCTTGAAAGGTTAGCTGCTCATAGAGTTAAAATGAATAATTTCCGGACATTGGTACCTTATAAAAAATTATCAGCATATATCAATTTACCAGCTCACCTCCGTTGTCGGTGTTTCTTGCAACACCCTGTATATATAAATTTTCATCGATCCTGTCTAGTGGGCACCGAAAAATAGATTATAATTAACTATGAATTGTTGGAGATGAGTTATGGAGGTTATATCATGTAACATTGTGTCTTTGGGTTCGAGAGTGCCATTGATTTATATAGGCCTACGTGTGTGTGGCTGTAAATACTTGATGGCCGCAATATTATTTTGGAAGCATCAATAAAATAAAAAAATAAGGTCGAGTTCGTCAATCAGTAACATCGGGACATTAAGAAGCGAAAATATATAAAACTCTCTAGAGATAAAAAAAATATTTTTTCATAACAAAATTCTGTATCATGTTATGTAAATCTTCTTCTTCTTCTTCTTCTTCACTTCAAGGTTTAGGTGATTCGCCTGCTCCAAATTCACAATGATTCCTTCCATCTTTTTCTAGGTCTTCCTACATCCCTTAATCCTTTTAGTTTATAATGATATGCTATCTCGGGCAATCTTGTTTCATCCATTCTCTGAACATGCTGTTCCCAACCGACGCGGTGTTGTTGAATTCTATCATTTATTGAATATATTTCTAATTCTCTTCTTATTTATTCATTTCTTGTGTGGTCCAATTTTTTGCATGTTATTTAAATAAAGCAATTTTTTAAATTATTCTAGCAGCACCAATTTTAGTTGGCTGACACAAACTCTTCACGTGTTATTTAAAGAAACCTAAATAGGTATTCTCCAAAATTAGAGAAATCCGATCATTGGAAGTGTGGTTTACCTGAGGCCGAAATTTAAAAATCGCCCATGTCTGTTTCCTCACAAAGAAATTAGCATGTAACATTTGAATAAGAAAGGTAATATAGATATTGTTAATCAATAAAATCGACCATTGGGAGAGGGATTTCCTGAAAACTGAAATTAAATGGAATATTTTCAAAGCTGTATGTGGCTAAATTTTGGTTTTCTCGCAAGAAACTTGATATATACGATTTAATTGCCAAAAAGTAGTAGGTAGTATTTAAAAAACGAACATCGGAACATTAATTCGTCTTGCTGAAAAATTCGCTTAGTCTACGCAGTTTCTGTATGATGAAATTTGATTAGATAAGGTGACTTTATGCTGAACGCTTTTCACTTAAATTTTCATGAATTGAAAAACAGAACAAGGAAATTATTTTAAAAATTGAATTTATCAGAACTAAAAATTTACAATAGATTGCAAAAAATGAGGATTAAATCACGACCACGAATTTCCAACATTTATAATCATAGAAACAATAAAAACACTGTAAAAGGCGTGTTAGTGATTTCTGTAGTTGATATAAGGTGTTTCCTTTGTATCAAGTGATCTTTATAGATTAGTTTATTAGTGATTCATTTGCATTACGTTTTGAGGTCTGCGAAATTGTCTAATTAAGTCATTTATCAATTACTAATGACAAGGTATGATATTTGATTAGATAAATAAAGAGGAAATTAAAGACAAGGGTGGAAAGTATACATTATTTTGATACTAATGATAAGTATATTAAACAACACAGTTTACTTTCAACAATAATTATATTAATAAATTATAAGATCTATCCATCAATCCATATATATAGTAATTACTTATCTCATTATTTCCATAACATTATGAAATTTGTAGTTTTTTGATTCGTTGAACGTTTAAGGCATTCTTGATTACTCCAGCTTGGTTTAGTTCTTCCTCTGTTTATGTGTCCTTTAGTTTTTCCTTTATGTAAACTACAGTGTGATTATAAAGCCTCAGTACATTTTAAAGAAATCGCTTACATATCGTATTTCTGTTACAGCCATTCGAAAGATACAAATATGTTCACCATTGAACAGCGGATAGAGATTGTTGCTGCGCGTTTAAGAGGCCAGTCGTACGAAGAAGTTAGAGACAGATTCCAAAGGAAACCCTCACGGGAGATGTGTATCTTGATATGTTGCAACTTTCTTACAGCCACAGTTACAGCAAGATGATATCATTGAAACAGTGGTGTTGCAACAAGATGGAGCACCACCACACTTTGGTCTGGCTATACCCGGGAATTCAATGACAGGTTTCCCAAAAGGTGGATTGGAAGGGCATCTCCTCGTATCTGGGCACCTCGTTCGCCAGACCTCGCACCCCTGGACTTTTTTGCTTGGAGGTTCATCAAGCAACAGGTGTACAGAACCAAGTTTCCTAATCTGCAAGTGCTGAAAGAACGCATACGCCAAGCGAGTGAAATGATTACAGAGGATATGTTGGTGCATGTTTTCCGGGCGACGGTGCGTCGTTGGGAAACATGTTTTGAGATTGATGGAGGTTAAGTTGAACACTAACTTTATACAAGAAACTACGTTATAATTTTTGTTTTATTTGCGCTATGTTATCCACAAAATGTACTGGGACAACTCTGTGGAGGTCATTTAACCAATTATTTTTTATATGTTCGGATATTTTATACTATACTTTGAACTCTTAGCTTTTCATCAATGTCGAAATGTACCATTTTATCTAATTTAAGACCTACAAAATATGTAAAATATAATTTGTGAACTTGAGTTTCCTTGAGATTATTGCGAATTAATTGAGTTTCTGTTGGGCGGATTTCTTATCTATATACAGGTTGTATAAGAAAGAAACTTACATGGTTGAAAGTACACGATAATAGAAGCAACAATGTCCCAGTTAACATGGGTCCGCAAACGAGCCGTTTGCGAGATAATTACAAATGCATGGTTACAAGCCGCCACTGACGTCATTGTTTGTAACATCGTACGGTTTACTCCTTGCGCACTTGAAGCCGTCCTATGTTCTTTGTTTACAAAACTGAACATTGCCGAGAGGTGGAGTTGTAACCAAACCATACACGCAAAACGTACAGGACGGATACAGTATACAGTCTTAAAAGGTATCAGTCTCGTCTGAGGAGTGCCACTTGTGCTGTGTTGTAGTTACAATTGAACCTTACAGTAACGAAGAGTATGCGGATATGCATTTTATGTACGGTAGGGATAATGGCAATGCACGGGAGGCTGCACGCTTGTACCAAGAAAAATATCCTGATCGAAGACACCCCGAAAGTCGTACATTACAGCGCCTGAGAGAAAATGGGGGTTATGCTCATGGCAGAGCAGTAGGAGGCCTGCTCGCATTACGCCTGAGGTTGAGGATATGGTGTTGGAAGCAGTACAGCTCTCTCCAGGGACCTCGACGAGAATAATTGCCACACAAGTGCCTGTACTAAGCCACAGTAGTGTATGGAGAATTTTACAGAGCAATTTACTGTACCCTTACCACCTCCAACGAGTTCAAATGTCTCAATGATGCGGACTTTGTTCCTAGAGTGATGTTTTGTCAGTAGATGTAACAACAGACTGTAGTCAACCCTTGTTTCGCATGTAACATTTTATTTATAGACGAAGCATAATTCACACGCGATGGTGTTTTTAATTATCATAACACACATTTTTGGTGTGAAATAAACCCACATGCTGTTCATGAGTCAACACATCAGCACCGTTTCTCACTGAATGTGTGGTTAGGGGTCACACATTCTTCCACGAAAACTTAATGGACGGAGGTACCTTAGGTTTCTGCGGCGTCATCTTCGTGGATTGCTTGAGGATGTTCTCCTTCAGCAACGTCGGAGTTTGTGGTACATGCATGATGGAAGTCCGGTACATTTTGCTGCTCCTGTGAGGCGGTATCTAACGCGCAGATACGGCCAAAGATGGAAAGGTCGAGGCGGATCTGTACCTTGGCCTCCAAGATGACCTGATCTAAATCCTTTGGATTTTTGTGTCTGGGGTCATCTCAAAAGCTAAGTGTACAGCACACCCGTTAACACGGTTGAACAACTGGAGCAGAGAGTTGTACATGCTTGTCAAGAATTCAGAAATGATCCAAGCGTTTTCGAAAGAATTCGACATTCATTGCAGAGACGAGCACAGTATTGCATCCAGATGCAAGGAAGACACTTCGAACATCTCCTTTAACAGGTAACCCATAATTGAAGTGAACTGTGAAATGTGAACTAAATGAGATGAATAATTAATAGTAAAGTCTAAATTCAAATTAATTTGTACTAACTAGGACAATGTTTACAATGACGTCTGTGGCGCCTTGTAACCATACATTCGTAATTATCTCGCAAACGGCTCGTTTGCAGACCCATGTTTGCTAGGACATTGTTGCTTCTATTATCGTGTACTTTCAACCATGTAAGTATGCGCCATCCTTTTTGATAAACCTGTATACAGGTCTATAAATAAGATACCCATTCATCTGCCTGTTGATCAAATCATTAACTTATTCATCCACCTATCTATCAATTCAACTATCAATGTACCTAATAATTCCATCTATACGGCTACGTATGTACGTATTTAAGTACATATCCATGTATGTTTATTATATAAGGAAGATCTGGTAATGTGGATCCTTATGTTTGAGTGGGCCCTGTTTATATCTTCTTTAATTGGTGCTGACCTCGAACAGAAAATATTTTAACTTCTTCCTCTCATCAACTTTGGCGGGTTCAAGGCCAGTTTCTGTTATCCTTTATGGGAATAAGTGTTTATATGTGATATTTATGAAAATGATCACTTTGAAAGTCATTCAAGCTAAGAATAAATTCTTAATTACTGCTATTGAATATTACAGATGTTGAAAAAAACTCCTAAATATATTATATTATGTAGATGCTGTTTTAATATACTGACGGGTTTGATTTGGTATTGCGTGACATGGTGGCTGTATAAAATAATAATTAAACGTAGCAAAGAAATTCGGTTGTACCGAAAGTGCTATTTCGGTACGAAACATCTGTGCTGTTATCCTCTCTCTACAGTGAGATTAATGAACTATGCCAATTTTCTTTCTCTTTGTGTTTACTCCCATTCTCCTTCCTACCCCTCCCTTTGCTCTGTTTGTAGTGCGCAACTTCCCCTCTACCTCGGAACTCTCAAATAGGCGATTCGAGTGGTAAACTGTATAATTCGACCATTCATCATTTAATCGCTCAGTTAGTTCGGTTATCGTCTGAAGGACGTGAGCTCAAGGAGAGCTGTTGTTTTGAGTTTGGTCCGATAAGCCTGGGTAGGGTACCCTAGGCTGGACTAAAAAGGTATGCATGGGTATTTGAGTGTGTAAAGATTATTAATTTTGTTATTATTATTATTATTATTATTATTATTATTATTATTGTTATTGTTTTCTTTTAACTTTAGAATGACCAAGTATTACTTATGTTTAATATATTTTCATATTTCAACTTCAGAGGTACAATTGAAATATTAAATCTTATTTTAAGTAAACAAGAATGTATAATTATTGTATTTGCTAGTCATGCTACAGCTCCTGTTTATGAGCTTTCTCAAGGTTACATTAGCTCCCCTTTCCCGTCTAGCTTTCATGGTTGAAAATAATATACTGAGTTTAATAACGAATCATAAATTACTACAGTGTGTTTCAGGAATTATTGTTAATATATGTTAATGAGTCTACATAGGAAAGATGAATCAATCTTTGCGTCTGATGGGCCCGGGCAAAGAATTATAAATAGCACTGATAGTTATGATCTGGATGCTACTATAAGTGTAACTAAACATATGAGTAAATTCTCTATAGGCCAGCGCCCAAATGTTTGCAGAAAGTAATTTCGGTAGAGCAGAGGCGGCGCACGGTTAATGTGAACCCTCCACGAGGATTTGGGTCCACTTTACACGAATACGTACATTTTATCAGCGAGGATGCTATCTGTAAAAACCATTAAGTGAATTAATTTTATTTAATATAATTGTAATTTTACTAAATCCAAAGACCGTCGCTTTCTGAAGTTGAATGACTTGTGAGGTATAACCAACAATATTTTTTCAAAACATTAAATAAGTATCAACGCTTTTTAATTATGATCAGTCATAAATATTTTCAGATTAATCTGTGCCTGTTTGTATAAATTAATAGAGTAAATAAACTTAAAAACAGACTAAAAGCTAAAGTGGACTATGGAGTCCATTTTATCCGAATATGGAGGTTAAAGTGGACCTTTCTTGTGCTGTAAAAAAGTTTATAAATTATGAAGATGTGTCCATATTTGAATAAGATAAAAATGTTATTTCGCAGTTACGACACTAATGATAACTACTGTAATTAAACAAAATTCAAATCCCTTAATTAAAAGAAGAAAAACAACAAATTCAAATCAAATTACCCGAAGTTCATCTACACGTCATCCATTACATTTGTAATTTTACATGCCAATGTACCTTAATGTAACATTTCGTAATCCATTGGTATAAGATTTTGTAACTTATATTTGTTTAAATTAATTATAAACTTTTTATTCTATATGAAAAAGCTATAAAACGTTTAATTCTATATATGTATGTACGATGTACGCATGTACGCAAGTACGCATTATGCATGTACGCATGTATGCACGTATGCATGTATGAACGTATGCACGTATACACGTATGCATGTATGCACGTATGGATGTATGTATGCATGGATGTATGTATGCACGTATGCACGTATGCACGTATGCATGTATGCACGTATGCATGTATGCACGTATGCATGCATGCACGTATGCACGTATGCATGTATGTGTGTATGTATGTATGTATGTATGTATGTATGTACGTACGTATGTATGTGAGTATGTATGTATGATTGTTTGTATCCACCCATCCACCTATCTAGTTATTAATCTGTCTGTGTCGTTTGTTAAACAAGATAATACATATTACCGTTGTCAAAAATCTAATTCGCTGGTACTATCGAACTCTTAGGTTAATGACCGTGCGGATATAAGCTCTCCATAATCCCAATCCTTAGCTAATGTTTTCCAAAAATACCCTGTATATTCTAATTCCCTCAAATCATTGTTAATTTTATTCTCCCACCTCTTTCCTAAGAAGTTTTTTCCCTAACACTCGTAATATTTTCCCCTCCCTTAAAGTATCACATACATACAGAGTGTAAAATACAAGTAAGTCATGGAGTATTGCATCGCTTCTTACAGACAGTTTCAAGCAGGGAACGGTTGTGGTCTAGTGGAGGGAGCTTCTATTTCCCATGCAGGAGGTCCCGCTGTCATTCCTTTTTTTTTTCTCGTCCTTATCTCAATTAATTGTCTTTATTTTGTTTTGTTTTTTTGCTTTGTTTTATTTAAAGCATTTACCGCACTACTTATATACGCGAAATTATTTTCCATTGCACGACACACAACCAAATAGAACGGATATTAGTTTCTCAAACAGTTGTATACTTGTGAACCAAACAACAGAACTCTGGTCATGCGCAGGTGGCAACAATTATTTCAAAGGCTGTACATGATTCCTTGTTTTTTTGTCAATGTTTTATTTCATTGAGGCAATTTATTGTTTTCCGTTAGCATATTTTTGCACTTGTTCTGCCTTTGGTTTACAGGAATAGAAGGAAATTTGATTCTTATTGTATAATAAAAAGCGTTTATTTTATTTCGATTATTTGAATATTAACATGTTTATGCAAAAACATTCCAATCTTTGTTATGTGTTTATTGTTTCTGCTTTGTTTCTTCTTTGTATTCCTGAAACAATTATTTGTATTTTTTTAACGATATTTTATGGAGTGTAGCAATTCTGTTTTATTGAAGACGTACGTGTTTCTATTTCTTACATGACATATCAACTAGCAAAATTATGTACATTTTACAAAAAAAGTTTAGGAATACGCTGAATAGAGCCTAAACTGTTAATGATGATGACAAAAATATGAGGGGCAATTGATGGGGCGCGTGAATTTAGTCCTTATTGTAGAGGTTGATTACTTTATGTTTTTTTTGCACGATAGTGCGTTTTGTTGTACTTACAGCAATGGCGACCATGATTGAGTTCAATTTCCTACATTTCGGGATTTCCAACCTAAATAACTATACTGTAATAAAATAACTATACTGTAATATTACATATTACAAACCATGTGTGGGAAGTAAAACCACTGTCCTCTATGTATACTATGTACAATGTATATACAAAAAATATCCAAAAGGTAGTGTTAATATACATTAGACGAAACAAATCACTGCATTTTAAATTAAATTTGAAACAATATAAAACAATAAATACGTACTTGCGCAATTTTATCACTTATTGGTCTCACGGCCTCCTGTAGTTTCAACTAATAAACATTGCCCACACTGTTAACGTAAGTCAGTTGTTTATAATGAATGCAAATATTTCCAACAAAGATGCTATTATTTTACTATTAATTATTTTGAAAGCACAATCGCGCAAAAAAAAATGTACAACGCACGTTTGTGATGTATTTTACAGAATCTTAGAAGTTAAAAACCGAGCGATAGCGAGGTTTTTAAATATTTTCCTCCCTTCTGTAAAAACCACTTCCCAATCTCGCATCGTAATATACTATTACGATTTATAGTGCTACCACTTGACTTCAAGAGTAAGAAATCATCCTGCCAGGTATTAGTCCTAGAAGAACTGTTACGGTCTGAGAAAGCGGTTTTCGTGCCATCTTTTCATAGGTCGACCAAGTGACCGTTTCCCATTTGGACAGTAGTTCATTATTGCCTTGGGGATCCTGGATCTAGCCATTCTTGAGACATTTTCCTTCCAGTTTAGCTGATATCTGGAGATATAGTCCAGTATTGGTGACACATTAAGTTCTTGAAGGATTTCTACATTTTTCTTTCGATCCCATTTGGTGTAGCCAGCTGTTCGGCGCATAAATTTCATCTCACAAGCTGTTAGTCTGCTTTCATCTCTCGTCCTTATAGTCCACGCTTCACTCCCATAACATAGGTCTGGTCGAGCCATTATTTGATAAAGACGAGTACGAGTTGATTTTTGCACTAATGAAGGTTTTAAAACTCTATTAATGATTCCCATTGATTTGTTGAATTTCACAATTTTCTCTGATAAATCCAAATTTTCAACAAAAGAGAGTTTATATACTAAATAAGTAAACTCATTAACTCTCTCTAAAATGTTGTTATTTAAACAAATTTTGCTTGGTATTGGGGATTTTCCAAAAAAGGCCATTATTTTAGTTTATTGGTAGATATTTCCATTGAATATTTCTGGGCTATCAAATTTGAATTTCACAAGGGAGGCTACAGGTTTCAATAAAAAAAGAGTAAGAAATAAAAAGCAAAAATATGAGCATTAAGCATTATTGTACAAGTTCATCATAAAACTAATCATAGCGATCTTCAGTTTTTTATAGAGTTAGGAAAAATCTAACTCATATGCATCAGATGATACAGAGAGTGACTGAAGTGTTTATATATTTCCAGAATATGCTCTCAAGAACTGGATCTCTACCGACTCCTAGTTTTTTAAATTGTGGTTTGTGTGACATCACGACTAGAATAACTATTATTTTATGAAACTTTAACTGGTTATCGATTCACTGTTTCTTTACAAATCATGATGGAAATAAGTACAAGTGCATCCTATTAAGCAATATTCCTCGTATGCCATTGAATAAAATTGATAATAAATCTTATCGCAATCGAGATGAGAGTATGCTCACATTTGACATATTTTATCATGTAATGTTGAGTGTTGGTGTAAATATAAATGTTATAACTCTAACACTTATGGACACATTAGTATTGGTGACTTTACGTTCGCCATGAAGCTGCTTGGGAGGAACTGGCTTTTCATAAGTGTGCTGTTGGTATTACTGTGTAAGTTATCAGTGTTTTTAAATACAGTGAAACGCCAATCAACCTAAATATCTAATATCCTAACTCGTATTTTCTACGTTTTATTTTTATTTGAATTTAAAATGTAGGTATAAAGTAGAGTGACCCTACTACAAGCCTTGGAAGGCCCTTGGGTAGTAGCAGGTTAGATTCTCGCCTTTTACTCAATCAGCACAAAATGTCAGCCTGGTTGCAAGCCTTGCATAACTGCCGCTTTCCACCCATAATATGCATCTGATATTCATTTATATTAAAGGCCGAGTCGACCACAGGGCCATAGTGCCTCAGAAATGTTAGGCCACTTTAAAAGTCCTTCCGACTTAAAGAGTATTGCCTTAACCAACTGCGATACGGCCATCTCCAAATCACCGTATGTTATTTAGTTCACACTAACATACACTAGTCCACCGCTGTGGTCTCGAGGTAGCGTGCTGCCTTGTCACGCAGCGGGCCCGGGTTCGATCCCCGTTCGGGGCAGTTTTTCCGGGTGAGGTTTTTATCGAGGTTTTTCCTCATCTGTAAGACAAATGTCAGGAAAACTTACGGCTCAAACGGTCCCCGAAATCATATGGCCATCATCCTTATCATTATCATCACCATCATCTTTCACCGGTGTGGAAAGCAACGGGAAGCTACCACACCTACAGAATTCCCTAGTAAAGCTGCAAGCATAGCATGAAAATGCTATGAATTTCAGTGAAGGACCTGCCGTCGGGCAAGGCGCCAGAATACTATGGATGGATGGTAACAGACACCCTAAGTAGTTCGCGATTTAAAGTAGTACGTTATTTGAAGGAAACGGCAGGAGAGGGAAAACCGGAGTGGGGAAAGGGGAGCAAGAAGAAGAGGAAAAAAAGAAGAAGAGGAGGAGTGAGGGAGAGAGGAGAGAAGCAGAGGAGGGGAGGAGGAGGAGAGAAGAAGAGGAGGGGAGGAGGGAGGAGAGAAGAAGAGGAGGGGAGGAGGCGGAGAGAAGAAGAGGAGCGGGAGGAGGAGGAGGAAAAGAAAGAGGAGGGGAGGGGAGAGGAGAGAAGAAGAGGAAGTGGGACGGATGGGAGAAGAAAGAAAGAAGAGGCGGAGGAGCAGGAGAGAAGCAGGAGCAGGAGCAGGAGCAGGAGCAGGAGCAGGAGCAGGAGCAGGAGCAGGAGCAGGAGCAGGAGCAGGAGCAGGAGCAGGAGGCAGGAGCAGAGCAGGAGCAGGAGCAGGGAAGGAGCAGGAGCAGGAGCAGGAGCAGGAGCAGGAGAGGAGCAGGAGCAGGAGCAGGAGCAGTATCATTGATCAGTATGCATGATCAGGATCAGGTATCATGATCATATCATCATCATATCATTATCATTATCATTATCATTATCATATCATTATCATTATCATTTTCATATCATTATCATGATAATTCTCATTATCATTATCATTTATCATTATCATATCATTATCATTATCATTATCATTATCATTACTATATTATCATTATCATTATCATTATCATTATCATTATCATATCAGTATCATTATCATTATTATTATTATTATTATTATTATTATTATTAGTCTTCGCTAAATCTTGAGTAAGACTGCACTTTCCATAAAAAAAACAAATTCTAATAAACCGATGGTTGTGGAATGCAGGCTTTCACGGCCGGTAATCATGATATTAAAAGATTCCGGGCTATATGGGCGTGGTCTATAACTGGTGTTTGTTCCAGACGTTTCTCCTTCAACTGCGGAGGTCATCTTCAGTTCCCTCCGCAGTCGAGGGAGAAACGTCTGGAAGAAACACCAGTTATAGACCACGGCCACATAGCCCGGAATCTTTTAATACTATAAACCGATGGTTTATGTTACAAAATTTTTTTCTAAAATACAAATCCTTTCTTTTTTACTATTTTGTGGAAAATAATGTAAAAAATTATTCAAAATCCTGGGAAAATTAAACTATAAATTATCCAAAATAACTAACTAACTTACTCACTTACTGACACTATCGAACCCGCAGGTCAATGCCACGTGGATATAAGCTCTCCATACATTCCTATCCTGAGGTAATGTTTTTCAATCATTCCCTGTATAATCTACTTCCCTCAAATCATGGTTAATGTTATTCTCCCACTTCATTCTTGGTCTACCAACTGGGCATTTTCCCTCTGTTTTTTTCTACAATAAGCTTCCATTCCCCATACGTGCCACATGTCCTACCCATCACAGTCCTCGAGACCTGTGTTTGAGCCTTTGGCATTGAATCCCTGAAACAGTCCCCGCCCGGAAAACCGAATGGGGGACTATTTTGTACCAGTTGAACCAACGTCCGCGTTTCTTGGCTTTTTTTTTCGGTGAAAGATCGTCACTCTTTCAACCAAGGTACTTTTTTTTCGTCTGGCTTAACACCTTCGACCAGTCCGGCATGGGTAACTGTATCGGCAGCAATGCTACCGCCAGCATAGCTCTCGGTCTCATTTAAGCACACAACCACTCCACCACGACAAGATAAAGATATCATGGAGGGATCCAAAATAACTATTATATCTAATTATAAATTATAAAAGAAACTAGAATAAATCTTGGTAAAAAATTGGATTGGTAATATAGCAAAAAAAATTAACAAATGGGGATTTTGTTCCCCACACATCTTGGTTCAATTGTTTTCCATTATATTCAAATTTCTAATATGTGTTAGTTACATTCATAGAAGAGTAAAACATAAATTATCGAATTATGGCTTAGTTTCGGTATTCATACTGTATTTCCTTAACAATTCTCTCACGGAGAAAATTGCTGATTTTAGAAAACTCCTACTTTTTATGCAGATAGACTAAATGTAAGAAATTCATTTCTTTTTCACTTTTAGTATGAGGAATTTATCTCTAACGTTAAAGAAATCTTCATAATATATTTAAGCACTTTTTTTCAGATTTTATCTCAGTTTTCTGGATGATCGAATATCAACTATAACTGGTTCCAATTTCTATGCGAAATGAACATATCGTAATAAACCATAGTGTATAGGTTTTAGGATCCATCCATAGTAATACTGGCCGAGGGCAGGTCCTTCACTGCAATGATAGCATTTTCATGCTATGCTTGCAGCTTTACTTGGGAATTGTAGGTGTGGTAGCTTCCCGTTGTTTTCCACACCGATGAAGGATGATGGTGATGATGATAAGGATGATGATGATGATGATGATGGCCAAATGATTTCGGGGACCGTTTGGGCCTTAAAGTTTTCCTGACATTTGTCTTACAGGTGAGGAAAAATCCCGATAAAAACCCACCCAGAAAAACTGTCCCGACCGGGGATCGAACGCTGGCCTGCTGCGTGACAAGGCAGCACGCTACCTCGAGACCACAGCGGTGGGCAGGTTTTAGGATAGAAATTCAAATATAATTATGATAGTTAGCTTCTTACGAGTGTAAAATATTTGAGCATTGAATATTTAGGTAATCGCACAAGTGAATTTCCGATTTTTAACATCATATCTATAACACCTTTCTAAACACTGTGCTTAAGCGTTCATTTTTTTTTTTCTTTTCCCCGATTATTCTGTTAATACCAGAGAGCATAGGTCTTGATGAACTAGTGGTTGCCATGTTTACCTCCAGTTCCGAGATTCGTGGATGCAAATCTCATAGAGATAATGGATTATTAAGGGCGAAAAATCCCTAAGTATGGTTAACCTGGCAAACAAAAATTTACGAGGCCCATTCACATCCAGTCGCTAATGACTTGAGTTGTAAAAAGTGTAATTAATAAAACATTTCTTAATCTTATTTTCCATTAGAGTGTAATCTCTCGCCCTATAGGTATTTCTACGTGTCCATATCACCCGGACCTTACAGAAATACGATCTGTAGAAAAAAGAATTTAAATTTTTTGATCTCACACATATTTTTAGAACACGTAAGATCAGTGATGGGCTCCCCGGATGAGTGATCAGCTCAATCCAGAACCGTCTCCGAGACAATACGAATATTTAAGACGGGACACACCATTCAGCCATACATTCATATTAAACATAGCCAATATGATAATGATGATTACGATGATCATCAGACACCGTTTGGGCCTCAATGATCCCTGACATTTGTGTTACAGGTGATGAAAAGCCCCGAAAAAAAATCACCCAGGAAACTTGACCCGACCGGGGATCGACACCGACTCTTTTCGAACAAGGCAGCGAAACTAACCCGAGACCACAACGATACACTTCCAAAATACTGTTATTATTGTTCTGATTATGTGATATGTTAAATATGAATAATGTTATGTTCATATTTTTGCTGCATCTTTAAAACTATAGTCCATAGTATTATATAAAGTAAATTCTATAGGCATACTACGTAAGAGTCCTCAAAGTAATTTTGTAAATAGATAGATCATCGGTTGATTAATGTCTTTGACATCGTCCGATTCCTAATAGCCAGTTTTGTCGGTCCATCCAATCTCCTGGTTGTAGATGTTTCTCCTTCATATATAAACATATTCCCTGACTCCAGGAGGTTTTAGGTCTTTCTCTGCCTCGTCTTCCCTCAGGTTTCTATTCCAAAACAGATTTTGATAGTCGATCCTCTTCCAACCGCTGGACATGTCCGTACCATCTTAATTGCTGAGTTTTAATTTTCTCACTTATAATTGAGTTCCTAATTTTTTCTCTTCTTGAAATTCTTGCGGCCCTTCGTATAAAATCCATTTCCGTAGCCGAAAGGTACTTATTTGTTTTTGTTGTTAATGGCCAAAGTTCTGCTCCATAAGCAATGTTGCTTTTAACAATTGTATGATATATATTCATTTTATTTTTATTACTTATATTTTTATCCCACAATATTCCATTGAGGCAAGCAATTGCAAATTTTCCTTTATTATTTCTATTTTTTATTTCCTCTTCATAACTCCCATTTTTATTTATTTTAATTCCTAAACATGTGATCTCACTACAAGATTTTATTGATTCTCCAGTCTCCAAAATTAAAACTTGTTCTGGTTCACCAATTGATAATTTTTTTTTTCATGTTCAAATTTAATCCCCATTTTTCATATTTTTCCATTAATTTTCTAGTCATATATTCTAAATCTTCATAATCTTGTGCAATTAACAATTGATCATCTGCAAAATGTAAGTTGTATAAAGTTTTGTTGTTTGAAATAGGAACTCCCATGCTTGAACATTTTCTCCTCCAATTCTTTAATATTTCATGTACATGTATTTTAGACCTTTATTTATCGAAACACCATGTGTCAATTTACTGCCAATTTTAATTTTATACATGCAATTGTTATATAAATTTTGTAGGCCTATAGCTTTAATTATTGTAGTCTTAATTCCAATACGTCTTAAAGCAATTTATAGTTTCTCTATAGGGACATTGTCGTATGCTTTCTCAATCAAGATCTACAAATAGTAGGCTAGGTGCAAAGTTTGTCCATATTGCATTTTCTTTTCTATTCCCTGAGTAATGCAAAATAAATTGTCGGTTGTGGAACGACCTGCTCTAAATCCTGACTGTTCCTCTAATTCCATATCACTATAGTTTTTTTTTTTCAAATAATATTTTGGTATATGTCCATAGAGTCTACTCATAGTACTTGTTACTGTTATACCTCTATAATGTTCATATTGGTCTTTTTTTTCTTTTTTATGGATTGTCGAAATGTATTCCATTCTTCAGGAACTTTTTCACCATTCATAAATTTTGTAAATAATTTTCTCAGTCGTTCAAATAAATGGTCGGATCCATGTTTAATAGTTCCGCCGGTATTCCTCCTGGACCACTAGCTCTTATTTTTTAATGATTGAATATTCATTTTAATATCCTCTATGTCCAAAATGTTAGATAAATTTAAACGAGTTAATAAATACACATGTATCTCATCAATACACTTAGAGATGTATTGTAGACAAGCCGTTTGAGATAGGAATATGAGAGTCTCGCAAGCAAACTATCTTCTATGGAAATATTGGAAAATTTTTAAACATTCGCAGACTGTTATTTGTGCTGAAACAATCATCCGTGTAATGTTGCATTTCGGAATCCAATTTGTGGGACTTCAAAGTTTGCGAAATTCCTTTACGATCGCCTGATATTTATGCATCCATGTTACAAGTGTCCACCGCTGTGGTCTCGAGGTAGTGTGCTGCCTTGTCACGCAGCGGGCCAGGGTTCGAACCCCGGTCGGCAGTTTTTCTGAGTGAGGTTTTTATCGGGGTTTTTCCTCACCTGTAAGACAAATGCCAGGAAAACTTTAAGGCCCAAACGGTCCCCGAAATATCATATGGCCATCATCCTCATCATTATTATCATCATCTTCATCCTTCACCGGTGTGGAAAGCAACGGGAAGCTATCACACCTATACAATTCCCTAGTAAAGCCGCAAGCATAGCACGAAAATGCTATGATTGCAGTGAAGGACCTGCCTTCGGGCAGAATTACTATAGATGGATGGATGTTACAAGTAATGTTGAAATGAATGAATGAATGAATGGATTTTTTTTTTCAAAAGAAAGGAGATACATATGTATTTACATTGCGCACGGGCCTGCTTGGCCGTACATGCATTATTTTTCCATGAACAAAAGAAAAAACAAAACAAAATCATAATACATAAACAAATCCCTCCATGGCTACAAACGTGTATCATAACGTTGGAATATATTTAAACAAGTGATATAAAACAAATTATGTTGAAATATGCATGCAAGGTAAGTTGAACAAATTCCATAAATTCCTGAATATTACTATATTACGATGCGAAGTTGGGAAGTGGTTTTTACAGAATCGAGGAAAATGTTCAGAAACAGAGCGTTAGGGAGCTTTTAATTTCCGACATTCTGTGAAACACTTCACAAACGTGTGTTGTACATTATTTTTTGCGCGATTGTATTTTTTAATAAATAATAGTAAAATAATAACATATTTGTTGGAAATATTTGCGTTCATTATAAACAATTGACTAACGTTAACAGTGTAGGCAATGTTTATTAGTTGAAACAACACGAGGCCGTGAGACCAATTATTGATGAAATTGCGCAAGTACGTATTGTTTTATATTGTTTCAAATAAAGTTCAGTACATTTAAAACGCAGTGATTTGTTTCGTATAATGTAATATTCGTATAATTGGAATAAACAAATAAATAACATTTGTAAAACTATCTTCTCAATAATACACTCATTAAATCGTATAGGAAATTGTTTACCGTTTGCTCTAAGGAAAATGTTAGTAGAAACACTTGCAATGCCCCATTTTGATTATTGTGATACTCTTTTTACTGACCTAAATACTGTTCATACCCAAAAACTTCCAACATGTTCATAATTCTTGCATACGTTTTATTTGTGGTATACGCAGATTTGATCACGTTACACCATCCCTGGAACAATTATCATGGCTTCGTCTACAGGATCGTAGAACGATCCATTCCCTATGCCTTCTCTATAACATATTACACACATCATTACCTTATTATTTATCACACCGCTTCATTAGACTCTCTGATACACATAAATTAGATACCCGATCCCTTGAGCGCAGTGTCCTTTATATCCCTCCTCATCATACTACCTATTAATCGAAATCTTATACAATTTATCTTGCTAGAACATGGAATTCCCTTCCACTCTATGCCAGAGATTGCCAAACTTTACCATCTTTCAAAAACAAATTGAAAATAAAATTACTAACAGAAACAACTCACTAATATTACTTTTTAAAAATGAATAATGTGTTTTTTTTTTTCATTATTTAATAAAAATAGATTTAAGATTTGTTAATATGTTTACCTAATGCCTTGTATAATAAGCGATAGATTAATTCATTGTAGTTTATTACTTTCTTTGCATTTTTTTTCTTCTTATGTATAGTAGATTCGAGCTGTTATTCTTTTCAGTATTCATTCTATCATTTATTTAATTTTAATTGTATTTAATTTTATTGTATTATTAGATAGTATTTTCATTATTATTCAATTTGACAGATAATTAATTGTTTAGTATGACTATTATTGTATTTTTTTGTATTTATATGTAACATATGTTTGTCCGGGTGAGTGGAAGAGAAGGCCACATGGCCTTAACTCCACCAGGCTAAATAAATATATTCTACTCTATTCTATATTTACACTACCTTTTGGATATGTTTTGTATATACATTGAATGTAGTATACATAGAGGGCAGTGTTTTTACTTCCCACACGCGTTTTGAAGTGTAATATTACAATATACTGTAGTTATTTCATTACAGTAATAGTTATTTAGGTTGGCACCCCGAAATGTAGGAAGTTGAACTTTCAATCATGGTCGCCATTGCTGTAAGTACGACAAAACTTACTATTGCGGAAAAATATTATATGCCAGCGCATATTGATAAGCACATTCTTTTGATCATTTGTTTATTAACTTCTCACAAGATGCGAAAATGCCAGGGGCGTATTTCCATAACAATTCAGTTCCAGACAGGAGCTACTAAGTAATGCTTTGCTCTAATGTTCTGGTAGAAAATATTGCGCTGTATAACAACGATGTGGGAGTGTATGCACATTATGTACACCCTTCGACAAAAAAAATGAGTCATCTCTCTTGAACGCACATTTCTTCTAAGTCATACTCGGCATAGCGCTGGGTTAAAACTAGGAAACTAGTCATAATTGTGCAGTACATGAGCTATTGTGTTACGTGGCGTAAACTGAAGACTCTCCTACGTGTCCTGATAGGTCAGCGGTAAAACATGCGGTCACTGTTTCTGTTAATGAAGATCGCAGGTTCGCGTCTTCAATTACGCATTTTTTTCGTGATATTTGTATTAAAACGTTTTATGCATTAAATACATTTTATTTCGACATTTGAATTATCTGTACTTTTTAAGTTCATAATTGTTTTTTATACCTTTGAGGTTATAACAATGTTAAATTGCATATTTTTATACGCTTTATATTAACTTGACCTGTATCTGTCTATGTAACGGACCTGTATCTATGCAACGGAATCTTTGAACACGATTTTCACCCACTTAAACCATTGGATCGATTTAAAACTTTGTATACCTGTAAAGGACTCATGACAATATAATAATTTCGTTACTTTTTTTAAATCCTGGTCAGAATCATCAGAAAATCAAAAAAATAAATAAAAACTGGTGTAATAGGTTGCGGACTTATTGACTTTTCAGTCAATCGTTGTATGAGCTCAGTCGGTGGACTGTAGTGGTATATAATTTCAGTCATCCATAGGCCGTTGGTTCAAATCCAGGCCGGATGATTTTTTAAAAAGAGTATTAAGCAATTAAATTTTCATGGAATTCCAGTTTATGACAATCAATTAAACTAAGAATTAAAAAAATAAATAATAGTTTAAAAAAACTGAAACAACAAGCTTTATTAGAAACTCATACTACAAATTAAAAATAAATAATAGTTTAAAAAACTAAAACAACACGCTTTATTAGAAAACCGAACTAAAAAAATGAAAAATAATTTTAATTTCCAACACGCTTGGGATAAAATTAAAGTGGTCAACAAAAAAATAATCTCCAACACATCTAGAATAAAACTAGAGTTATCCACAAAAAAAAATAATTTTACCATCAAAAATGTGGGGTGTTTTTTATGGTTTTTACGTTTTCTTCTTAGAGACTTTAATTTTACCAATATATGTTTATTATCAAATATATTAATTGATATAGGGCACCCCACACTTTTGATGGTAAAATTATTTTTTGTAGATAACTCTAGTTTTATTCTAGATATGTAATTTTATCCAAAGCGTGTTGGAAATTAAAACTATTTTTCATTTTCAGTTCGGTTTTCTAATAAAGCGTGTTGTTTTAGTTTTTAAAACTATTATTTATTTTTACCTTGTATACTACCGTCTTCCTCAACTATTTAAAATTTTCGTTGATTACACTTTAGGCCTTTCGATGCATGCTTCATCTTCTGGAGTTGTTGTAGCAATATTGAATTAACTTATGTCTAATAGAGGTATTTGCTCATTAGGCATATTTTCGTTGAGAATGTTTGTATTTTTGGCCTTCTTGATAATTTCGATTTCTTCTAAAATGTTAATTTTGTGTCTGTTGTTTTCCCTGTGTATATTGACTTAAATATGAATAATAGCGCAGTCTTGTTAGTCCCTTCTACAAAGGAAACTGCAGACTTTTTCTCCATTGTATAAGGGCTTACCATCCCATTGTATGATGTTTACTTGTGTGGTTCACCACAATAGCAAAGGTTCAGGTCTATGACCGAGCGCTAATCACTTGGTACTGGTGTTTTATTTATTGCATATGAAATTGTTTTATGGTAGGTTATATCATTTTGATTTTGTTACCAATTAATTCCTATTTTAATTCCATTTCATTTGAATATAAATATACCCTATTTCTGATAATAATTACAAGTTAATAAATTATTCACCCTTAATAAAAGTACTTATTTCTCTGAAATAACAGGCTGAGTGAATGACTGGGTGAAATGTATTATATTACCATTGTTATAATTAAATGTACATGAAATTAATTGCACACACACACACATATATATATATATATATATATATATATATATATATATATATATATATATATATGTGTGTGTGTGTGTGTGTGTGTGTGTGTGTGTGTGTGTGTGTGTGTGTGTGTGCGTGTGTGTGTGTGAGCAATGCAAAAATTTAATTATAATACTGATACAGCGTCACTGCTATAAAGTAAAAATATTCTCATGAATTTGCTTACTTAAAGTAGCTACCAGGTGGCAGCAGTGAAGACCGAGTTCTCGCTACATCTCGTAATAATGGAGGGAAAAAAATATATATATACTAGAAGTCCCTGCCACGCGTTGCTGTGGCCAAGGTATACGTTAAAATTTTAAATTAAGTTGCTGTCTTTCAGCCAGATTACTTAAAGCTAATACTTACACACGAAATTAATAATAATAAAAAATAAAATAAAAACTGAACACACTTCAATTATGAAATAATCAATATTTGTAATTCAATTGAAATTCGCGGTTGCAACAAAAATCACAGCCATCCGGATCTCTCTTTGTTAAATAATAAACCAATTACCTTACCAAATTACCTTACACCGTCATCTGTTAGAATCGTATGGAACTCACAGATAATTACACCGTCATCTGTTAGAATCGTATGGAACTCACAGATAATTATAACTCTTTGTTAAATAATGAACAAATAATTTTCAATAAAAATAATGCGACTATAAATGTAGTTATATACTACTCTAAGTCTCAAGTTGGATCAAACTACACACAGTGTGCAAGATTTTATTAATATTGGTTCAGTAGTTTAGGATTCAATCGCGGACAAACAACGTGACACGAAATTTATATATATATATATATATATATATATATATAAGAAAGATAAGTGTTTGTATTGGATTTACCCGGTGGTGTAATGGATAGCACGCTCGAGTACCAATCGAGAGGTCCGGGTTCAAATCCCGTCCAGGCATTTATTTTTCGTATGTAATATTAAGCTTGCATTGCGCAATGTCAAAAATGTAATTAATTATCTATGTGTGTGTGTGTGCGCGCGCGCGCGTGCGTGCGTGCGTGGTGCGTGCGTGTGTGTGTGTGTCCGTCCACCGC
Source organism: Diploptera punctata (assembly GCA_030220185.1). Classification (NCBI taxonomy): domain Eukaryota; kingdom Metazoa; phylum Arthropoda; class Insecta; order Blattodea; family Blaberidae; genus Diploptera; species Diploptera punctata. The sequence continues at coordinate 1,370,631 of JASPKZ010009358.1, forward strand.
TGTGGTCTCGAGGTAGCGTGCTGCCTTGTCACGCAGCGGGTCCCAGTTCGATTCCCGGTCGGGGCAGGCTCCTGGGTGAAGTTTTTTTCGGGGTTTTTCCTTACCTGTAAGGCAAATGTCAGGAAGCTTAGGGCCCAACGGTCCCCGATTAACAGCCGGCCATCGTCATCATCCTTATCATCATCATCGCCATTCTTCACCGGTGTGGAAAGCAACGGGAAACTACCACACCTATAATTCCCTAGCAAAGCTGCAAAGCATTGCATGAAAATGCTATGATTGCAGTGAAAGACCTGCCCTCGGGCAGAATTCCTATGGATGGATATATATATATATATATATATATATATATATATATATGTCTGTCTATCTGTGTGTCCTTTATACACTGCCATACCGTTCATCCGATTGTGATGGGGCGATTCGCAAGATGTTCAGGAGTTTCCGTGGAGGGTTTTAGGCTATACGAGAGTTGTAATATATAATCCCTTCACCCTTAAAAATTACCATTTGTAGAGGAAAACGTGTTTTTTGGAACTTTTAGACTCTTAAATGTTTTTGGCTGCCTGAACCATAACATATACACCAAATTAATGTACACAGAATTGAATATCTAAAAAATCTACAAAAAAGTCTGTGACAGCATATGATTATCTTTTACGGATAATCCACAATAACCATTTTTTATCTTTCAGTTCATTGATGCCAAAAAAGATCGGAATGACTAGATTTCCGGGGAGGCGTAACAGCGCACAGCGGATATTCTTTTATGAACAATTCTCAATACCATTTTTTTCTTTCAGCTTATTTATGCCAAGAAGATCGGGATAAATAGATTTCCGGGAATCGCCGGATAATCAGGACGGACTATCTAAAGAAACGCTATATATATATATATATATATATATATATATATATATATATATATGTATAATTATTTTCTCTTTACTTATTCAACTAAACATAGAAACACATTTAATTTATTTAGGCGTAGCAGCGCACGGCGGGTATTAGCTAGTCATTCAATAAACTGTAAACTAATTGTATGAACACTAAATTGTTCATTCCTGACTTAACTGATATAAATCATTTTGCCATTCACCTTTAAATACATCTGGTCTAATATAACTTTTCCATCACCCTGTATAATGAATTAAATTAGCCTTTTTACACCCTTTATATTAGCTTGACCTGTATCTATCTATCCATCTATGTAACGGAATCTTTCAACACGATTTTCACCTACTTAAAATCATCGGATCGACTTGAAACTTTGTATACTTGTAGAGGACCCGTGACAATACAATAATTTCATATTTATTTTCTAAAATCCTGGCCATAATTATCAGAAAATCAAAAAACGTGTTTTTGTATCAATGTAACGGAATCTTTCGACGCGATTTTCACCCACTTAGAAACATTGGATCGACTTGAAACTTTGTATACGTGTAGAGAACCCGTGACAATACAATAATTTCATATTTTGTTTCTAAAATCCTGGCCAGAATCATCCGAAAATCAAAAAAATGAAAACTGGTATAATAGGTTGCGGACTTGTCGAGTTTTTAGTCAATCGTTGTAAGAGCTCAGTTGGTAGAGCAGTGAACTCTTAGTGGTATATAATTTCAGTAATCCATACGTCGCTGGTTCAAATCCGGCTGGGAGGGTTCTTTTTTTATAGAAGAGTATTACTTTTAGCTCATACTACAATAGTATCGAATTTAAAGATATTTACATTTTTATCTTATTCTGTAAAATATTAAAACTAAAAAATAAAAAATAAATAATAGTTTAAAAAACTAAAAGAACACGCTTTATTAGAAAACTAAAAAATGAAAAATAATTTTAATTTCCAGTACGCTTGGGATAAAATAAAGTGGTCAACAAAAAAATCATCTCCAACACATATAGAATAAAATTAGAGTTATCAACAAAAAGAAAATAATTTTACCATCAAAAGCGTGGGGTGCTTTTTATGATTTTTACATTTTCTTCTTAGAGAGCTTACTTTTACCAATATCTGTTTATTATCAAATATATTAATTGATATAGAGCACTCCACTCTTTTGATGGTAAAATTATTTTCTTTTTGTTGACAACTCTAATTTTATTCTATATGTGTTGGAGATGATTTTGTTGTTGACCACTTCATTTTATCCCAAGCGTACTGGAAATTAAAATTATTTTTCATTTTTTAGTTTTCTAATAAAGCGTGTTCTTTTAGTTTTTTAAAACTATTATTTATTATATATCAGCTGCCACTCGCCTTTACGTGACTGATTGATTTGCTAGTCTATATCATAAAATACACGTGTGCCACCACTCTCTTAAATATTATAATAACATGTTATGTATTCATGCGCAAAGAAAAATTATATTTCTGTGAGTTACATAGCTTTGTAGCTACGTGTATGTCTAATGATCTGATTAAGTCAGAATAGAAAATAATGCTTTATTACTTTAATTTTCAGTTTACTTTCCCCATAGTATTGAATTTATTATATTGTCTTATTAAGGAATGTGCATAATGTTTATTTAAAGAAACGAGAAATTCAGAACTCTACATTTACGTCTGGAAACAATATTCAAAGACACAAATATATCTATCACTGTTGGTTTTTTATATCTTGGTCTGCATACCTAGTTTACAAAACTCCAGCAAGTAAACAGCATTTTTGTTTTATAACAGGAGACATAACGTAATTAACCATAGGATAAACAAATACTTCCTACAAAAATGCCCGAAATTTTATTTTTCCTCGACGATTTGGCAAAAGGTTGTCTAGCATACAGTTGAAAAATTGAGTGACGTGTTATGTTTAAAAAATGCAGTTCAATATTGAATATGCAGTGAGATTAGTATAGTAGTGGACAGCAGACGCGAGGTTTGTGCTGTGCGATAACGAAGACTTACACGTGCAGACACGGGACTCGAAATGTGCGCTGACTCAGCAGTATACATCCCACGCATTCACGGTCACAGTCATATAGTGTACTTCGAGTAGATAATGTGCTCGGTCGCTTTACCGTGTGAACTGAATGTCGTGTGTATAATGTATAACTGAATGACGTGTGTATAAGTGTAAACTGTATAATGACTATTTTTTTTCCTACTGAACAACGTGTATTTATTTATGATCAGTATTTGTTAACTCAGTCTGTCAGCGAAGTACGAAGACTCTTTGAAACTCGATTCCCGGGTAAAAAAAGTTCCATCACGTTCAACAGTTCATAATCTCTATAACAAATTTCACGCAACTGGAAGTGTCAAGCCTAAGAAGCCACACAAGCCGCGTACTGTTTTCACAGAAGAAACAATGGAATACATCGGTTATCGATTGGAGCAGTCTCCTAGAAAATCACTTACGCGCCTTTCGTAGCAAGTAGGAATAACTTATAGCTCTGCACAAAAAGCTACTAAATTGTTAAAGTTCACCCATATAAAATAACCAAGACACATGGTCTTCAACCGGGTGACCCTATTCGTAGGCGCGCATTTTATGAGTGAATGCTAAATAATATTCGTAATGGCCTAACAGACCCACATTTAATATATTTTTCGGGTGAGGCGTGGTTCCATCTTCATGGTTACGTGAGTTCGCAAAACAATCGTTATTGGGGTCCTGAGAACCCTAATATCGTGCATTAAGTGCCCCTCCATAATGCGAAAATTGGTGTACGGTGCGTCATTAGTGGCGAACAGGGGTCCTCATCTAGGGGAAATGTGGATGGCGACCACAAGGTGCCCAAGCTGAGCAAAACATTTCTTCCACTTACTTGTGTTTTGCACTCTTTTAACTTTACTATCTAACCTCTCTTGGTTAACTCTTGTTTTTTTTGCGACCCCGACGCTATTAGGGCATTCGAGGGCTAGGGAGTATTTCCTTTATTTTATTTTCTTCTCCAGAAATGCCTGACCAGAGGCTATAAGATGGCAGCCCCATCACTGGTCTTGCCTTCCTTTGGCCAGCAACCAATCGAAGGGACTATTATTATGCTTTCAAGTCTTATACGAGAATTTCCCGGAAAACGCTGGAGGGAAAATTTTCTATAGGATCGTAACAGGCCTTGGCCTAATACTTGGAAGGAAGAAGAAGAAGAAGAATCATAAGCCCCATTTTCTTTCGGAACACAGTCGATTCTCGTACATATGTAAAAGACATTCTGACACCTTTCTTCAGGGAATTAACCAACAGGGAGCGTGATTTCGCATTCTTCCAGTAAGTCTCAGCTACAGCACATACAGCTGATATTACAATGCGCGAAATTCACCGCGTGTTCCATGACAGAATTATTAGTAGGGATTTATGGCCTGCTCGTTCTCCCGATATAACTCCCTACGATTTCAATCTCTGGGGTTCATTGCAAAATGCTGTGTACAAGGAAAACCCACGCACTCTGGAAGAACTGAAACGTAATATCCGTGACGAAATTAACATCAGTATAAGAGAACTACAGCTAGACTAGACTATACTAAGTGTTGCAAATGCAGGACCACAGACTCAAAACACGCCGCCACCCCCCGACCCTCCAAGTGAACACTCAGTATCCCAGGTAGCCATTCCGCAGCCGAGCGAAAAACGACGTGCAGTCTGTAGCGAGGTATGGAAAATTTATAAATAGGTGTCAAAAATGTATGGACAACTAAGGGACAGTTCCATCATCAGCTTCAATAAAGTTGGTAAGAACGACAATTTGTAAAATAGTTACAGAAATGTGTGTGGTTGTATCACCGCGATCCTACGCTGTCCGTACCCCGCCGTGAGTGCGTCAGCAGTGGATAGTGAAATCTCCGTGTCTGCTATCCAGTGCTATACACATCGTATTGTATGAGGGTGAATAGTTAAAGAAATACTTTTTCATGGCATAAATAAGTCACTAGCAGTATACGAGCTTACATAGTGAAATTTTTACAATTCTTTTAAATGGAAGCCTTTTGAAATTTTAAGACATTATACGTATAAAACTAGTCCACCGCTGTGGTCTCGAGATAGCGTCCTGCCTTGTCACGCAGCGGGCCCGGGATCGATCCCCGGTCGGGGCAGTTTTTCTGGGTGAGGTTTTTATCGGGATTTTTCCTCACCTGTAAGACAAATGTCAGGAAAACGTTAAGGCCCAAACGGTCCCCGAAATCATATGGCCATTCATCCTTACCATTATCATCATCATCCTTCACCGATGTGGAAAGCAACGGGAAGCTATCACACCTACACAATTCCCTAGTAAAGCTGCAAGCATAGCATGAAAATGCTATGATTGTAGTGAAGGACCTGCCTTCGGGCAGAATTACTATAGATGGATCGATATAAAACTAAAGCCGACTCCTAGAGAAAACCTAGACATTATATTTATGCTAATTAATTTATTATTATCATCATCATCGTCGTCGTCATCTTCATCATCATCATCATTATCATCATTATTATTATTATTATTATTATTATTATCATCATCATCATGAACAAATTCGTTTTAGGCCATGTGGCCTGTACGGTAAACCTAGCGAAGATGGTGTTGATCTTTCCACCGATGTTTTTGTCTTCCTTGGTCCCTATGTCCAGTTGGGGTATATTGGAATGCCAATTTTGGAAGTCTATTTCTTGCCATTCTTCTCAGATGATCTTTCCATTCTTGTTGGTATCTTTGGATATCTTCATTTAAACTTGCTACTCCAAGTTTTCCTCTGATAGTAGTGTTCCTTTGGTGATCCAGTCTATTAACTCCTAACAATGATCGTAAGAAGCGCATTTGGATTACTTGAAGTTTATGAGAGTTTCTTTTATTTAAAATCCAAATTTCACTTCCGTATTTTAGAGCAGCTTTGGATGTGACGTTATGTAATCTTAGTTTTGTCTCTGTCCTCATCTGTTTACCAAAATGTCTTCGTATTACCCCATTCATTTTATTACATTTATTATATTATTATATTATTATATTATTATTATTATTATTATTATTACATACTATATTTTCAGCTGCAACTGTAATAAGAACAGTGCCTCTGTCAAAATCTGGCAGAAGCGGATTCAATGTAGGTTATAATCGTGGTGAGAATGGCACGGCTGATGGCGGACAGACTGGCGGAGATAAAGGCGGCAAGGGTGCCGACGATGAAGGCGGCCCTACTGGCGGAGATGAAAGCGAACAGACTGGCGTAGATGAAGGCGACCAGATTGGCGGAGATGAAGGCGACCAGACTGGGGTAGATGAAGGCGACCAGACTGGCGGAGATGAAGGCGACCAGACTGGCGTAGGTGAAGGCGACCTGACTGACGGAGATGAAGACGACCAGACTGGTGTAGATGAAGGCGACCAGACTGGCGGAGGTGAAGGCGAACAGACTGGGGTAGATGAAGGCGACCAGACTGACGGAGGTGAAGGCGAACAGACTGGGGTAGATGAAGGCGACCAGACTGGCGGAGGCGAAGGCGACCAGACTGGGGTAGATGAAGGCGACCAGACTGGCGGAGGTGAAGGCGAACAGACTGGCGGAGGTGAAGGCGAACAGACTGGGGTAGATGAAGGCGACCAGACTGGGGTAGATGAAGGCGACCAGACTGGCGGAGGTGAAGGCGACCAGACTGGGGTAGATGAAGACGACCAGACTGGCGGAGGTGAAGGCGAACAGATTGGCGGAGGTGAAGGCGAACAGACTGGGGTAGATGAAGGCGACCAGACTGGCGGAGGTGAAGGCGAACAGACTGGGGTAGATGAAGGCGACCAGGCTGGCGGAGGTGAAGGCGACCAGGCTGGCGGAGGTGAAGGCGAACAGACTGGAGTAGATGAAGGCGACCAGACTGGCGGAGGCGAAGGCGAACAGACTGGGGTAGATGAAGGCGACCAGACTGCCGGAGGTGAAGGCGACCAGACTGGGGTAGATGAAGACGACCAGACTGGCGGAGGTGAAGGCGAACAGACTGGGGTAGATGAAGACGACCAGACTGGCGGAGGTGAAGGCGAACAGACTGGCGGAGGCGAAGGCGACCAGACTGGGGTAGATGAAGACGACCAGACTGGCGGAGGTGAAGGCGAACAGACTGGCGGAGGTGAAGGCGAACAGACTGGGGTAGATGAAGGCGACCAGACTGGCGGAGGTGAAGGCGACCAGACTGGTGTAGATGAAGACGACCAGACTGGCGGAGGTGAAGGCGAACAGACTGGCGGAGGTGAAGATGAAAAGACTGGGGTAGATGAAGGCGACCAGACTGGCGGAGGTGAAGGCGAGCAGACTGGGGTAGATGAAGGCGACCAGGCTGGCGGAGATGAAGGCGAACAGACTGAGGTAGATGGAGGCGACCAGACTGACGGAGGTGAAGGCGAACAGACTGGGGTAGATGAAGGCGACCAGACTGGCGGAGGCGAAGGCGACCAGACTGGGGTAGATGGAAGCGACCAGACTGGCGGAGGTGAAGGCGACCAGACTGGGGTAGATGAAGACGACCAGACTGGCGGAGGTGAAGGCGAACAGACTGGCGGAGGTGAAGGCGAACAGATTGGGGTAGATGAAGGCGACCAGACTGGCGGAGGTGAAGGTGACCAGACTGGGGTAGATGAAGACGACCAGACTGGCGGAGGTGAAGGCGAACAGATTGGCGGAGGTGAAGGCGAACAGACTGGGGTAGATGAAGGCGAACAGACTGGGGTAGATGAAGGCGACCAGACTGGCGGAGGTGAAGGCGAACAGACTGGCGGAGGTGAAGGCGACCAGGCTGGCGGAGGTGAAGGCGAACAGACTGGGGTAGATGAAGGCGACCAGACTGGCGGAGGCGAAGGCGAACAGACTGGGGTAGATGAAGGCGACCAGACTGGCGGAGGCGAAGGCGATCAGACTGGGATAGATGAAGGCGACCAGACTGGGGTAGATGAAGGCGAACAGACTGGCGGAGGTGAAGGCGACCAGACTGGGGTAGATGAAGACGACCAGACTGGCGGAGGTGAAGGCGAACAGACTGGCGGAGGCGAAGGCGACCAGACTGGAGGTAGATGAAGACGACCAGACTGGCGGAGGTGAAGGCGAACAGACTGGCGGAGGTGAAGGCGAACAGACTGGGGAGTAGTGAAGGCGACCAGACTGGCGAGGTGAAGGCGACCAGACTGGGGTAGATGAAGGCGACCAGACTGGCGGAGGTGAAGGCGAACAGATTGGCGGGAGTGAAGGCGACCAGACTGGGGTAGATGAAGGCGACCAGACTGCGGATAGTGAAGGCGAACAGACTGGGGTAGATGAAGGCGACCAGACTGGCGGAGGTGAAGGCGACCAGACTGGGGTAGATGAAGGCGACCAGACTGGCGGAGGTGAAGGCGAACAGACTGGGCGGAGGCGAAGGCGACCAGACTGGCGGTAGGTGAAGACGACCAGACTGGCGTAGGTGAAGGCGACACGACTGGCGGAAGGTGAAGGCGAACAGACTGGGGATAGATGAAGGCGACCAGACTGGCGGAGGTGAAGGCGACCAGACTGGGGTAGATGAAGGACGACCAGACTGGCGGAGGTGAAGGCGAACAGATTGGCGGAGGTGAAGGCGAACAGATTGGGGTGAGATGAAGGCGACCAGACTGGCGGAGGTGAAGGCGAACAGACTGGGGTAGATGAAGGCGACCAGGCTGGCGGAGGTGAAGGCGAACAGACTGGGGTAGATGAAGGCGACCAGACTGGCGGAGGCGAAGGCGAACAGACTGGGGTAGATGAAGGCGACCAGACTGGCGGAGGTGAAGGCGACCAGACTGGGGTAGATGAAGACGACCAGACTGGCGGAAGTGAAGGCGAACAGACTGGCGGAAGTGAAGGCGAACAGACTGGGGTAGATGAAGGCGACCAGACTGGCGGAGGTGAAGGCGACCAGACTGGGGTAGGTGAAGACGACCAGACTGGCGGAGGTGAAGGCGAACAGATTGGCGGAGGTGAAGGCGAACAGACTGGGGTAGATGAAGGCGAACAGACTGGGGTAGATGAAGGCGACCAGACTGGCGGAGGTGAAGGCGAACAGACTGGGGTAGATGAAGGCGACCAGGCTGGCGGAGGTGAAGGCGAACAGACTGGGGTAGATGAAGGCGACCAGACTGGCGGAGGCGAATGCGACCAGACTGGGGTAGATGAAGGCGACCAGACTGGCGGAGGTGAAGGCGATCAGACTGGGGTAGATGAAGGCGACCAGACTGGGGTAGATGAAGGCGAACAGACTGGCGGAGGTGAAGGCGACCAGACTGGGGTAGATGAAGACGACCAGACTGGCGGAGGTGAAGGCGAACAGACTGGCGGAGGCGAAGGCGACCAGACTGGGGTAGATGAAGACGACCAGACTGGCGGAGGTGAAGGCGAACAGACTGGCGGAGGTGAAGGCGAACAGACTGGGGTAGATGAAGGCGACCAGACTGGCGGAGGTGAAGGCGACCAGACTGGGGTAGATGAAGACGACCAGACTGGCGGAGGTGAAGGCGAACAAACTGGCGGAGGTGAAGGCGAACAGACTGGGGTAGATGAAGGCGACCAGACTGACGGAGGTGAAGGCGAACAGACTGGGGTAGATGAAGGCGACCAGGCTGGCGGAGGTGAATGCGAACAGACTGGGGTAGATGAAGGCGACCAGACTGACGGAGGTGAAGGCGAACAGACTGGGGTAGATGAAGGCGAACAGACTGGGGTAGATGAAGGCGACCAGACTGGCGGAGGCGAAGGCGACCAGACTGGGGTAGATGAAAGCGACCAGACTGGCGGAGGTGAAGGCGACCAGACTGGGGTAGATGAAGACGACCAGACTGGCGGAGGTGAAGGCGAACAGACTGGCGGAGGCGAAGGCGACCAGACTGGGGTAGATGAAGACGACCAGACTGGCGGAGGTGAAGGCGAACAGACTGGCGGAGGTGAAGGCGAACAGACTGGGGTAGATAAAGGCGACCAGACTGGCGGAGGTGAAGGCGACCAGACTGGGGTAGATGAAGACGACCAGACTGGCGGAGGTGAAGGCGAACAGATTGGCGGAGGTGAAGGCGAACAGACGGGGGTAGATGAAGGCGACAAGACTGGCGGAGGTGAAGGCGACCAGACTGGGGATAGATGAAGGCGACCAGACTGGAGGAGGTGAAGGCGATCAGTTGGTGGGGGGGGGAACCTGGGAGAGTAGATGAAGGCGACCAGACTGGCGGAGGTGAAGGCGATCAGACTGGGGTAGATGAAGGCGACCAGACTGGCGGAGGTGAAGGCGAACAGACTGGGGTAGATGAAGGCGACCAGACTGGCGGAGGTGAAGGCGAACAGACTGGCGTAGATGAAGGCGACCAGACAAGCGTAGATGAAGGCGACCAGACAGGCGTAGATGAAGGCGACCAGACTGGTGTAGATGAAGGCGACCAGACTGGCGGAGATGAAGGCGACCAGACTGGCGGAGATGACGGCGGCCAGGATGGTGGAGATGACGGCGGCCAGGATGGTGGAGATGACGGCGGTCAGGATGGCGGAGATGACGGCGGTCAGGATGGCGGAGTTGAGGGCGGTCAGGATGGCGGAGATGATGGCGGTCAGGATGGCGGAGATGACGGCGGCCAGGATGGCGGAGAAAATATTCCAACTTCTACAGAATCAAGTGCAGCACAGTCAACAGTAGTAGTGTTATTAATTGGAGTTTCAAGTATTTTGTATTATTTTGCATAATGCTGGATAATTTTGTAAATATAATATGAAATTGCAAAATTGTAACTCGACTTATGAAATAGTCTAATATAATTGGAAGTTCTCGGTAAATGTGATTGAATAAGAGTATTTCATTTAAAAAATTGTGTATACCTATTCCTGGTTAATTTTGTGAAAAATAATTTTGAATTTTTTATATATAAATTACGGAATATCTAATTGATGCGATTACCTGAATCTTTCATTTTTATATTCGTAAATAATTTTTCAGTAATTTCAACATAAAATTCTAGCAAAAATATATACTCTTTATTACAAAATAGAGTATGTTTACGATGATTGCATTAACTCTGAAGTGTCTAGGATTAACTCCATTTTTGGTATTTCTCAGTATATTTTTGGCAAAATTTTGATCAAAAAGTATTTTGAAGTTTTGAACGTTAATTTATTGACTGAGTTATTAACTTTATACGAAACACAAACACAATGAAACAATATTGTGATCTAACATAACCCCTAATTATATATACAAGTATGAAAATGAAATAGAATCACATGCTCTGCTATTATCTATTCAGTGGTATAGTTACGATTGAGGCAGCTATAAAGAAGTTTAAAAGTAAACCCTATGCCGGAAAATGCTGGTAGAAAACTAGGACTTCAGTAAAAATATACAAAACAAAGAAAAAGTATTTTTAATTGAAAATAACATATTTTTCATAGTATAAACAACGCATGTTAAAAAGTTTCACAGGCCTCAACCCTGCTGAATCATTAAGATAATTATATATAGATTTTAAGTTCTGTACTCAGCAAGATATTGTACATGAAGCTCCCAGTTGTCGTAACTGCGTACAGTGTTTATCTAAACAGACAAGCATTCCGTTCGCTGAAACTAATGCAGAAGAAAGTTTATGATACACATACGTCGCGTCGTGGAAAAATGAGTATAGTATTAATTTAGATGCTGATAATTGGAAAATATGTATTTTTAATGCATTAAAAATGTAAACATTTGGGCCATAAGGTTTTCAACACCTGTTTAAAGTTTAAAATATTTGCATTTAGTTTCACAAGGTTAAATACATTATATTATATAGCATATCCATGTGAGTTATTATTGTATTTATCAATCATAAAGCGGCCCCTACGCGATCAATATTTACGTCAATATAGTGCACAATAATTGACATTGTATACCCTTAGACAAAAAAAATGAGTCATCTATTGATTCTATCAACCGATCGGAGAACTTCGTGAGAACTCGCAGAAGCCTTATTCACATTAACACGTTTTCAGTAATTGTACTGTGTTGTTTGCTATTTAACGCAGTACGCACTCAAGTAACATAAAAGAGAGAGCTTTCCTTTGTGTGTTTCCGTGGCCGAGAGGTTTAACACACAACATCTGCGTTCGTAATCTCACGGATTCGATTCCCGTTCTACTTTATTTTACTAAATGTTAGGATAGCATTTCGACTGTAAAATAGTTTCATATTTAATTTTATATTTGAGTTCTATGGCTTTAATGCACACACAAAACACATAAATGAAAACCTTCTAATAATTAAATGAAGAAAGAAAATAATATATTCTAAAATGAAAACTTTAACAAAATTAATATCGGTGTATGAACCCTCAGCATCTATTACCGTCCTCAATCTGTGGGGCATTGATGCAATCAAATTTTTACAGTCACGCGGACTTTCGGCTAGAGCATCCCATACGTCCTGAATTTGTGCCTATAAGCCATCTTTCGTCTTTCGTGCATCTGCAGGACAATTAGTGTTCATTATAAACAAACTTGTTAGAGGCTGTTGCTTTTGCGCAGAACGTGTGCATATCAGTCTATTAAAATAAATACATTGACATCACCTAGAACAAACCCTGAATGTGGTAAAATAATTGTAACAATAACGACATTAACATTGATTTAGTTCAATTGTCAAAATAAAATGTATTTAATTCATGAAACATTTTAATACAAATATCACGAAAATAACTACATAATTGAGGACGCGAACCTGCGACCTTCATTAACTGAAACAGTGACTGCATGCTTTACCGCTGACCTAACAGGGCACGTAGCAGTATCTTCACTCAGTTCATGCCACATAACGCAGAAGCTCAGGGCCTGCACAATTATGACTAGTTTAGCAGTGTGAACCCAGCGCTGTGTCGAGTAGGACTTGGAAGAAATATGCGTTCAAGAGATGACTCTTTTTTTTTATCTAAGGGTGTACAATATTATTGAGGGTCTGTAGATCACATTGAGTGATTGCACAATATATTGAGTCAATCAAAAGCAGTTGGATTTTTATTGTGCGATGTAGTAAATATTTCGTCGTCGGTTAACAATATTGCGCAATACTAGTTCAGTTCTGTGTTAACAGTGTTGTTTCTTCATATTCCACATGTTGACTGGACAAGTATCGCCCGCGAACTAATTTATTGAGCAATAATATTGCACCGTGTGGGTTGGAGAAGTAATACTATTGTACAAAATATTGTGCAATATATTGACGTAAATATTGATCTGTAGGGGCCGCTTTAGGGTTGTTTGTCAGGAATTCGGTTCTTGTTGAGATATCACAAACAGTTTCCTTCCATTGGACCAAAAATGTTCACAATAGTAAACAAGGTTCTGTTAGTAACCATATTATGAAATACACGTAGATATGTGCAAATTGACAAAACAAAAACGTAGTAAACTGAAAATCTAAGTTATTGTATTGAAAATCTGAAAACTTGTTAATATTTATTATCACTCAGACATTTATACATCATCTGTAAGAATAATAAAACTGTGAAAAATTGTCCGAAAATTTATAAAATGTATATTTTTATAACAATGTATTTCAAAATATGTACTTATATAAAATTAAATAAACATTATTTATTGGAAAGAAATTTTGAAATTTGGAAGACCCCTCCAGAAACATTTATTTGATTGTGATGTTTATCTCCACACAAGATAAATATTTATTAATCTAAACATATGTTCTATAATTGTGACTATTATAATTAAGTGACGGATTTGTATGACGTAGTTAGAAATATTCTTACACTTAAAATTTATAAAAATATGTCATAAATATGACCCTGTAATTTAATTATATATTCAAGTGTTAACACTTATTTCTAAATATTTTAACATTTTCTATGATAAATTATGATTATTAGATACATTAAGATTATATTAACAAACAGAGGAGACTGAAAAACTTTCAGGTATTAATTTCATAATTTTATATTTACATATGTTTTTAGTTAGTTGAAATTTTATTTTTGGCTTAATGAAAATGATATCACAGAAATCCTCGCTCTTGATAGGAGCTTTTTTACGCCTTTTTTAAATAAATCTGTAGTCAAGTTATCAAGCCTAGATCCTGTCTTGATGCATCTGGCACTGAAGTTATAATAATTATTAGATCAATCGACATTAAAAATCAATTGAACTTACAACGGAACTGTCAACAATCGCATGCCTGAACATATCTTAACATTTTTCAAAAGAAGCGTTGTGATGTACCAAGGACGTGTCCAAAAAAAAAAAATCTGCTGTTTTTAACTGCAAGGCATAAAAATCGAAGCCAGAATCCAGCAATGACAACCCACTGAATGGAGCAGACAGACTCGATGATTGAATAAGAGTGGAGTGAGATTATCCAATCTAACAATGGAAGGGTCTACTGGGAGAGGGAGCTATGCCACTTTGAGAAGAAATGGAAATAAATTGGATTTTTTAAATCATTACATTACGAAAGATCGGCCGCGGTGGACTAGTGGTTATGCTCCATGTCTCTGGTCCAGAGGGTCGCGGGTTCAAACCCGGCCGGAGTCGATGGATTTTTTAGGATGGAAAAATCCAAGGAGCAAGTCCTCCGGGAGGGACTTTCAGCCGTGGCTCCCGAGTCTTAAGATTTTCAGGGTCCTAAAATATCCTTAAGCCTGAATGAAAAGGCCTCTAAGCAAAATTTACCGAATTTTCCCGTCCTAGTACTACTTTGGTTTCCTAGATGTCAGTATGAGGCGGAACGCTGACCACGGACCACTCAAATGACGTCTATACGAAAGCAAGTGTAACTAAATTAGTATGGTACAAATTATACCTTGTAGGGGGAGAGCGCCTAAATCTCTATTAAGGGAAACATGGGCTTACAAGAAGAAGATATATTTCGAAATTATTTGTACAATAATGGGGTAACTTTTTTTTTCTTTAACTTACTGTTATGTAAACTTAGCAAACGGAAAAATATAAATTGTAATACAAATAGCACCATAATCCTTATCAAAGTGGCACAGCTCCCTCTCTCTCTAGACCCCTCAATTCATAAGTTGTATTACTCCCCCATAGTTTAAATGAGAGAGTTGGCGCTGAATTTTAGTGTCTTGGAGTTAAAAACGGCAGATATTACTTGAACATGCCCTAGGTATATCACAACGCTTCTCTGGAATAAATTGTAAGGTTGGTTTCGGTATTCAATGGTTGACAGTTACCTTGTTAGTTTCCAGAAAGAATAAAAACTACTGAAACATGAGAAATTCCACATCTAATATATAAAAATGTTTGTATGTTTGATTGTTTGTACATTATGCGCGACCATATCGTTGATCCGATGTGATGGTTTTTTTTTTTGTAAAATGTTCAGGAGATTCCCGGGATGCACATAGACTATAAGAGAGTTGTGATACTCAACTCCTAAACCCTTAAAAACGTGAAAAACTTGAAAAAAGTCAATTTTTTCACGATTAAAGGGCTTAGGCTGCCTAAACCATAAAAAATACACAAAATTAATGTACACAGAATTGAATATCTCAAACAAGTCTACAAAAAATCCGCGACAGCATATGCTTATATTTTACAGATTATTCACAATAGCCATTTTTGTCTTTTATTTATGCCAATAAGATCGGAATAAGTAGATTCCCGGGCAAACGTGCGCTGGCCATACCGTTTATCGAATTGTGATGGGGATTTTTGCAAAATGTTCAGAATTTTCCCGGAAACGTTATAGGCTATAAGAGAGTTTTAATGCTTAGGCCCTTCACCCTTAAAAATCGCCCTTTGTAATGAAAAATGTAAAAAAAAAGTAGTTTTGTACGCTTAAACGGTTTACTCTGCCTAAACCATAAAAAATAAACCAAATCAATGTACACATAATTGAATATTTCAAAAAACTCTACAAAAAAGTCCGCGACAGCGTATGTTTGTCTTTTACGGATAACTTACAATAACCATTTTTGTCTTTCATTGATGCCAAGAAGATCGGAATATGTAGATTCCCAGGAAAGCATAGCAGCGCACAGCGGGTATTCTTTTACGGATAGCGGGCATTATTTTACGGATAACTCAAAATAACGAATTTAGTCTTTCAGTTCATTTATACCAAGTACATTGGACTACGTAGATTTCCGGCCGCGCCGGGTAAACAGCACGGAGTATCTAAAAATAATGATGATAGAAATGTTTTTTTTTTTTCCTTTTTCTTATTTAACTAAAGGTAAAGGCACATTATGATTTATTTAGGCGTAGCATAGTACGCCGGGTATTAGCTAGTAATAAATAAATCCTTTATACAGAACGTAAATAAGTGTGTTATACTCGGACCAACGGATCTGTGCCCTTGTAGCGCTGACATCGTTCTTAGAAAAGTGCATGTGTATACTCACACCATTTCACCGCACTCCGCTCCCACTACGTCAAACAACAGCCATCGAGTAGGGATATTGCCAACTTCCCCCAGTGTCATGGCTCTTGAATATTGAATAATGCAAGGTTGGAGTTGAGTTGACAACACTGGAGTGCAAGTGTAAGAGAGATGCAGAAGAGAGAGAGAGAGAGAGAGAGAGAGAGAGAGAGAGAGGAGAGAGAGAGAGAGAGAGAGAGAGACAGAAATGCAGGGAAGGAAATGATTTGCCGGCAGAAAAGGAAGTAGGCTTTAGTCCACATATCTTACGGGGGCACAGATCCGTTGGACGGACAATAGAAGGACAAGTGAGATTGTTACCATGTGATCATAAGCCCATGTCCTAAAACGTTTAACATGTTAGGGTCTCTCAAAAAGTAAGGAGCACATAAACGGTATAAACAGAAATGACATACATAACTAAAATAAAAAGAACATTACACGAAGAAGGAACATTAATTCTGAAGGCGCTCAAGATGGCATCAGCTTATTTCAATATTTTTCTGTAGCACCCGGTTAGGAGATGACGAACTGTAAAAAAATATTACAAACATACCCGAAATACTCGTATTTTAGCTGGTACTTGAATATGTATCAAAAGTCTATGGCTAGCCTCCACTTGTTCTCTTACATTATAGGGCTATGTTAAATTGTTCAAGAAGTCCAATAACATCACTAGATAAACTAAATCAGTAAATAAATCTCAGAAATTATAATTTTAGATCATTATTGGGATATACAAAACTACATAATCATCATCATCAGCATCATCATCTTCATTCAAGGGATTTAGGCAATTGCCCGTTCCGAATTAATATTGCACCATCAGCCAAAAAGCTTCTAGGTCGTCCAAAATTTGCTTGGGTCGGTTCCTTTTATGACAATCCGGCTGATTTCCATGAAGCTTCTCAGTAAGATAAATGTCTCCTGGAAGCGTTACGAGCGCTTCGCAGGACAAGGATGGTGGAAGGGCTGCTTCCTCGGAAGCCTCCAAACATTGTAATCTGTGTGAATCCACCCCCAAAGAGAGGGCTGCTTCTTCCGCTATTCAAGCCCTACAAGTTTAGCTGTGCTATTCCTTGTAGCACCTGTTGGACGTGGCAGACTTGACGAAGATGTGGCCGCCACAATCTGGATACAGATTCGCATTACTTACGTTGTGAGCTATTTACTTAGTGCCACTCGCCTCTTTACCACCCGCAAGATTAACCTAAGGCAATCTTCCCCAGTAGAGTCGTCTGGTTCATCGGGTACTAAGCCCCCCCCCCCACCACGTCAAGGTGACTAGATCCTGGGGGGCTACATCAACTAAAACAAATCAAGAAAATATAAATAAAATACAATTTATACTTTGCAATCCATAAAAAATAGGTGAATGTACACAATGAAAATGGATAGGAAGGAAACATCTGGAAAAAGAATGAATAACAGGAGAATATCGTAAATAATTCTGACATATTAAGAAGGAGGACGACGAGATTCCAGAGTACGCCCAAGACAAATGGAATCAAGCTGGAACAGGTCTTAGCCTAAACCTTGAAAGGAAGAAGAAGAAGAAGAAATTAAATTCCTTTCACTATTTCTTTATCATGGTAAAAGTAATCAGGAAGCAGTAAGTAGTTCTTTTTCCAATACTCTTGAAACGTTATGAAGACCTGGGTCTTCAAATTCATTTCATTAAGTCTCTGAAAAAGACTGAGACTCTAATGGTTTGCACATGAAATATTCTAACTCATTCTCAGAATCGGTTACGGCGCAAAAAGTGGACATCCGAATTTCGAGATAATTTTGGTTTTAAAATTAAACTTAGGACCACTAAACATGAAAACGCAAAAAAAATTGCGGACCATCCAGAAACAAAGCAGTTAAATAACATTTTATAAGAACTACAAAATACACATTTCACTAGTTTACTGCACGAGACATCCTCCTTTTTCGATATAAATTTGGTAATAAAATGAAGCTTAGGATCACCAAAGATGAAAACACGAAGAAAATCTGCGGACCATCACTAAAGAAACTAGGTTAGAGTAATTGATTCTTTTACATAATTAAGTTAGGTTAGCTTTTAGTTTCTTACACATAGAGCATAATTTATTTACATACCTGTAATTTAATCTGACCCAAACCCTCTGGCGGCACTATGGCCCTGGGGTCGACTCAGCCTCTAACGGAAATGAGTACCAGACGCTTGTTCTGGGGGTAAAGGCGGCCGTCACGCAGGGCTGACAACCCGGCTGACGTGAAGTGCCGATTGTCTAGAAAAAGTGGGAGCCTTAACTTCCTACTACCCCAAGGGCCTCCGGGCCTGTTGTGGGATTACTTTACTTTACTTACCTGTAATTTAATATTGTCTAAATACCATTCTATTTATTACTTTCACATGTTAGATTAATTTAAATACGTTAGGTTAGCTTTTAGGTTATTATACATGTATTCTAATAAATTATATTCAAAATTTAGAAGATTACGTTATAAATAAGTGGTTCTATTTATTGAATATTTTGTAAGGGCTAATTTACCGTTGTTCATTTTTGAGAAATACATACGACGACTTATCGATTATTATCGACAATCGATTCAGTTGAACCATTTTTTTAAAGGAACTCTATGTGAGGATGTGATTTATATTAAATTTCGAACTCTTTGCTATGTAATTTCGGAAATACAGCACTGCACTTTTACTACAATAAAATGTTTATTCTATTTTCGTATCTGTATTGAAGAAAACATGTTTTCACTCTGGAGTATAACGTCTGAATATCGAATCTGATGTCACGACCACAATGGCAGCCACTTACTTCAGGTAATATAGGGAATAGTGCTTTATAAATTGTCATTTTACAGCTTTGTTTGTGGATGGCCCGCAATTTTTTTTTCATGTTTTCATCTTCAGCGTTCATTTTAAAACCAAAAATATCTCGAAATTCAGATGTCCACTTTTTGCGCCGTACCCTCAGAATCTTCTGGTGTGTCTTCTAAGTTTTTTTGGGAGGGGAAAATAATTAAATGAAAAATGTTTGATAATTGTACAAAATAAAAGTTAGCGTTAATTGGATATTGAAACTAAAACATCCTAATATATGGACAAATCATGGATGAAAGAATTGTTTTAATTATTTGTATTGATATCAGCGCCAAAGCGTATGTAATATATAGGTACACGGCATATAATTAAGTAACTCACTAATTCTATCGAACACGTAGATACATGGCCGAGCGTACATAAGCTCTTCATACATTCCTATACGCTGCTAGTGTTTTCCAATCATTTGGTATATACACCAGTTATTACTTCACTTCAATTATCTTCAATAATTAAAAACCAAGATTATTGAATATGTGTAAACTTTCAATAAAAAAGGGAAATGGAGAAGAAGTAACTGAAGTCCAGCCGCTGGATCCCCGATTCTAACGTTTAGGTTGTACGAGGGGTAAAAAAGAGGAACTCGCCCTCTACTGCCAATAAGGGAATACCTGAGTGGGAATACAACCAATCACTGCTCTAGAACGCCGCTATAGCGCGCTAGTAAGGTTTGAAATTGCTGAGATGTTGTCAGCTGTATTTCTTCTAACCGCATACATAAACCGGCCCCTCCCACTGAATATCCACATCGAAAACACTGTCGTGAAAACGTCAGAGCTGAAGACTGGACTATAGGCAAAACGCTGAGCGACAGGGTATTTTATACTAGGCTACAATAAAGTATCGCTTTACAAAATATCGCGCAAAGTAAAAAAATGTAATAGGGACGGCCATTGGAGAAAGGAGATCGGCGCAGTGGGGCTCCTACTTTAAATTTTTGGAACAAGAAACATTATTTAATATTTGGGTAAGTTCTTAGGAAAATGTTTGGACCAAAGAGAGATGAAAAAACAGGTGAATGGAGAAAACTAACTAACAGTGAACTACATGGTCTTTATAGGAAGCCAGATATAATAAGAAAAGTTAAGTCTCGTAGACTGCGATGGGCAGGACATGTGGAAGGAATGGGGAGTGACAGACCTGCATGAAAGCTTCTTGTAGGAAAACCAGAGGGAAAACGCCCAGTTGGTAGACCAAGAATGAGGTGGGAGAATAACATTAACTATGATTTGAGGGAAGCAGATTATACAGGGAATGATTGGAAAACATTAGCTCAGGATAGGGATGTATGGAGGGCTTATGTCCGCGCGGACATGAATCTACGGGTTCGATAGTGCCAGTGAGTTAGTTATTTAATTTGGGTTGCATAAAAAATAGTTTGGAGATTGAATTAATTCAAGAAAGAGAACTCAAGGAAACCCAAGACGATGGTGAAAACATTAATACAATCCATATATACTCGTAGCCTAATAAGAGAGCTCCTTGACAGAAGCGAGCGCAGATTGTTAGGGAACAATAATACATTCAAATGTAACCGTAAATCATAATATAGGCTCAAAATACGATTCGTTAGTCATAAGTAATGTCACGAGTGTTTTCCAAATTATCGATAAATTCACGACTCACGAAGTGAGGAGTGAATTTTTCTAGAGAATTTGGAAATCAAGGGTGGCATTTGTTAGAACTATTTAACGAATAAAATTAAGCTGTTTACTCACAAATCATTATTTAACTATAGTTATTTTAAAATATTTATATATTTAATGTAAACGGCGATGTTTGAAAACAAATGAGAAACGATTGGTACGCTTAATTTGCTTCTTTTGTTCCTTACTGCAACCAGATCATATTATTTATTGCCAAAGGATCGCAATGTTGTAAGAATGCACCCTAGTGGAGAAATTTATAACCAACGTTATAGGTATTAATTAATTTCTGATGTCCTATGATGTAAATATGTCAATATATTTTTCTGGAACGTCATTTCCTGGAAAATAATTCGTTTAAGAAAGTGCAAACAATGGTTTCTTTTTTTTTTTTTTGGTATAATCAATTGTTGCAAATGTTTTTTATATTATCTTTCGTATGCACTTTCTGTTGACATTCATGCACTATATATACAATCTGGTAGCCGTATTTCTTAGAGGGTAGGTCACCGCAAAATAATGCTATGACCTATTCATAATGTTAAAAAGGAGGTGCTTTCTTTATTATGATAAACTTTGGTTGGTAAATTCTAGGCGAAACACGACTGTGATTGGTTGTAAATAAAAAATCATTGAAATGTGATTGGTTATTGACTCGCATTTGGGGCATGAGTTAAATGTCACAAATAATGAGCTTTTCGTCTTGCAGGAGACGCTGCATGACTATCCATCCATAGGTCAGAGTGACTTATTCATTCATCCATTCCTAGATACTGCCTACGTAAATTTACTTGTTACTTTTTCCTACATCCATGATCAAATAAAACGAAACGAACTGTTAATGTTCCAATTTTTTAAGATTATACCTGTCTCCCTTAAAATTTTATTTTATGGCATACACCTTCTATTACATGTAGCCAACCCCTAAGATACACCAAATTCTATCACAAGACACGTGACGAGCACATGTAAATGTTTGGTCTCAAATCGGTAAACTAATAGTAAATTACGATGCGAGGTTGGGAAGTGGTTTTTTACAGAATCGAGGAAAATGTTTAAAAACCCAGCGATAGAGGTTTTTAATTTCCGAGATTCTGTAAAACACTTCACAAACATGCGTTGTACATTATTGTTTGCGCGATGGTGTTTTCAAAATAATAAATAATAGTACAATAATAACATCTTCGTTGGAAATATTTTCGTTCATTATAAACAATTGTCTATTAATTGAAACAACAGGAGGCCCTAAGACCATTACCATTGATAACATGGCCGCAAGTACGTATTTATTGTTTTATATTGTTTCAAATAAAGCTCAGTTCTTTTAAAATGCAGTGGTTTGTTTCGTATAATGTATATTAACACTACCTTTTGGATATTTGCTGTATATACATTGTACGTAGTATACATAGAGGGCAGTGGTTTTACTTCCCGCACGTGGGTGTAAATGTAATATTGCAGTATATTTATTTAGGTAGGCAACACCGAAATGTAGGAAGTTGAACTTTTAATAATGGTCGCCATTGCTGGTAAGTGCGATAAAACGCACTATCGGGCAAAAAAAATAACCTTTGTAAGCGTCACAGAACTTTACGTTTTACATGTTTAATTCCGATATAATGTCCATAAACATAGCAAAACGAATTTACAGCCAATTTACAACCTCTGGATATTGACATGTTTCATTAAAACACAAAAATCAATATATTTATAACAGAGCTGTAACTGAATTCACAAACGATACAAAGACCAAAATATGTTCTAATAAAATACTAATTATTCCATAAACTTACTGAACGACTGATTTGGAGTCATTTCGTAGAATTACCTGTAACAAACAAACAAACAAATAAATTATAATTTAATTAGTACTGATGAGTACTTGCAATTTACAAAATGAAATACAAAGTTTATCACAATTGTTAACAATACATCTTTGTATTGTTAAATAATTTATTTTAATTGCGCTTGCAAGTAATAAGTACTGTTTATTTGAACTTACTTTTTATGTCCATATAATTTATATTAATTATCCCTGTTTCCTTACTTGTAAAACTGTAGTTCAGTTCTGGCTTTTGTAGCCACATTTGAGGAGTCAATGTTGTTTGGTGCGGTAAGAGGGCGAGTTGCAGGTACTGCCAGCAACTAAAGTCAGTTTTGAATACATAATAGTTACTGCACGCTGAATTTTTTATCTACTAATTCTGTGTTAGTGAATATTTATGTTTTCTAATATATTTGGAGTGTTCATTATAGAATATTGTTGTTTTTATAACAATTTATTTTTTTATTGCGAATGAGCCCATGTAGGACTACGCAAAGTACAAAGAGCGTTTTCGATGAGCCCAAATTTCTTTCATTCTTTTGCTATGAGCTTGTTTTCTATCATCTGTCCAAATTGTTCCAGTTTTTTTCTTCGGTTTGTCCTCTTGGTCAACTTGCCACTTATTCACCTTAATTCTAAATACATCTCTATTTGGGATATCTTCTTTAGTAATTCCTGCCAATTTTAAGTCCTTTTTTACTTCATCAATCCACTTCATAGTATCCACTGGAGCTTTACTTCTGTTTTCGTAGAATTCCATTATCTGTTTTGTAAGCCTATTTGAGTTCATTCGTTTAATATGGCCATAAAATTTTAACCTTCGTTTTGTACTATCACTATGAATGTCTGTATATACGAGTATATTTTCCTTTTCACTTCTGAGTCTAACTGCTTCACCTATGACTTGTGGACCAAAAAAATTATTGTTATTATTATTATTATTATTATTATTATTATTATTATTATTACTTACTTACTTACTAACTGGCACTATCGAACCCGTAGGTTCATGGCCGCGCGGACATAAGCTCTCCATACATCCCTATCCTGAGCTAATGCTTTCCAATCATTCCCTGTATAATCTACTTCCCTCAAATCATAGTTAATGTTATTTTCCGACCTCATTCTTGGTCTACCAACTGGGCGTTTTCCCTCTGGCTTTCCTACAAGAAGCTTCCATTCAAGTCTTTCATATTATTATCATTATAGTTATTATTATCATTATAGTTATTATTATCATTTAGTTATTATTATCATTATAGTTATTATTATCATTATAGTTATTATTATCATTATAGTTATTATTATCATTATAGTTATTATTATCATTATAGTTATTATTATCATTATAGTTATTATTATCATTATAGTTATTATTATCATTATAGTTATTATTATCATTATAGTTATTATTATCATTATTATTATTATCATTATAGTTATTATTATCATTATAGTATTATTATCATTATTATTATTATCATTATTATTATTATCATTATTATTATTATCATTATTATTATTATTATTATTATTATTATTATTATTATTGTTATTAATAATAAGAAGAAAATATTTTTGCATGGCTACTACTTCCTTCCTTAACTCGACAATGTTTTCTCCTGCCACATGCCTTAGGATTCACAAATATGGCTACAGTTACCAGAACTGGACTATGCTAATTAATATAATTTAAGACTAATAGTAGCGAATGATGTCAGTAGATTTCGCAATAGAAGAAAAAAAATTGTACCATAAAATAAGTCAGATATATGAAGGGAGATAATCGATAACACTCCATATGGTTAGTAACCTGTGGTGCATCATTTATCCCTAAGATAAAAAAATCTTCAATCAAAAACAGCTCAATGTTTTCCTTCACGTCACACTCGAAATCAGAATATAACTTAAACAAGCCTATACAGAATTTTATAACATTTATGAGGGTAACATATTAATGGAGGCGAATGATTTGCTCATGTATTAAGCACGTGTTCGTATCACACTATTTTACGCAGCTTAAAGATATATGATTCAGCAGGAGACAGACATTCATCATTCATCGCTGTGGATGTTGTTACACAAGATGAAGGTGCCAATAAGTAACACGTATGACGCATAAGTGATAAGACAGCAGTGAACAATGCATATTTACAAATCCACGATATAATATTTTAATATAAAATTAATACCTATTTATATAATACTCAATACATTTTATTTCAAGTATCTTCCTGTAAGGTACTCTTTTCCTCAACTTGTTTAAATTGCAGGTATTTCGGAAACCAGTTCCATCATCAGCAGAAGATTTCTAGGCTAATGACTGTCGCTTATAAAGATTCTGAAGAGAGTTTTTTTTTTGTGCTGCCTACATTTGCGTTTTAAATCACATTACGTCGATTTCTGTCTGCTCCGGTATTTTTATATTTGCTGTTTTTATATGAGGGATTTTTTTAATATTTTACATCAAAATAACAGCTTCAGTTTCGTCTATAACCTTGTAAACTACTAGTGGTGTTCTTTATGTCAATATAATTCAATATTCAGTTATCTCTCAAAACCATTTAATACAGAATTGGCATTTGAAATGGTGCAAAAAAGCTCAATTTTCAGACATGTAACATATATATTTTTCTAATTCATAGACTAAATATAAAATGTTAGGCTTCTTCTTACGTTTATAATTGAAGGGCTTTAGGGGAGTAACATGTAATGTATTACAATAATAGGAAATAAATGTATTGAAATATCCATAAAATAATTTGCACGTTCGCCAGTGATGAGTTAAAACATATAGACACACAATGTATTAACAACAATGCTGCCCAATTAGCATTTACAATTTTTTTGAAACATTAAAATCCTTATATCTCAGAAATAACTATATGTGGTTTATCATGTTATTGCCCTAAGCCCTTCAATTAGTCTTCGCCATGACCAATAATGTTATTATCAGTGAAAAATATGTTTTTTTTTAATTTATATTTTACAACTATTTATGCAATATAAGTTACTAAAACCGATTAATGACGAACATTTTTGCCTTTGAATCAATATATTGATCGGGCATAAATAGTGGACTTCTGGTTTTTAAATAAACATTGAACATATCCAACAATAAAGCAGAATCTTAAGAAAAAAACAAAAAATGGCTGCTAGGGATTAATCCTGTTTATAATTTAATCGGGATTGTCATCAATCAATTTAGTCACCACAAAAACTCTGGATTAGACACAATTTCATATATTTTGGACTATAATATTGTCGCAATAAACTGGATTCAGTTAGCGGAGGATACAGACAAGTAGAGTGTCTTAAGGAATGTGAAATTAAACATACGGGCTCCAATAGCGTTAGTGTGATGATCAATATGTAAGTGTGAGTGAATCATTAAATGTTATTAGTTTCGTAGGTGGTCAAGCCATTTTGGTACCCATATTCCAACTCATTGCCATACTGGCGTTTGAAATTTGCGGACGGCGGGCAAGAATAGGGATCTCGCATTGGTGGAAAAAGATTCCTGAGTTGTTGACTCATGAGTTGAAAGACCCGCGTAGAAGATTCTATTCTCCGTGTCAAGAAAGTTCAATTCCAGAAACTTCTAAAGTAGAAGAATCTCGACTGGACGCCCGAGAACTTTCCAGGCCTCCAAACATAACGAAAAAAAAACTAAGTAAGAAAGTGTGAAGTGCCTATATCTCATCTTATAACCACGCTGACTGCTACTATTTGTACGTATAATTTATTGGATCGTCTTTTGTTTCCGTTGCATATACTAGCGTAGAGTTCATAACATCCGAGGTTATTAATCAAAAACCTTTGCCCGGGCACATAGGAGGCAAATATTGATTCATCTTTCTTTCCTAAACACTTAAACATGAATCAACAATAGATCTCAAAAAAGTAGAGTAGTTTATGATTCTGATTTAAACTGAAAGTATCATTATTGTTATTAATCATGAAAGCTAGACGGAAAATAAAGGAAGCTAGAATGATCTCCTGAATAAGTAAGTTTCAGTACAGGTTTTATCAAACAGCAGCATGCACATAAATAACTTGAACATTTACCATGATAAATATAAAAGTGATGTTTAATATAAACAAGACGTCTGAAGTGGATGAAAAATATAACAAATGTAAATACTTGATCATTCTTCAACAAAAAGAAAATAAATAATAATCTTTAACATGACAAAACTATATCATACCTCACACAACATTCATACCACGGTCCAAGCCAGGGTAGTCTTTCCCCAGTCCTCAGGACCAAAACTTAAACCACGCCACTCGCGGCTCCAGACGACGTTGTCTCAACTCAAAGTTCCGATCGAATGATAATGTTCTTGATGTGCATTGCGTATTTGAGCGTTCCGAGGCAGAAGGGGAGATGCGCAGCACAAACAACGCAACAGGAGAGGAAAAAAGGAGAGTAGGGGCAGATGCATAGAGAAAGGATATTGGCATAGTTCACGAATTTTACAGTCCAGGGAGGATAACGGCACTAGAGTAGCGAACCGAAAATAGTACTTTCGGTTCAAAAGAAGCAAAATAAATACATATGATCCCACTGCTACAAAATCAAGTATATCATAATCAACATGAGTAGTGGTTTCAGTGTGAACTTCAGTTATTTTGAACTATTTTACATAACACCAGGAAAATATGTGAATACAAAATTGTATAATTTTAGTTCTAACTAAATCGTTGGCAATATCGAGCCCGTAGATTCATGATACCGCGGCCTTAAATTTCTTGAAAAGTTTTATCTTTAAGGGGGGTAGAATTTAAGTTGGAATATATCTAACTTGCAATTATCAATAATTGCAAATTTTGCAAAATTTTCGAAAAATTCGTGCATTTTTCAGATTTTCGAATGCATCAAAATATCCTCTATATTAGACTTAAAATAATCTATTTTAACATATGAGTCCCATAACCTATAAATAAGTTCTAAAAAATAAAACTCAAGCTATCTATGCATCCCTATTCTGACTAATGATTTCCAATCACCTCCTGTATAATGTACTTTCCTCAAATCATTATTAATGTTATTCTCCCAACTTATTATTCGGCTAGCAACTGTGTGTTTTTCTCTGACTATTAGGGACCGGATGTTAGGGAAAATGCCTATAGTTATTTATTACTGATATTGTAAAAGTGACTTCATATAAGTTCTTACATACGATCGTAGAGTTGTTTTCCATGACGTTCATTTTGCCTATAAATGCCTATTTCAGATCACAATGCCTATAAATGCCTATTTACCATTTTTTCTCGAAATTAACTTAGTATTTCAATGAGATAAATTGAAATGGACAGACTTCATGATACACATCATTGCATAGAAATTTTCAAGTGTTCCTTTTAAAAATTCTCTCTTAGAATATTTTAGGATAAGAGTGGCAAAAGACCTAGCAGGTGGATGATTTCCACCTCAATGCACTCCCGTTATGCGAAATAACATGTACTGGCTATTTTATTTTAACATAAAGCTGTAAAAATTTATGTTGTAGTCCATTTTTATAAGAGCCTATTTTGAATTTTTAGTGCCTATATTAATGATTTTAATGCCTTTTTGCCTGCCTATTTTGAAATGTTTTAAGTGCCTAATATCCGGACTCTACTGATTATCCTACAAGAAGTTTCCATGTCCGTCTTTCATTCCCCATTCGTACAACGTGACCTGCCAATTGCAGTCTACGAGATTTAACTGTTCTTGTTATGTCTGGATTCCTATAAAAAACGTGTAGTCTTCTCCATTCGCCTGTCCATCTCTCTTCAGCTCTATTTATAGCGTATACGTTAAAAAGAGGAATATGAAGGTAAAAGTATTTTAATAAAATAGTTTCATATAAAAATGATGTAGTAGCAGTAATCCATAAACCAGGGAAACTTTGTGACATGAGAAGCAATTTTTTTAAGAGTTTTGTTCGAATTACCTATTTTGAATTTTGAAACTCCGAAAAATAAAGATATTTCTTTCAAATTTTTATCGCAATTGCCTACCAGTATGAATAACGTATTTACTAAATTTCAAGTGATTTTTTTCTATTAGTTCTCAAGTTACAATTCTTTTGTTTTTTTTTTCTTTAATTAATTATACAAGTTCCTTGGAGAGCAGTTTTCATTATTTTGTTCCAATATATGCTCTGGATATTCATTATACTCACTGTTTCCAAAATTGCATTGGATTTTTCTGTGCTGTTGATACTTCTGAGTAATTTTTCAATTGATTTTTCATGCTGACGGAAACTTAGACATCTATAACATTATAAAAAATCATACCTCATGAGCATTTTGAGTATGATTAAAATCCAGTGCAAGTTTGATTCTTTGTACTCTTACAGACAAGTATGGAAATTTCGATTTAATAGGGAAAAACTGCAGTGCAAGGAACTTTTTTTAAATGGGCATGCGCTTGAAAAATCTTCTTGTAAGCCCATGTTTCCCTTAACATAGATTTAGGCGCTCTCCCCCTACAGGGAAGAATTTCAACCATACTAATTTAGTTACACTTGTTTTCGTATAGATGTCATTTGAGTGGTTCGTGGTCAGCGTTCCGCCTCATACTGACATCTAGGAAACCAAGGTAGTACTAGGACGGGAAAATTCGGTAAATTTTGCTTAGAGGCCTTTTCATTCAGGCTTAAGGATCTTTTACGAGACTGAAAATCTTCAGACTCGGGACCCACGGCTTACAGTCCATCCCGTAGGACTTGCTCCTTGGATTTTTTCATCCTAAAAAATCCATCGACCCCGACCGGGATTGAACCCGCGACACTCGGGACCAGAGGCAAGGAGCATAATCACTAGTCCACCGCGGCCGACTTGAAAAATACATTTTCAAAAAAAAGGCTATAAAGTTTTTATGCTTCTGACTGCTTTAATAACACACAATACCAAATTTATGTTTTGAAACAAATATTTATTTTGAACATTTGTGCCAAACTATATGGTGGAGACTCTCATAGGCTTTTTGGATTTTTTCGTTTTATGCATCTCTCGAATAATACATCTGATGTCAATCTTTGATACATTGGTATCATTTTTGCCACTAGTTCTGGGGGAGTTTAAAAATGGCCGCCGGCGCTTTAATAATAGTGAAATATCAGAAGTTATATATTTCCTTGAACAGGAAGCTTAGGAGAATTTTATGAGAGATAAAACAAAATGTACATTTTGCTCAATTTTCATTCAAATTTCACTCATTGATACCCTTAAAAGATGGATCTTCTATTTTATCTTATTAATTAATCATCATAGTACATTCACGAATTTAGGCCATTTGTCGACCTGTTTCGCTGTCAAGACAAACACCATTCAAAAGTGGACGCCCTGGTCTTCTTCTTTCTGCTGGTTGATAGCTTAACATTCGTTTGAGTATCCTGTGATCTTCAATTCGATGAACATGTTGCATCCATCTCGAATTAAAATCAGAAATTTTGTTTTCTGAAGGTTCTATGTGTAATTCTACTGAGATCTCTTCATTCTTTTTTTTTTAATTCCTTCTGGTATTCTTCGTGTTGAGACTTGCAAGTAAAGTTGAAGTTCCTTAGGACGGGTTACTGGCCCGACGGTAAGTAGTCCAGTGGTAGGGCTGCTACCTTTTAGTCTCTGGACAGACATTAGGATACCGCTTTACTCAGTACCCGATGGAACGGTTATACCGCCGTGACTCGGTCCTCAGAGGCTCGTTTGTGAAAACGGATTGTACCACGAGAAGGTGAGGATGAGAATTGGGTAGGAGAGGTTATATACATGTCACAACTCCTTACAACCCTCTGATTAGTTTAATTTACATATTCCTAAATAGCTAATTCAGTACTTTTAATGCAAAATTCGAATTTAAAAACATACTGATCATAGGTCAAAAATGGAAGCAACACATAGACAGAATGAATGAAGATAGATATCCAAAACAAATAACAAAATACAAACCTAAAGGAACCCGAGATGTGGGCAGACCTAGAAAGAGATATGCTGAAGTCGGAACGGGTCAACAGACCTAATCCATGAATGCAGATGATAATGATGACTGATCATGTTGACTTTTGCATGACTCTAATGACATATGTACATTTAATGAAACTTTGCTATAAAGTTTTACCTTTATTACAAAGCTTTTGTGTTGATATATTAATTCGAAACTCAGTGTATCATCTCTTTTTCTCCCTCCTCTCAAGCATTCTGATTAAATCGCAGTGAATTTCATATAGATCTATTATTAGAGCAGCTTATATGTAATTTTAATTCGTACGCCATTTAGTAAGAGATTTTTACTAACGACATACTAAATGGTGTGATCGTATGAAAAAATATTTTTCCATAAAAAATTGCACAGGCTTGCAAAATGCAACCTATTGATTTTTTTTGTATTATAGGCCTATCTATACTCATTCTCGAATTACTTTCTACGCCGATTTCAATTATCATCGCCACATTTTTTATTTCATTTCACTAAGTATTTTTCACAAAGTCAATGTGACAATACTTGAATTTTAGGTCTATTTTATAGTTAAAAGAAACATTTTAAACATCCCAACAGACATATTTTTGTTACAAAAGTATTAACAACATTTACTTACATTTATATATCATAATAGTGCTATGTCATCTCCTTCAATTCTCCATCTAGCACTACTTAAAATTAACGGGTCTTTGGATTTCGGAAAGTTCAGGATTTAGTGATTGTGGGTCAGTGTTGACATAGCAACGCATTTAAGGTAAGAGTCAATATTTCGCATCCATATAATATAACTGATAGAATAATAGTTTATATATATTTTCAGTGTAACATTTTTTGAAAGGAGTTTGGACGTCAAGAGTCTCTTAATGCATAATAGCACGCATTTTCAGAATTGAGCTTATGTTTAATTTCTTTGTGCATCTCATTCGTACTTGTGATTATTATTTGAATTCAGCCACTTCCCCAAAAGTTCTCTGGACATTGAAAATAAAAATTTCTAATTCGTGGGAAAATGGTAGGTGAAAGAATGTTCAACGGATTTGTATTGATTTCAGCGGTAAAAAAAAAGTGTGTGTATATATGTATGTATATTTTTTCAGGTAAATGTTTTATTGCATACCTTAGTATTAATCAAAAACCAAGATAAAAAATGCATTAATATCTTTATTTTTATGCAAATTTCACTCAATATGCATACTAATTAATTTTTAATGGGCAAATAATACGAAGGAAAAATGTCAAGTTTTCTATTTCAAGGCTGTTGCTATCTCTCTTAGCAGGATCATCATTGGTAATAAAAAATAGTGAACTCATAATAATATCTGAATATTTGAAGTGATAATTTATTTTTTCGTAAATCCTGGTATTAACCAGGGTTATGTAGCTTATTTGATTGATAAAATATAAGATACTACTTAGTAATTCAAGTATTAGTTTGAATAAAAGTTTATATATATGTAAGAACAAAGCCACCAAAACTTCAGTAGCACTTTTTATCTATTAAGTGAACATTGATCATGAACGTTTTACTTCTGTTATCTGTTCTGGCAATTTTGTGTAAGTTTTCAGTATACCACATTAAGAGTATCCGGAATGTACTATATCGTTAATGTATAATATCGTTTACAAAGAGCTTGTTTTCTAATTCAATAATTGCCCCGAAAACAGATCTGATGAAAGTTAAAAATTAAATTGTACCTGTTTGTAGGTGCCGTCGTCCTCTACTTTGTTAAAATATGCCCTATATAAAATTAACTGGAGCGCTTTCGGAAGTTATCTTCCATCTTCTGCAGGTTGAGCTTCTGCTACTCGTTGTTGTTGTGTATGGTGATGTATACTCCAACTGTTTTGTAGTTGTAGAAGATGGAAGATAACTTCGGAAAGCGCTCCAGTTAATTTTATATACATATTTTAACAAAGTTGAGGACGACGGCACCTACCAGCAGTACAATTTAATTTTTAACTTTCATCATATGACTTTACCTCAACGGAATTTGATATGAATTTTACTAGCATTGAAAATAGATCTAACCCACATAATACAAAATGTTGGCAAAACGAAAAAAAAAATAATAATAATAATGTTCATTTTGAGGCTATATACATTTTAGTCTATTCGAAACATATACAGCCAATTTGAATGCAAAATGACATGTTACTAACTGACTATTAACAATTTAATATAGAAATGAGTGCAAAAAGATCTCTTTATAGAGTGGAAAAATGATCTAACGCATTTTTAACTAAAAATGCTACAATAACAAATACAGATTGATGAGTGATTCAATTTAAAAAATTATAACTGAATCAGTGTTCAATATTTATTTTCCATTTAATGTTTTTTCGTTATATTCTTTGTGTATTTCTTATTTTCACTCAATTTCTCTAATAATCTTATTAAATTCACGGAACTGTGGCGGAATTAATTTGCACATGTGTAATAATTGTTTTCCGGCACTGCTACTCATGACTTGACTAACCTCTTCCGCCATTTTGCTATAGATATATCACTATTCACTTGAAAGCAAACTTTTAAAAATGAATAAAACAGGTTTGGAAGAGAGATTGGATAATTTTACATCCATCATGCCGTGATATTCTCCGGAAAGATCACTAATCCACTGAAAACTCAATTTTCGAATTTATGTTGGTTAGATCTCTTTTCGAGGCAACTATTCAATTATATTCTTACGGAAGAAATACTAAAAACCAATCTGCACATTCTATTAAAAACACTAATAAACTGGGATTGGAGGTAAATATCAATAAAATTTAATACATGGTCACACATGTAAATAAATTGGAATTTACAATGGAAATTGACTGTTAATGACAAATGGACGAAACTTTGAAAAAAGTGGCTGAATTATAATACCTGGGGACAATAATTACATAATGGAATGAGGTGCAGAAAGAAATTAAAAACATACTCAACTCTAGAAAATCGTGCAATTATTCATTACAGGGGCTCTTCTCATCCCAACTTCTCTAAAAAAAACTTTAACTGAAAATAAATTAAAAAGAACAAGGGCGTTTGAGAATAAAGTTCTAAGGAAAAAATTTAGGACTAAAGAGAGATGAATGGAGAAGACTACATAACTCTGAGCTACATTATCCTTATTGGAAACCAGATTAATAAAATAATTCAGTTCGTAGGGTGTATTGAGTAGGGCATGTGTCACGAATGGGGAGTGAAACAAATCCCTGCAGGAATCCCAAAGGGAAAGTGCCAGGAGATAGGTCAAGAATGAGGAGGAGAATAACATTTACCACGATTCGACGGAGGTAAATTATACAGAGGATGATTGAAAATTATTAGCTCAGGATAGGGATGTAAGGAGAGCTTACGTCCACGCGGCCATGAATCTGGGGGCTCGATAGAGGCAGTAAATTAATGAATCAATTAGCCGGAATAATAATGAAGCTTTTAATGTCATTTATAAAAGCGATTGATGTAATTTATGCCATTCTGAAGCCAGACTAATTAATTGCATGTTTTAAGAGAGTTAAAAAGTACTCATAATCAAATAAATTATATCTCTGGTTGTAATTACCTCACACTATAAAACATTTTGTGTTTGTTTAGCTTTAAAATACAGAGTGTCCCATTCAAGCCTCCCACATTTTAATTAATCATAACTAACAAAGTAAGCGGAATTATGAAATGAGGCCGGTTTTAAACGAAACGGAAACTCAAAGAATTTTCATTGCCACACACTAAAACACCTCTATATGTGCACCATTAGTAGCACGAACAATTTCAAGTCTCTATTCGATATCATGCCACGTTCTGTCCTACATGCCCATTGAACTGCCGGGAAACTTGGCGAATTGATTTTTGTGGACTTCTCTGAAATCCTGCTCTAATTTCTTCAATCTTTTCTTCAGAAACGCGTGTACGAGCACCTCCTGATTCGTTTTTTAACGCTTCCAGTCGCCAGAAACTTTTCAAGTCATGCTTTAATGGTCTTCTCATCAGGTGCATTTCCCCCATATTCTCTCCGGTAATTTCTTTGCACTGTAATTATTGACTTCGCCTCTGCATACCAAAAAAACAGTTTGTGCTCGTTGCTGAGGAGTCTCCATTTCGTTTTATGTCATTATTGTCCAACATGCAACAGATGAATTAACTGCAACAATAAAAAATATTCTTTGAGTTTCTCTTTCTGTTAATAGCAACCTCATTTCATAATTCCGCACACCTTGAGAGTTATGATTAGATACCGGATGTTAGGGAAAATGCCTAAAGTTATTTATTATAGATATTGTAAAAGTGACTTCATGTAAGTTCATACCGACGACCCTAGAGTTGTTTATCGTGATGTTAATTTTGCCTATAAATGCCTATTTCAACTCATAATGCCTATTTGCCATTTTTCTCGAAATTAACTTAGTATTTCAATGGAATTGATTGAAATGGACAAACGTCATGACACATACTCGTATCATTACATAAAAACCTTTAATTAACTGGAAATATTATTTTTCATGTTGATAACACTGAATTCAGTCTGTAGTCCTTGTTCACAGACAGGTGCTACAAACACAAAGTTGTGCGACTAGCTTTAGAATAGTTGTTTCACGATGCTTAAAGAATGGACAAGAGACAAACCGACCAATTTCGTGAAAGAATTTGGTGCGCAAATATTCTCAAGTGACATTGTTTTCCAAAGTATGTAAAATGTCAGTGAATTGCGCGAAGAAGTGCCATGTTTCGCATCACGTACACACTGCAAAACATAAGTATGCTCTTTGTAAAAACGCAAAACAACTTCCACGTATGCTCTTGATAGCATATGTTTATAATCTTTACGTAAGGCTGTAAAATTTTATGTTGTAGTACATTTTTTTGTAAGAGCCTATTTTGACTTTTAGTGTCTATATTACAAAAGACATCTCACACATTTAAGCCACGGAAATGAATTTTTTAAGATCTGTAAAAGGATGTACACGCATGGATAGATTACACAATGAATCAATAAGAAATGAACTGGAGATATTTTCAATAGTTGTTAAACTAGAAGAGAACAAATACCAATGGAAAGAACATTTTAGACAGAATGGACAATATAAGATTACCCAAAAAGATCAACACCTACAAACCACATGGGAAAAGATATTTGGGACGGCCAAGGAAACGATGGACTTGAGACCGGAACAGGTCACATTGATCTAATCCTAGAAAAGAAGAAGAAGTGCCTATATTAATGATTTTAGTGCATTTTTCCCTGCCTATGTTAAACTTTTTAAGTGCCTAACATCCGGACTCTAGTTATGATTAATTAAAATGTGGGAGGTTTCAATGGGATACGGTGTACATATGTATTTTTCATCATCATCTGCATTCATGGATTAGGTCTGTTGACCCGTTCCGACTTCTGCCCATCTCTTTCTAGGTCTGCCCACATCTCGGGTGCCTTTAGGTTTGTATTTTGTTATTTGTTTTGGATATCTATCTTTATTCATTCTGTCTATGTGTTGCTTCCATGTTTGTCTATATGTATCTATTTTATCAGTTATTGCAAATATTTCAAGTTCCTGTCTTATTTCTGTGTTCTTGATTCTGTCTTCCTTAGTGCACCCTTTAACAGATCTCAAAAATTTCATATCTGCTGCCGTTATCCTACTTAGATCTTGTTTTTTATGTATCCAGGCTACTGAACCATAGAGCAGTACCGGTACTGCCAACGTTTTATAAAATTTCAATTGGGTCTCTCTTGTTGTTTTGTTATTTACTGATCGTTTTATCGTACCACATATTCCCTGGGATTTTGCTATTTTATTAGTTATATCATTATCATAATTAAATTAAATGTCACATCCTAGATAATTGAGATGGTTCACTTGTTCTATGATTTTGTTTCCTATTACTATTTTGGATCTGATTTGATTTTTCCCTTGGAATGCTATTACCTTAGTTTTTTCTATGGATATTTTGAGATTATATTGTTCACATATATTATGTAGTTTAAAAATATTCCTTATTTGCTATTATTACCTGGTCATCAGCGTATAATAATGTTTTCAAGCAGTGTGTTTTATCTAATTTTATTCCTTTATTTGTTTCTTCGTTCCATTTTTTTTATTATATCATTGATGTATAGGTTAAACAAAACTGGAGAGATACTGCATCCTTGTTTAATTCCTTGATTAGTATGAATTTTATTTTTACTTACTTCATTTCTATTTTTTATAACAAAATCGAGTACAAACTCTTTATAGCTCCTATTAAGTGTTTCAGAATTCCTTTTTTCTTTTAAAATTGTCCATACTTTTCCTCTGTCTACTTTATCAAATGCCTTGACAAAATCAATAAAAGCTATGTGTGTTTCCATGTGCATTTTTAAATATCGTAAATCAGTTATACTGAGTTTTTTTACCATCGCATATCTGTAATAAGATACACTTTTCCTATTATGTATCCTGAATAAGAAAGTGAAGTTTTAACTAGAAGTAGTAGTGTAAATGAAAATCTTCACTAAAAAATGTATTGTAACAATTATATATTAAATATAGAAATATAATTGATTTAAACTTCGAAAATACACATTTATGTTGATCCTGATGAAGATTTTCGGGCTGTAGTCCGTGGTCGTGAGGCTTGTAGTTCCCCGACGTTTCGCCAGAGACTGCGTCTGGCATCCTCAAGGGTTGTCTTGAGACAGTCTTAAGCCTCACGACCACGGCCTACAGCCCGAAAATCTTCATCAAGATCATCATAGCAACTCCGGCCGTGAAAGTCTACGTGAATACACATTTATATTGATGGAAATCTGGTCTATTAAAGACTATTTTACACAAATTGTGGTTAAGTTGCTAGCATGTAGTCCCGAAAATCCTGGGTTCAAACCGGTCATGATCGATCGAGTGTTAGGATAGAAAAATCCATGGGAAAAGTCCTCCGGGAACGACTTAAAAAAGCTTCAAGTCTGAAATAAAAGACCTCAGATCAAAATTTAATCATCTTCACCCATCCAAGTAATACTTTAGTTTCCTACACTGTGTCTCATCGAGGTTATGTACTAACCACATGTCCCTTGCTGACATCTATAGGGAATAAACCTGTCTAAATTAGCCTAGTTAACAAACTTCCCACTAGGGGAGCACCCATGTCCCGCAGCGGACGACTAGGGATCAATCACATTTTTAAGAACCTGCTACGTTAACTTCTTAATACAGTGAGCAAAAATGTATAAATTTCAAACCTATACTCAGAGTAATTATTGAGAAAAGTGTACCAATATGGTGAACTATGTATAGATTATTTAGGACTCTGTGTATTAAGAAATCTTAAAATACACATATATTTTTAAAGCATAATGTAACCTAATTAATATAAAAATGTATTACTATCAGATAAATAGAAAGAGATATAATTTTTGATTAAGAATAAATGTTTGCCTCTTATCATAGCCGATATTATCTAAATCCGTTTGCAGTAGGCCTACATGTCTACTATAATTATATATATATATATATATATATATATTTGTCTAATGCCACTAGGTTGTATTTTATGACATTTCTTGCTTTCTCTCCTGGCATTGGAGGAATTGTATGTAACACAATTCTTAGGTTGGGGAACCTGAAAGGTAGAGTTACGTTACCCCGATGATACGATGGGTGATAAGTGACAATGAATCACCAGGAGAGTTCTTAAGAACTCTTAACCTAAACTTAACCTAAATTCCAGACCATGAGCAACCACATGAATAATTCCCTATAAGGAAAAATTCCCATGGTTTGACCGGCAGTCGAACCTGGGACCTCATGAACTGTAGTCAAAAACGCTGGCCACTAGCCCATAACGCTGTCGTACATGACTAAATTTATTTACCTCCAACATTTACTTTCTTTTCACTCACTCATTCCAAATATAGTTATTTATGACATAATATTATTATTTTAATTTTTATTCATTTATATCAGTTAATGGGTCCACTTTTCCATTCGAATTCTAATGTTTTTCATTGTAAGCCTATATTGTTTTACTTCCAGTCCGTCATCCTCTATCCCTAGCTATCATATTATTTCATTTCTCATTCATTCATTCATTTAATGTCGCCCTATACTTCATCTCATGTTAGGTTAGCACCCATAGGTGTTTGAAAATATATGTTTGCTGGGATATATTGGCGGATCCACCACGGTGCTACTTCATGAATTCGAACTTGAACAATTAAAAAAGGCAGGAGGGGTCAACGGTAGATTGTATTCAGTCTTCTCTGTCACGGGCCCGACCAAAAAAATGACGGTATGGGAAAAGAACCTGGTGTATCGAACCTAAAGACCACCTACTACTCACTTAACACTGCAGAGTAGACTTAAATCCATAATGGACTTCAATCCATTACGGACTTCATCCATAATATACTGGGATCGCGCAATAAACTTTTCAGGTCCGGAGCTCAAGGCGGTCTACCCGCCCAGTCGCAATAAAGGACTAAGACAGTAATTTGAGATACATGTATAAATAATTTTCGATTTATCAAGATAATTACGATACCAACAAGATGCTTAATTTTCATTGTTATCACTAGGGCTTGGATTTTATGTAATAAAAGGTAAGGTTGTAACACAGATACTATACATTATTCAATTGTTTCTGTGTGAAAACAAGACAAAAGACAGTCATATGTCTTACTTCTCATTATACTTTTCAACTGTTTGTATGTGAAACTAAGACAAATGACAGTCAGAGGTCTAACTTCTCATTATACTATTCAACTGTTTGTGTGTGAAACCAAGACAAAAGACAGTCAGAAGTCTTACTTCTCATTATACTATTCAACTGTTTCTGTGTGAAACCAAGACAAAAGACAGTCAGAAGTCTTACTTCTCATTATATTATTCAACTGTTTGTATGTGAAACTAAGACAAATGACAGTCAGAGGTCTAACTTCTCATTATACTATTCAACTGTTTGTGTGTGAAACTAAGACAAATGACAGTCAGAAGTCTAACTTCTCATTATATTTTTCAACTGTTTGTATGTGAAACCAAGACAAAAGACAGTCAGAAGTCTAACTTCTCATTATATTTTTCAACTGTTTGTATGTGAAACCAAGACAAATGACAGTCAGAAGTCTAACTTGTCATTATACTATTCAACTGTTTGTGTGTGAAACCAAAATAGAAGACAACCATAAGTATAACTTCTCATTAATACTATGTTGCAATCTTAACTTTCAGTACATATAAATTCTAGCCCTAGTTATCACAATTGAGGTTACGTATTAAAATGTGCCTCAATTGAGGAAGACGGATACAAACAAGCAAGTAGCCTATATTATTATTTAAAACTTTTATTACTATATTAAGATAAATATAATATAGCTTCCAAAAATTATGTCAATTTATGCTTGAAATAAATAAGTATATTGACCCGTAGCTTCTGATTTCACACTGCAAACAAATTCCAATAACAGGAAAGTGAGGAAGTAAAATAAAAATAATAACAATATTACTATTAATAAAACTACTAACTGGCGCTATCAAACCCGTAGGTTCATCGCCGCAAGGACATAAGCTCTCCATACATCCCTATCCTGAGCTAATATTTTCCAATCATTCCCTGTATAATCTACTTCCCTCAAATCTTCATTAATATTATTTTCCCACCTCATTCTTGGTCTACCAACTGAACGTTTTACCTCTGGTTTTCCTACAGAAGCTTCTATGCACGTCTTTCATCCCCATTCGTGACATATGTCCTGCCCAACGCAGTCTACAAGACTTAACTGTTCACATTATATCTGGCTTCCTATAAGACCATGTAGTTCACTGTTATGTAGTCTTCTCCATTCGCCTGTCTGTTCCTCCCTCTTTGGTCCAAAAATTTTCCTAATAACTTTATTCTCAAATACTCATTCGTGACATATGTCCTGCCCAACGCAGTCTACAAGACTTAACTGTTCACATTATATCTGACTTCCTATAAAGACCATGTAGTTTAATGTTATGTAGTCTTCTCCGCTCGCCTGTCTGTTCATCTCTCTTTGGTCCAAAAATTTTCCTAAGAACTTTATTCTCATATACTCGTAATCTCCTTTCCTCCCTTAAAATAAGAGTCCATGTTTCGCATCCATATAATATAACTGCTAGAATAACAGTTTTATGTATCTTCACTTTAATGTTTTGAAAGGAGTTGGGACGTCAAGAGTCTCTGCAATGCATAATAGCACGCATTTCCAGAAATGAGCCTATGTTTAATTTCTTTGTGCTTCTCCTTCTTATTTCTGATTATTGTTCCTAGGTATTTGAATGCAGCCACTTCTTCAAAAATTCCCTCATTTGCCATTAACTGTGCTTTTCCATTATACAGTTTATTTTTATGCGTGACCATATATTAAGTTTTATTGATATTTACTTCCAGTCAATATCAATAATAATAATAATAATAATAATAGTAATAATAATAATAATAATAATAATTGGGATGATCTGAATTTGATTCAAAGTTAGAAAAATGTTATCCTCGGCACATCGGTAAAATGCCGTATTCATTACTAATAATCATAGGACATTTTCAATTTTCTCTATTCCAATAGTGATTGACTACAGTGCTCAGAACGTCATAAATAAAACATTGTACCGTACCTACTTGTGTTCATTGTGGAATTTTTCCGTTGTTCTAGCAGAACTAAATCTGTTTTCATAAAAGATTACTAAAACGTTATCGTCATCACTTTATGCTGACATAAGAAATTATTTATTACTATATTTTGATAGAATGCCAGAGGAAACATTTCCAAAACTATTAGTAATCTATAAACCACGCGGAAAGAGAAATTTTGGACGCCCACACAGAAGATTGTCTGAAAAATTTTAACAATTCTAGCTTTCATGAAACCGGAACGAGCCAATAGGCTTAATCCCTGGTTGACCATGATGATGGCATTGATGATGATGATGATGATGATGATGATAACTAAAACGTTATCGTCATCACTTTTATGCTGATGTAAGAAATTATTTATTACTACATTTCATAATGTTGCTTTTCTTAGAACATCAGTCAGACATGTTAATCAGTTCTGAGAAGCGATAACTGTGCAGATGCTTACACAGCGTGAAATATAGTTTCATCTGTTGGGTTAATAATTGCATTTGTTGGAGTAGTAATATTTATTTTTATTATGTCAGAAAGCATAATTACTAACCGACAACTTCTTTTTCCAACACAAACTAGAAATTCAATTGAATGATTTCAAAATACTCCTCCCGCAGAACATAGCTATTCAGAACGCCATGAGTGATTTCCAAATTATCGATAAATTCACGACTCACGAAGTGATGAGTGAATTTATCTAGATAATTTGGAAATCAAGAGTGGCATTTGTCAGGGCTATTTAACGAATAAAATTAAGCTGTTTACTCACAATTCATTATTTATATATGGTTATTTTAAAATATGTATATATTTAATGTAAATGATGTTTGAAAACAAATGAGAAACGTTATGTTTCACTTGTTCATCACTGCAACCAGATCATATTAGGCCTATTTATTGCCAAAGGATCCCAGCTTTCCCAAATTCCTCTCTTCAACAAATCCTAACCCTTATCACAACTCTCCCCAATTCCTCTCTTCAACCAATCCTAACACTAATCACAACACTCCTACAAAATCTAGAATTACTTCGTCATACATGTCCTCATTTCAACAATGGTACCGCAATGAGAGGATTACTCTCATCGCATTACATTTCCCTAAACACCTCAGACCAGCACCTCCAATATCGGGTCATGGCGATCATCCATATTTCGCCGGTACCGACAACCTACAAACACGTAGCGGCGTGAATGTATAAATAAGACAGACAGTGGACAAAATTGCCAACTGTTCGAAAGAATAATACTCAGCAGACTGATGGAAATGACGACCGACCGAGATGTCATACCGGACGAACAGTTTGTCTTCATGCCGGGACGTTCAACAAGATTATCAGAATATGTAATTTCAGGATTTAATAATGACAAAATGGTTGCAGTGTTTTTGGACGTCCAGAAAGCCTATGATTCAGCTTGGCATGGAGGCCTTTTGTTTAAGTTGTGCTCGTTCGGTTTTCTGGGTGGGATGGTGTCAATCATTGCCTCTTTCTTGGAGGAACGTCAGTTCGTGGTAAAAAGGATAATGTACTATCAGAGTTTAAAGAGATGGAAGCGGGAGTGCCTAAGGGGTCCGTTTTATCTCCCATTTTGTTTAACATTTTTACCGCCGATGTTCCAAGGAATCTGCAAGTACAGAAGGATATGCTTTATTCTGATGACTCGTCCCTTCGATACCAGCCCACTGTTCAGTATCTTGAGGTGACATTTGATAGGAGGTTAACATGGGCTTCACATGTTGATAAGATAAAGAGTAAATTTTATAAACGTTTTATGCAGATTAAGCCCATGTTGAGATCTCCATCTCTGCCTATTAAAACTAGGACTCTTCTGTACAGGGCCTGTCTAAGATCCTTTATTACCTATGCCTGTCCGGCGTGGTTAACCTTAGCAAAAAGCAGAATAAATCAACTACAGGTGCTTCAGAATAAATGCCTAAGATTCGCGCGTCGTTACCCATTACTGACTAGGGTGGATTCCATCCATGCGGATCTGGGCATTGATCGCCTCCTGGACGTGATGGTCAAGCAAGCAAAAGTATATATGACAGAGCACATAAAAGTGATATTAAAATTATAAGTAGCCTGGGAGCATGTAACGAAAGAATGCCAACAAAATGTAAGTTACCCAAGCACTATTTGAAGCAATAGGAGTTATATGCTCCTAGGCTGTAACCTCAGACGTTTTTCTAAAATGCTAGCTATCATCGCGTTCAGGAGATGAGATCAAGGTGGAAATCACCGGTATC
Organism: Diploptera punctata; assembly: GCA_030220185.1. NCBI lineage: Eukaryota > Metazoa > Arthropoda > Insecta > Blattodea > Blaberidae > Diploptera > Diploptera punctata. Next base: position 1,414,108 of record JASPKZ010009358.1, read on the forward strand.
CTGAGGCACCTATGATATGATTGTGAAAATTGCCAGTCTCAAGACAACATTTGAGGATGTCAGACGCAGAGTCTGGCGAAACGTCGGGGAACTTCAAGTCTCACGACCACGGCCTACAACCCGAAAATCCTCAAGATCATCATAGCAACTCCGGCCGTGAAAGTCTACGTCAATACAATATATTTTGTGTCCATTGCCACCAGGATGTCTTTACGATATTTCTGGCGCTCTCCTGACACTGGCTAAATGTACTCACTTCTGAGATTGGAGCGCTGAAAAGCAGAGTTACTTTACCCCGATCATATAATAGGTGGTAAAGGCAATGAAGCATCAGAGGAGTTGTTCAAACTACACCCAACTAAATTTCAGACCATGTGCGACCCCATGAATATGTCACATTAAGGGAAAAATCCTATGGTTTCACCTGGAATCAAGCTCAGGAGCTCATGACCATGAGGCTCTCATAATATTATGGTCATACTTCTCCTATAATACGTACTTGACCAAAAGCTAGCAACGAACAAAGAAAGAAAAAAATATCGTTAAACACAGTGTGAATCAGTGATATAAAAAGTACATAGAATCTTAAAATAGTATTAAGGCCACTATAAGTCCTTTTTGTCAACTCAAAAAATGACATAGGATAATAGTAGTAGTCTATTGCAAGAAAAATCTAAGTGTGTATGTATATATATATATATATATATACATACATACATATATGGGTTTGAAATGTATTTAAAGCAGAGTGTCTTATAAAACAAATCTGTAGATTTTAAATGAATCTGTGTGTGTATATATACATATATATATTTTACATTTGGCAATGAAGGCAAATATGATATGAAAAGAAAAAAGAATGCTTGAGTCGGGATTTGAACTCGAGTCTCCAAAGTCTGTACCTTTAGCGCTCTAACCAACTGAGCTACCCAAGAATTCCAAAACAAACATACAATTGTCTTATACATGTAGTATTCTCAATTCACACAAGAGGTAGCGGAAATTTCTTCCAACTGCCATCTAGCGGCTAACATAACAGTTAAGCAAATTATTAAAGAGAATATTTACTTTATAGCAGTAACGCTTGGGTAGCTCAGTTGGTTAGAGCGCTAAAGGTACAGACTTTAGAGACTCGAGTTCAAATCCCGACTCAAGCATTCTTTTTATTTTCATATTATATAGAGAGAGAGAGAGAGAGAGAGGAGAGAGGAGAGAGACAGGGAGGGAGACAGAGGAGAGGAGGAAGAAGGGAAGGAGGGCGACGAGGAGGAGGAGCGGGGGACAGGAGGAGGAGGAGGAGGAGGAGGAGGGCAGGAGGAGGAGGAGCAGGAGGAGGAGGACGAGGAGGGGGAGGAGGAGTAGGAGGAGGACCAGGAGGAGGACGAGGAGGAGTAGAGGAGGTTAGTAGTACGAGGACGAGTAGGAGGAGGAGTATTAGTTATATTAGTTATATTATATTATTACTATTATTATATTACTATATTATTACTATTATGATTAATATTATTATTACTAATTATTATAAGTATTATATATTATTATTATTATTATTATTATTATTATTATTATTATTATTATTACTATTATTATTAATTATTATTACTATTATTATTACTATTATTATTATATTATTATATTATTATTATTATTATTATTATTATATTATTATTATTATTATGATTATTATTATTATTATTATTATTATTACTATTATTTCTTCGCAGCATCGAGTGAATCACCGCCTGTACGGTCAAGAGGGGAACTTAACCAAAATGAAGAGAACAATTCGACGTCAAGCGAAGGGTCAAGTGCTTCGCAAAGCGAACTATCTAGTGCATCGCCAACCGTAGAATTTAGTATATCGCCAACCGTACAATTCAGTACATCCCCCAATACATCGCCAAGCGAAGAACCCAGTACATCGCCAAGCGAAGAACCCAGTACATCGCCAAGCGAAGAACCCAGTACATTGCCAAGCGAAGAACCCAGTACATCGCCAAGCGAAGAACCCAGTACATCGCCAAGCGAAGAACCCATTACATCGCCAAGCGACAAACCAAGTACATCGCCAAGCGACGAACCAAGTACATCGCCAAGCGACGAACCAAGTACATCGCCAAGCGACGAACCAAGTACATCGCCAAGCGGAGAACTCAGTACATCGCCAAGCGAAGTACCCAGTACATCGCCAAGCGAGGAACCCAGTACATCTCCAAGCGAGGATCCCAGTACATCTCCAAGCGAAGAACCCAGTACATCGCCAAGCGAAGAACCCAGTACATCGCCAAACGAGGAACCCAGTACATCGCCAAGCGAAGAATCCAGTACATCGCAAAGCGAAGAACCCAGTACATCGCCAAGCGAAGAACCCAGTACATCGCCAAGCGAAGAACCCAGTACATCGCCAAGCGAAGAACCCAGTACATCGCCAAGGGAAGAACCCAGTACATCGCCAAGCGAAGAACCCAGTACATCGCCAAGCGAAGAACCCAGTACATCGCCAAGCGAAGAACCCAGTACATCGCCAAGCGAAGAACCCAGTACATCGCCAAGCGAAAAACCCAGCACATCGCCAAGCGAAGTACCCAGCACATCGCCAAGCGATGAACCCAGCACATCGCCAAGCGAAGAACCCAGCACATCGCCAAGCGAAGGACCCAGCACATCGCCAAGCGAAGAACCCAACACATCGCCAAGCGAAGAACCCAGCACATCGCCAAGCGAAGAACCCAGCACATCGCCAAGCGAAGAACACAGCACATCGCCAAGCGAAGAACCCAGTACATCGCCAAGCGAAGAACCCAGCACATCGCCAAGCGAAGAACCCGCCACATCGCCAAGCGAAGAACCCAACACATCGCCAAGCGAAGAAATCAGCACATCGCCAAGCGAAGAAACCAGTACGCCAAGCGAAGAACCCCGTACATCGCCAAGCGAAGAACCCAGTACATCGCCAAGCGAAGAACCCAGTACATCGCCAAGAGAAGAACCCAGTACACCGCCAAGCGAGGAACCCAGTACATCGCCAAGCGAGGAACCCAGTACTTCGCCAAGCGAAGAACCTAGTACATCTCCAAGCGAAGAACCTATTACATCGCCAAGCGAAGAACCTAGTACATCGCCAAGCGTAGAACCTAGTACATCGCCAAGCGAGGAACCTAGTACATCGCCAAGCGAAGAACCTAGTACATCGCCAAGCGAAGAACCTAGTACACCGCCAAGCGAAAAACCTAGTACACCTCCAAGCGAAGAACCTAGTACATCGCCAAGCGAAGAACCTAGTACATCGCCAAGCGAAGAACGTAGTACATCGCCAAGCGAGGAACCTAGTACATCGCCAAGCGAAGAACCTAGTACATCGCCAAGCGAGGAACCTAGTACTTCGCCAAGCGAAGAGACTAGTACATCGCCAAGCGAAGAGCCTAGTACATCGCCAAGCCAAGAACCTAGTACATCGCCAAGCGAGGAACCCAGTACACCGCCAAGCGAGGAACCTAGCACATCGCCAAGCGAGGAACCTAGTACACCGCCAAGCGAGGAACCTAGCACATCGCCAAGCGAGGAACCTAGTACTTCGCGAAGCGAAGAGACGAGTACATCGCCAAGCGAAGAGACGAGTACATCGCCAAGCGAAGAACCCAGTACATCGCCAAGCGAAGAAACCAGTACATCGACAAGCGAAGAACCCAGTACTTCGCCAAGCGATGAAGCCAGTACATCGCCAAGCAAGGAACCCAGTACATCGCCAAGCGAAGAACCTAGTACTTCGACAAGCGAAGTGACTAGTACATCGCTAAGCGAAGAGCCTAGTACATCGCCAAGCGAAGAACCTCTTACATCGCAAAGCGAAGAACTTAGTACATCGCCAAGCGAGGAACCTAGTACATTGCCAAGCGAGGAACCTAGTACATTGCCAAGCGAGGAACCTAGTACTTCGCCAAGCGAGGAACCTAGTACATCGCCAAGCGAGGAACCTAGTACATCGCCAAGCGAGGAACCTAGTACATCGCCAAGCGAGGAACCTAGTACATCGCCAAGCGAGGAGCCTAGTACATCGCCAAGCGAGGAACCTAGTACATCGCCAAGCGAAGAACCTAGTACATCGCCAAGCGAGGAACCTAGTACATCGCAAAGCGAAGAACCTAGTACACCGCCAAGCGAAGAACCTAGTACATCTCCAAGCGAAGAACCTAGTACATCGCCAGGCGAAGAACCTAGTACATCGCCAAGCGAAGAACCTAGTACTACGCCAAGCGAAGAACCTAGTAAATCGCCAAGCGAAGAACCTAGTACATCGCCAACCGAAGAACCTAGTACATCGCCTAGCGATGAACCTAGTACATCGCCAAGCCAGGAACCTAGTAGATCGCCAAGCGAAGAACCTAGTACATCTCCAAGTGAGGAACCTAGTACATCGCCAAGCGAAGAATCTAGTACATCGCCAAGCGAAGAACCCAGCACATCGCCAAGCGAAGAACCTAGCACATCGCCAAGCGAAGAACCTAATATATCGCCAACCGACGAACCTAGCACATCGCCAAGCGAGGAATCTAATACATGGCCAAGCGAAGAACCTAGCACATCGCCAAGCGAGGAACCTAGGACATCGCCAAGCGAGGAACCTAGCACATCTCTAAGCGAAGAACCTAGCACATCGCCAAGCGAAGAACCCAGCACATCGCCAAGCGAGGAACCCAGTACATCGCCAAGCGAGGAACCCAATACATCGCCAAGCGAGGAACCTAGCACATCGCCAAGCGAGGAACCTAGCACATCGCCAAGCGAAGAACCTATTACATCGCCAAGCGAGGAATCTAGTACATCGCCAAGCGAAGAACCTAGCACATCGCCAAGCGAGGAACCTAGCACATCGCCAAGCGAGGAACCTAGCACATCGTCAAGCGAGGAACTTAGCACATCGCCAAGCGAGGAACCTAGCACATCGCCAAGCGAAGAACCCAGCACATCGTCAAGCGAAGAACCTATTACATCGCCAAGCGAGGAACCTAGCACATCGCCAAGCGAGGAACCTAGCACATCGCCAAGCGAGGAACCTAGCACATCGCCAAGCGAAGAACCTATTACATCGCCAAGCGAGGAACCTAGTACATCGCCAAGCGAAGAACCTAGCACATCACCAAGCGAGGAACCTAGCACATCGCCAAGCGAAGAACCTAGCACATTGCCAAGCGAGGAACCTAGCACATCGCCAAGCGAGGAACCTAGCACATCGCCAAGCGAGGAACCTAGCAGATTGCCAAGCGAAGAACCTATTACATCGCCAAGCGAGGAACCTAGTACATCGCCAAGCGAAGAACCTAGCACATCACCAAGCGAGGAACCCAGCACATCGCCAAGCGAGGAACCCAGTACATCGCCAAGCGAGGAACCTAGCACATCACCAAGCGTGGAACCTAGCACATCGCCAAGCGAGGAACCTAGCACATCGCCAAGCGAGGAACCTAGCACATCGCCAAGCGAGGAACCTAGCACATCGCCAAGCGAGGAACCCAGTACATCGCCAAGCGAAGAACTCAGCACATCACCAAGCGAGGAACCTAGTACATCGCCAAGCGAAGAACCTAGCACATCACCAAGCGAGGAACCTAGCACATCGCCAAGCGAAGAACCTAGCACATCGCCAAGCGAGGAACCTAGTACATCGCCAAGCGAGGAACCTAGCACATCGCCAAGCGAGGAACCCAGTACATCTCCAAGCCTGGAACCTAGCACATCGCCAAGCGAGGAACCTAGCACATCGCCAAGCGAAGAACCCAGCACATCGCCAAGCGAAGAACCCAGCACATCGCCAGGCGCGGAACCCCGAGGAAGGACATCGCCACGCGAGGGAACCTAGCACATCGCCAAGAGAGGAGGGGAACCTAGCACATTCGCCAAGCGAAGAACCCAGTACATCGCCAAGCCAAGAACCCAGCATATCGCCAAGCGAGAAACCTAGCACATCGCCAAGCAAAGAACCCAGCACATCGCCAAGCCAAGAACCTAGTACATCGCCAAGCGAAGAATCTAGCACATCGCCAAGCGAAGAACCTATTACATCGCCGAGCGAAGAACCTAGTACATCGCCCGGCGAAGAACCTAGTACATCGCCGAGCGAAGAACCTAGTACATCGCCGAGCGAAGAACCTAGTTCATCGCCGAGCGAAAAACCTAGTACAACGCCAAGCGAAGAAACTAGTACATCGCCAATCGAAAAATCTAGTACTTCGCCAAGCGAAGCAGCCTTCTAGCTTCTTTAGTGTATCACTTATTGTATCGTCAAATGAACCAACAGTTGGATCAACCGAGCCACCTACTACACAAGGTGCTCCCATAACCTCTTCAGCAAATATATTGTTGGTAACAGTCATTGCAGTTAGATATATTTTTTAACAACAAGTAAATAAACGGTATTCAGGATCTGTTAATTAATCATATTAAATTATTACTTGTTTGATTTGAATCTTTTACCTCAATTCGCTTTTTAATTTAGACAAAATTAAATTCTCGGAAATCTTAAGCTGTGAATGGTATGTGGTCACACAAAAACTTGAGTATTATGCAAATACATGAAAAGAGTAGTGCATGTTTCACATCCTACATATTACTTCATATGACAAATAATGTTGATCAATAAATAAATACTTTTGATTTCTCTTTAACAACTGAGGAAGGTAGTGTCGCAATTCAATTCAGACATCAAAAGTCAACATATTTTGCTCAGAAGACTTTTTTCCTTCGAGTTATTTTACTTGCCGTGTATGTACGACACGGAATCCACTGTATTCCTTACGTTATTTTCCGCGAGAAGCAATACTCATGATTATTACGCACTGAAGATGGCCACCTATCCCGGCTGGTTTGAGTGCGATAATTTCAGAACCAAAAGCAAGTATAGTGCACAGAACGGAAGTTAGCTGAAAGCTTGTGCAATGTCACAGGGGCTGGATAAGTCACTAAGTGAAGAGGATGTAATAGAGGTAAATTTACTTGTTAAACTAATCATAACATATTCCAGCAGTTCTACAGGACTGAATAAAGGCCTGATGTCTGTAGGTTGGGATGTAGCGATAATGAAATGGAGGAAGAAAATCAGACTGTTTACGAGAATTTGGTGGTTACTTCAGTATAAAGATGATGTGATGGATGAATGATTAACTGCTAACGGTCAACAAGTTTGTATAACTTGGCTTAATAATCACTTGTTCACCAGGACCGTGTCAGCAGTGTTGTGTATCTTTATAAAACATAAAAATTCGTATGGTGACGTCAGTGTGTATCATAAATAATATTCTATGACTCAATAAATTGGCATGAAGTGTTCTACTATAATACCAATAAAGTAATTTGGTCACTAATTCCATAATCAAAATATTCTTCTCTCAAAGAAGCACTGAGATGTGTTAAATGTATATAGATGTTCCATAACTTAAAGCAATGGGTTTCAATAAGACAGAAATACCACAAGTACTATAATTGTTATACTAAAGGACATGGCATCAAGACCTTAAATTTAGTATTAACGATGGTGAAATGTTATTCCATAAATCCGAAAAAGTCTCTTGATAACTAATAATTATTTATAGTAAAGATAAGTAATTTTGAGACAGTGATTATTTTGCTATTTATTTGTGTAAACGAAATAAAATTTCTAATACATTTGTTTTCATTTGCTTATATTCTGTGTGCTAAGCAAGAACGAATAATGTCAGTTTTTGTAAACTAAAAGTGAACTTGCAAAATCACGTTACTTATTTTCAAAAGTTAAACATTTTTATCACAAAATAAACACTAACGAAAATACCAAACTTTACCTATTCCAAAAGTTTATTTTATTAAAAAGTGCTCAAAGGTTGTGACAATGTATAATAAATTGTGACATATATTTGTGATTAAAGGTGCATATAAATGGATTCTATAAGATAAAAAGACCAATTCTAACAATAAGACCCGGTTACATAAAGCGTTTGAAATGAGATAATGGATTAAAAAATGCCGCCAGTAAGATTAATCCCGGCATTGTATTGTATAAACGCTAATTCTAAAGGTATTTAATCCCAAAATAAGTTTACAAAAGGTTCTGATGTCTTAAAGTGAAGTTTCTTTATATCCTATCTGCATAAAAGATCTATGATCGTTCATTTTTAATGACTATTTAACTCATGCCCCAAATTGGATTAAATGACGAATCACATTTCAATGATTGTTTAATTACGACCAATCACAGTCATGTTTCACCTCGAATTTATCAAACAAGTTTATCATTTTAAAGGAAACTCCTCCTTTTTAACATTCTGAACAGGTTATAGCATTATTTTGCAGTGACTGACTCTCTAAGAAATACCGCTACCAGATGTTATATATAGTGCACGAATGTCAGCTGATGGTGCTTGCGGGAGGTAATATAAAGACGTGTGTAGCAATTTATTATACGGAAAAAAGAAAAAAAGGAAACCACTGTTCGCATTTTCTTAAACGAATTCTTTTCCAGGAAATAACGTTGCAGAAAAATATAATTGACACATTTACATCATAGGACATCAGAAATTAATTAATACCTATAATTTTGGTTATAAATTTATCCACTAGGGAGCATTCCTACAATATTTGCGATCCTTTGGTAATAAATAACATGATCTGATTGCAGTGATGAACAAGCGTAACAATCGTTTCTCATTTGTTTTCAAACATAGTTTCTCATTTGCTTTCAAACATCGCCGTTTACATTAAATAAATAAATATTTTAAAATAACTATATTTAAATAAAGATTTGTGAGTAAACAATTTAATTTTATTCGTTAAAGAGTCTTAATAAATGCCACTCTTGATTTCCAAATTCTCTAGATAAATTCACTCCTCACTTCGTGAGTCATGAATTTATCGATAATTTGGAAATCACTCGTGGCATTACTTATGATAACTATTAAAATAATTCGTGAGTCATGAATTTATCGATAATTTGGAAATCACTCGAGGCATTACTTATGATAACTATTAAAATAATAATAATAATAATAATAATAATAATAATAATAATAATAATAATAATAATAATAATAATAATAATAAAGAGAGATTCTTATTCTTATATTCATTATTTTTCAAAGATGAGGATATAAATATCAATATAATCAACAATATGGCACAATTTAAGTTAATTATTACTATTATTATAAGAAATATTACTAGAATAGTATTATTATTATTATTATTATTATTATTATTATTATTATTATTATTATTATTATTACTATTATTATTACATGGCAATTATAATTTCGTTGATAAAATAAACGTGTAAATATTCTTGATTTTAATGAATTTCTGATTTGTCGTTTTTCGGTATATGTGAATTCTTATTTTTGCAAGATGTCGGATTATTCTGACTTTTCATCTTATTAACATTTATCGTCGTCTTATTCGCAAAATCACGGGCTTCTTTTTGAACGCGTAGTTATTTACATCAACGGCCACACACATTTCATGTCTCATTTGTTGGAACTGAGATTAGATTCAAACTCTACTTATGTAAACCGAATTATGATTTATACAACGCAATAAAGATACAATCTCTATTTTCTGAACTTGGTCCTCTATATAACTGGACCTAAACGGACATTGTGCGACGATCACACTGCTTAAAGCTGTAATATTGCAATGAAATTTTAACATAAGTAATGCCACGAGTGATTTCCAAATTATCCATAAATTCACGATTCACGAAGTGAGGAGTGAATTTATCTAAAGAATTTGGAAATCAAGAGTGGCATTTGTTAGGACTATTTAACGAATAAAATTAAGCTGTTTACTCACAAGTAATTATTTAAATATAGTTATTTTAAAATATTTATATGTTTAATGTAAACGGCGATCTTTGAAAACAAATGACAAACGTTTGTTATGCTTAATTTGTTCATCGCTGCAACCAAATCGTATTATTTATTGCCAAAGGATCGCAATATTATAAGAATGCACCCTAATGGACAAAAAATGAAACACATCAAACTGTTTATAACCAACATAGTAATTACTTTCTGATGTCCTGTGATGTAAATATGTCAATTATATTTTTCTAGAACGTAAATTCCTGAAAAATAATACGTGCTACAAGCACTATCTGGTTACATTCGTGCAATATATATATATATATATATATATATATAATCAGGTAGCCACATGCATTCTTGAATTCTTACATTTGAATGTATAAATTGTTACATTCAATGTATTTCTTAGAGAGTCAGTCACTGCAAGATAATTCTATGACCTATTCAGAATGTTAAAAAACGAGGAGCTTGCTTTTAATGTGATAAAATCGAGGTGAAAAACAACTGTGATTGGTAGTAAATCAAAATGCATTGAAATGTGATTGGCCATTGATTCCCTCTTGGGGCATGAGTTAAATAGTCTTACTAAAATTATGTTGGTCATTAATGGTAGTTCCAAACAATGCAGTTCCTTCAAAAAGAGTCTTGAGTTTTGTGATATTTTACAATAATTTATGACGGCATTTGGACCAAATTCTAAGTTGTTTGCCTTTTTAAAAATTGTCTCCATTAAAACAAAAACATCAAGAACATTATTTTTGTAACGCTAAAGGACAAAGTACGATAGTCGTTCATGCGATTTAAAGTTAAAATATTGTAGTGAAATTGTATAACAAATTAAATAAAAATAAAACGTAGTTTTATTTTTATTTAATTAATGAATGTGGATTTTCATCAAGTAAACACCAACTCAATTGATTATTGTATAACATAAAGTCATTAATGATATATTGCAAACTGATAATGTTCCTTCTATAAAATATAAAGTGTTTGTGCTATTGTACAATTAATACTGACATATATGTATTCACGTAGACTTTCACGGTCGGAGTTGCTATGACGATCTTGAAGATTTTCGGGCTGAAGGCCGTGGTCGTGAGGCTTGAGGTTCCCCGACGTTTCGCCAGAGATTGCGTCTCAAGACAACCCTTGAGGATGCCAGACGCAGTCTCTGGCGAAACGTCGGGGAACTACAAGGCTCACGACCACGGCCTACAGCCCGAAAATCTTCAAGATCGTCATAGTACTGACATACTTCGACCAAATCTGTAAAGTGATTTGCTTTTAAAAAGAATTGATCACAACTATAAAAAACATAAATGACACTATTTTTATTATAATAGAGGGCATACTAATACAAGTCATGGTAAAATGTCATTGTGGTGTTAAAGAATATGCCATGTGATGACATTCACTTAGCACGACGTTTACATGCCACACGCAACCCTGGTCATGAGAGGGATTTAACTGTGGATCACACATACATAAAATATACAGTCAATATGCCCAATTTACCAATTAATAATTAAAATAATTAATATGTTTCAACAGCGAAGCTGTCATTTTCAAACTAAATATTGACTCAATATTAATTGGTGAACTGGGCATATTGACTGCATATTTTACGGTTTTATCACCACGAAGATCAATAGAGTATTAAATACGCATACGTTTTTGATCACACAGAACACGGAGGGTTTCCGTGAACAAGGAATCAGTTCACTGTCAGGACCTCTTCCAAGATAACACAACGTGAAGTAATCAGATAGCTTAAAAAATTGTAAAATTAATTGTAATTTTTTTACAGTCTTGTCAACAGTGCTTTATTTATTATAACAATTGAGGAGACTACAAAAACAGGGTACAATTTTACATTATATATATATATATATATATATATATATATATATATATATATTAGTTTTAGAGGACATAGTAAAAACTTTTTATAATACTTTATTGTTCTCCATTCATCTCCTCGGGACGTGGTTTCTCCCCTAATGGGAAGTATCTTACGTAGACGAATTTAATTACGCTTATTTCCTTACAGATGTCAGCAAATGGTATTTCATAATATTTAATGATAAAACATTATACCATGAAGTACATTGGTCATTATTACTGTATTTCAAAATGTTGATTATTTAATTCAATGGAGAGAAAACCTTTGTACAATTGTACAATAACACTGGTCAACATGATTTTTGTCTCATGAGTGCCAATAGTTGTACTTAATGCAGTTTTTTATCGCGTTTTCAAATATGTATTCGGAATTTCTCAATCACCCACAGTTTTTTAATTTCAATTACAATTAATAGATTTAAATAATTATTTTTTTTAATAAAACTAGATTTCTTCCCGGAAAATCTTGGCGCAGTGAGCGATGGGCACGATGAGCATTTTCATCAGGAGATTTCAACTATGGAAAAAAAAAATCAAGGCAAATGGAATCCTAATATGCTGGCCGATTATTGTTGGGCCATCAAGAGGAATGCTCCACAGGTGAAATATAACAGAAACTTGTCATTACTTACTTTCTAGGTGAGTCCGAAAGTTCGAATATTGTGTAGTTACGAACGTAGAAAATATTAAAGTGTTTGAAATTATAAATTCCTGTATCTCAGAAACCTTGCGTGATGGAGACAAACCGACATCATATTTGAATTCAGGAGAAACAATACTATCAGAATCACATATTGTTCTTTCTGAGACAAAACAAAGTTTATTTTTTGTTGCTCAGTGTAATTTTTACTTATATTGTGAAGTTATTTACGTAAAAAATACAATTTGATCTCTAATGAAACAAAAATATTAACAGTATTAGATATTATAGGATGAAGGTCTTTAAACTTGTTAATGGGGACCTACACCTTTGCGGGTGAAAAAAAAATTTTTCATTTTTATATAGATTGAAACATAATCTTTAAATTAGTGAAATATTTTCAGTGATATCTCTATTACTTTTCGAACTATGTTTAAAAATGTGCAATGCTGTCACTCGAGTGAGCCCTTTAATATTAGAAGGTACGTACATATTCTGTAAGTTTGTAGGTTGCTTTCCGTAACTTAATTTTTTCAATGCGGTTTCCCTGATAATTCCCAAGTTTTCAAGATATTGAGATGAAATTTTGCATGTATATGTAGTTTGCAGAGATGAACAAAATATACAATTAGTAATGCACCTATTATATTTTTAAAATATATTTTTACTGCAAATTTTAACAAAAATGATTATGCATCAAATTAAAATGAAAAATAAAATATTTACACTCAATATAATTAAACAATTGTTGTATATTTTGTAGCTACTACATTAATGAGCAAAATAAAAACTAGAATCATTAATACATATTGAAATTTAGGAAAATTATGTAGGAAATGGCAAGACGATGCAAACTTTTCAGCTGATATTTTGAATATTTAATTAACCATATCGACTGAATTTAGATGGTACTACATAAACATACTCATATTGTAATATAGGTATCATATACCAAATTTCATTTCTGTAACCAGCATTGTTGCTGAGAAAAAAAAATTAATATGTCATATTTTTAATGGCTAAAGGTGTAGGTCCCCCCTTAAAGCTATAATGTCTGGATTATTTTTTTTTACTATGAAGTATGTTGACCATTATTTGTATATTAAAAAATGCTAATGTTTCATGGATAGAGAGACAAATGTTTTTGTGCTATTGTATAAGGCGCTCGACTCAAGTCGTTCATTCAATGTTGTAGGCAACCTGCGTAACACATCTAGGGGAGGACAAAGAGTACCGTTCATTATTGAATTTTTTAAGTTCAATGAGCTTATGTCGAAACAATAATAGCAATATCCATCCATAGTAATTCTGCCCGAAGGCAGGTCCTTCACTGCAGTCATAGCATTTTCATGCTATGCTTGCAGCTTTACTAGGGAATTGTGTAGGTGTGGTAGCTTCCCGTTGCTTTCCACACCGGTGAAGGATGATGGTAATGATGATTTTGATAATGATAAGGATGATAATGATTATATGGCCATATGATTTCTGGGACTTAAAGTTTTCCTGACATTTGTCTTACAGGTGAGGAAAAACTCCGATAAAAACCTCACCCAGAAAAACTGCCCCGACCGGGGATCGAACCCGGGCCCGCTGCGTGACAAGGCAGCACGCTACCTCGAGACCACAGCGGTGGACTAATAGCAATATAATTGTTAAAAATGTAACAATTGCCAAATCGACTACACCTGTTTAATATAAACACAAGATACGATAACGAGAATCCGATTCATTAACATGAGCAATTTACCAACCCCTGTTTCCACCTGTAAAGCCATTCAAGGTTGACTGCATGTCTCGATGGCTATCTGGTTGGCTAATCATAAACTGAACGGCTTGAGTCAGACGCTCTGTACAACAATTTGTGACATGTATCTGGACCAAACTTTTTTAAGTTATTTGCTTTAAAACATTGATCTCCCCTAAAACAAAAACATAAATAGCATTATTTAGTTAACTAGAACTCTCAGTATGGAGGTATTTCACATTATCTAAAGCTGCTATATTAAGATAAAATGTATTATAGCCTCACTATGATGGTTGTCCAGCGGCTCGCTTTGTTTCCCCGCAGCTGTTATATATAATTAAATACAAAGATGCCGACTACCGCCACTATAATAATCCTGCATGCTAATCATTATCAAGCATTGTCGCGCGGCATCCGATTTCATATAAACGGACAACCATCATAGTGAGGCGATAATGTATCCGAATCTATATTACAACATTTTTTTTAGCAATGAAGAGCAGCGAAGATTAAAAAAAAAGGTCATGAGCCACAAATCTGCAGCTTCTTTTACATATTTACATATTATATACTTATTATTATATCAATACTAATAAAATTCATTGTTAAAACCGTTGAGGTGGAGAGTCATAAAATAAAATAAGTTAAAATATACCTTCTTAGGTAAAATCCGTCGTCCTCAACTTATAAAATATGTATTTTTATGCCTGTGGGGCTTTCAGAACATCCGTTCCATCTTCAGCGGGTCCTTCTTCGCTACAATATCTAGTATGATGGTTGATGCTGTTGACTGTGTCACGACAACACCACATTAGGACCAGCAGCATCAACCATCATACTAGATATTGTAGCGAAGAAGGAGCTGCTGAAGATGGAACGGATGTTCTGAAATGTCTACAGGCATAAAGAATACATATTTTATAAATTGAGGACGAAGGATTTTACCTAAGAAGGTATATTTTAACTTATCTTATTTTATATTATTATTTTTTTTTACATTTATGTAAAAAATCCCAATATGTTTACATATGTTATTATCTTCTCTCATATACCCGGAATATATTCAATTTTTTTAAATATCTAAGTATCTTAATATTTTATTTAATGATTGTATTTAACAATCTAGATAACCAGCATTTATAATTCAATTTGGGCCTGATAAAGCAAACAAATGTTGCTCAAACGCCACTTATTCCTCATTTGAAGTTCCGTACATCTAACATGAGGATCACTGTATTTACTTTCCTTCCAAAGGAGATCATACTCGAGAATGTAATGACTTTAAAAATCGTCCACGACATCAACCGAGTTTGGCATCACAAACATGGTAACCAATAAGTACACCAGGACCTACCTATACCCCAGCCACTGATTATCCGACCCTGACGTTTTCACGACAGTGTTGCCGACATGGATATTCAGGGGGTGGGGTCGCTTTATGTATGCGGTTAGCAAACATACAGCTGACAACGTTTCAGCAAATTCAAACCTTATTAGCGCGTTATAGCTGCGTCAAGAGCAATGATTGGTTGTGACAGATATCTACTCCCACTCAACTATCTCCTTATTGACAGTAGAGGACGAGTTTCTCCCTTTACCCCTCGTATAACCTAAACTTCAGAGCCGGGCATACGGCGGACGTAGTGTAAATTATTGTGTAACGAGTAAAAATTGAAATATTTGCAGAAGGACAATTTTAACTTATACAGCACAAGTACTTATCGATGCAGTTATCATGTTTGATGTTATCATGTTGGGTTTCGCTATGTGTAACTAAACTAATTTCTAGAAAGTTTTATCATAAGATAAGATTATTATCAACTGCGATAAAAACTTTTATGATTCTAAATGTTTGATGTATTAAAAGGAATTACATATGTCAGTTATTTATATATATTGCTTAAATTAATACAATTCATTAAGTGATATATCAGTACATAGATATCTTGAAGACAATTCCATTTTTGGACTATTTTCCTTCAACGCAATACAATCTGTAGCAACACAAATTCTCTTTCCACAATAGCTTATTTCCTTTACATAGATCATTTCTTATATAATTCATACATTATTATCCATCTAACATTCTTCTTGTCTTCTCCTTCCCCCTTTTCTCTTACGCTCAATATCTTGAACTGATGTGTGTGTGTGTGTGTGTGTATGTGTGTGTCAAGTTTATTTTATAGGTTTATTTTAATTCAACAAGGAACCAAGTCTTACTATAATATATATATATATATATATATATATATATATATATATATATATATATATATATATAGGCTACAGGGAAATTCGGGTAATGTAAACCCTACTGTTTGAGTGGACCTTATTAATATCTTCTTTAATTGGTGATGCCATCGAACAGAAAATATTTTTAACTGCTTTCCCTCATCAACTTTGACGGGTTCAGGGCAAGTTTCTTTTATCCTTTGTGCGAAGAAGGGTTTATTAGTAATATTTATGAAAATGACCACTTTAAAAGTTTTTCAAGCTAAGAATCAATTCTTAATTTCTGCTATTGAATATTACAAATGCTAAGAAAACTCCTAAATATATTATATTATGTAGATGTTGCTTTAATATACTGACGGGTTTGGTTTGATATTATGTGACATGGTTGCTGTATAACATAATTAAACATAACAAAGAAATTTGGTTAATGTGAACCCTCTGGGTCCACTTTACACGAATACGTATATTTAGTCAATGAGGATGTTATCTGTAAAAAAAGCCATCCACTTAATTAATTTTATTTAATATCCTTGTAATTTTACTAAAACCAAAGACCGTCGCTTTCTGCAGTTGAATGAGGTGTGAATGTTATAGTCAACAATAATTTTTCAAAACATTAAATAAATATCAAAGCTTTTAAATTATGTTCAGTCATAAATATTTTCAGATTAATCTGTGCCTGTTTGTATAAATTAATAGAGTAAATAAACTTAAAAATAGACTAAAAGCTAAGGTGGACTCTGGAGTCCACTTTACCCGAATATGGAAGTTAAAGTGGACTTTTATTGTAATGTAAAAAAGTTTATAAATTATGAAGATGTTTCCATATTTGAATAAAATAACAATGCTAGTTCATAGTTACAATATTAACGATAATCACTGTAATTAAACAAAATTCAAATTCCTTAATTAAAAGAAGAAAAAAACACATTCAAAACAAGGGTTCAAATTACCCGAAGTTCCTCTATATATACGCCTGCACTAACTACCAAAAAGTAATTGGTACACATGATTGTAGTTAATTCAGTTTGTAATTTGAATGATGATGTCATGTTTTTGCAATGAATAACTTAACAGTTTATAAAGTAATGGCACTTGATGTATATCTCTCAGACTTTGATAAAGGAATAATTGTGGAAGCCATCTCAGTGGACTCTCTAAGCAAGACAATAACCGTCAAGTTAAACACGAACAAATAAATTATAGAAGTCATCTTGTATAAATGGAAAGTCCATGTACCTTTGAACAATGGTCAACATTCTGCATAACTGAAAATACTGGCCAACAGAAATCACAGAAACATAAAACTTGAAATTGTAAAAAAAGACCTGAAACGGGAGTTTTAAGCAGCAATAGGAGTGTCTGTTTCCATTGGAACATTGCGAACAGAGGCCTGCCAACTCGAATATTTCGAAATAGCCGTGGCATATAAGCCTCATTATAATGAGAACGAATAGATAAAGAAACCTCAAATACTCGTATGACAGGGAACAGTTTAATCAAGTTTCTAGAATGATGAGACGAGATTTTCGTTATTTCCGTCAGTAACAGCATCGATGTGGAGGCTAACGGAGAAAAGGCATCTACCAGAGTATAAATTGTTTACCAGGAAAATTAGTGATGGTAAAGTGATGGCTGGATATGTTTCTCATACTATGGTGTGAAACCACTGGTGGCACAACGAACTTACAAGTGGACTGTACAATTCTGGATAATTAAATGGTCTCAACATTGTAGCGTTTTTATAGAATGGACTCTTATTACTTCCAAAATGAAAACGCTAGAGTCATGCTTCATAGGCTAGTAACAAATTGTAGGCAAACAATGATATTCACCGATTGGACTGACCTAGACGAGCCCACCACGTTTCCATAGAACACATTTGGAATGGATTGGACGAGATGCAGCCAAATTCCCTTGTCAAACAAGCTGAATCAGATTTTGTAAGAAGAATAATTACGCATTCCAACGAATGCACAGCACAAGCTATTGGAGAGCATTCCTGAAGACTAGCTACTGCTATAGCGGAAACAGGTGATATCACAAGATTATTTATAGATACAAATAACTAAATAACTCACTGGTACTATCGAACCCGTAGGTTCATGGACGCGCGGACATACTCTCTCCATACTTCCCTTTCCTGAGCCAATCTTTTCCGATCATCCCTTGTATAATCTACTTCCTTCAAATCATAGTTAATGTTATTCTCCCACCTCATTCTTGGTCTACCAACTGGGCGTTTTCCCTCTGGATTTCCTACAAGAATCTTCCATGCATGTCTTTCATTCCCCACTTGTGCCACATGTCCTGCCCATCGTAGTGTACGAGACTTAATTGTTCTCATTACATCTGGCTTCCTACAAAGACGATGTAGTTCACTGTTAAATAGTCTTCTCCATTCACCTGTCTGTTCATCTCTCTTTGGTCCAAAAATGTTCCTAAGAACTTTATTCTCAAATACTCGTTATCTCCTTTCCTTCCTTAAAGTAAGAGTCCATGTTTCTCATCCGCATAATATAACTGGTAGTTATATAGATACATATATACAAATATTTTAAACATGTGTCCAATTATTTTTCGATAGACAGTGTAGTTATAGTAAGTGCATGGAATAGAGAACGAGTGAGAGAGAATAGTTTATACATTTTTTTACGTGTGAGTTTATATGGTGTGTATTTTATATATAGGCCTACATATATCGTTGAACAGAAGTAGGCACAAAAAGCCAAACAGGTCAATGAGTACTGTTGTTGTAAAAGTGTGTATTTCTTTATAAAAATAAAATTTTAATTAATAACACAGCTCTACAATTTTCTTTGTTCCCCTGGATATCTGAGCGAATTTCTATGTTTTCACGTGCACAGTTTACGAATATATTCATGAAAGTGTTGAATGTGCTCTAGTTTTTACGATTTTTGCGTATTTTATATCCTAAACAGTAAACGGCTTGTTACTAATAACATTTATGTTTCCAGTCATGATTTGATTTCTGCGCATTTTGTTCGCGTATACAAACATCACGTGATCTCCACTCTCACACCCCTCACTCTGCACATCGGCCGTGATCTGAGTTATTTGACTAAATTAAACTACTCACGACGTGCATCTGGATACGATAAGACAATTCCTCAAAGCGTTGGAAAAGGAAGGAAGATGTTTCAAATACATTTGTAGAAAATGCCCTAAGCTCAGTATGTAAAAGTTAAAAGGCGGAATATTTTATGGTCATCAAATTCGGCAATTGATGAAAGATGCAACTTTTATTAAAGTTATGACTGTTCCAGAAAGTGGACCTTGGAAGGGTTTTGTATTAGTAGTAGAAAATTCCCTAGATAACTATAAAGCACCAAGTTTTAAAGAAATTGTGCAAAACATGTTGACAAGCTTCAAGATTCTGGGAGCAAATATGAGTATAAAGTTACACTTTCTCCACAGTCATCTGGATAGATTTCTGAATAATTTAGGAAATTATAGTGACGAATAGGGAGTGTGCTTTCACTAGGATCTAAACGTAATGGGGAAAAGGTATCAGGGTAGATGGGACCGTCATATGATGGCAGATTACTGCTGGTCTTTAAAAACAGATTGTCCCCCAAAAATTTTAGAAGGAAATCTTATTAAAGGCGTTTCACTGAAGTATAACATGGGTTTTCGATATTTTTCCTTCTATTTACGTCGGTGTATACCAATTTTTCAAAAAAAATTGACATTATAAATATATGTTATATATTTTTTTTTTATATTTTCCGATTTTTGTAGTGTAAAATGAAAATAAAGATTTTAAAAAACAGAGCAAATCTTCCAATATCATTGATAGTTTCATGAATTGTGAGCATAAATATTTCTGAAATTAATCTTATATCAAGGGCAACAAAACCACTCTTGACCAGTGTAATTCTACTACTAATACTCTAAATTAAGTTGAATTGGTTTAGTCCGGAATAATGCGTTTTAAATATCCAAACCACACAGTTCAAACAATTTTCATCAAGACAATATCGATGAAGAACTCAGATGAAATATATAGTTTATAAGTGATGCGATTACACAGAAAAAATATCGACATAAGCAACCCAGTGTATGGGACTACAAATAAGACGTTAAAGTAGATTTAATTAGTTACTCATAAAATATTAATTATTTATGAGCACAGAATAGTATGGGATGGTGTTAGACATAATTATAGAAGAGAATAAGCCCAAAAATTAATAATCAATCGGCGTAGTTCCAAATTTAGCATTTAGAGTGTATTTATAAACCATCAGAATTTTCGACATTTTCAGAAATTCTTTCAAAGCTGAATTTCTTAATGGGATTTTATCCAATTTCCAACGAAGTCTGAAACCTTCACATATACTTCTACAAATCTATTTTGAACAATGAAACATATTTAAATGGACCTACAACTCAATGGTATTAATAAGCTGTAAGTTTATGCTGATGATGTAGTACTATTGGCCGATAGCGAGGATATACTAAAGGACAACACGCACACGCTATTGAGTAACACTAAGGAATTGGGACTGGAAGTAAATATCAAAAAACTAAATTATGGTCACACGTAGAAATGCAGCACAAATATCAAGATATATGAAAGACTTAATTTGGCGCAACAAACACATGTCAATAGAAAGCAAAACCCGCATATACAAAACGATAGTTCGACCAGTTATCGTATATGGAGCAGAAACTAGAGCTGATATGACTAAAACTAAACAAATAATAAACACATGTGAAAGAAAATCTTAAGAACTATTCTGGGGAAAACATTATTTGATAAAATACACAACACAGAAATTAGGGACAAATGTCATATCCAAGACATAACCAAATGTATTATAGATAGACGAAAATATTGGAAGAGTCATATGGAATGGAAGAAAACCGACTTGTAAAAAGAGGTAAAGAGGATAGACCAATGGGCGGGAGAAGAACAAGAGGAAGACCAGCCAAGAGATGGATAGACAGTGAATGCACATCCAATACATCTTCCTCCGAGGAGTGATTTTGGAAATAAACAGGATGAAAATCCTACAACTTAAGTTTAAGAAAAAGAAGACGTAGAAATGCATTATATAATGGAAATGAACAGCTAATGACAACTGAGGAAAATTTTGAGGAAGTGGCTGAATTCAAATACCTAGGAGCAATAATTACAAATACGAATGAGATGCACAAAGAAATTAAACATAGGCTCAATTCTGGAAATGCGTGCTATTATGCATTGCAGAGACTTTTGATTGCCCAACTCCTTTCAAAAAACGTTAAACTGAAAATATATAAAACTATTATTCTACCAGTTATATTATATGGGTTCGAAACATGGACTCTTACTTTAAGGGAGGAAATGAGATTACGAGTTTTTGAGAATAAAGTTCTTAGGAAAATATTTGGACCAAAGAGAGATGAACAGGCAGGTGAATGGAGAAGACTTCATAACAATGAACTACGTGGTCTTTATAGGAAGCCAGATATAATAAGAACAGTTAAGTCTCGTAGACTGCGATGGGCAGGACATGTTGCGCGTATGGGGAATGAATGACGTGCATGGAAGATTCTTGTAGGAGAGCCAGAGAGAAAACGCCCAGTCGGTAGACCAAGAATGAGGCGGGAGAACAACATTAACTATGATTTGAGGGAAGTAGATTATAGAGGGGATGATTGGAAAGCATTAGCTCAGGATAGGGATGTATGGAGAGCTTGCGTCCGCGCGGGCATGAACCTACGGGTTCGATAGTGCCAGTGAGTAAGTACGTAAGTAAGTATTTAAATCACAAACCTGTTACTTTTCGTCTGAGATCCTGAGTTTATCATAAGTAATGCCACGAGTGATTTCCAATTTATCTAGAGAATTTGGAAATCAAGAGTGGCATTTGTTACGACTATTTAACGAATAAAATTAAGCTGTTTACTCACAAATCATAATTTAAATATCCATCCATAGTAATTCTGTCCGAAGGCAGGTCTTTCACAGAAATCATAGCATTTCCATGCTATGCTTGCAGCTTTACTAGGGAATTATAGGTGTGGTAGCGTCCCGTTGCTTTCCACACCAGTGAGGGATGATGATAATGATGATGATGATGATGATGGCCGGATGATTTTTGGGGACCGTTGGGCCCTAAGCGTCCTGACATTTGTCTTACAGGTGAGGAAAAACACTGAAAAACCTCACCCAGGAGCCTGTCCCGACCGGGAATCGAACCCGGGCCCGCTGCATGACAAGGTACCTCGAGACCAAAGCGGTGGACTTATTTAAATATAATTATTTTAAAATGTTTTTAAAGTAAACGGCGATGTTTGAAAACAAACGAGAATTGTTTTAGTTATGTTTCATGTGTTCATCACTGCAACTTTACCATATTATTTATTGCCAAACAGGATCGCAGTATTGTAAGCATGCACCCTAGTGGACAAAAAATGAATCACATCCAACTGTATACTTTAACCAACATTATAGGTTATTTTTTTTAGGAAACAAATTAGACCGTCCAAATGGGACGCTTTAGTCACATTCAGCAATTCCCACCGAGACAGACATGCTTCCAACTCAGTAAAATTATTATTTAAAAACATAATTATTGATTATTTGTTTTCTTGCTACTAATATGGATACATACAATTTAATTAAAAAATATATATAATTATTTTCTTAAACCAGCATACTCGGGCCCTAAATCAACTTGTTCAGGAATTCCTTTACTCACAAATTTATATTACTTTTGTCAATGTATAATAACTTATTCTTTAGATTTTTAAACTGTTAAATAAAAAATTGTTTTCAAATGTAAATTTATCTAAAGTGATCTATTTTTTTTATAAATACAAAGGTCTATTGGTTATTTCAATTATATCTTTTAAGAGTAGGAAAAATACCAATTACTTAAAAGGTAATTTATCATATATAATGATATCATATCTAGGAGGAAAGAATAATAAATGACTAACGGATTTTTTTGTAATTAACAGCCTAAATATGCGTATTTACACATAGAGTAGGTCCAGTGGGTGAATTCAAATACCTAGGAACAATAATCACAAACAGGAATTAGATGCACAAAGAAATTAAACATAGGCTCAATTCTGGAAATGCATGCTATTATGCATTGCAGAGACTTTTGATGTCCCAACTCCTTTCAAAAAACGTTAAGCTGAAAATATATAAAACTATTATTCTACCAGTTATATTATATGGGTGCGAAACATGGACTCTTACTTTAAGGGAGGAAAGGAGATTACGAGTATTTGAGAATAAAGTTCTTAGGAAAATTTTTGGACCAAAGAGAGATGAACAGACAGGTGAATGGAGAAGACTACATAACAATGAACTACATGGTCTTTATAGGAAGCCAGATATAATAAGAACAGTTAAGTCTCGTAGACTGCGATGGGCAGGACATGTTGTGCATATGGGGAATGAAAGACGTGCATGGAAACTTCTTGTAGGAAAGCTAGAAGGAAAACGCCCAGTTGGTAGACCAAGAATGAGGTGGGAGAACAACATTAACTATGATTTGAGGGAAGTAGATTATACAGGGAATGATTGGAAAGCATTAGCTCAGGATAGGGATATATGGAGAGCTTATGTCCGCGCGGCCATGAACCTACGGGTTCGATAGTGCCAGTGAGTAAGTAAGTAAGTAAGTAGGTCCATCGCACTGATAGCGTTGTGCCTTTCACGCAGCGGGCCCAATTTCGATTCCCGGTCGGGACAGGCTCCTGGGTGAAGTTTCTTCGTGGTTTTAACTTACCTGTAAGACAAATGTCAGGAAGCTTAGGGCCCAACAGTCCCCGAAAATCATCCGGACAGTATCATCATCCTTCAACGGTGTGGAAAGCAACGGGAAGCTACCACACCTATAATTCCCTAGTAAAGCTGCATAGCATAGCATGAAAATGCTATGATTGCAGTGAAAAACCTGCCCTCGGACAGAATTACTATGGAATGGAATGGAATATAGAGTAGAATATTTAGTTACATCATATACGTTTGCAAAGGAAGAAAATCATCGAAACAACATGCAGTTACGAAGAAAACATATTATGCTGATTGCTGTTCTTCTCAAAGTGTGTAATTTTTCAATGCATCTACATAAATAATTCAGCTATTTACTCAAAACTGTCTCAAGACAATTTCATCCACCATTATCCTTAAAGTACAATTCTAATTTGTAATTTACTTAAGCAATTTGTAAAATCGATTAGAAAATTGTCATAAGTAATGCCACGAGTGATTTCCAAATTATCGATAAATTCACGACTCACGAAGTGAGGAGTGAATTTATCTAGAGAATTTGGAAATCAAGAGTGGCATTTGTTAGGACTATTTAACGAATAAAATTAAGCTGTTTACTCACAAATCATTATTTAACTATAGTTATTTTAAAATATTTATATATTTAATGTAAACGGCGATGTTTGAAAACAAATGAGAAACGATAGGTACGCTTCTACTGCTTCATTTGTTTATCACTGCAACCAGATCATACTATTTATTGCCAAAGGAACGCAATATTGTAAGGAGGAGCTTTCTTTAATATGGTAATTATAACACTGATAAATATTTGGTGAAACACGACTCTGATTGGTTGTAAAACAGAAATCATTGAAACGTGATTGGTCATTGACTCCCATTTGGGGCATGAGTTAAATAGTCATAAGTAATGCCACGAGTGATTTCCAATTTATCGAAAGAACTTGGAAATCAAGAGTGGCATTTGTTAGGACTATTTAACGAATAAAATTAAGCTGTTTACTCACAAATCATTATTTAAATATAGTTATTTTAAAATATTTATATATTTAATGTAAACGGCGATGTTTGAAAACAAATGAGAAACGATAGGTACGCTTCATCTGCTTCTTTTGTTTATCACTGCAACCAGATCATACTATTTATTGCCAAAGGAACGCAATATTGTAAGAATGATCTCTAGTGGAGAAAAAAATGAAACACATCAAACTGTATATTAATTCATTTCTGATGTCGTATGACGTAAATATGGCAATTATATTTTTCTGGATTATTACCTGGAAAGAAATACATTTAAGAAAGTGCAAACAGTGGTTTCTATTTTTGGTGGTATAATAAATTGCTACAAGTGTTTTTATATTAACTACCGCATGCGCTGCGTGATGACATTCATGCACTATATATACATTCTGGTAGCCGCATTTCTTAGAGAGTCAGTCACTGCAAAATAATGCTATGACCTATTCAGAATGTTGAAAAGGAGGTGCTTTCTTTATTATGAAAACTTTAGTTGGTAAATTCTAGGCGAAACACGATTGTGATTGGTTGTAAATCGAAAATCATTGAAATGTGATTGGTCATTGATTCCTATTTGGGGAATGAGTTAAATAGTCAATACTAATTCATACCCTCACATACTCCCTCCATCAAACACTCATTCATTCACTCTATGACTTATGGAACCCGTAAAATCAATACAGTGTTCTCTAAATCCCAGCACAGATAGGCTACTATTAACTCAACACAGCTAATTTATTATCATCCAGTATTCTAACAATAAGATCCACCCGAATTATTAGGGAAATTAGTGTACAATACATTTTTATTGAGTTAAAAAAATGAGAATATGATGATACTTCAATTATATATTGACTTCGAAAAGGTATATGATTCAATTAAGAGAAAGAAATTGTACACTATCTTGCTAGAATTAAATTTCCTAAAAATCACCGTTTACATTAATATATAAATATAAATATTTTAACATAACTACATAGTTTGTGAGTAAACAGCTTAATTTTATTCATTAAACAGTCCTAACAAATGCCACTCTTCATTTCCAAATTCTCTAGATAAATTCACTCGTCACTTCGTGAGTCGTGAATTTATCGATAATTTTGAAATCACTCGTGGTATTACTTATGACTATTTAACTCATGCCCCAAACGGGAGTCAATGACCAATCACATTTCAATGATTTTTTATTTACAACCAATCACAATCGTGTTTCGCCTAAAATTTACCAAATAAAGTTTATCATAATAAACAAAGCACCTCCTTTTTTAACATTCTGAATAGGAAATAGCATTGTTTGCAGTGACTGACACCATAAGAAATACGGCTACCAGATTGTATACATAGTGCATGAATGTCAACAAAAAGCGCATACGAGAGATAATATAAAAACATTTGTAACAATTGATTATACCACAAAAAAAAAGAAACCACTGTTTGCACTTTCTTAAACGAATTATTTTCTAGGAAATGACGTTGCAGAAAAATATAATTGACATATTTACATCATAAGATATCAGAAACCTATATCGTTTGTTATAAATTTCTCCACTAGGGTGCATTCTTGCAACATTGCGATCCTTTGGCAATAAATAATATTATGATCTGGTTGCAGTGATGAACAAAGCAAGGAAATGAAGCGCGCCAATCATTTCTCATTTGTTTTCAAACATCGCCGTTTACATTAAATATATAAATATTTTAAAATAACTGTAGTTAAATAATGATTTGTGAGTAAACAGCTTAATTTTATTCGTTAAATAGTCTAACAAATGCCACTCTTGATTTCCAAATTCTCTACATAAATTCACTCGTCACTTCAGACATCGTGAATTTATCGATAATTTGGAAATCACTCGTGGCATTATTTATGATAATATCTTACTAAGTAGGCATTTTTGTCTGTCTCATACCATCCGGACTTTAGATGGTCATGATTTGTTAGAAGAGGATTTCTATCCTCGAATCACATATTTTTTTAAAAGCATAAAGACATAAGAGCCTTCTCGGAGGAAAATTTTATTCAATGTTGGGAACTTCCAAGACAACAAGAATATTTAATAGAAAAAAATCATTAATTTATAGTTTCATGCAAAACATGTAGCATTATAAGAGTATGTTGAACATTTGGTACCCAGAGAAGACGGCTCCGTAGTGCTAGCGGTTAGACGCTCGCCTCTCACCGCTGGTTCTCGAGTCTCGGTTACTCCATGTGAGTTTCGTGATGGAAGAAATGGAGCTTGGGCAGGTTTCTCTCGTAGTTTTCTCCCGTTTTCCCCTGCCACAATTTCATTCCACTATTTCTCCATACTCATCTCATCCATTTCGTTTCATTTCATTCATCTACCCCCGTGAGAGTAGGCACCCTTGTTA
The DNA here is from genome assembly GCA_030220185.1 of Diploptera punctata. Taxonomy (NCBI): domain Eukaryota; kingdom Metazoa; phylum Arthropoda; class Insecta; order Blattodea; family Blaberidae; genus Diploptera; species Diploptera punctata. The sequence goes on from JASPKZ010009358.1 coordinate 1,441,599, forward strand.
TTCTTAGACATCTATATAGGGGGCTTCATAATAATAATAATAATAATAATAATAATAATAATAATAATAATACTTTATTTATTCTGGCAGAGTTAAGGCCATAAGGCCCTCTCTTCCACTCAACCAGCACAAATACAAATAAATATTCGACAAATATAGATATACACTATACTAATTATAAACAGTTAAAGATACAATAAATGAAACAATATAAATGTCATGTACAAACGACATTTTATAGGGTAATAACAATAATGATACGATAATAATAATAATAATAATAATAATAATAATAATAATAATAATAATAATAATAAATAATAATAATAATAAATATAAATATGATACATTATACGGGAAACACCAATTAATATGTATATCTTACACTGGATAATAATCAAGCCGAGTTTAGAGCAAATATAAATTTAGATTTCTTTTAAAAGATGCCAATGTCCGGCAGCCCCTTATTTCTTGTGGTAGGGAATTCCAGTTGCGAGAAGTGGAGATGGTATATGACATGGAGTGATGTGATGTCCTATGTTGCGGTATATTAAGTAGGAGACTATGTTGTGATCTTGTGTTTAAGTTATGGTTTGAGGATAGATACTGGAAACGGGATGATAAATAATTGGGAATCGAGGTATGTAGGATCTTAAATAGGAGAATTAGACAGTGCGATTTTCTTCTCTCTTTTAGATGTAGCCATGACAATTCGTGGAATAATGGAGAAATGTGATCGTATTTTCGAACATTAAATATGAATCTGATACACATATTATGGACACGCTGCAGTTTGTCCGACAATCCGTCACTTATGTCAGTTAGTAGAACGTCACAGTAGTCAAAATGCGGCATCACTAAAGTTTGGATTAAAATTCTTTTAAGAGTTGTAGGAAGAAAATGTTTAAGTCGCTTTAGGGAATGCATTATGGAGAATATCCTTTTAGATGTTTGTTTTACTTGCACATGCCAATTTAAATTAGAATCTAAGTAAAATCCCAAGTTTTTAACGACGTCGGTATAAGGAATTTGTTCATTATCTAATATCACAGCCGGCATATTGCCATTGTTTATGAGGTGTAATAGCCTTGGATGTCCGATAATTATTGCTTGCGTTTTGTTTACATTTAGTTTCAGCCCATATTGTCTGGACCATAAAGATATATGCCTGAGGTCAGTGTTTACTTTCTCAATATATTCATTAATTTAGTCAGGCCTAAAGTGTGTGTAAATCTGTAGGTCGTCGGCGTAAAGATGATGCTTGCAGTTTTGTAGTTTCTTGGTCACGTCATTAATATAAATCGAGAAGAGAAGAGGAGCGAGGACACTGCCTTGAGGTACCCCTTTCCTCACCAAGCGCCAGGAAGAAATGAGACCCTAGACCCGGCTCCGAGTTGGACACGAGTTAAGGATATTTATTAGATTATTTTAGCCATTAGAATTTTCTGACATTTGCCTCAAAGATAATGAAAAACTTTATTCCCTGAAATTTGTCTACAACGGTATACAGGGTTCCGTTCCGAGATACTGAACTACCCCTAGACCATTGCGGTGGTTCGAATTGTTATCTCCTGAGATTTTATATAATTTACAACGTAAAGCTCTAGCCCGGTCGACTGTGAACAGGAAGCATCAAGTCTGAAGCCGCACATTTGACAGGCATAGACGTACTGTATAACGAGAGTAGTGTTGAAGCAAACAAGTTTGTTCAAACACTTTCAGTGGCACATCTTTCAATAACTTCACTAATAATTCCTTCAGAAAAATAAATTATGTAGGATCCGTTGGTAGTACTTCAGACTGTGAACAAAAGACTCAACTTCAAAAGTAGCCCTTTGTCAATAAATGTTGAGTCAATTATGGATTAAAATGTTTAGGTAGTTTGATTTAACAACGCTCTTTAACAGTTGAAGTAATTAGAGGCGCAATTAAATGCTGGACTTTAAAAGGCTGATAAATCCTTGTTCAGAAAAAAACATGAAGTTACTGTAGGCCTTTCGGGACTAGTCCCATCATCTGTAGAAAGCATGTCTGCATCTACTGGCCTCGAATGCAAGACTGACTGGCTGGTCCGTTATAACTTTAAAGCTATAAAATATCTAAATTAATAGCACAGAAGATAAAAGATAATGTCCAGCCAGAAAATCAATACACAATAAAGAACTCTTATGAATTAGCGCAAAAATTACATAGTCTAGAAATTCACAAGAACATTCATATAATGTCATTCGACATAAAAAACCTATATATAAATATTCAAGTTAATGAAACTATAGACATACTGAGACAATAATTAACAAGCAACAAACTTGACAAAAATTGCATCAACCAAATAAGCAAACTAATGACAACAATCACAAAACAAAACTACTTTAAATTCTACAATCAACTTTTCATCCAGGAGGACGGAATCCCTATGGGAAGTCCCACATTCGGGATTATAGCAGAAATTCCTTCAAGATTTAGAAAACAAGCACTTCAAAAAACTAGTAACCATATTTGATGTGTAATTGATAGTAAGGTATGTTGATGACATTCAAATAATCTACGAGAATGGAAATAGAAAAGACAATTAAATCTAGCAAGAACTAAATGTATGCATAAAAATTTGACTTTCAGTGAAGAAATATAAGTTAACAATAGTATCAATTTTATTTGGATTTTAACAATTACTAAAAATTTCAACAACAACAAACTGGACATCAAAATTTATCGCAAACTTACAAGAAAACAAAAATTCTAGACACTCATTCCAACAAAAAATGAGTACATTCAATAGTTTGATAAGGAGAATGTTAAACGTCCTCTAAATAAAAACAATTACATCAATTACACTTGTCAACATGATTTTTGTCTCATGAGTACCAATAGTTGTACTTAATGCAGTTTTTATCGTCTTTTTTGCTTTTAAAATACAACACCATACAGATTAAATTAAATAATAGATTTTCTGAAGAAGGAATTATAAATCGTAGTGTGAGACAAGGCTGCCCCCTATCCCCAACACTCTTTGCAATTTATATCAATGAAGTAATATGTTGCTGGAACAAAACATATAAATTTGGAATAAGAATATCAGAAAATAGAAAATTAAACACCCTATTGTTTGCAGATGACCAAACAATAATAGCAAATTCCGAAGATAATCTACAGAAAGGTCTGTATGAAATTAACAAAATTACAGAAGAATATGGATTAAAGATATCTACAGAAAAAAAAACAAAAATTATGGCATTTCAAGGTGTAGATCCTGTCAGAAGTAAAATTGTACTGGACAATAAAATTTTGGAGCAGGTGAATAATTTTACATATCTAGGATGTAATATCTCATATGAAGAAGAAAAGGATGTAAATGCAAAAATATCTAAATTTTTAAGAATTTTAGGGTTAATAAATTCTATCTTCAAGCCACAGTTAGTCCAAAAGCATTCAAGACTGAAAGTGTATAAAACACTGGCTCTTCCAACTCTTTTGTATGGTAGCGAAGTATGGACGTTGAAACAGAAGGATATACAGAGACTTAGATCTGCTGAAATGAGATATCTTCGGAGGACTGCAGGATACACACTACTAGATCACAAAAAAATGAAGACATCTTAGAAGAATTACACATGGAAACTTTAGAAAACAAAATTTCTGATTATAAGTCAAGATGGATACAACATGTTCATCGAATGGAAGATCACAGAATACCCAAACTAATGTTAAGATATCAACCTGCAGGAAGAAGAAGACCAGGACGTCCACTCAAAAGACTTCTGGATGGTGTTTCTCTTGAGGCCGAAACAGGTCAACAAATGGCCTAAATTCGTGAATGTACTATGATGATGATGAGCTTTGGACTCATACGAAGCTATTAACTCGGCTCAGTGTAAACAGGGGGCTTAGGCTGTAACTGTTTACAACTGAGTAATACCTGACAGGCGCGGGGGTGAACACTAATATATTAGTGACTAAGTCCTGTCAGGGACCCAGTGTCTCGGGGTATATCCAGGGCCCCTGCCCAGGGATACGGGCGAAGACCTTAACGGCAAGAACAAGAAGATGGAACAAGCTTTCAAATGTTGTAATTGGCGGAAGAGGTAACCCTCCCACTAGGGCTGATATAACGGGAGGTTATGACGATGAACCTTAAGAAGGCAACCCTTCAATCGTCTCACCCTGCGAAGTGCCAGTAACACCTTCAGAGGACAACCTACATTACTAAATGTTTACATGAAAGCAACCGGATTTATCGTGTTTTCAAATATGTATTCGGAATATCTCCATCACCCACAGTTTTCTTATTTCAATGTCAATTAATGGATTTAAATAATTATTTTTTGAATAAACCTAGATTTCTTCCCGGAAAATCTTGGCGCAGTGAGCGATGAGCACGGAGATGACTTTCATCAGGAGATTTTAGCTATGGAAAAGAGGTATCAAGACAAATGGAATCCTAACATGCTAGCCGATTATTGTTGAACCATCAACAGGGATGCTCCACAGGCGAAATATAGCAGAAAAATCGTAATTTCTTACATTCTAGGCGAGTCCGAATGTTCGAATATTATGTAGTTACGAATGTTCGAATATTATGTAGTTACGAATGTAGAAAATATTAAAGTGTTTGAAATTATAAATCCCCGTTCTCTCGGAAACCTTGCGTGATGGAGAAAAACCGATATCATATTTGAATTCAGGAGAAAAAGTACTATCAGAATCACATATTTTTTTCTTTCTGAGACAAAAAAACAATTATTTTTTGTTGCTCAGTGATATATGAACTATATTAATCATATGGCAAAAATTAACGGATACAACGAAGGTATTATCAACAAACTAGCAAGCAAACAAAAAATAACGCATCCTGCATAACTAAACTCGAAAAGGAATCTGATGAAAACATTAAAACTTGGCTAACAAAATAAAAACAAGTAACAAAACTTAAAAAGAGCATATAAACCCAGAAACAAATTAGATAGATAGATCATCGGTTGATTAATGTCTTTGACATCGTCCGATTCCTAGTAGCCAATTTTGTCTGTCCATCAAATCTCCTGGTTGTAGATGTTTCTCCTTCATGTATAAACATATTCCAAATAAAAATGGGAGTTATGATGAGGAAATAGAAATAATGAAAATTTGTAATTGCTTGCCTCAATGGAATATTGTGGGATAACAATATAAGTAATAAAAATAAAATTAATATATATCATACAATTGTTAAAAGCATAATTACTTATGGAGCAGAACTTTGGCCATTAACAACAAAAAACAAATAAGTATCTTTTGGCAACGGAAATGGATTTTATACGAAGGGCAGCAAAAATGCCAAGAAGATAAAAAATTAGGAACTCAGTTATAAGAGAGAAAATGAAGATTGAAGGCACTATTTTAGATTATATCAAAACTCAGCAAGTAAGATAGTACGGGCGTGTCCAGTGAGTGGAAGAGGATCGCCTACTAAAATCTGTTTTGGAATGGAAACCTGAGGGACGACGAGGCAGAGGAAGACCTAAAACCTCCTGGAGTCAGAAACAAATTAAACAACATAATAAATACTAGCATTGAAGAAAATAACACATTCAATAAAAAAGGCGTATATAAACTAACATGCAAAGACTGTAACAAATTGTATATCGGAAGAACCAAAAAAAAAAAAAGAGTAGATATATAAAGAAAAATTCAAAGATTTTATTTATGCATGAGGTAAATTAAGTTTTGCAAAACATATAACTCAGGCAGAACGCCGCATGCTGGACATTGATAGTACACTGACTATTATGCACAAAGATAATAATCCAAATAGAATCAACGTACTGTAGGAAATGGAAATATTAAGCAGATCAACAATGATATTTTATTAAACGGGAACACACCCAGTTATTCAAACCCACTCTTTAAAATTATAATAGACCAGCCAGTCATGCATTCGAAGCCAGTGGATGCAGACGTACTTTCTGCTGATGATGGGACTAGTCCCGAAAGGCCTACAGTAACTTCATATTTTAATGGTTGAGGAGACGGACCTAAGAGGTATATAATTTTGCATTATAATTTTAAATTGTGTCTAACACCTCAATGGATTTTCAATTTTTTTATTTTATTTTCCCGATGTTGGTACGAATAGATTCAACGGAACTACGAAGCTTAACGTTCCCGTCCGATAAACGGATTTTACTATCAGCAGTACCTCATTCATTCCCAACGTATTACTTACAAAAGGGTTTAGAATTTAATCAGATGCCACGTGTACAATACGCGATTTGAAATTAGATCACATACGACCATTCCTCCTAGTCCCGAGATTGAAAATTTTATAATTTAAAATTTCAATTCCTCCCGGGTATCGAATTTAGACATACTAGGGCACGCTGTAGCGTAGTGGTTAAGGCACTGCGCTACAAGCCGAAAGGTCGAGGGTTCGAGTCCCGGTGGAGTCAGGATTTTTAAACTGACCCAAACCTTCTGGCGGCATTATGGCCCTGAGATCGATTCAATCTCTAACTGAAATGAGTACTAGACACTTGTTCTAAGAGTAAAGGCGGCCGTCACGCAGGGCTGACATCAAGTGCCGATTGTCAAGAAAAAGTGGGAGCCTTGACCTGTTACTATCCCCAAGGGCCTCCTGAGGCCTGTAGTGGGATCACTTTACTTTATTTTAGTTAGGAGGCAGACATTGTATCACGTGAGCTCACGCGATGGAATTTGTTTGTAGAAATGTTAGCTCTTAAGAATAATAAAACTACAACCTATCAAAATATTTGTTTAATCGATTAAGATATCCCAATCTTAAGATTGAGAGGCCGTTACTTATTTAATGTAACTCTTATAATTACGTGCAAAACCGTACATACGTTTACATAATATTTATATAACACTCTGTATTCTTACAAATGAGAACAAACGCCGGCTGAACAGCAGTTATGGTTACTCTTGATTTTTCAGTTTATTGTAAATTCTTCTGTATTTAGTAACATTTTTTAATATTTTAAACTTTTTCAAACAATTTTTATAAAATATTGTTTTGATAATTTTAAGTATTTATTTTTATACACAAATCACAACATTATGACTCAGTTAGACAATGTTATGATGCTGACTGCTATTTTCTCCACAGAGTATATTACCTTGTCTATGATTTTTCGATCGCTGGTTTGGATTATCGCTGGTTGGATCAGCGTTAGGAAGTGATAAGTAAGTGTACACCCATTTTTAATGAACATTTGGTAATTTTAATATTATTAATATAGGCATATATATATATATATATGTTTAACATAGATTTGGGGATTTATTGTAAAAATTGGTCATTTAAATTTCAGAGCGACGTTCGGCCATCTAGCATAAGCTGTATAAACTTTAGTAAGATATCGATAATAATCGAAATGCGGCAAGGATGATAATCGATAGGTGGTTCGATGGTGGATTATTGCTGGCTCTAGAAACTCTGGCGCATGCGCACTGTTGTTCTATAGGACTGTGAAAATATATCAAGTAACTTGAAGTGCTATTTTTCCGAAACGCCATCAAGCGGTTTGGAAACTTCTGTTATTTTAGTGAATGTCGAAGGAATAAAGCTATTAAGATTGTTCTCGTGAAAATATTTTAATTTTGTTACAAATCTTCACCAATCCTTACTAGTAGATATCTATAATAGAATAGATTTATTTAGCCTGGTGGAGATAAGGTCATGTGGCCTTCTCTTCCACTCACCAAGACAACATATGTTACATATAAATACAAAAAAATACAATAATATTCATACTAAACAATTAATTATCTGTCAAATTGAATAATAATGAAAATAATGTCTAATAACACAATAAAATTAAATACAATTAAAATTAAACTAATGACAGAATGAATACAGAAAGGAATAACAGCTCGAATCTACTATACATAAAAAGAAAAGAAATAAAAAATACAAAGAAAGTAATAAACTATGATGAATTAATCTATCGCTTATTATACAAGGCCTTAGGTAAATATATTAACAAATCTTAAATATATTTTAACAAATCTGTCACCATTGCCAAAGTTTATATATATATATATATATATATATATATATATATAGTAATTCTGCCCGAAGGCAGGTCTTTCACTGCAATCATTAGCATTTTCATGCTATGCTTGCAGCTTTACTAGGGAATTGTTGGTGTGGTAGCTTCCCGTTGCTTTCCACACCGGTGAAGGATGATGATGATGATGATGATGATGATGATGGCCATATGATTTCGGGGACCGTTTGGGCCTTAAAGTTTTCCTGGCATTTGTCTTACAGGTGAGGAAAACCCCGATAAAAACCTCACCCAGAAAAACTGCCCCGACCGGGGATCCCGGGCCGGCTGATTGACAAGGCAGCACGCTACCTCGATACCACAGCGGTGGACACACACACACACACACACATATATATATATATATATATATATATATATATATATACATTTAAGAACAGAAACTAAGGCCAGAATTTATAAAACTGTAGGGAGACCTATTATATCTTATCAGGCAGAAACAAGACCAGATACCGTAAAACCAAAAAGATTATTGGAAACAACAGAAATGAAAATACTTTGTAAAGTTCTGGGAGAAACTTTGTGGGATTGAAAAAGGAGTGAAAATATCATGTGCAGTCGAAGATATTAAATAATGGGTATATAAGAGAAAACAAGAATGGGATGCACATATAAGCAGGATGGACAGCAATATAACTGTCAAGACTGCAAGGAATAATCTACCTAGGGGCAGAAGACAACAGGTACGTCCCACAAAGCGGTGGTGTGATGACCTAAGATGAGGCAACAAGAATTGAAGGAAGAACAAGTTTAAACTTGTAAAAGAAGAATGAAGAATAAGATATATGTTCTATTATAGAATATATAGCACACTTTAACTATTTTGGTTCAGATATAACATATAGCTATGATTGGGATATACATAATAAATTAAACCGATATCAAATTATGTGTGGCACCATAAGAATAACCCTCCGAAAGACTCAAAGAAAAAACTCAGCTCAGGTTTTATAAAATTATGCCTGTTCCTGTTCTTTTATATGGATCTGAATCTTGGGTACTTACAAAAAAAAGATAACTCACACATCCAAGCTACTGAAATGCAATGTTTAAGATCCGTAAAAGGATGTACACGCATGGATAGATTATATAATGAATCAATGAGAAATGAACTAGAGATATTTTCAATACTCGACAAACTAGAAGATCACAAACACTGATGGAAAGAACATTTAGACAGAATGGACAATACAAGATTACCCAAAACGATCAACACATACGTACAGCATGGAAAAAGGTCTTTGGGACGGCCAAGGAAATGATGGACTTGAGACCGGAATAGGTCGCATTGACCTAATTCTGGAAAGGAAGAAGAATAAGATATATATATATATATATATATATATACATGCCTTGTCACGTAGCGGGGCAGATTCGATTCCCGGTCGGGACAGGTTTATAATTATTTTTCATGTTTCTTATTCAACTAATCATAAGAAATGCATTTTTTTTTCTTTCAGCTCATTTATGCCAAGAAGATAGGGATGAGTAGATTCCCGGACAACGCCGGGTAAACAGCACGGGGTATCTAAAAATAATTACGATATAAATATTTTCTCCAACTTATTTAACTAAACATAAAATACATTAATTCTCGTACTCCAGCTCATTTATTTCAAAAAGATCGGGATAAGTAAATTCCCGGGCAACGCCGGGTAATCAGCGCGGGGTATCTAAACATATAAATTTATAATTATTTTTCCGTTTACTCATTCAACTAAACATAAAAGCACATTAATTTGCATTTATTTAGGCGTAGCAGCGCACGCTAGTATTACATAAATTCCTGGGAGGAAAAGGATATCCCTGAAAAAATTACTAGTTATAATAAAAGTTTGGGAATTATTAATCAAGTTATGAAACCATCCCTTGTACAAAAAAAAAACACCAGATTACGTTTATATAACACTTTGGCTAGACCAGTGTTGACCTATGGTAGTGAAGCATGGACACTAAAAAGACATGAAAGCAGAATAACGGCTTGTGCAATGAGATTCATGAGCAGAACAGCGGGTTACACCAGATGGGATCGGAAAAGAAACACCTATATCTTAAAAGAATTGAAGACTACGCCAATTTTGGAATATATTAAACAGTGCCAACTAAATTGGAAACACCAGCTAGAAAGAATGAGTTCAAATCGGATCCCAAAGCTGTTTATAATTATATACCAAGACGACGAAGATCACTGGGCCGTCCTATAAAACGCTGGAGGGAAAATTTTGTATAGGATCGTAACAGGCCTTGGCCTAACACTTGGAAGGAAGAAGAAGAAGAAGAAGAAGAAGAAGAAGACAAAAATTCTAGCCGTACTGATCAGACATATACTTTATGACCGTACCGGGACAAGTAAGGCTCAATGCCGGATCACCTCCAAACATTCAACACATGACTCTCCATTTACTCTTACAGACTAAACAAGGCGAATGTGATACGAGGAACGCAATGACAGATGGTGTTCGAGGACTACTTAACCCTTACAATTTCCCTACATCTGTCGTACAGGTACGATAAGGAAAACCCCGGAAAAAAATTCACTGGGGATCGAACTTGCGTCCTCTCTGTCTGAGGAACGACGTCGCCACTTAATCTCTAATACAGCGGTTGACGAAATGAAAATCTACGAAACCAAATAATGCTAAAATATTGTTAAAATCATTTTCAAAAAATGCATTTAATCCGTAGATACTTTCCAAAATTATAAAATTAAAATAAAGTAACACAATCACGATAATTCAATGTTTTTTTAACAAAATGTTTATACGTAAATGAGTAATGTTATTAACGCATTAAACTAATGGCGTCTTCTAGTGTTATCTAACCTACTCCGTTTATCATGCATCGAGTTCTGCTTTCAGCTGACAGATGGTGTTAATGTGGTCAATACATATTTGATATACTGTATTTTACGCATCATAAGTCACTACGTGACTGTAAACGCACCTTAGTTTTTAAGCAATTTAAAAAATAGCATTTTTACCATTTTCATTATTTGATTGCAAATCCAGACTACAAAAAAAAACATCTCATACTGATAGCACTATCCATAGTTCTTCTCTTCACCCATATATTCATAAGATGGCAGCCTTTAATAGTTACATTCATAGACTTTTAAATATTCCTCTTTCGCCCTTGGAATATAATAATGAATTGAATATTATTAAACAATTAGCTATTAATAATAACTACGACCCTAAAATTATAGAATATTTAATTAAGAAAATTCATTTCAAAGAAGCAATTAATAAAGTTTTTCCTTTACCCAAAGAAAACATAAAGAAATATGTCATAATATCATACATAGGTCCACTTTCAAATAAAATATCTAGACACTTTAAAAAGTTGAACATTAATGTGGCATTTAAAACTAATAAAACTTTATAAAATATAATAAAAAACAATAAAACCAAAATTTAAAAAAATTAACAGGTGTATATATAAATTGAAGTGTGGCACAAGTGACAATGTCTATACAGGATAAACTGGTAGACCTTTTATCTCTCGGATAAAGGAACACATGAGAGCATATAACAGAAATGTAGAATATTCAAAATATGCTAACCACCTATTCCAATTTAATAATTGTTTCGATCCAAATTTTGAAATTTTACATAGTTGTGATAAGGGTAAGAAGTTGGACGTTTGGAGGCTGTAGAAATAAATAAATTGAAAAGTAGTAATAAACTGCTAATTTCTCAACTTGGTTTGAATGAATCCCCTTTGTTAAATTTAAATTTTAAATAAATATTGTTGTATTGTTGCTTAGATCAGTTGATATGTACTAGAATACCACAATTCATAATTTAACATGTCTGAAGAAGGTGCAGTCTACCGAAACAGCTGTCACTGAATTGTATCTTAATAAATATGAAAATCAAATAAAACTAAGTTTTATTTTTATTTAATTAATGAATATGGATTTTCATCAAGTAAACACCAACTCAATTGATTTAAAAAAAATCTTAGTTTATAAAACCGTTCTGATCTTAAAAATCCCTGAAAATCGCCATCCGAACTTTCTTCTTCTTCTTCTTCTTCTTTCCTTCTTCTCCTTATTCCTCTTCGTCGTAATCGTTGTCCTCTTCATATATAAGATGGTATTCACTGCCATCGAGAACGTTACTTACGCCGCACTTCTTGAAAGATTGAACAATAATGACTTCTCTCACTATAAACCACGACTTTTTATTCCACTGACACATTTGTTTGATTGTCGTTTCAAAGCTACCTTAGGCGTGAATTCATGTTTCGTTTGGTTTCATCCATCATCTGTTAAGCATTACAGAGACTCTTGACGTCCGAACTCCTTTCAAAAAACGTTAAACTGAAAATATATAAAACTATTACTCTACCAGTTATATTATATGGAAGCGAAACATGGACTCTTACTTTAAGGGAGGAAAGTAGATTACAACTACTTGAGAATAAAGTTTTTAGGATTTTTTTGAACCAAAGAGAAATGAACAGAGAGGTGAATGGAGAATACTTCACAACAGTGAACTATATGTTCTTTATAAGAAGCCAGGTATAATAAGAGCAATTAAGTCTCGGAGACTGCGATGGGCAGGACATGTGGCACGAATGGGGAATGGAAGACGTGCATGGAAGCTTCTTGTAGAAAAACCAGAGGGAAAACGCCCAGTTGGTAGACCAAGAATGAGGTGGGAGAATAACATTAACTATGATTTGAGGAAGTAGATTATACAGGGAATGATTGCAAAACTTTGGCTCAGGATAGGGATGTATGGAGAGCTTATGTTCACGCGGCCATGAACCTACGAGTTCGATAGAGTTTTATAGACAAGAAGAACAAATGTAATGTATATATCCGACGATGTAGTCTCTTTCGTCAATAACACCAAGAGAATTGTCGATAGCGCTTTTACACGTCCGTTGACATACTAAGGCTGCAGGCCTGTCAATGAATGTGATAAAAACAATAACCTGGAAACCGCAATATCAATAGACGGAACAGCATTACCTTATACACGGAATCCATTTTAAGCGGAAACATTTTTACAGCGTTGAAGTGCCTCTCACTTTGCCCGCTATCGTGCTTGCACCGGCGGGAAGCGTGTTCCGTTACTACCGGCAAATGAAGACAGAAGCTACAAAATACAAATAAATCCAATTAATTTAGATTATAAAAAATAGGCCATACATAGAGGCGTATTACTCACCATTTATTTGAGATACTGTACATTTACCTAATGTCTTTTGTAGGAATCGTGCAGTCAGGATATTTTTGAAAAATATCCGAAACGCGCCTTCTATGTTTATTTCTCAATAAGTAACATTCCACCAAATAAATGCGCTGTTCAACCGTATACTTCATTTTCGATTACTTTCTTATGTAACACACGACAACAAGTGACATGCGTCCCACTACACCACACTGAAGCAACTAACCGCTGGGATGTTGTGTACAACTTGTCTCCCACGCTGCGATCGTACTGCTCATAGCGGCGGCAGAATGATGCAAGGTTTTCTCTTAAAATGGATTCCCTGTACAACAGCATATATATATATATATATATATATATATATACAGAGATTTAGGCGCTCTCCCCCTACAGGGAAGAATTTGAACCATACTAATTTAATTACACTTGTTTTCGTATAGATGTCATTCTGAGTGGTACGTGGTCAGCGTTCCGCCTCATACTGACAGCTAGGAAACCAAGGTAGTACTAGGACGGGAAAATTCGGTAAATTTTGCTTAGAGGCCTTTTCATTCAGGCTTAAGGATTTTTTACGAGCCTGAAAATCTTCAGACTCGGGACCCACGGCTTAAAGTCCCTCCCGGAGGACTTGCTCCTTGGATTTTTCCGTCCTAAAAATCCCATCGACCCCGGCCGGGTTTAAACCCGCGACCCTTGGGACCAGAGGCAAGGAGCTTAACCACTAGTCCACCGCGGCCGACATTTATATATGCACTTAGTGCAAGTAATATACTCCATATGGAAAGCTATGAACATCTCTTTGAAGACAAAACTGTTCAAAAGACAGTTTAACACCAACGTAAAATCAGATCTCCTCTATGGTTGCGAAACATGGAAAGTTACCGAAGCAGCAAATGAAAAGTTACAGACCTTTGTTAACAGATGTCTGAGGCGTATTTTAAATATAAGATGGCCGGAAATAGGCATAATGTCAAATGAAGAAAAACCTCAAATCCCCAATATGTCAAAAAATAAAGCAAAGAAAGTGGAATTGGATAGGCCACACATTGAGAAAACCAGATGCGTGAGCCAGGTTGGTTTCTATCTATTAAATTTTATGATACTTTAGTACGAAAGGACCAAGTATTAAAAATAATTTTTAATTATTGTGTATTATTAAATATTTTGGCAGACAAGTGGGAGCCATCGAGAGGACTACCTAGATTGGAATCCGCAAGGAGTAAGAGAGAGAGGACGGCCTAGGAAAACACGGAAGTGATCAGTAGAGAGGGAAGCAAAGGAAAGAGGAAAAAGCTGGAAACAAGTAAAATGGTTGGCTGAAAGCAGAGTACGCTGGAGGAACTTTACTGCTGCCCTGTGTTCCATTTAGGAATTACAGGAAATAAATAAATAATAATAAATAAGTTCAAGTAATATCCTTCAAAGACAAGTCAAAGAAACAAATAAATAAATAGAATAATGTACCTAGCTACTTTTTTATTTCTTTCTTTGTCGTTTTCTTTTGTTTACTGTTCTTCCTTTTTGTTTTACCTTTGTTAACCTTTTTATCATATTCACACATACAAACACAAGACAGGACACACACCCAGACCCAAGGTGGAGGTTTAAAATCCCCTACCCCGCCGGGAATCGAACCAGGGTCGCCGGAGTGGAAGGTAGGGACTCTATCGACTACGCCACGGCAACGGAAAAATTACTGTTTCTTCATTTTTGTTTTTTACCTTTTTTTCGTTTTACCTTTTCGTTTTACATTTTGTTTTACCTTTTCTATTACTTTTTTTTCAACTTTAATTCTATTCTCACATATAAACACAAGACAGGACACACACCCAGACCCAAGGTGGAGATTTAAAATCTCCTACCCCGCCAGGAATCGAACCCGGGTCGCCGGAGTGGAAGGTAGGGACTCTATCGACCACGCCACGGCAACGGACAAATTACTGTTTTTTCCTTCTTGTTTTTACCTTTTATCGTTTTACCTTTTCGTTTTACTTTTTTTTGTCAATTTTATTCTATTCTCACATATAAACACAAGGACAGGACACATACCCAGACCCAAGGTGGAGATTTAAAATCCCCTACCCCGCCAGGAATCGAACCCGGGTCGCCGGACTGGAAGGTAGGGACTCTATCGACGACGCCACGGCGACGAACAAAAACGGTTCTATCTTCAGAAGTAAACAAGCTACTTTTTTACTGTTTTTCCCCTCTTTTCGGTTACACTGTTTTCCTTCTTGTTTGACATTTTTTGTTAATTTCTGTTATTCTCACATATAGACACAAAGACAAGACACACACCTAGACCCAAGGTGGAGATTAAAAAGCCCCTACCCCTCCGGGAATCGAACCCGGGTCGCCGGAGTGGAAGGTAGGGACTCTACCGACTACGCCACGGCAACGGACGCTAAAACCTTCTGGTTGATAAGACGTTAAACAGAAGACTTAAATTTGTAGCATTCCAAAGCGGTGTGTATCAACACAACTTTATGGTACCCAACCAATCTAGCTCAACAATAACCAAACAGATGATCGCAACAAATATTCCAGAGGAAGAAAGAATATTAGTAACAAACATCACAAAAAAAAACATCAGACAAAAGTGCCCACATCACGAGAATGCAGGGCGGCAGATAGGGATCCATGGATAGGGTACCGCCACAGACGCAGAGCATAACAAGAAACAATTATGGAACGATCATAGAAAGTCGACTCAAAAGTATGTCTTAAATGAAGAATCGTTACGCAGGTTCTTCATTTATAACCTAACGGGCATACGGCGTTTTGCCAGTGCGCGGTTGGGTGTACCACAGCCGGCTTTGCTCCTACATATTAAACTCCGCACGTAAAGCCTGTTAAAAAATCTTACTTTATAGTCACCTTGTTTTAGACAATTGACACGTGTATACTTAGAAGGTTTTAGTTTTAATAATTTAGTTGCGTTATGTGTAGAAGATTCTGAAATCCCCAATTGTTGCGCTAATTTTGGTATGGATTTTTGTTGGTGTACGTTCAAAACTTGCGCCTATTTCGTCTAACTTTTCCTCTGTTAAAACTGTATGTTTCTCCGTTATCCTCATGAAATGATAATTTTAGTTCTGTCAAAATATTTCCAACAACTTACAGTACATATCGAGTCATTATGTACCAGTTGTTAGAAGGGAGGGTTCAGCACAGGCATGCAGAAATGTATAATGCGAACACAATATTTCACTGTGATTAGACATATAATTTGACCTAATCATGAGACAAATTGTCGATAAATAGAAGGAGAAACTGCATATTACTATGGCATTTGTTCGTGTTTTAATGGCAGTTACCTGGAACATATTTGCTAATTTTCTCACAAGGAAATTAATGTACAGTTATCCTTTTCTACTTTTGTGGAACGGTTGTGACATTTTACACTATACAAATCTCAAGGAATCTTCTTCTTCTTCTTCCTTCCAAGTATTAGGCCAAGGCCTGTTACGATCCTATAGAAAATTTTCCCTCCGGCGTTTCATAGGACGGCCCAGAGATCTTCGTCCTCTTGGTATATAATTATAAACAACTTTGGGGATCCGATTTGAACTCATTCTTTCTAGATGGTGTTTCCAATTTAGTTGGTACTGTTTAATATATTCCAAAATTGGCGTAGTCTTCATTTCTTTCAAGATATCCGTGTTCCTTTTCCGATCCCATCTGGTGTAACCCGCTATTCTGCGCATGAATCTCATTTCACAAGCCGTTATTCTGCTTTCATGTTGTCTTTTTAGTGTCCATGCTTCACTATCATAGGTCAACACAGGTCTAGCCGAAGTGTTATATAAACGCAATCTGGTGTTTTTTTTTTACACGGGATGGTTTCATAACTTGATTAATAAATCCCAAACTTTTATTATAACTAGTAATTTTTTTTAGGGATATCAATTTCATTCCAGATAGAGAGATAATATCCAAGATATTTAAATTGATTAAATCTCTCTAAAATTTTATTCTGGAGACAGATTTTACTTTGTATGGGGTCCTTCCCATGAAATGCCATAATTTTAGTTTTGTTAATTGATATTTCCATTTTTAATTTGGCAGCTGTTTTTTTGTAAATTATAAATTGATGGTTGAAAATCATTTTCGGAAAGTGCCAGAAGCGCTAAATCATCTGCAAAAAGAATAGAATCGAGTTTGAGATTCCGATTGATAGGTATATATCCCCGTTGTGTTCCTCCATTCGTTTATTATTCTATTCATATATACATATAATGAAAAGCACCGGTGAGTCTTAAGAACTAAATAGAACAATTATTACAATACAGGTACTCACTAACTGAACACTAATACTTTACAATAAAAATAAAACCAAACACATTGACCAGAATTAACAAACCCTGAACTGCAACCAGTGTGAATGTTTTGGAGAACTTGCAGCATTTAAAAATATTTTTCAGGAGCATAAGAGAAGGTCGCTGTAATTAGCCGCTATTAAGGATATTACTGCTATCATAATACATACGCACATCTCAAATTCTGAACTGGCTAAAGTAAGGTGACCAGATGTCCCCATTTTGGCGAGACAGTCCCGATTTTTAACAATCCCGCTCCGTTTTAAAAAAAAGTCCCGATTTTTTTAAATAATGCACGACAAGCTAGGGAACGGCGGGAGAACGGAAAGCGAATATACGGTTTTTGGAGGCCATGTGGCTATTTCGCCAATATTTGAGTTTTATACACTGCTCAAAACAATTAGAGGAACACTATGAAATATGCAAATATTTTTTCATTGGATAAAGGTACAAATATGAAATTAATAAAGTACATTATTTGTGGTTATTTATTTATTTATTTATTCATTGCTCATGTCAGTAAAAACAAACGAATAACGCTGACAATTAACTTTTCAAATAATTCCGCTATGTAAGCAATTGAATCTTGTGCTTATTTTTCAAAGTTAAACACTCGTTATATAGAGTTAGTATCGTGTATGACCTCCACGACATTCGATGACAGTTTGGCACCTTCGTGGCATGCTCCCAATAAGATTCTGGATTTCCTCTTGCGGGATATTCTCCCATTCTTCCTTCCGAGCATCTCCAAGTTGCTGCAGAGTTTGTGGAGCTTGATGTCGGTTCCTGATCTTCCTATCTAGAAGATCCCACAACTGTTCAATAGGGTTGAAGGTCTGGGCTGACCGCTGGCCACTCCATTACCTCAATTTCATTCCTCCTCAGGAAATCCCTGGTGACAGCCGCAGAATGTGCCCTGGCATTATCCTGCATAAACAGAAATCCAGGGCCTACTCCAATGGCAGCAGGTACTACATGCTCTTCCAGAACGTGCTCGATATACCGGACATCATTCAGTCGCTGGGGAACAAGTACAAGGTCCGTACGATTGTTATACATAACTCCGGCCCACACCATTATGAAACCTCCTCCGAATCTATCAATTTCTTGTACAGCCTCTGCAGAAAATCTTTCTCCTGGCCGTCCCCACACCATGGTTTTCAGCATACGTACGTCTTGCTGCCTTATGCCCATTTGTTAAGCGTGGTTTTTTAAAGGGCCTTTTTGGACGAATATTCTCTTTCCTTAATCTGTTCCTTATGGTTTGGTCTGAAACCCGGATTCCGGAAGCCATATTAAGGTCATTCTGCAGGTCTTTTGCAGTTTTTGTACGCTGTCGAAGAGCAGAAAGAACGTATCTGTCATCCTGGGGGCTTGTTTTAAATTTACGGCCCTGGCCACGTCTTCTACAATACTGACCTGTCTCTCTGTGCCTGTTGCGTAACCCGGACACCACGGAAGGAGAAACCCCAAGCTCTCTAGCCACTTGTCGCAGAGATTGACCTTGTCGTAAAAGATGTAGAGCATGATACACTTCAAACACATTTAAATGCCTCATTTTGTCAGAGACTTCAATAAACAAGGCAATAATCAACATTCGTCACTATAGCAACAGCAGGAAGCTTACCAATTAGAAGTGGCCAGTGCCTTCCAAAATACAAATTTTCTCTATATTTGTTATTTGAGGTAATTTCTCTGTATTTAGGTCATGGATCTTTACAATTTGTATCCAATGATAAAAGTAATAATCCAATTTACATATTGTCCAACTTTCACCATCACAGCTTTAAAAAACAATTACTTATTCAATTTATTACAAGTGTTCCTCTAATTGTTTTGAGCAGTGTAATATTTTAGTTAATTTTATACTGTTAAACTTTAATAATAAGAAACTGATTATCTGATTGAGAACTGATTATCAAGAACTGCTTATCAAAGTTTGTATTGTTTATCAGTTGTTAGATTTCAAGATTTTTAAGATATGTTACGAAACTCTGCTGAGGTCACTGTGTTAAAGTTTTGAGGATTATAAAACAGTACGTGATATCTCAGTCGTTCTCAATAATTTGCAGTGTTGTTTTATAGGAGCCCTTTCGATAACTTATGTATCATCTTTTGCTTTCATGTTGGTACTGACTCTTGTTGGTAATTATTTTGTATAGAGGGTTTGTATTGCTGGGTGCGTTTTCAATAAACACCTGCTGAAAGAAAACCCACCCAGCATAACAAACCTCTATACAAAATAATTACCAACAACAATCAGTACCAAAATGAAAGCGGAAGATGATACTTAAGTTATCGAAAGGCCTCCTATAAAACAACACTGCAAATTATTGAGGACGACTGAGATCTCACGTACTGTTTTATCTTCTTCTTCACGGTTTAGGCTTATTTACTAGCCTGTTCCGGTTCCAAATTGCTGCTCTTTCCATCTTTTCCTTGCTCTTCCCAACCTTCTACTTCCTCGTGGTGAATAGTTGTATGCTGCTTTTGGTATTCTATTCTCAGTCATCCCTGCAAAGTGTTCTTTCCAGTTTGTTCTGTATTTCTCTATTGTTGAGTTTAATTCCTCTATTTTTAGTTCTTGTCTTATTTCTGTGCTATGCTTTGTGTCTGTTCTTTGATATCCTGCTATTGGTCTGAGGAATCTCATTTCAACAGCTTGTATCCTGGCAGATTGTTGTGTTGTCACTGTCCATGTTTCGGATCCATAAGTAATAATAGGCACTGGCATTGTCTTGTATAATTTTATTATAGAGTAATTCCTGGCTTTATTTTTCAAAGATCTTTTTAGTGTACCTGTTATATAATTACAATTATTTATTTTGTTATATATATCTGTTTTATAATTGTTAAAACTTTAATGTTAAAATTCAACCACCATTGTTTGGACTTGATGAACATTGGCATTGTTTGGTATTGTGACGAAAACATTTTGTAATTGTCCCTCAGACGATTCACATCGTCCTGCGTGCTAGTTAAACGAGTGATGTCAACAAACCAGCTATTCAGTTAATTATTTATTTACTCACTGGCACTATCGAACCCATAGGTTCATGGCCGCGCGTACATAAGCTCTCCATACATCCCTATCCTGAGCTAATGCTTTCCAGTCATTCCCTGTATAATCTACTTCCCTCAAATCATAGTTAATGTTATTCTACCACCTCATTCTTGGTCTACCAACTGGGCGTTTTCACTCTGGCTTTCCTACAAGAGGCTTCCATGCACGTCTTTCATTCCCCATACGTGCAACATGTCCTGCCCATCGCAGTCTACGGGACTTAATTGTTCTTATTATATCTGGCTTCCTATAAAGACCATGTAGTTCATTGTTATGTAGTTTTCTCCATTCACCTGTCTGTTCATCTCTCTTTGGTCCAAAAATTTTCCCAAGTACTTTATTCTCAAATACTTGTAATCTCCTTTCCTCCCTTAAAGTAAGAGTCAATGTTTCGCACCCATATAATATAACTGGTTGAATAATAGTTTTATATATATTTCCAGATTAACGTTTTTTGAAAGGAATTGGGAATCAAGAGTCTCTGCAAAGCATAATAGCACGCATTTCCAGAATTGAGCCTATGTTTAATTTCTTTGTGCATCTCATTCCTGTTTGTAATTATTGTTCCTAGATATTTGAATTCAGCGACCTCCTCAAAACCTCCCTCATTTGTCATTAGCTGTCCATTTCCATTATATAATGTATTTCTACGTGTGACCATATATTTAGTTTTATTTTATTTAAGTAATTTATTGATTTCATAAATACATACCTTTTCTTGAATTTAGCAGACAATAATCCTATTATTTATATATATATTTAGCGCCGGCCTTTAAATTGATACTTACGATTTTGTATTTTGTACTTGCGATAAAATTAAAATAAATATATTACAATACTATTTTTGCGTTCTATAAAAATTGTTGTTGCTCCATACGGACAAATTTTTAATCAAAAACACCCTCCCCCCAGATTAATGGTGTCCCGCTTTACCAATACTAAAATCTGATCACCTTAGACTAACTAACTAACTCTCTGGCGACTATCACACCCGTAGGTTCATGGCCGCGCGGACATAAGCATCCCTATCCTGAGATAATGCTTTCCAATCATCCGCTCTACAATCTACTTCCCTCAAATCATAATTAATGTTATCCTCCCACCTCATTTTTGGTCTACCAACTGGGCGTTTTCCCTCTGGTTTTCCTACAAGAAGCATCCATGCGTGTCTTTCATTCCCATTCGTGCTACATGTCCTGCACATCGCAATCTACGAGACTTAACTGGCATCCCATAAAGACCATGTAGCTTAATTTTATGTAGTTTTCTCCATTCACCTGTCTGTTCATCTCTCTTTGGTCCAAAAATTTTCCTAAGAACTTTATTCTCAAATACTCGTAATCTCCTTTCCTCCCTTAAAGTAAGAGTCCATGTTTCTCCATCATATATTATAACCGGTAGAAATAGTTTTATATATTTTCAGTTTAACTTTTTTGAAAGCAGTTGGGACGTCTAGAATCTCTGTAATGCATAATATCTCGCATTTCCAGAATTGAGCCTATATTTAATTTCTTTGTGCTCTCATTCCTATTTGTTATTATTGTTCCTAGGTATTTGAATTCAGCCACCTCCTCAAAATTTCCCTCATTTGTTATTAGCTGTCCACTTACGTTATGTAATGTATTTTTATGTGTGACTATAATTTAGTTTTATTGGTATTTACTTCCAGTCCCAATTTCTTACTGTTATTCAAAAGTGTGTGCCTATTGGCATTTAGTGTCTCCTCGCTATCGTCCAATTATACTACAGCATCAGCATAAACTAACAGCTTATTAATACTGTATCATTGAGTTGTAGGCCTTATTCATCCTGTAAAGATTTGATGGCATGCTCTAGTACAAAATTAAATAGTAGAGGAGATAGTGCATGTCCTTGCTTCAACCCATTCTGGATTTCAAAAGTATCCGAAAACTGTTTGCTTACAAGCACCCTACTCTTTGTGCCATTTAGACACATTCGTGTAATGCTGTGGTTTATCTACGACGCAACGCGCCAGCGCAAAAATTGCTCCCCATATATTCAAATGGATGTGGTTTATCTACAACGCAAATTGCTGGCGCAAAAAAATTTGCGCTGACATGTCGCGTCGTGTTTTGGAATCTCTTGAATCCAGGACGCAATTTGCCAGCGCAAACAAAGAATATAGAAGATATTACCCATACTCATTGGTGTAATTGCTAAAAACAAACTAAGATTTGTTAACAAAATGTCGGAAATACAGTACTTATTTTATAACTTTCCAATTTTAACGACGAAAGTTAGACAGTTTTGTTGCAAATCATCGAGATCTATACATGTTTTTTACAATATGAGCATGAAGGAGTACAGAGATGTACAGAAAAAAGTTATTGTGGCTTGAACTTAGTCAAGAGAGGTCAAGAGATAAATAAAAGCTGTAAATATTGTATATCCGGGATATTATGGATGTGCATAAATTTCGTCTTCTATTAAATTCAAAACCTGATAAAACTGCTCAGGCGAAAATCTGAAGTATTCTAAAATTTGGTATATTCATCAACCATATGTTTATTTAAGAACTAAAGAATAATTTATTCTATGACTTTCCATACAACATTTCATATGATGATGTTGCTCTAGGTACTTTTTCTGTCTTTACTAATATTTCGAACTATTTTAATCGTTTTGCAACGACACTTGAAACTTTTTTTTATGAAGAATTTTAATATGTTTATCAATGTACACAAATTATGACTTTTCCTCTCAATTTATTTTCAAAGTTCCTAATTAGAATTGAAGTTGGCATACGTGAACGCTCATAAAATTAAATCCACCAGATGGCAGGACATATGTGTGAATTACCAACATTTGCATTTAATTCCAAACCATATTTTAAGAAATAAATATTCAATCACTTCATTTTGTTAGATTCCGATGGGTCAGTTTAGTGTACATCAGATTAGTTTACAGTTTACTAAATAGTATGTAAGTAATTTTATTTTATTAGGTTATGCAGGGACAGGTTTGTATACATTAGTTTTTGTAAACACATTTGTAAATTTATTATGAACGTTGGTCATTTTGATTTTCCATATATGTGGTGCCATCTGGCGACAATTCCATAAACATATGCGCTGTAGCGTATGCGCTCCATGTGGAACCAGCATCACGCCGAGCGAAACGCGAATTCGCGTCACGTCGGGCGCGACACGCTGTATAATAAACCGTAGCATAAGTCTAACTTTTTAGGACTTCCAAACTCCAGCAGGATACTATATAACTTCTCACTCTTAATTGAATCGTATGCATTTTTGAAGTCTACATATAGTTGATGTACAGTACCATTATATTCCCATTTATTTTCTAAAATCTGTCTTAAACTAAAAATTTTATCTGTTGAAGACTTGTGTCTTCTAAATCCACATTGATGATCTCCTAAAATGTCATCAATATATAGAGTAAGTCTGCTTACTAATATGTTTGTTAGAATTTTGTACGAAGTTGAAAGTAATGAGATGCCCCTATAGTTGTTGCAATCGGTTTTATCTCCTTTCTTATAAATTGGTACGATAATCGATTCTTTCCTTTCATCTGAAAGAGCTTCTTTATCCAAATTATATTAATCAACTGGCGTATCTTGTCCATCAATTTGTTCTTTTTCAGTGAATTCCTATTCAATTAAAGTTATTTCACTATCATCAGAGAGCATTTTGCTAAATTGACAACTTCCATTATAGCCAGGATTTTTATTTAATACTTCACTAATCTTATCAAATGCGATTTTAGCAATACCGTAATATTATTTCTCAAGATCCACGGGTATTCCCTTTTCACACAAATGTAAATATACAATTTACGCTTGTATCCAATTTATTGTAGAGACTTTACAAATTAAAAAAAAAATAATAATTCATTAATTACTAGTAATTATCTGAAGGGAAAATTATAATGTAATACCACATTTAGGAGTAAAATATGCATACATGCCTTAAAAAACCAAAATATGCCTTCTCCCCCGGAATATGCATTTCTATGCATTATCAATTACCGCTAAAATTGTCTGTGAAGGGCTTAACATTTAAATAATGTCCACATACATTTTAATGCGTAAAAAGCATACATTTCGCATACAAATCCGGGCTCTAGTGATGATAATGATGATAATAATAATATAATTTATAATAATAATATAATCGAGGAATAAATTTAAAAATACTGTATTCTCACAGTGTTCATTATTATTAATAAATGCATGCTAGCAATCCGAACTCTTAATATAGCATTGTTGTCGACGGGAGCATAATTTAAACTATCGCATGGTAGATACATTATTGGGGGTAGTTGGAATATCAAAACAGTTGATGGTGTCCCTTATGAGTAGAAGTTAACATTTTTACACGCTTTATATTAGCTTGGCCTGTATCTATCTATGTAACGGAAACTTTCAACGCGATTTTCACCCACTTAAAATCATTGGATCGACTTGAAACTTTGTATACATGTAGAGGACCCGTGACAATACAATAATTTCATATTTATTTTCTAAAATCCTGGCCACCATCATCAGAAAATCAAAAAAAAAAAGTGTTTTTGTATCAATGTAACGGAATCTTTTACGCGATTTTCACCCACTTAGAAACATGGATCGACCTGAAACTTTGTATACGTGTAGAGGACCCGTGACAATACAATAATTTCATATTTTGTTTCTAAAATCCTGGCTAGAATCATCCGAAAATCAAAAAAATGAAAACTGGTATAATAGGTTGCGGACTTGTCGAGTTTTTAGTCAATCGTTGTAGGAGCTCAGTTGGTAGAGCAGTGAACTCTTAGTGGTATATAATTTCAGTAATCCATACGTCGCTGGTTCAAATCCGGCTGGGAGGTTTTTTTTTATAGAAGAGTATTACTTTTAGCTCATACTACAATAGTATCGAATTTAAAAATATTTACATTTTTATCTTATTCTGTAAAATATTAAAACTAAAAATTAAAAAATAAATAATAGTTTTAAAAAACTAAAAGAACACTATTTATCAGAAAACTAAAAAATGAAAAATTATTTTAATTTCCAATACGCTTGGAATAAAATAAAGTGGTCAACAAATAATCATCTCCAACACATATAGAATAAAATTAGAGTTATCAACAAAAAGAAAATAATTTTACCATCAAAAGCGTGGGGTGCTTTTTATGATTTTTACATTTTCTTCTTAGAGAGCTTACTTTTACAAATATCTGTTTAATATCAAATATATCAAATATATTAATTGATATAGAGCACCCCACGCTTTTGATGGTAAAATTATTTTCTTTTTGTTGATAACTCTAATTTTATTCTATATGTGTTGGAGATGATTTTTTGTTGACCACTTTGTTTTTAGTGATTTTTTTACTTACAAAATTTAAATATAATATGTGGTCCATTTTAGAAGGTAATGGATGAAGTTCAGCCTATATCCAAATAATAGTAAGTACAGATAGGAATATTTTGGTATTGTGTAACTCATTGGTTACAGAAATGGACTAATGGCATAGAGTGGCAAGAAAATCAAGAATGGATAAATTTAGAATCCAAAGAATTAGATAGATGATAAAAGTGGGTGAGATTTTCTTGAAGTAATTGAAGAATGTTAAAAAGTTCTTAGGAAAATGTTTCGACCAAAGAGAGATGAACAGACAGGTGAATAAACAAGACTTACATAACAGTGACCGACATGGTTTTTATATGTCCACCGCAGTGTTCTCAAGGTAGCATCTGCCTTGTCACGCAGCGGGCCCGGGTTCGATCATCGGTCGGGGCAGTTTTTCTGGGTGAGGTTTTTATCGGGGTTTTTCCTCACCTGTAAGACAAATGTCAGGAAAACTTTAAGGGCCAAACGGTCCCCGAAATCATATGGCCATCATCATCATTATCATCATCATCCGGTGTGGAAAGCAACGGGAAGCTACCACACCTACAATTCCCTAGTAAAGCATAAAAATGCTATGATTGCAGTGAAGGACCTGCCTTCGGGCAGAATTACTATGGATGAATGGTCTTTATAGGAAGCCAGATATAATAAGAACAGTTAAGTCTCATAGACTGCGATGGGCAGGACGTGTGGCACGATTGGGGAATGAAAGACGTGCATGGAAGCTTATTATTGGAAAACCAGAGGAAAACGCCCAGTTGGTAGACCAAGAATGAGGTGGGAGAATAACATTAACTATGATTTGAGGGAAGTAGATTAAAAAGGCAATGAATGGAAAAATTAGATCATGATAGGGATGCATGGAGAGCATATGTCCGCGCGGTCATGAACGTACGGGTTCGATCGTGCCAGTGAGTTAGAGTTAATTGAAATGGAAACTAAGATGGCTTATATACGTTAAAGAATAAGAAAAGACAGAATTCCGAATATTATTTGGAACGGAATGCTGAAGACAGAAGTAGAAGAGGAAAACCACAGGAGCAGTGGATGGATGGGATCAGGAGAGTATGAATAGAATGAAATATACGGAAGAACATGCGTAAGACAGGAATTTTTACAAAAATAAACTTATATTTAATTGAAGGATAAACTATTGCAGTGTAGAAAAAATCTAATATATAAAAACGAATGTTTCTTTGTTCGTTTGTTTGTACTTTATGCGCGGCCATATCGTTGATCCGATTGTGATGAAGCTTTTTGCAAAATCTTCAGGAGATTCTCGGAATGAGCATAGACTATAAGAGAGTTGTGATACTCAATTCCTATACCCTCAAAAATCGCCCTTCGTAGTGGAAAACGTGAAAAATAAAGTAGATCTTCGGATGCTTAAATGGCTTACGCTGCCTAAACCATAACAAATATACAAAATTAATGTACACAGAATTGAATGTCTCAAAAAGCTTTACAAAAAAGTCCGCAACAGCATATGTTTATCTCTTATGGGTAACTCACAATAACCATTTTTGTCTTTCATTGATGCCAAGCAGATCGAGACAAGTACGTAGATTCTTGTGCAAGCATAGCAGCACACGGTGGGTATACTTTTACGGATAACTCACAATAACGAATTTTGTCTTTTAGCTCATTTATGCCAAGAAGATCAAGATAAATAGATTCCGGTGCAACACCGGGTAATCAGCACAAACTTTACAAAGATAATGAAATATCTGGAACTGTAATAAATGTTATAACTTTATCATCTTCTCTATGGGAATATTTGGGAATCTTAAAATAATTACGATGTACAATTATAATTATTTTTCATTTTACTTACTCAATTAATCATAAGAATTACATTAATTTTTGTCTTTCAGCTCATTTATACCAAGAAGATCGGGATGAGCAGATTCCCGGACAAGGCAGGGTAAACAGCACGGGGTAACTAAAAACAATTACGAATTAATTTTTTCCTCCTGTTTATTTAACTAAACATAAAACATTAATTTTCGTATTTCAGCTCATTTATATCAAGAAGATCGGGATAAGTAGATTCCCGGGCAACGCCGGGTAATCAGCACGCAGTATCTAAAAAATATAAATTTACATTTTTTTCCCTTCACGTATTCAACTGAACATAAAAGCACATTAATTTTCATTTATTTAGGTGTATCAGCGCATGCAGAGTATCATCATCATCATCCGGTATCATGGCAGCTGCCGCCTTCTTCCGGAAACCAAACGCCATTCTTCTCTGTCCATCCATTGATCTTCCTCCATTCCTCTGATATTCATAGCTGCTTGTACCCCTTCTATCCAAGTTTTCTTCGGTCTTCCTCTCTTCCTCCTTTCCATTGGGATCCATTCCATATGTTTTGGCAACCTTGCTCCGGCATTCTTTTGACATGGCCATACCACTGTAATCTTTTCTTTTCTATAATGTCTATGATGTCCGGCCCCTCTTGTACACCCATAATTTCCCTTATTTCTTTATTTCGTATTCTATCCATTCTAGATTTTCCAGCTGATTTTCTTAAAACATCCTTTTCTGTACTTAAAATTATTTTAATTTCTCTGGTAGGAATTTGCCAGACTTCAGCACCATATGTTAAAATGCTCTGAATTATGGTTTGATATATTTGTAATTTTCTATTTTTTGTAATATTTTTGTTCCACCAAACAGAGTTTAAAGCATTTATTGCTTGTTTTGTTTGTGCGATTGTATTCTTAATTTCCACTGTGTCTTAGGTTTTAACCATATATTCTATGTCACCGTGGTCTTTTGCTATTAATATCTGGTCATCTGCAAAATTTAGTGAATATACATGTGTATTTTGTCCATTTTTTGACATTTTTTTCCTCCAGTCTCTTAGTACTCTTTCGAGATAAATTTTAAATAGAGTTGGGAATAAACTGCAACCTTGCCTTAAACCTTTTGTAATAGTAAATCCCTTTGTTATATAATTTCCAACTTTTATTTTCGAAATAGATCCTTTGTATAATGCTTTTAATATATTTTTATTTTAGATTTATTTATTTAGCTTCTACTAATTTTTTTGGTAATTTTAGAATTGTCTAAAGTTTCCCATAACATTTTTTTGGGGAATACTATCATATGCCATGGTTAAATCGACAAAAAGCAAATGTAAATCTCTGTTAGTAGCTCTTTTTTTTCTATAATTTGTGTTATGCAAAATATATTATCTGTGCATGACCTACCACTTCTAAAACCAGATTGTTCTTCTATTTCTTTACCCTGGCATTCTACATCAACCATTTTACTTAGTATACGTCCATATATTCTACTTAATGTACTCGTTACTGAAATGCCTCTATAATTTTCACACTTTCTCTTGTCTCCCTCCTTATGTATTGATGTTATAATAGCGACTTTCCACTCTTCTGGCACTTCTTCGCCATTTATTTTATTAAACAGTACAGTGATAATTTCCAACAACTTCTGACTGCCACTTTTAATCAGTTCTATAGCAATATTTCCTGGGCCGGCGGCATTACTATCATTTTTCATTCTCATTATTTCCTTTTTACAACATTTATATCAATTTCGATCATGTTTCCTGTTTCCATCTCTGATAAATCGTCATTTTCTCCCAAAAATTCTTTTCGGTCCTCTACTAAAAGTTTTTTTGTGATTTTCTTCCCATTCATGTATCCCTATTAGGTTGAGAAGATTCTTATTTCTATTCGATGAACGTATACTTTTTATAAATTTCCATGATTCAGAATTCTGCTTGCTTCCTAAATATTTTTGTATTTCTGTATATTTCTTATCCCAAATCTCGTTTCTGTGTTTAGTAACCATTCTTCTCACTTTTGCTTGTGCTTTTTGATATTCTATTTTGTCATTCTGCTTCTTTGTACTAAGCCATTTTAAAAATAACTGTTTCTTATTCTGTATTTCTTTCTCTATTTCATCGTTCCAAAACAGTGCTGTCCTTATTCTGTAGTCGTCTTTCTCACCCAATGCTTCATAGGCAACTTCATGGATGCACCTTTTTAGGTACTGATACATTTCTTCTGTATCTCTGAATTCACTCTGTGTTAATTTTTTATTCAATCTTTGTTGATATAAATGCTTCACACTTTCGTTTTGTAGGCTTTCTACATTATATTTTCTTTCCGTTTCTGTTCTAACATTTTCTTCTTTTTCTGCGTGGTTGTTTTCTTTATTAAGAATGCAAGGAAATACAAATTTTCCAATTATTAATTTATGATCTGTCCCACAACTCTATAAGCTCTGACATCTTGTATTTTTATTTTTGAATTTTGTTTTGTAATTATGTAATCGATAATGC
Source organism: Diploptera punctata (assembly GCA_030220185.1). Taxonomy (NCBI): domain Eukaryota; kingdom Metazoa; phylum Arthropoda; class Insecta; order Blattodea; family Blaberidae; genus Diploptera; species Diploptera punctata. The sequence continues at coordinate 1,471,916 of JASPKZ010009358.1, forward strand.
ATTTTTGATTTAGTGTTGGACGTTCCCATGTGTTTTTATGGATATCTTTATGATTAAAAAAGCCATTCCATATTTTAAAGATGATTGTCTACATAATTCAATTAACCTTTCTCCATTTTCATTTAAAATGTTTTCTCCAAACTTTCCTACTACTGGATCTCCAAATTTACTCCCTGTTCTTCCAATCATGTCTCCCAATACTATTAATTGTTTCCCAGCGCTAATTTTTCCTATTTCTTCATTGACTTTGTCAAAAAATAAATCATTTTCTAGATTTGTTATTCCATTATCGTTAATTGGTGCGTATATTCCAAAAACTTAATTTATAGCCCCATATATTCAAATCTAATTTTAAAATTCTCTCATTAATGGCTTCCCAATTTCTTCTAGTGCCTTTCCATTTCTTATTAATCAACATTGAAACACCTCTTTTTGCTCTTTTATGTTTATCTACGTCACTGTAAAGATTGCCTAATGTTTCATTTCCTGTGCCTTTCTTCTTTGTTTCTGTTAAAATTGCCAAACCTAGTTTCATTGGATCTATTTCTTTAATTACTTCCTCCATTTTATTTTTGCAGCCTTGAATATTTCATGTGCCAAATTAGCTAGATATTATAAAAAAATTGCTAAGTCATTACCGTTACTGAAGAGGTTTCGATTGATATGAGTAATCAAAGAGAAGATAAAATGATCCTTGACTCTATATTGCATGATAAACGTTTTCATCTGAAATTTCGTCTACAAATTTATACGGACGGACGAGAAACCTGAAAATTTTCCATTTTTCATTTTTTGTCAACTTCTTCGCGAAATGGACTTATGGAAATGTATCCAAAAGTACAGTAATACAATGCTAATTCTAATCTCAGAAATTCGAAATTGCTGATAAACCGAACATTAAACAGAACACCGATAATTCAAGCTTTATTTTGAATTTTGTAATAAATAAGTAGAGAGTTCATATTCATACATTTTAGAGCTCGTGGTTTTGCAGAATTTTCATTACTATGAGTGTTAATTCGTTTCTTATTGCAGCGTTGTTACAGGCTAAAACAGCAAGGTGTTGTTTATTCGTAAGTAATGCCACGAGTGATTTCCAAATCATCGACAAATTCACGACTCACGAAGAGAGGAGGGAATTTATCTAGAGAATTTGCAAATCAAGAATGGCATTTGTTAGGACTATTTAACGAATAAAATTAAGCTGTTTACTCACAAATCACTATTTAAATATAGTTATTTTAAAATATGTATATATTTAATGTAAACGGTGATGTTTGACAACAAATGAGAAACGATTGTTATGCTTCGTTTGTTCATCACTGCAACCAGATCATGTTATTTATTGCCAAAGGATCGCAATATTGTAAGAATACACCGTAGTGGAGAAATTTATAAACAACATAATATGTTATTAAATATTTTCTGATGTCCTGTGATATATATATATATATATATATATGTCAATTATATTAAAAAATGTAGTTCTTAGGAATTTTTTTGGACCAAAGAGAGATGAGCAGACTATATAACAGTGAACTATGTGGTCTTTATAGGGGAACAGGTAAGTCTCGTAGACTGCGATTGACAGGACATGTGGCACGAACGGGGAATGAAAGACATGCATGGAAGCTTGTTGTAGCAAAACCAGAGGGAAAACGCCCAGTTGGTAGGCCATCAATTGAGGGAAGTAGATTATACAGAGAATGATTGGAAAATATTATCTCAGGATAGGGATGTATGGAGAGCTTAGGTCCGCATGGCCATGACTTTACGGGTTCGATAATGCCAGTGATATATATATATATATATATATATATATATGTGTGTGTGTGTGTGTGTGTGTGTGTGTGTGTGTGTGTGTGTGTGTGTGTGTGTGTGTGTGTGTGTGTGTGTGTGTGTGTGTGTGTGTGTGTGTGTGTGTGTGTGTGTGTGTGTGTCCACCACTGTGGTCTCTAGATAGCGTGTTGCCTTGTCACGCTGCGGGCCCGGGTTCGATCCCCGATCGGGGCAGTTTTTTTTGGTGAGGTTTTTATCGGGGTTTTTCCTCACCTGTAAGACAAATGTCAGGAAAACTTTAAGGCCCAAACGGTCCCCGAAATCATATGGCCATCATCATCATCATCATCTTTCACCGGTGTGGAAAGCAACGGGATGCTACCACACCTACAATTCCCTATTAATGCTGCAAGCATAGCAAATGCTATGATTGCAGTGAAGGACCTGCCTTCGGGCAGAATTACTATGGATGAATATATATATATATATATATATATATATGACACGAAGAAGAAAATAAACGTCTGAACCGGGATTTGAACCCAGACCTCTGAATTGAACTTTCAGTGCCCTATAAATATCCAGACAATCATAGTACAAGCATTTTTATTTCTTTATATATATTCTCTATCCCGAGAGGTAGCGAGAACTCAGCCTCACTGCCCTCTAGTAGCCACATTAGCAATTGAGCAAATTAAAGAGAATTCCTACTTTATAGCGGTGACGCTTCTTTATTTAGATGTTATAATTAAATTTTTGACATTAAGCAATGCAGGCCTAATATGACATTCTTCTTTTCATGCCATATTAGACTTGCAATACTCAATGTCAAAAATTTAATTATGACATATATAGGCCTACATATCACAGGTACAATCTTAAAAGTATCATTCCTTGGAATTCGCTAAAAGCAGATATTTCACACATGAACATGTAGAGGAACTTCGGGCAATGTGGACCCCTATTTAGAATTTGTTGTTTTTCTTCTCTTAATTAAGGGATTTGAATTTTGTTTAATTACAGCGATTATCATTATTTTTCTAACTATGAAACAGCATTGCTATTTTATTAAAATTTGTAAACATTTTCAAATTTTATGAACTATTTACATTACAAGAAACGTCCACTTTAACCTCCATATTCGGGTAAAGTGGACCCCAGAGTCCACCTTAGGTTTTGACTAGGTTTAAGTTTATTTATTATATTAATTTATGCAGACAGGCACAAATTAATCTGAAAGTTGACGATTTTTATTATTAATTTAACACTTCTCATAGAAGGATAAATTATATTTGAAGAATATATACTTCTATGAGAAGTGTTAAATTAATAATAAAAATCGTCAATAGAAACCCTACTGACTATAAAGTAGTGTTAAATTCCCAATAAATGTCTTCTTAACTAAGAAGCCGCCATTTACAAAGATAGAAGCTATGGTTTCAAGCATTTGGGCGCGAGGGGAATTACAACATACATAAGAGAAAAATTTGCGTCTAGATCGTAACTCGCCTCGGTAGCTCAGTTGGTAGAGCACTTGGCCCGGAAAGCCGAGGGTCCCGGGTTCGAGTCCCGGTCTAGGCGAAAATTTTTCTCTTCAAATATAATCTGAAAGTATTTAGTGTTGGTCGTAATTAAAAAAAGTTGATATTTATTTAATATTTTGAAATTCCTCATTGACAAAATATACGTATTCGTGTAAAGTGGACCCAAGCCGACTTGAACCGCCTCGTCGGGGTCCACATTAACCGACTTCCTTTGTTATGTTTAATTATTTTATATAGCCACCATGTTTCATATTATCAAACCAAACCCGTCAGTATATTAAAACATCATCTACATAATATAATACATTTAGGAGATTTATATATATATATATATATATATATATATATATTCAAAACAGACATATAACCAGGAAAAATAAGTTACAAATATATAATTCAATAGTGAGAAGTACTGTCACATATGGAGCTGAAGTATGGAAATTCAACAAAAACTTAGAACAAAAACTTATGTCGATGGAAATGAATTTCTTGAGGAGAGCAGCAAGATGTTCAAAATTATACAAAATAAGAAATGCTGCCATAAGAGAAAAAATGAATATTGGTTATTCAACAGTAGATTATATACAGTATCCATCCATAGTAATTCTGCCCGAAGGCAGGTCCTTCACTGCAATCATAGCATTTTCATGATATGCTTGCAGCTTTACTAGGGAATTGTGTAGGTGTGGTAGCTTCCCGTTGCTATCCACACCGGTGAAGGATGATGATGATAATGATAAGGATGATCATGATGATGATGGCCATATGATTTAGGGGACCGTTTGGACCTTAAAGTTTTCCTGACATTTGTCTTACAGGTGAGGAAAACCCCCGATAAAAACCTCACCCAGAAAAACTGCCCCGACCGGGGACCGAACCCGGGCCCGCTGCGTGACAAGGCAGCACGCTACCTCGAGACCACAGCGGTGGACAGTATAAGTAATTAAATTGGTATGGACACGTACGACGAATGCAAGAAGAAAGATTACCCAGGAAAACATTGGAATGGTGTCCACCTGGAAGAAAAAGGAGAGGAAGACCTCGAAACTCGTGGATGCAGGAAATAAGAACTGGAATGAGAGCAAGGGGTCTGTAGGACATGGATTGGATGGAGAGAGATGAGTGGTGAAGAAAAATAAAACTTTCGGCACAGAAAGATGTGTAAACATTAAAATTTTGTATATAAAAAAATATATATTCAAGTGCAGAAGTTAAGAATTAATTCTTATCTTGAAAAACTATTTAAATTGTTATTTTCATAAACATCACAAATAAACCCTTCTTCGTACAAAGAATAAAAGAAACTGGTCTTGAACGTTCGTGAGGAGAAGAAGTTAAAATATTTCCTGTTCAAGAGCACCATTAATTTAAGTAGATATTATCAGGGTCCACTCAAACCGAAGGGTCCACATTACCCGAACTGTCTCTATATAATATTTAAAAATGTTATTGATTCTTGATTGATTGATTGATTGATTGATTGATTGATTGATTGATTGATTGATTGATTGATTGACAAGAAGAAGACAAAACTGATTTTTCTTCGTAACTTTGAAATAGAGGTGGAACGAAAGTACTATATTTGTACTTATTTTTCATCGTCACTAGCATAAATTTCACTGAAATCGCCTGTTTTCCATGAATTATCATGAGAATATACGTATATATTTTATCTATCTAGACTGTCATATGAAAAAAGTTCAACAGTCGACTACTGTTTCATAACGCATCTAACATAAATTTTATCGATGAAACAATGTGTAGGCTGATAACGTCATGACGATAGAGATATGCATATAAATAGCATCTCTCAATTAGGCGGTTCTACAGTTTGAGAGAAAAAGTCATCAAAAGTCCTCGAGATGATTGCAAGACGCCTGTTTCTGATTGCTGTCATCCTGGCAGTCTGTAAGTTAATATTTCATTTATATTATGCCCTATTTCAAACATAGCATTTAAAATAATAAAGTTTAGAATAATTTATAGCAATATAGGTTTTAAATAACACAAGTATTTATATTTCAACTTGGAGTGTCTAACAAACTAACTCTCTAGTTGTTAGAGATCGGAATAACAAAACCAGATACAGAGTTAACATAATATATAATTAGCTCGCTGCCTCTATGGAACCCGAGGTTCATGGCCCATGCGAGCATAAAGTTCTCCTTAGGTCTATATCCCTTTCCTGAAATAATATTTTCGAATCATAACTAACTCACTGGCACTATCGAACCCGTAGGTTCATGGCCGTGCGGACAATCTCTCCATACATCCATATCCTGAGCTAGTGTTTTCCAACCATCCCCTGTATAATCTACTTCCCTCAAATCATGGTTAATGTTATTCTCCCACTTCATTCTTGGTCTACCAAGTGGGCGTTTTCCCTCTGGTTTTCCTACAAGAAGCTTGCATGCACGTATTTCACCCCCCATTCGTTCTACATGTCCTGCCCATCGCAGTCTACGAGATTTGACATCTTATTATATCTGGCTTCCTATAAGGACCATGAAGTTCACATTTTCGAATTATTTCTTGTATAATTCACCTTTGTCAATTCATTATTAACATTATTATTTTTTCCATTCTTGACCTGCCTGCTGAGCGCTTTCTTACAAGAATTTTCCATGTCCCTCGTTCATTCCACATACATTCGTTACATGTTCTGCCCATTGTAATGTACGAGACTTTACTTGAGTAAATGTAATCGAAAATGTATTATTCTATAGAAAGTTACAACTAGGTTCAAAGAATGTAGGAAGGCCAGTGAAAAGATGGACAGAACAACTGTGAGGCGGAACAGGCAATTTTTGCCCAGCCCGTGAAGTGAAGAAGAAGAAGATGTTACAACTGGCGTTTTGTTTTTCTGACCGCAAATTCCGTTTTCTTCTACCTAAGCAATTTTTCTCGTCCCATCCTCTTCATTTCATGACTTCCTGAATTTCACTCTTCAAGATATGTTTGGGTCGTTCCAATTTATTTTTCCTTAGCAGTGTCCATTTTTACATCTTCTTTGGCTATCTTGATGTCGACTACTTAACACCTGAAGATGATTTAGCACGTAGGATAAGAAAAATTCAAGAATATTATAAAATAATCTTTCTTCTTCACTTCCTGGTTTAGGCAAGAGTTGCCTGTTCCGTCCGTCCGAGTTTCCATTGTGAAGAAACGAGTAGTAATATGTTTTCCTCTTATCGCGGTACCAACGCTATGCAGAGTAGACCATTGGTGGGGCTGCCACCTCGAAGCTTTAGGTCCAGCTCCTGAATGTTCTAACCCCATCTAGAGGGTTGCCACTTCCGCCAGATCCGCCGTGATGAAGGACTCATTCTTCGCCCAATCTTAAAATAATCTTTATGAGTTATATTTAACAAAGAAGACTTTTCATCGGAAACAGCTGTATTATCAAAATATGTTATTTAAGTGCTGACATTTAATTGTGTACTGCTCTTAATAATGGTAACTATTGCCATTAATTTAATGTCGTGTCTACTGTACAAGAACATTGTGAAATGGGGCGTCTTATTTATTTAATGACTATCTTTAACAGCTATTCAATTCCGAGCATGAAACGACCAATAAATTTTGTTCAGAAGTCTCTTGAATTGCTAAGTCTCATAGACTACAGGACATGTGGTTACGAATGAGAAATGAAAGGGGGGCATGGAAGCTTCTTGTAGGAAAACCAGAGAGAAAACGCGCAGTTGGTAGACCAAGAATGAGGTGGGAGAATAAGATTAACCATGATTTGAGGGAAGTAAATGATACAGGAGATGATTGGGAAATATTAGCTCAGGATAGGGATGTGTGAAGAACTTATGTCCGCGCGGAGATCGATCCTCTGTCGGGACAAGTTTCCTGGATAATGTTCATTTTTTGGGGTATCACCTGTAAGAGAAACGTTAAGGCCGGAACGGTCCCCGAACATCAACTGGCCATCATTATCAGCATTAAATAATTAACATATTCATTAAGTTTAGCATTAAGACCTCTCCTGGCACATTATCACCATCATGATCACCTATCATATATCATCGGGACAGCGTAACTCCGCCTTCCAGGCGCCCCAACCTCAGAAGTGGGTTATAATAACGTCATGCCAAGAGAATATATCAGAATGACGGAATGACAACCTGGCGGCATTGAATCAAAAATATTTTCTCTCTCATAACTAACTATATAATTAATTAACTCATTGGCACAATCAAACCAGTAGGTTCATGGCAGCGTGAACATAAGCTCTCCATACATCCCTATCATGAGCTAATGTTTTCCAATCATTCCCTGTATAATCCACTTCCCTCAAACCACGGTAAATGATATTATCCCACCTCACTCTTGTTCTACCAACTGGGCGTTTTCCCTCTGGTTTTCCTACAAGAAATTTCCATGCACGTCTTTCATTCCTCACTGTATCACATGTCCTGCCCATCGCAGTCTACGAGACTTAACTGTTCTTACTGTATCTGGCTTTATAAAGACCATGTAGTTCACTATTATCTGTTCATCTCTCTCTGGTCCAAATATTTTCCTAAGAACTTTATTCTCAAATACTTGTAATCTTCTTTCAATACACTCTTTTTTTTATTAACTCTCTTTTTTCTGAATTTCACCGATTCTATAAAACTGTGCTTCATGCTACTTATCTCAGAATCTTCACTACTACTGCATTTATTATTTTATCCTTTAAACTTTTTCTTCTTCTCGGAGAAAACCGTAAAATCCATATTCATATTTTCCAATTATTTTTCTATATAAGTTTCTATATAGAATACAAAGGTAAAGTGATCCAATTACTGGTTCAGGAGGACCCTGGGGATAGTACGATACTGAGTTTCCCGCCTCTCTGGACAATCCGAACGAAATTACAGTCCTACGTGACGACCGTCTTTATTCCCAGAACATAGTCAGATGCTCATTTCCGTTACAATTTGAGTCGACCACAGGGTCATGGTACAACCAGAAGGTTCAAGGCATTTTAAAAATCCTGACCCCAAAGGGAATCGAACCCTCAAATCTTCCTACTTGTAAAGTATCCATCCATAGTAATTCTGCCCGAAGGCAGGTCCTTCGCTGCAATCATAGCATTTTCATGCTATGTTTGCAGCTTTACTACGGAATTGTAGGTGTGGTATCTTCCCGTTGCTTTACACACCTGTGAAGGATGATGGTGGTGGTGGTGGTGGTGGTGGTGGTGGTGATGATGATGATGATGATGATGATGATGATGATGATGATGATGATGATGATGATGATGATGATGATGATGATGATGATGATGATGATGATGATGATGATGATGATGATGATGATGATGATGATGATGATGATGATGATGATGATGATGATGATGATGATGATGATGATGATGATGATGATGATGATGATGATGATGATGATGATGATGATGATGATGATGATGATGATGATGATGATGATGATGATGATGATGATGATGATGATGATGATGATGATGATGATGATGATGATGATGATGATGATGATGATGATGATGATGATGATGATGATGATGATGATGATGATGATGATGATGATGATGATTGATGATGATGATGATGATGATGATGATGATGATGATGATGATGATGATGATGATGATGATGATGATGATGATGATGATGATGATGATGATGATGATGATGATGATGATGATGATGATGATGATGATGATGATGATGATGATGATGATGATGATGATGATGATGATGATGATGATGATGATGATGATGATGATGATGATGATGATGATGATGATGATGATGATGATTGATGATGATGATGATGATGATGATGATGATGATGATGATGATGATGATGATGATGATGATGATGATGATGATGATGATGATGATGATGATGATGATGATGATGATGATGATGATGATGATGATGGCCATATGATTTCGGGGACCGTTTGGGCCTTGAAGTTTTCCTGGCATTTGTCTTACAGGTGAGGAAAACCCCCGATAAAAACCTCACCCAGAAAAACTGCCCCGACCGAGGATCGAACCCGGACCCGCTGCGTGACAAGGCAGCACGCTACCTCGAGACCACAGCGGTGGACTTGTAAAGTATGGCCTTAACCAAATAGCCAACAGCGTGTCCCCTTGTATATAAAATACACCATCCATATTCCATTTTTCAACTTACACTCCTAGATGAGTGGTCATCCTGGACTATCGAGCTCATCTGCCCGATAAAAAATATCTTCGCTTCCTCTCCCATTCATCTGTTCATCATCTTACACTTGCCAACATATCTTTCTGAATTACTAAACTAAATCCCTCCATCTCTTCACAGCATATTCCTCTTGACCATCATAATCACCTTATCGTATTCGATTTTTTCGTAACTCCAAATGTAATAATGGTACATAGATTGAATTTAATAATAGAATGTTCTAACTCATTGTTTTAATTTTTCAGGAGACCTCAATTAAGTTTGTTTTTGTCTAATGACACCAGGTTGTATTTCGACATATCTGGTTTTCTCCCCTGGCATTGGCGGAATTGAAATCCATTTCTTAGGTTGGGGTACCTGGAAGGCGGAGTTACGTTACCCCGATGATGGGTTATAAATGATAATAAAGCGCCATGAGAGTTCTTAACCCAGATTCCAGACCATGGGCAACCACAGGAATAATTCCCTTTAAGGAAAAATTCATATCGTTTGACCGGGAATCGAACCCGGGACTTCATGAACTGTAGTCAGACACGCTGACCACTAGCCCATGCGGCTTTGGATGCTGCCCTATTCCTCATTCTTGTGAGGAAAATATTTAACACTTTCTAAACACAGGATATACTTTTTTAAGTGCAGTTCCCTGATTTTTTAAGAATATCTTCCTCGGTTTATTTTAATATCATACACTGACTTTATTGTGAAAAATGGAAAATTGTGATCGTAAAAACAACTTATAATTCCCGTTGGGGTGAACTCCTGCACCTAATGGTCCAATTTTGCTGGTTAACGAACTCCTCATTTTTTTTCAATTAATTTTTTATGCAAAATATGGTATCGATGAAAAAAAAATTGTGGCCGCTAGAGCATTAACGCGCGCGCACTGGCCGTGAAGTCGCCGTCACATCGTTTTGGCATAAATAGTCAACATAGATGATCGTATATTACTTCACAGTAACTAATTAATTACCAATTAACAGTAACTATAAACTATCAGTAACAGTTCACTCACAATTTTTAGTAATAATTAACCTGGTTGTCTTAGGTTGATCAGCCCGGTTGTCTTAGGTTGATCAGCCCGGTTGTCTTAGGTTGATCAGCCCGGTTGTCTTAGGTTGATCAGCCCGGTTGTCTTAGGTTGACAGCCCGGTTATTCACTTGATGGTTGCCAGTAATGTAAATGTCTCCTGGCCACGTTACGCAGGACAAGTCTAGTGGTGGGGCTGCCACCTTAGAGCCTCTGGACGTGCTCTTCTGTGTATAATCCCCACAGAAAGGGTTGCTCCTTCCGATTTAAGTCGATGGAGACTTCACTCCTGTTACCCCGAGTATGGGCTCCTTTTAAACTCTGGAGAAAGAGTTGCCACTTCTACCAGTTCTGTCGAGTTGAAATATTTTCTTCCTCGCCTTCGTTGCCATTGTGGTCTTCATCCGTAACCCTGGACAAGGGTAAAGCGTTATACCCCGCAATACTGGGTCCTTAGCAGAACTTAGTCACCGACTTACAGTCGGGTGCACCCCCGGGTCGTGGACGCGCCTGCTAAGAGTTACCTAAGTGGGTTCAAGGAAGATGTCCCTGGTTACCCTTAGGTCGGGTTAATGTCCGTGTATGATGTCACGAACAACAGAAGGGAAATAGAAACTGCAGAAATGAAGTTCCTACGTTCAGTAGCAGGTGTGACAATTTTGGACAAGAAAAGAAGCGAGGATATTAGGAAGGACTTAAATATTTTTAATTTAACAAATAGAATTGACAACATGAGAAACAACTGGTATGAACATGTCAAGAGAATGCCTACAGATAGAATCCCTCAGCTGTTACTAAAGTACAAACCAATAGGACATAGAAATGTTGGACGCCCATTTACTAGATGGGAGGATTCATTAAATCCCACTTGATGTGAAAACAGGTCAAAAGGCCTAATTTTTAATGAAGCAGAAGAAGAAGAATAATTAGCTTTGTTTTAATGTTTTTCTGTTACACAATTATTTCATAGTGTCTCATGAGCCCATCGCTGCGGTTTCTTTTCTTCCCCTACTTATTATGTCACTGACAATTCACAATTGACTGCTTCCTGCCCACGCCAAAGATTATATAATGGCAGGGAGGAAAAAGTCTATGCCCTCGATTGCGACATTTCCAGTGTATAAATTTCTGAACATCGAACTTCCGCGAATTGGGAAGTCGAGGCTTAAACTAATCTCCGAAATGGGAGCCTAGACATTTCGATGATCTGCGAGGGTATTTCGACTCGCGAGTCGGCGACTGACGAATCTATTTATATCAATGCGAAGCCACTATTCTCGCCTTCGGCCGCGAAATTCAAACTTCGTTATTACGAGCGTTACAATATATATATATATATATATATATATATATATATATATACTAGAAGTCCCGGCCACGCGTTGCTGCGGCTAAGGTATACGTTAAAAATTTTAATTAAGTTGCTGTCTTTCAGCCAGATTACTTAAAACTAATACTTACACACGAAATTAATTGAAAATAAAATAAACACTGAACAACTTAAATTATGAAATAATCAATATTTGTAATTCAATTGAAATTCGCGGTTGCAACAAAAAGCATAGCAATCTGGATCTCACTTTATTAAATAATAAACCAACTACCTTACCAAATTACCTTACACCGCCATCTGTTAGAATCGTATTGGAACTCACACATAATTAGACCGCCATCTGTTAGAATCGTATGGAACTCACAGATAATTATAACTCTTTGTTAAATAATAAACAAATAATTTGCAATAAAAAATAATGCGACTATAAATTTAGTTATAAACTACCCTAAGTCTCAAGTTGGAACAAACTGCACACAGTGTGCAAAATTTTATTAAAATCGGTTCAGTAGTTTAGGATTCCATCGCGGACAAACAACGTGACACGAATTTTTTATATATATATATATATATATATATATATATATATATATATATATATATATATATAGTAAATACTCTGAATATTTGTAAAAAATAAATAATCTTTCTAAAAAACGCAATAGCTTCATTCTTTCGGAATTCGCTAATAAATAAAAATAAAAAATAACAACCTGACATAATGTACACCATTTGTAGGAAGTTATCTTATGGCTTCACATAATAATCAACAACAAATACGATCTAATAAGCATAAGTAAAAGATTATTCAAACACAAGAGTAATCAAGTATTAAAAATATGACTGTGTGATTTTTATGTGCAATGGATATCAGATCAAAATTCAAATATGTAACATTAAAAATATTGAAAGAGATTGATTGTCTGTCTAAATCCATACATCCCAATGTGGGCGGGAATTACTTATCCAAGGGTAATTAATTTACGCTTATTTGACAACAGATATCAGCGAGTGACAAATACTTAGCTTATCTCCTTAAAGTGGCATATATTAGGCAACTAAGAGGAATTACTTAAACAAGAGTAATGTTTATTTACCTACACATGTCAGCGAGTGACAACTAGTTATCTCAGCGACTCAAAGACACGTCTATTTTCTGTTCAGCCTAAGAAAGACACTTCAGGAAAATAAATGGGCGAGTAATCCACAAAGCACATGACAGCTACAGTACTGCGATTCGTTAATGACCAAAGCGCAGTTCAGGGAAAGCGAAAAAATATATCATGTACTCGATTAATATAATCACGCATTGAAAACTACTTATGTTAACTATAGTTGATCAGAATACAGTATACACCTATATGTTTCTTCGAAGGTCGGAGAGTAACTAAAAATGCGCATTTGTTTGAAACTGAACGATTCTTGAAAGGAAGTTGAATGTCAGTTACAAATATGGCGGCTGTCGGGTAATTTATGTTAATTTACCTCGGTGATAAAGTATGGTGATCAAAATTGTTTGAAGCACAAAGGGAAATTGTTAAAAAGTGGTGAAAACGGTGTTAAATGTGTTAGTTTTTGACATACCATTGTAAATATTAATACAACCTGCAACATTAAAATTTAAAAGATTGTTATGCATTAATTTATCGCCTTGTAACAAACAGCTGACAGAGTTCGCCTGCACTCTTACACGTGCTGAGCGGAATAATACATTCGGAAGTTAAATGTCAAAGTGTGCTTCTTACGTTGGACAGATAATAGTAGTCAACTAAGAGAAGTAACTTCTTCTTCTTCTTCATGAAATTAGGCCTTTTGGCCTGTTTTCACATCAAGTGGGATTTAATGAATCCTCCCATCTGGTAAATGGGTGTCCAACATTTCTATGTCCTATTGGTTTGTATTTTAGTAACAGCTGAGGGATTCTATCTGTAGGCATTCTCTTGGCATGTTCATACCAGTTGTTTCTCATGTTGTCAATTCTATTTGTTAAATTAAAAATATTTAAGTCCTTCCTTATATCCTCGCTTCTTTTCTTGTCTAAAAAATTGTCACACCCGCTACTGAACATAGGAACTTCATTTTCTGCAGTTTCTATTTTCCTTCTGTCTGAACGGTTAAGAGTCCAATTTTCACTTGCATATATTAAGACAGACACTGCCATAATTTTGTAAAATTTTAGTTGTGTGCTCCTCAAAGTTTTATTTTTCAGTGTCCGTCTTATAACATTCTGTAAAATCTATTTAATTCAATATTAATACCTTCCTTCTGGCAGTATGATACGTTGCATCCTAAATAATTAAAATTGTTCACCTGTTGTATTATACTGTTATTAATACTGATTTTACACCTCATATGGCCTTTCCCGTTGAATGCCATTACTTTCGATTTACTTTCAGAGATTGTCATATTGAATTTATTTGCTATTTCGTTTAATTTATATACTGCAATTTGTAAATTGTCTTCTGAAGAGCTAAGGATTGTCTGATCATCTGCAAACAGTATGGTATTTAGAGAAGTAACTTAAATAAGATTAATTTAGTTACACTTATTTCTCTACATATGTCAGCAAGTGACTAGTGGTTAGCTCGTCCCCTTAAAGAGTTGCCTAGTAGGTAACTAAGATACTGCTTGATTGGAAAAGGCTAATTTAATTTAGACCAGGGGTTATAATTTAAGATTAGGGTTATTTCACGAGCCATAAAATCTTCATACTCGTGACCCATAACTGAAAGTCTCTCCCGGAGGACTTGTCCTAGTATTTTTCCATCTTAAAAAAATTATTCGCCCGCAGCCGGGTTTGAACCTGCGACCCGCTGGACCAGGCGATAACATAACCTTTAGACCAAGGATATTGATAGTCCTACATGATACAACCTGCTATCTGGCGCATAAAACTCATCTCTTCAGCTGTAATTCTGCTTTCCTCCGTTCTTGTAAGGGTTCATGCCTCGTTACCATAGCAGGAAATTGGGCTTGCCTATACTTTACGTAACATTCACTAGTTTGTGATGTACCATTCATTACAAAAAACTGTCCTGGAGACCGAGAAAGGGCGGTACAATCAGTCCATCAAATGCAAAGAAATGTTTTATCAGCTGTGCAGGGACTCAAGGTGGCAACCTCTGGTTTTACCTCCTTCCTAGCAACTAATCGAAAGGATTTTTTTGTTTTCAAGATTACAAATAAAAAGTCCGTCACGCAAAAATTGCATGAACTAAGTGAATTTCTGAGCGAGTAGAATTAAAGAGTAAAATTGTATTTGTTTATGGAATAATTATTTATTTTGGTAATTAATTAATTTATATTAAATTCCATTGAGAGGAATAAAAGTCTACCTGTTAGAGTATGAAAATATTTCCACTAAAATTCCAGATTTCAGATTAATTCCCACTCGTTTAATGGCCCGATTTTGTTGACTAACAAACTTGATTTTACTTGATTTTTCTAATTTGCGGAATTTATCTTTCTTTTGGTAATTGAATCATGTATAATAAATTTCATTACGAGGGTGTAAAAATCCACCTGGTAGAGCAACGTAAATGTTTCCATTAAAATTTCAGATTTCAGGTTAACGCTTTATGATCCGATTTTGCTCTTTAATGAACAAGATCTTAACTGATTGCTTCCTATAGGCCTATGACGAGTTTTATTTCAAAAAATAAAATTTCGGCCTATATATATATATATATATATATATATGTTATAATTAAATATTTAACATTGAGCAATGCAAGCTTAATATGGAATGATAAGAAAAATAAATGCCTGGACGGGATTCGAACCCGGATCTCTGAGTCTGTACCTCAGTGTGATATCCATTACACTACCAGGCGAATCCAATTCAAACACTTATTTTTCTTATATATGTATTATACTCTCCATTATTACTAGATGTCGCGAGAACTCGGTTCTCGCGACATCTAGTAATAATGGAGAGTATAATACATATATAAGAAAAATAAGTGTTTGAATTGGATTCGCCTGGTAGTGTAATGGATATCACACTGAGGTACAGACTCAGAGATCCGGGTTCGAATCCCGTCCAGGCATTTATTTTTCTTATCATTCCATATATATATATATATATATACCGTGTAATAAAATGATGGACGTGGCTTCAAAGTTGTTTTAATTTCCCTTACATGATATATATAAGAACAAAAGTTACAAGGAATTAAATAGAAACACTTCGAGTTTTCATAACATGCTTTATTAGTGTTCGATGTGAGCGCCTTTCGTTACACGGCACACATCTAGCCGTTAATCGAATTCCTCCCAAACCTTGGTCAGCATATTTGTAGTAATGGATTCAACAGCAGCAACAATCCTTCTTCTCAAGTCTGAAAGGTTGTAGAACTCTCCACAATGTCGTGGTAGACATTTGCAGTTTACGACTAGCACGCCGCACATATTTTTGTGGACCATGTATGAAAGCTGCTCTGACGTTCTCGATTCTTTCATTTGGTGTTCATGGACGTCCTGCACTTTTTCTTTTAGATATACATGTAGTTGTTTCTAACTGTCTGCCATCGACGGATAATCTTATCTGTCGGAGGATCAATTCCAAATTGCCGTCAGAAAACTCGCTGCACTGCAACAGTGGAACCAGATCTCGCAAATTGCAACACACAGAATGACTTCTGTGCAGGAGATGTCATTTTCACAAATTTAACGCTGAGACATAATAATGAAAGAAACTAATTACTGCATACAGAATATGAAACTTCCATAGTTTTTCTTTCGTTATAGCAAATAATCACGCATCCAATTTCATTTGTAAAGCTATACCAACTACTTAAAACTTCGTCCATCATTTTAGATCCCGGTGTATATCTATTGTTGAGTTTAGTAACGGGGATTCTGTTATTTTTGTACTGATTTTTCCTATCACTATAGTGTGCAGTGATTTCTATATTGTAATCAGTTTAGTATGATTTTGGTGGCATTGTCTCTTTGCTCATTCATCATCATCATAGTACATTCACGAATGTGGGCCATTTGATGATCTGTTTCGGCCTCAAGAGAAACACCATCCAGAAGTGTTTTGAGTGGACGTCCTGGTCTTCTTCTTCCTGCAGGTTGATAGCTTAACGTAACACTTGTTTGGGTATCCCGTGATCTTCCATTCGATGAACACGTTGTATCCATCTTGACTTGTAATCAGAAATGCTGTTTTCTAAAGGTCTCATGTGTAAATTCTTCTACGATGTCTTCATTTTTTTGTAATCTAGCGGTGTGTATCCGGCAGTCCTCCGAATGTCTCTCTGTCCATTTAAAATTTCATTCTTAAGTCATTAGCATTATTGGTTCGTACATGTTGGTGTATGATTTATTTTGACGTTTTCCATAAGCGCACATACTTTGAATCAGTTGGAACACATTGTGGAAGAATTGGTGTAATTTCTCAGTGCAGGGTGTGTGTGCCCGTGCTATTAATTGACGATGGTCAATGTGTTGCTTCAGGATGAAATGAATCGGTTTGTGATAGTTCCTGGGATCGATGAATCCTCGAATGTGATAACGTGGGAATCACGTTAGTAGTTTGAACCTTTATAAACAGTGAGCAAAATGTGCCACTAAATCTAGAAACGTTAAATGGTAAAATTAAATTATATTGCTATTCCCTCTAACCTTATTTTTATTATTGATTAAGCACACATTTTCAAATAGTAATTCCTTGAAACATTACCAGCGCCATTATATATGTGTACAATCTACTGTGGTTATTTTCATTCCACCAATCGGCGGTCTGGATGTTGTATTAACAATAACGTATAGAGTTAGAGGTGTTGGGTTCAAATCCCTGTTCAGGAGTTTTTTTTTCATGTCACATTTCTACTCCATTGCTCAATGTCAAAATTTAACTGTAACATAAAATAAAAAGCGTTACTGCTATAAAATAAAACATTCATATCAAAAATACTTCCTTGTTACAGAAGCCATCATATGGCACTCCAGCCGTTGTCCCGCTGTCTCCTATGATAGAGAATTGTACATAAGGAAAGAAAAATCAATGTTTGCTCTGGGAGCCTGAGTGAGGTAATTGGCAACTCACTAATGTGTAGAGTTACAGATATCTGGTTCAAATTCCGGTTCACAAGTTTATTTTTCTTTTCGTGTCATATATATATATATATATATATATATATATATATATATATTATATTCATGGTTATTTTCGGTGTTCTAGTAAGTATGATCGATAAAGTTTTATATTTTTTTAATATGGAGAGAACATCAGTAGGTACATTCCTTCGAATTTGCTAAAATAATTCGTAAAAGGTAAACTGCACTGTTAACAATGGAAGTAAAAAATTGGCCATAAAAATATTTTCAAAATCACAATAGTTTAAAACCTATAAGATAATTTATTGTAGTTTTTTAGTCAACTCGACTATATATTACATTTTTCTTTCAATTCCCACATATGATTCCGTATGTCTCTACTAAATATATCCCCTTCATGCATCTTTACGTTTCATGCTCCTTCTTATCTTTGGTATTATTTTCTTATAACTCCATTCTTCGTCCCAATCAATGATATTTTTCATTCTTTCTCTATATCCTGTTCTTCTCGCATGTCCATAGCTTATAAGCTTTATTTCATCAATTTCCAACAATATATTCTTCTAAATTGTAATTTTTTCCTTAATTAAATAAAAATAAAACTTAGTTTTATTTGATTTTCATATTTATTAAGATATAATTTAGTGACAGCTGTTTCGGTACACTGTGCCTTCTTCAGACATGTTAACAAATTATGAATTGTGTTATTATAGTACATATCAACTGATCTAAGCAACAATACAACAATCATCATCATCATAGTACATTCACGAATTTAGGCCATTTGTTGACCTGTTTCGGCCTCAAGAGAAACACCATCCAAAAGTCTTGAGTGGACGTCCTGGTCTTCCTCTTCCTGCAGGTTGATATTTTAACATTTGTTTGGGTATTCTGTGATCTTCCATTCAATGAAACATGTTACAACCATCTTGACTTATAATCAGAAATTTTGTTTTCTAAAGGTTCCATGTGTAATTCTTGTAAGATGTCTTCATTTTTTTTTTTGTGATCTATCCTGCAGTCCTCCGAAGGTATCTCATTTCAGCAGATCTAAGTCTCTGTATATCCTTCTGTTTCAACGTCCATACTTCGCTACCATACAAAAGAGTTGGAAGAGCCAGTGTTTTATACACTTTTAATCTTGAATGCTTTTGGACTCACTGTGGCTTGAAGATCAATACAACAATAATGTATTGAAATGTTTTAATTTAACAAAGGCGATTCATTCAAATCAAGTTGAGAATTGAACAGTTTATTACTACTTTTCAATTTATTTATTTCTACAGCCTCCAAATGGTTTCAACTTCTTACACTTATCACAAACATGTAAATTTTCAAAATATGGATCGAAACGATGATTAAATTGGAATAGGTGGTTAGCATATTTTCAATATTCTAAATTTCTGTTATAATTCTCGCATGTGTTGCTTTACCCGAGAGATAAAAGGTCAACCAGTTTGTCCTATATAGACATTGTCACATGTGCCACACTTCAATTTATATACACCTGATAATTTTTTTTTATTTTGGTTTTATCGTTTTTTATTATATTTTGTAAAGTTTTATTAGTTTTAAATGCCACATTAATGTTCAACTTTTTAAAGTGTTTAGATATTTTATTTAAAAGTGGGCCTATGTATGACATTATGACATATTTTTCTATGTTTTCTTTGGGTAAAAGAAACACTTTGTTAATTGTTTTTTTGTAATGAATTTTCTTAACTAAATATTCTATAATTTTAGGGTCGTAGTTATTATTATTAGCTAATTGTTTAATAGTATTCAATTCATTATTATATTCCAAGGGTGAAAAAGGGATATTTAAAAGTCAATTAATGTAACTATTTCTGATGCTCTCTTTTCCTACTATGCCCTAACTAGTTTTGTTTTTGTTCTAAATGTCCAATTATGTACTTAAGTAAAACTTTACTTCGTTGTGTGGATTCCTAAAAAAAATAATTCCAATTTTGTATCCACGTTTCTACAAAAGTCTTTTTTAAAATAATCAGGCTACAGATTTTTCGTTATATAATGAATCAATGATGAATTGATATACTTGAATCAAATCAAACGATTTAAACTGTCTTAAAATAATCTACCCTTCAGTCATATAATGTCAGTAATTGTCGCTTAAGATAAGATAAAGTCAGATTTTATCAGGCTCTTGTATATTATCGTATCCATCTCAACATGAATGATCAAGGACAATTGAGATAAAATATAATATGAACATGTACCATGCCCTTTTCAAGATACATTACTTGTATTTTACTAATAAAAGTCTTTAATCAAATTGTTATCTCGTAGACGTTATAATTTTTGTAATTATCATTATTATTAATATTATTACTTCTTCTTCTTCTTCCTTCCAAGTATTAGGCCAAGGCCTGTTACGATCCTATAGAAAATTTTCGCTCCAGCGTTTCATAGGACGGCCCAGCGATCTTCGTCCTCTTGGTATATAATTATAAACAGCTTTTTGGGTATCCGATTTGAACTCATTCTTTCAAGATGGTGTTTCCAATTTAATTGGTACTGTTTAATATATTCCAAAATTGGCGTAGTCTTCAATTCTAATATTATTATTATTATTATTATTATTATTATTATTATTATTATTATTATTATTATTATTATTATTATTATTATTGCGTGAGCAATTTTGAGTCGGAACAAATCAAAATGTCTAATCCTTTTGAAGGCGATGATGATGATTACTATATTGTTTCCTTGATATGTATTTGTTTTGTTTTTTATCCAAGCACAGATTTAGTCAGTGTTGCTAACTGTAGTGAAACAAAATTAATTACTAGATACAACTGGTATCCCGCACTCTCATATCTTATATAAAGGTATATTATTTCATTGTGTACATCTGTAAATAATGTTGAATATAACAAATAAGTCCTACGCAATGATTCCTCGAAGCGATGCATTAACTACATGTCACTCGCTAAAATTAGTCTGGTTAAGAAACTTGCACTAGGGAGCACCCATGTCGCGCTGCAGGACGAACAAGGATCAATCATCATCTGGAATGTCGTTTAGAGCCGGTCAGTGACAGAGAAGAAGAACAGTATTTTATTAGGAGTAGGTGAATTACATATGTTTTACGGGGTTTAATGTTTGCTCCTAGAAAATAATTGCACATTAAATGAGGTGGCCACTCACCCCATCCACTTCAGGTTTAAATGTTCAATGCATTTCCCCAGAAACCGTATTTATGTCACCGTAAATTATGTTGTGTATTCTCAGACATTCAAAACGAACAAAAGATAACGGTACTTGAGATCTCAAAGGTGAAAGCCAAAACACATCCCTCTACCATTGATTGATGTTAACAAAACATTACCCTACCAAGGGATGTACAAAAATTGTAAAATATATAACAGGCAGAGTTAAGCGAGTGTACCTCGTCCTCTGAAGCGAATGGGTTAATAGGAGTAGTATTTTAGTGGGGGTACGTTTTACATTGCTTTTATGGTGTTTAATGTTCGCTCCGAGTAAATAATTGATCATTAAATGGGATGATCGCGAGAGACTTCGCTGTAACTTCATTCCCTTTCCTCATATAAACAAATAAATACAAAATATAGTAATTTGGGAGATGAATACATTGTATTTTACATTTTTTCCCTACAGCAATTTCTAATGCACCATATTATATTTTATGTTAACAGATATATCGATTGTTGCATGTAACGAAAATGTTACGTACTGCAACGAAATAGGAGACGAAAATACACTCTGCGCTTCACGTTGCGAAAACGCGACACTGGAATGTCGATGTCTGTATATAGAAGGAGTTTACTGCATAAGAGCTCCATGTCTCATTCCTACTTGTGTACCAAAACAAGAGTAAAAATAAACTAAGAGACAATATATGCAAATGAATAAGTAATTTCAAAAGAGAGAAATAAAATTGAAATAAATGACCGGTATTTCTTATTTCATTGCTGGGAAAATAAATATCATTATCTAGCTAATACCCGGCGTGTGCTGCTACACCTAAATAAATTATGTGTTTTTGCATTTAGTTGAATAAGTAAAAGGAAAAATAAATATAAATTTATATCGTTGTTATTTTTAAATATTCCGTGCTGATTACCCGGCGTTGTTCGGGAATCTACGCATCCCCACATACTTGGCATAAATGAGCTGAAAGATAAAATTCGTCATTTTGAGTTATCCATAAAAGAATACCCGCTGTGCGCTGCTATGCTTGCCCGATAATCTACTTTCCCGATCTTCTTGGCATCAACGAAAGACAAAAATGGTTACGCGGACTTTTCTGTAGAGTTTTTTGAGATATTCAATTCTGTATACAATAATTGTGTGTATTTGTTATGGTTCAGGCAGCGTAAGCCATGTAAGGGTAAAAAAGGGGACTTTTTTCACAACAAAGGGTGTTTTTTAAGGGTGAAGGAGTTGAGTATCTCAACTCTCTTATAGCCTATGTTCATCCCGGTAATCTCCTGAACATTTTGCAAAAAACCCCATCACAGTCGGATCAACGGTATGGCCGCGCATAAAGTACGAACAAACAAACATTCATTTTTATACATTAGATAAATCAGTCCTCATGGAAGAACAGAGCAAAGAATTGCCTTAATATTCTAGATCATATTATTCTCATTAATTAAGATAGGTAAAATACAAAAACAGGAGTTCAATTAACTGAACCGAAAAAAAATTAAATAAGAGAGGAGTTTCAGACAATAAATTTCAAATAGCGAATTCAGGGTGTCAGATGAAAAACGTCTGAGTAATCAGTTGTTAAAGTATCAACATTTGAAGCCTAGGTTACAATCCAACAAAAATGTAAATTGAAAAGTTTGGGTTGGCTTTAAACCTTAATAATTTTATTTAAGTGCATATATTAACAACTAAGATCATTGGCTATCCAATTCAAATATACTTAAGGGAATCCATGCGTTTACTGTACTTCCGAATGAAAACTTAGCGAGATATTTCGCTCTTGAAAATTCGTTGATGGAGCCCGGATTTGAATCCGCGATCCCCAAAAAAAAAAACCAACAGCTACTGAGATTTACTTTGAATTAAGCTATCAAGCAGTAACTAGATATGTTTTCTGAATTTAGCTGTCAAAGTATCTGTATAAATGTGGATAATTAACAATAATAATGATAATAATAATAATAATAATAATAATAATAATAATAATAATAATGAGTTATTTCAGCTGGCAGAGTTAAGGTCATAAAGGCCTTCTCTACCACACATAATAATGATATCTTTGCTTTATCTGGCAGAGTTAAGGGTTTAAGGCTGCCACTGAACCAGATTAAGAAAAAATATATAAAAATTGTAAAATAAAACCAAATGAGCTAACTCAGGAGATTTCAGCTATGGAAAAGAGATAGCAAAGCAAATTCAATCCTAATATCCTGGCCGATTATTGTTGGACCATCAAGAGGGATGCCCCACAGGCGAAATATAGCAAAAAATCGTCATTTCTTACTTTCTAGGTGAGTCCGAATGTTCGAATATTGTGTAGTTACGAATGTAGAAAATATTAAAGTGTTTGAAATATTATAAATTCCTGTCTCTCGGAAACCTTGCGTGATGGAGAGAAACCGGTATCATATTTGAATTCAGGAGAAAAAATAATATCAGAATCGCATATTTTTCTTTCTGAGACAAAAAAAATTATGTTAAGTTGTTCAGTATTGTTATCGTGCAAAACTGCAGATTATATTTTTCACTCGTACATATTTCTTGCTACCGCGTAGCTGCCTATTGAGGAAAGAAGGAAGAAACTCTGGAGATTCTTCCTTCTTTAACTCAGTGAAAGCAGAATAGTCAGAGTTTCTCCGTTGTTTCACCACATCATGTGTCGAATAAAGATTTACAATTTATATATCTTAAATCATTTTCGAAAAAAATGCAATTTCTTCCCTTTTCAACTCACCGATTCGATTTAAGAATGTCACTAAGACGGATCCAAGAGAGATTATAATTATAAATTTGATCATGATGACGGATATTGAAAATTAAACGAACGCAAGCATTATTAACACGCTGCAGTCTCAGAGGCAAATCATAATTTAAGTAATTATATCATATATATATATATATATATATATATATATCGTCACAATAATCGAATTGTGGCAACACAAGATTCTGCACTAGGTTTTTTAATGAAACTGGAATAAAAGTCTGTAAACATTTCCTTTTATTATTATTATTATTATTATTATTATTATTATTATTATTATTATTTATTATTATTATTATTATTATTATTATTATTATTATTATTATTGTAGTTGTTGCCATATTTTAAATTATTTAAACTGTACATTACAGTAATATGATGTTATGAGAGGAACTTTATGACTGAAACAAGCATCTCTGATATAACATATTTCCAAATCCGAAATAACAAGTACATAATATTATAATACCAAAATTTTAAAGAAACTAAAAGTTTGATCAGTCCGAGTACATTTACTTATCATTAAAATTTTAATAAAAGAATCCATTGCTTGAGATTTTCCCTTTCAGATATGTACGTGACAAAATCAAGTATTTTATGGTATCTAAATAAATGCCAGTCGTTCATACAATTATCTATTGCGAAATTTGTAATAAAAAATGTGATAAGATTATTGCGAAATAATAATTGATTTATTGATATCAGATGTACACATCCAAACAATCTCTTCATCTAACAGGTTTTCAACATTAAGCAGATAATAAAAGATAATAACCCATACTTCTATCACTATCCTGATAATGTAAAAATAATACGTACATTTTGAATACTGATGTAGGTTTCGAAATTACAAGATGCATCAATGTATTTTATCGTAATTATTGCTTTTGGTAATTATGAATCAAGTTTCATATCATCGTCTTTTATATAATAGCTTCATAGTTCTTCCAGGTTTTACTTCGAAATTTAAACAATTCTAACTTAAAATTTATTCACATTATTATTTTCATTATTATTATTATTAGTAGTAGTAGTAGTAGTAGTAGTAGTGATAGCAGTAGTAGTGGGAAATTATTCCAAAGCCGGGAAGAATTATAATGTATACTTCTGGGTGACCAAAAAATCAAAACAAATGTTGATATAGAATAGGATCCCCTCCTCCTGCAGGATCAAAAAAAGATTGTATTTAAATTTCGGTAGTAATAGCAGTAATAGTAGCAGGAATAATAGCAGTAATAGCAGCAATAGCAGCAGCAGTAGTAATAGTAGTAGTAGTAATATTATTAAAACAGATTGCAACAACTACAGGGACATCTCATTATTTCAACTTCGTACAAAATTCTAATAAATATATTATATCAAACGTACTCCTATATCGGCGAAACAATACGCGATTATCAATTTGAATTTAGAAGAAATAGGACTAAAATAGATACGATTTTTAGGTATAAGACATATTTTAGAAACGGAATTTGAATATAATGGCACTGTGTATCAACCACTTGTAGACTCCAATAACCATATGATTAAAATAAAAGGGAAAAGTTGGTATAGCATCCTGCTGGAGTTTGAAATTCCTAAAACGTTAGGCTTATTCGAATGTGTCTAAATGGCAGAAAGAAAGATAGGGTGCGTGTAGGCAGACAGTTTTCATATACTATAGAAATTCATAATTTGTTAAACCAAGGCGATACACTCTATCCTCTACTCTTCGATTTTGTACTATAGCACACCTTCAAATCTTTAGAGGATGAAGAAGGCCTACAACTCAATGATATTAATAATCTATTGGTACATGCTGACGATGTAGAATTATTAGGCGATAGCTAGGAGATACTAAAAGCCAACACACACTTTATTAAATAACACTAAAAAACTGAGGCTGGAAACTAAATTAATGCAATGAAAATAATAAAACTAATAAATGGTCTCACATAATACTACTTCTCTAAAATAAAACATTAAACCGAAAATATATAAAACTGTTTTTCTCCCAGTTATATCATATGGATATAAAACATGGACTCTTACTTTTAGAGAGAAAAACAGGTTATGAGTATTTGAGAATTAATTACTTAGGAAAAATTTTAGACTAAAGAGAGATGGACAGGCGAATAGAGAAGTCTTCTAAACAATGAGATATATGATATTTATGGGAAGACGTATAATAAGAACAGTTAAGTCTCTTAGACTGCTATGGCCAGGACATGTGACACAAATGGAGAATGAAGACAGGCATGGAAAATCATTGTAAGAAAACAGAGAGAATGCACCGAGCAGATAGGCGAAGAATGAAATGGGAGAATTACATTAACCATGATTTGAGGGAAGTAAATTATACACTGGATAATTGGAAATCATTAGCTCAAGATAGGGATGTATGGAGAACTTAAGTCCGTGCGGATTCGGTAATGTAATTTAGTTAGTATTAAAATTATTAATAGTATTATCTTCATCATTAACGTTGCATTATAATCAACAAATATGTAAATCACAGATATAAAAGCAGTTGCATGGAAAAAAAAGTCAAATATCACCTAATATTTTATACAGATGGCATATGTTTCTCATTATGTCAGTGATATAGGCGAGGGGGGGGATGGGGGCGGGACAGAGAGCGAAGGGCAGGAGGAGGAGGAGGAGGAGGACGTCGAGGATGAGGGAGGTAGGAGGAGACGAGGAGGAGGGAGGGAGGAGGCGCGGGACAGGACGAGGAGGACGACGAGGACTAGGAGGAGGAGACAGACGAGGAGGCGGACGACGAGGAGAGGAGGAGGACAGGGACGAGTAGGAGGACGACGAGGATGAGGAGAGGAAGGGAGGAGGATGGCGGAGAGGAAGGGAGGAGGAGGGGATGCGGAGGATGAGGAGGAGGCGGAGGGAGAGGAGGAGGAGGAGGAGGGAGGAGGAGGAGGCGAGGGGAGGAGGAGGGAGAGGAGGAGGAGGATGGAGGAGAGGAGGAGGAGGGGGATGCGGAGAGGATGGGGAGGAGGAGGAGGAGGAGGGAGGAGGAGGGGAGGGAGGAGGAGGAGGCGGGAGGCGGGGGAGGAGGGATGAGGCGAGGAGGGAGGCGGAGGAGTAGGATTAGTATTAGTTCTGTTATTATTTATATTCTTATTCTTATTTTATTCTTATTCTTCTTATTATTAGTATTTTATTATTCTTCTTATTAAATTACAATATGGACATTTGTACTCCACTTAACACAGGTAATAAAAGTGTCTCGTAATAGGAAAGATATTAATTAACATAAAAAAGCTAAAGTCATGGTTTTCCTAGAAAAAGACCCAGTTCGCTGTAAAAATTATTATTAATAATAAATAGGAGAAACAAACTAACCAATTTAATACCGCTGGATACTATTATTATTAGCATTATTATATCATATCATGATTATATCATCATCATTATTATTATCATCATCATCATGTTGAGTATCATCATCATCATTATTATTATCATCATTATTTATTATCATCATCATTATCATCATCATCATCATCATTATTATTATTATTATTATTAATGTTCATTTTGATAGTGATTCCCATCATCACCGTCAATATTGTTTTTCTAACATTGTTCTTTCCTTATATTTATTTCACATCGTTTTAACCTCTCATCTTATGAGCACTTTTACATGCTACACGCGCCCGGATCTTCTCGGGGATAGATATTAAGCTTCGGAAACATGCGTAAGTTTTTGAACTCACAAGACATGGGAGGCTCCCTGAATGAGCGATCACATCAATCCAGAGCCTCGTTGAGACAACACATCATTAATGCGGGAACCACACCATTCACTTACACATTCTTGTTAAAACATGGCGAATGTTTATGATGGCCAGATGATGTTAGGGGAACGTTCGGACCTATAAGTTTTCTGACATTTTCTTACAAATGGGGAAAAACCCAAATAAAACCTTCACCAAGGGAAACTTATCCCAACCGTGGATTCGAACCCGGGACCACTGTTTGTATAAAAAGGCAAAGTTTCTTGTCATGTGTATTGAATTTAATTTCTGTCATATGTCTTTGTTCCAAAAAACACACCGATCTTATTCTGGCTATATACAATAGCATATTTAATATCAAGAAATGTGCTCATCCCCTATAATGTATTCAGCAACACTTAAGTTATAATTCTAAAATTATGAAAAGTTTCTAAATTGATAAGGAAAAGTATATATTTATTATATTGTTTGAAATCCGCCAATAAATATCAATTTGTTATTAAAAGTATGTGGCCTTTCAGACCATCGTTCCATCTTCAGGAGCATCAACCATCATACTGATGTTTAGCGAGAGTGAGATGTCTGATGATGGAACAGATTGTCTGAAAGGTACAGGCATAAAAATACATATTTTATAAGTTGAGGACGACGCTTTTACCTAAGAAGGTAATTTTTAACTTACTTATTTAGACCGCACGTTTTAACAAGAATTTTATTAGTATTGTACTGTTACTTACAAGATGTACTCACTATCGATTTGTCCCCCATCAACGAATAATTAACCTCGCACCATTTATCGGATCCAACATTAAACCTTACAAACCTAAGATTTGGAAAATAAAATGACATTAACAGGGAGATTGGATTAGGAAGTATGGGTTTAATGTAGTAGTTAGGCAATAAATTAATA